>CAJGYO010000005.1:114746538-115333884 GCA_904845875.1 Miscanthus lutarioriparius | reverse complement strand
TATAGCCGTTTTAGCGCTGAAAGGTCTGTGACTGGACGCTGGCGCGAAAAACGACCGGACGCTGGAACCTAGCGCCCGGTCAGCACCTGCGAGTTCGGTCACAACGTCCGATCAGTGTTTTTAGCGTGTCCAGAAGCGACCAGACGCTGGGTTTCAGCGTCCGGTCGTTATGACCTGCGCGTCCGGTCAGTACGCGCTTTGCCCAGTGAAGGGGTAACGGTTATTTTAGCCCTTGGGGCTATAAAAAGAGTGGGTGGCCGGCCTTGAGCACCCTCACGCCTATGTGGCTTGTGTAGAAGTGCTTGGATGCCCTCTAACTCACTTGTGCTTGCAAGAGTGCGAATCGATTGCGAGTGAGTGTGATTCTAGTGCATTGCATTATGAGATTGCATCGAGTGGCACTAGGTGATCGAGTTGCAAGCCAGTGGTGCTTGTTACTCTTAGAGGTTGCCACCTCCTAGACGACTTGGTGGTTGTCTCCGTCGAAGACCGTAAGAAGCTTATGCGGTGCTCCGAAGAAGAGCTTTGTGAGGGGCATTGTGCTTGCCCCGCGAGAGCCGTGAAGAGCAACTCTAGTTGAGCGTGTCATTGAGCTACCCTCACTTTCGGGGTAGGTTCTTGCGGTGCCCGACGTGCGGGCTTGGCGGGTGATGCCAATTAGCCGCCGAACCGCCAAGTGAGCGGTCGACACAACAGGAACGTAGCGTGTTGGCAAGCACGTGAACCTCGAGAGAAAATCACCGTGTCAACCTTGTTCTTCCCGTTGGTTTGCAATCCCCTTACACAAGCTTGTGATTACTTTTATATACATTATGCTTGTGTAGTTACTCTTGTAATTAGTTAGCTTGTGTAGCTCACTAGTTACCTTCTTGCTTGTGTAGCATAGAAGTAGCTCCCTTGCGTGGCTAATTTGGTTTATGTAACCTTGTTAGTCACTTTGCTTAGTTTGTGTAGCTAAGTATTTGCGCTCTCTAATTTGGCATTGGTTGCCTTGTTATTGAGCATTGCAAGTGAGCTTAGTTGGCTTTGTGCTTTTGCTTACTAGCATGTGTAGGAGCTCCCTCATTGCTTGAAATACTAGTGGCATAGGTTTGTGTGACCTTGCTCCTAGAATTGGTTAGGTGAGCTCTAGTTAGCTCTGCACCATTGTTGCTTAATTAGGATCTTTGCAAGGTGCTAGAGAACATAGATAAAGAGGTGTAGTCTTGACTAGACCGATAGTTTTAATTCCACACGTGTTTCAGTTAGCTGACGCGATTAAGTTTTAGTAACGACTATTCACCCCCCCTCTAGTCGCCATCTTGACCCTACAGACGGCCAGGCGCAGGTGAGCGGCGAGCGCGGCGGCTCACTGTTGGCGGCTAGCGGCGTGCCCACTGCGGCCAGGTTGCGGCAGCAACAACTGGCCAGCGTGGCCACGTGCGCTCGTGCGTGCACGCCCAGCGCACCGACACCACGAAGTCAGGGCTAGACGGCCTGGTGACCGCGCCCAACATGAGAAGACGGGCCGAGTTCATGTTATGCACGGATTTTAAAGTGTTCGAGACGTCTAAACCGTTGATCCAATCCTCAAACCACTTTTGCTATACCTTATAGGGTATATTAGGCTACTAAAACAAGCCATAATACTACCCTACTCCTTAACCCAATTTTTCTACAAAAATTGCTAAACATCACAATGCCTAACCTTGCAAAAGTTCATGAAATTTTCTAAGTGTTAAATGGATTTCTATTTCTAGTTGCACTTTTAAGCTATTGAATATAGTACTTAACAACATTATCTCTCAACACCAAATATTTCATTGTCATCTACAAATCTCACATTTCAAACTTTATTAAGGTGTCACATATATGTTTTATAGCGTTTTTGTTCAATAAAAATTAGTTAACATCCCTACTTGCTAACTTTGTAAATCGCGAATTAACTTTTCGTTTTACGTCTTTATGACTCGTTTAAGTTACAATGCTTTCCCTATTCATCACACCACATGCAATATCACTTAAGTATGATGCTCTTGACATGTTTTAGCAAGTGATTCACTGTGTAACACCGAGGGTGTTACATTTGTGGACAACGAAAACATTTTTAGAGAAATACAGTTTGCCAGGGCATCAAGCTGGAATACCCAGCCTCCACTAACCCTTGCGCTTCAAGCATGTTGAACTCGAGGTTTTGACAATCCAAGCGTGAGAGGTTTCCAAAAGAGTTTGGGATATGGCCAGCAAAATAATTCATAGATAGATCTACGATTTCTAGGCTTGAAGGATTACCCACGGAAGGTGGAATATGGCTTTCAAAATAGTTCTCCTAAGTAAAGTGATTGGAGATTAGGGAGACCATCACCAATGTTGAACGCACGCACTCAAACCTTACCCCTATGAGTATCTTTGAAGACCGGGCTGGCAAATCCTTGAGATTGACGAAGTCACCATAGGCGCCTCATCGACTGGAATGTCGCTTACCACTGAAAGCAAAGTCCTAGAAAATTCGCTCCCACAAGAAGTCAAACCCAGGACCTGAGGTGCTATTGAGGATCTTATAACCAATAGGCTACGTGCACTTTCACATTTTCTCTTAGATTCAAATTAATTATGTTTGGCATTTGCCAAACTTCATTGGGGATGCTTTCGATTAGTTGATTTACCAAAAGATCCATTATTTCTAGTGTTGAGATTCTTTTGAGGGCTGGAGGGATGACACCGGTGAAATAATTATTGAGTTCCCAATAGTTTCTCCCAATTCTTGTTTTTTGCAAAATAAAAAAAACACCTCTCCAACATTTCCCAATCCAACCTCCCAATCTTTTGGCACTTGGACGACTTCCACCTTTGCGCGGATATATCCGCGGACTCCATCACACACGTATCCTTCCTGTGTCACGACTTTTCCCTCGTGATCTCCTTCTTCCCGTGCTTCTTCTCCCTTGCACCATCGACTACACGCCGTCTAGGAGCCCATCTTCACCGCCGCAGACATAGGGAAGAGGTAATCCATAGCCTCGACTCGTTCATCTTTGCCCTAGACGACTTGTGGTCGCCCCTAGGCACCCCAGCCGGCTGCGGCCGCTGCCCGCAGGGCCATGGCCGCCGGTGGCCGCGTTTGGCCAGCCACAGCCGGCTGCTGGCCACCCATTGGCCGGCCGTGGCCGACTGCTGGGCGCCCTGGCCTGGCCATGGCCATGCCTGGATGCGGCTGGCCTAGGCTGGTTGGGCCTAGTTCCTATGCGGCTATGCCCTGGCCAGCTGTCTGCTTGCCTCTGGCCGTCCGTGGCTTGGTATTGATCTATTTGTCAATATTTGTAGGCTCGTCCCAATGTCCGGGGGTGGATATTGGACAAACATGGTCACATGAG
This sequence comes from Miscanthus lutarioriparius, assembly GCA_904845875.1. Lineage (NCBI taxonomy): Eukaryota > Viridiplantae > Streptophyta > Magnoliopsida > Poales > Poaceae > Miscanthus > Miscanthus lutarioriparius. Next base: position 115,330,531 of record CAJGYO010000005.1, on the reverse strand, counting down.
TGGATGACAGACAGTGTTTGCCGGTGTTGAGGCAGTTGAAGTTGAAGCAGTTGAAGTGTCGGTATGGTGTTGATCGCCCCGCGGTGCAAGGCCAAATCATAAAAGGCAAAAAATTTCAATTCGAAGGAGGATGAACTTGTTGTCTCAACTTGGTGACAAGATGACATAGTCATCCTCATCTAAATCATCCAATTCTCTTTGAAGAAATGATTTGGAAGCACTCATGACGTCTAGCCTACGTGCGAATGATGGCAGCCTGCACTGGCCAGCAGGGAGACGCTCTCAGCCAGCTGTTGCCGGCCGGGAGATGCTGGTGGCCGTGCCGACCGGCTGGGAGAGGTAGCAACGAGCAGTTCGGCAAAAAGCGTGGGAGGCGGCGACGACGTAGATGGGAGGCGGCGACGACGTAGATGGGACTCCTGTTGCGATCTCGCGTCGGAAAAAAACTGTCGTGAACAAAATTGTGTGGAACCAAAATTTTGATATTTTGGGAGTGAATTTTTGGAAACTCTTGAAGATGACCTTATTTATTCCTCCCAATACGTTTTCGGGAGTTGAAAAACATGATATTTTTGGAAGAAAATATTGGGCACTCCTGGAAGAAAGCCTATTTTAGTTGGAACAGAGAGATCTAATATGTTTAAGTTGGAACAATATATAAGCTCGTCAGGAATTACTCCCAGCAAAAGGTTGCTTCCAAGAAAAAGTCTGGTCAGAAGAGATACAATAGAATCAAAGTCATTAAACTTCAAGATGCCTACTCGATTATATCATTCTACTAAAAAAGGGCCAGTGTATAATTTGTGTTTGCCTATTGTCGTGAAATAGGTACTAATGTAGTACGTAGGTTCATATTTTGCACAAATGTTAGCACTGTAGTGGTTTTTTTGCTAGTTGTATGAACCAAGATGAAATGAGGTAGCGGTTTTTTGCTAGTTGTATGAAACAAGATGGTATAAGAAGCAGTGTTATTGTGGTGACAAGGGACGACCATGCTCACTGATTAAGTATTGCTCTGTTCGCTTGGCTTATAAGCCGTACTTTTTTAGCCAACGAACAATATTTTTCTCTTACAACAAATCAGCCAACAATACTTTCAGCCATGGCTTATCAGCCAAGCGAACATGACATATGTCTTCACCAAATCATCAATTGTCCGGAACAAGGGACCATGCATAAATGCTCACAACTTCTGAGTGTTAAACTGGATATGGCTTAGTACATGGGTGCATGGAAAAAATATTATAGCTTAAATACTTAAAGAGTTTTGCTATATTTCTGTCAACAGATTTTGTTGGATTTTATCTGTCGAAATCTGGGCCGTTGATTGTGTTTGATGATTCGTGCGGCTTTGTGAGCGTACAGCCACGCTGATGGGTCCGCGAACTGAACTTTCGAAACTTGCAAACTCGTTGTTTATCTCCCACTCTCAGTTCGTCAGTTTCCCCAATCCGCGCAGACGGTGGTGAGTGGGGCAAAGGTCCTCGCCGGCCGCTTCGCTTGCGCTTGCGCCTACAGCCTACCGCTGAGTTGTGAGTTGTGGGCGGCGGAGCCTTCCGCCGAGCTAAGCGGAACCTTTGGCGCCAGCGGGTTGGGTGGGGAATCGAGGCGTTGTCCTCGCATGCCCGCTTCCTCCTGTCTGCGGCGAGCGGAGGTTGGAGTGGGGCGGGATTTGATTTCTGCTTTGTTAGTGTTCGATTTGTCGAATGTAAGAAGGTTCTTTGGTTTGGTTTGGTTTGGATCGATTTTTCTGTGATTTTTGGAGCGAACGTCCATGTCCATGTCCTCACAACCAAATCGTTGTTGCATCATCTGCTCTGACCGTCTCTCCATGCACATGCATCTCTCTCTCTCTCTCAAGATCCGAGACCTCCATACAACTCTCACCGATCTCTCTGTTTTTTATTTCCTTCAGTTCAGTGATTAGTGTGACCACGCACGTGGAAAACGTTCGTTCGCATGGTACAACTGTTAGGATCGTAGGATTGGTATCTCTGTGTGACCCGTAGATCCGGGCAGACTCATCGCCTTCTCTCTGGAGATGCACCAGTGGCGGTAGACGCCGTGCCGCAGATGTAGAAGACGTCTAGCGTGATGGCGGTGAAGTCCAAGCAGGCGCCAGTGGAGAGACAATGGTCCGGTGGTGACCTGCAGTGGGTCGACGGCGGTGGTTGGGGCTCATCCTGTCGGCCGGCAAAGACGGCCTTTAGATCGGATTAGGGTTCTTGTAGGTGGGATGGCGGCTCACGGCGAACCTCGTAGTCCCAGCCCTCACCCCACCTTCCTTTTATGTGTCTTTGTCATGCACGGGGCCACCAACCGGATTAGGGTTGGGCTCCCCGATCGTGAGCAGAGATAAGGGCCCAATAGACCATTGGGCCTATTGGTGGAGATCAACTAACATTCTCCCCCTTGATCTCATTCCATCTTTCACTTTCATATCATTTACTTTTGTTCATTCCATTACAGATTAGCTCATAGAGCATGTCTCATCGTCACGGTCCATTGCCGATAGACTTAACAGCTACAACTCACTACTCTGTTCTGAAATAGATACTTATCTTTGGGCCTTCTTTTGTCCAGGAATATTTTTGGCTTTCCCTTAAACCCAAGCTAGCTACATGTTCTCTGAACACCATGTCCTCTGAACATGTTGGGTGGTAAGACTTTTGTAAGCGGATCCGCGAGCATCCTTTCTGTTCTTATATGCTCAAGACTTATGACTTGATCCTGGACTTTATCTTTCACAACATAATACTCTATGTCAATGTGTTTGGCAGCACCACTTGACTTATGTTGTGAGCATCCTGTACTGCCAGATTATAATCGCAGTATAAGTTTAGTGGTCTATAGATGTCGTCAATCACCTTCAAACCGGGTATGAACTTTGTTAGTTAGTTCACCTGCCCGTTGCCTCATAACACGCTACAAACTGTCATACATTGTGGACGATGTAGTGACAGTTTACTTTGAGCTTTTCCATGAAATAGCTCTCCTTTGTGAGATGATAGAAAATCCACGTCTGGATATGCATTCACTCTCGCATAATCAAAATCTGAATATCCCACTATGTGGAGTGAATCAGATCTTCTATATGCCATCATGATGTCTTTCGTTCCTTGCAAATAATACAAGACTTTCTTTACTAATTTCACTGTTCTATTCTAGAATTGCTCTGGAATCTGCCAAGTAAAACCCAGTAACAAATGCCAAGTTAGGGCGTGTACATACTTGAGCATATTGCAAGCTTCCGACAGCTGAAGCATATGGAACCACTTTCACTTTATCAATTGAGCTCATATTGGTTCCTGGGGCATTGAAAATCCCCATATCTATCGCCCTTGACTATAGGAGCAGGTGAGGGACTACACTTGTGCATACTGAATTTCTTTAAGATCTTTTCCATGTATGCCTTTTGTGACAGTCATTATACCCTTTTCTTCTATCTTGGTGAATCTCGATCCCTAGAACGAACGAGGCTTCGTCAAGATCTTTCATATCAAGTTTTGGGGACAAAACTTCTTTATCTCCTATAGTAGACTGACATCACTACTAGCAAGTAAGATATCATCTACATACAGGACAAGGAAAATAAACTTCCCATTCTTAAACTTTGCATAGACACAATTGTCCTCTACATTCTCTTTTAAAACCCAAAATTCTTTATTGACCGATCAAACTTCAAGTACCACTGTCTTGAAGCTTGCTTTAATCCATAAATAGATTTCTTTAGACGGTATCCCATTCGTTCTTTTCCTTCCATGACAAAACTTTTCGATTATGCCATGTAAACATTTTCCTCCAAGTCTCTGTTGAGAAATGTCGTCTTTACATCCATATGATGTAATTCTTAATCGTAATGTGCCACTAATGCCATTATGATTCTGAAAGAAACTTTACATGAGACTGGAGAAAAGGTCTCATTGTAATCAATCTCTTCTCTTTGCATAAAGCCTTTTGCCACAAGTCACACTTTATGTCTCTATATTCCCTTGAGAATCATGTTTAGTCTTATAGACCGATTTATAGCCTACTGTTTTGACTCTTTTAGGAATTATTTCCAAATCCCAAACTTTATTGACATTCATCGATTTCATTTCATCTTCCATTTGGAATTCCTTAGTGTTATACACTTCATAATCAGCAGAAATAGCTGATTTTCTAACTCTTTGAGACCTACTAGGGGCCTTCACATTTGGCACATCTTCTATTTGAGGCTGTTGTTGCTCCCCCTCATGTGTGGCAATAGGTTCTATAGAATCCTGAAGAACAGGTTCCTCATCGTCATTCATTGTTGCCACAGGTGGGATAACAACAGGTGCTGGCACCACAGTATCTAGCACTGTCGGTGCAGCTACAGCAGGTAGTGAGAAAAATGGCTCATGAATCATTGGAGTGGGCGCATACACCCGCTTCACTTCAAGGACAATTTCTCGAGCTACCATGCCCCCCTCATCTTTTCGTCCTCTAGGAAGACAGCGTGTCTCGTTTCCACAAACTTTGTATGTCACTGTGGATAGTAGAAACGAAAACCTTTTGACTTTTCTTTGTAGCCAATGAAATGGCAACTTACTATTTTGGGATCTAGTTTTCCAATGTTTGGGTTAAATACTTTAGCCTCAGCAGGGCTCCCCCACACACTCAAGTGTTTAGTGAGGGTACTCTTTCTGTCCACAACTCATACGGTGTTTTGGGCACCGACTTTCTTGATACTTTATTGAGAATATGAATGGCCGTTTTCAACGCCTCCATTCACAGGCTCAACTGTAAGGTGGAGTAACTTATCATACTGCCCACCATATCCATCAGGGTACGATTGATTCTTTTAGCTACTCTATTCTGCTGAGGTTTGCCCGGTATAGAATACTGGGCTACTATGCCATTCTTTTAGGGTATGCTGACCGTAGTACTCCTCCACGGTCAGACCTGACTATCTTAATCTTTAATATCTTAAATTTATCCAATACATCTTTTCTTTCTTTGATTGGATAAATATAGCCATAATGGGAGTACTCATATGTGAATGTTATGAACGAATCATTACCATACACACTCTTTACAGGAAAACCGACCACAGATGTCTGTGTGAATAATCTATAAAACTCCTGCACTTCATTTGGCATCTTTCTTAATCTTCTTTACATACTTTCCTTTTATGCATTCTCTGCATTGTTCTAAATCTGAGAGCTCTAATGGAGGAAGAATATCATTCTTAACTTGTCTTTCTATTCCCCCCCTCGAAATATGGTCTAAACGATAGTGCCATAATTTCGATAACGCATCGTGAGCTCTTTTATGCCACTATTTCCAGAGTAACACTCTGTGACCAACTGCTTTATTAGTTAAGTGGTATATGTCTTTGAAGAGCCAATGAACTGACTCTTTATTCTATCGAGGTATTCGGTGACCGTGTCACATTCTGGGATTGAGCCCACAATTACAGGTTCAATCATGTTCTTTATCACCGCTAAACATTTCTTGTTTGTAGTGACCCACTTCCTATGCTCAAAAGCCATAGGATATCTTTTGGGATTCAAAATCCCTTTCTTTAGTTGCCCAAGTGGCATCATTCACTTTTGTCTCCCTCACCGGTGCCACAATCTCAGTGGAACACGGTGAGATGACTACCCATCCACCTTAACCAACTAGTGAATTTGTTCTACGTGCTCCCGATCCGGATGGTGATGCAAAGAGACACAAGGTTTATCTTGGTTCGAGCAATCGAGGCCCTACTTCCATCCCGAGAGATCGATCTTGTATTCCTTTCACCGAGGTGCTTTCGTAGTAGGGGTTACAAGCTAAAGGAGAGAAGGAGCTGGTCCTAGGTCTCGGCGGTGGTGCGTGTCTTGGGCCGCTTGAGACGTTGCTCTCTGGCGGCGGGGAGTGTCGTGTGTGTTACAGGTGTCCCCGTCCCCTAAAACAACCCAGGTCCTCTCCTTTTATAGCATGAAGGGAGGACTTGGGCGGTACATGAGCTGATTATCTGGCGTGTGAGCAGAGCGGCGTGTCCGAGCCACAGCTTTGTTCTGTGGCGGCGTGGCCGTCGGAGTGGTCCATCCTTGGAGTCTTTGGCGGCGTGGTCATCCCATCGAGTCCTGTGCATCGTGGGAGCCCGGGAATGCCTCGGAGTGGATGCGGCGGCGAGCGTGCAAGCCAGCGTGGATGGATCAGGTGCGCGATGCCGAGGCTTGGTCGATCTTGAGGCTAGCACTGCGATGGGGGGTCTCGGCGAGCCACGAACCCCAAGATCGCCGAGGCCTCGGTGTACGCATCTGCGAGGCCTTGAGCGGCGGGCCGATCATGGGTGCAGCGTTTGGACCACGGTGGTCGGTAATCCCGTCGTACCCTTTCCCGGTCGGTATGGTGCTGGTGTGGACGTGACACACGATGGTAGGATCACGGTGGTAGGACACGTGGTAGGACACCACCTGTGATGGCTTGTCCCGCCGGCGATATGGCGGATGATCGACCTCGGGTCGCGTCGGCCATCTGTGGCGTTGAGCCACCGTCCGGCTGAGATTGCGGGAGTGGTTGAAGCATTAATGAGACATGACGAGTTGTTGGGAGGGTCGGCGGGCCGAGGCGGGGCGCGGACCGTGGACGAGCCGACCTCGGCGACACGGAGAATGAGGCCTCGCGCGACACGGAGAATGAGGCCTCTGCCGAGGCCTTCCTGGATAGCCTCGGGTGAGGCGGAGACGGCGTCCCCTACTGAGGCTCGGCGCCCCCTGCCTTGCCGAGGCCTACCCTACCTGGGAGCCTCGCGCGAGGCGGAGTTCGTTCAAGAGACCTCCTGCTTTCGAGGCTCTCGGGCGAGGTGGAGGAGGGCTCGGTCGTGGCGGGTGAGGGCCCACGGCTTACCTTCTAGCTTTGTTTTGATGTTTGCTTGGGGTACCCGTTCTAAGGTACCCGACAGTAGCCCCCGAGCCTCGGGGTGAGTCGTGCACTTTCCACGAGGGTTCGTCGAGGCTGGGTTTATGCACTCTCCCGTAGGAATTGGTTTGTTTTACGAGGTTCCGGTGGGTGCTGTGGCCTCTCTCACCGAGTGTAACTTCGAGCCCCTGGAGGTGAAGTTACACCTCCGGGGCTTTCTCTACTTTCGCATTTGAGTGATCAGTTCTTATTGCATTTGCCGAGCCCATAAGCGCAAGTTCGGGTTGCGAGGTCTCGGCGAGGTTGCAAAAGAGGCCCTCTAGCCTCCGCATGGGCGAGAGAGGTTCATCGAGGTCCCCGACATTGGGTATGTCCCTCACGCTTCCTTTCGCTCGGAAGGAGGGTGGAATGTGCCACGCTACCCTCGATGGTATGGCGTGGACACTTCGGTGAGCTATTATCGGGTAGTCCGAGTGGAGGCCCGAGCCCGTTTCGCTAGGGGCGGCTAGCGGTCGAGACGCCTCCAAAAGTGCTGGAGGATTTCTCTAGTGGGTGCCGAGGCCGTTCATTGGGCCTCGGTGGCTCGGTGCCTCCCTACGGTGGGATCCCATTCGGATACTTTCCTGTCGGTCTCGAACACGACTTAGGACGCCCCGAGCGACTGCTCGTTCGGGCCTGGGCCATTCGCAGGCTCGCCCCGAAGTCGTCCCTGACTCTGTTGCCCTAGGGCGGCTGTCGAAACCTCTTAGAGGCCTAGCCTTCGAACCCCTGGACCGTAACGGGCTCGGTGCCCTTTATCGTGTTTTTGTCTTGGTTTTTGGGTGCAAGAGGAGCCCCCGAGCCTCCGCCTGGAGCAAGAGGACGGTCGGGGGTCTCCTGACTTTTTCATTCGCCCCTCACATATCCTTTTTGTTCGGACGGAGGGTTCGTTTGCCGAGCCCATTCTGGTCTCGGCAAGATCGCAGGAAGAGCCCCTAGCCTCTGCGCAGAGCGAGAGGGCCGTCGGGAGTTCCCCTAACTTTTTATACGCCCCTCGCGTGTGAGGGTTTGTTTGCCGAGCCCATTCTAGTCTCGGCAAGGTCGCAGGAAGAGCCCCTAGCCTCTGCGCAGAGCGAGAGGGCCGTCGGGAGTTCCCCTGACTTTTTATATGCCCCTCGCGCGTGAGGGTTTGTTTGCCGAGGCCCCTTTGGGCGTGAGCCCGGGTCGTGGGGTCTCGGCATATTTCCAGGAGGAGCCCCCTAGCCTCTGCATAGGCGAGAGAAGGCCATCGGGGTTCCCCCGACTTTTTATCGACCCTCGCGCTTCCTTTTCGCTCGGAAGGAGGGTGGAATGTGCCTCGCTACCCTCGATGGGCACGGCGGTGGCACTTCCGGTGAGTATGTTATCGGGTAGTCCGAGTGGAGGCCCGAACCTCGTTCGCTAGGGGACGGCTAGCGGTCGAGACACACTCCAAGAGTACCAGGAGGATTTCTCTAGTGGGTGCGAGGCCGTTCGTTGGGCCTCGGTGGCTCGGTGCCTCCCTACGGTGGGATCCCATTCGGATACTTTCTGCCGGTCTCTCGGACCGACTTTTGGGCATCCCAAGCGTTTAGCTCGCTTGGGTCTCGGCCCCGAATAGGCTCGCCCATGATCGCCCCGACTCTGTTATCCTAGGGCAGGTGTCCGAAACCCTTTTGGGGTCCGACCTTGAACCCCTGGATCGTAATAGGCTCAAAACCCGGTTCCTTCCTATGAAAGAAGAGCAGGCCACGGAAATATTTTCCCTATTGGCTCGGCCGCGAGTGGCGCGCGCCTTTTGAGGCGATTTTTTATTGGGAGTCGAAGCGGTACTTCTTGCCATAGTGGCCGGCGTGGCGTGGTGGATGGGGCGTAACCGTCCTCGCATTTAATCTCGGGAGGCGTGGTGCGGCGTGGGCGGTGAAATCGGCTCGTGGTTAACGCGCCCGATTGAAAATCTCCCGATTTCATCGCCGCTCGTTTTGCCTCCTCCTCCGCATAAATACCGGGGAGTTTGCCCTCCTCGTCTTACCTTGCTGCATCGGCGCCCGCCCCGCGAGCCGTCGCTAGAGCAGCGAGTCCGAGAAGGAGAGGGGGAAGAAGCGAGCCTAGGGAGGAAGCGAAAAAAAGGTGAGGCGTGGGAGGAGAGAAAAGACTCACCGCCCTTTTGATTCCCCAGCGCACCCATGGCGGTGATATATCGTTGTCGTCGGCGGACCCACAGGATCCGTCGGACGTCACCGAGAGATGCTCCGATCGCTTGTCGACGGTGGGCTCCTCCGCCCGATGGCCCTCACTCCACCAGTTGGAATGGATTGCTCCGTCTGGCGGCGAGCCGAGGCCTCGCGGCGGCTATGTCGTAACCGTCTCCTTCCACGAGCGTGGCCTCGGCGTCCCGGCGGACGGTTCATCTGGTAACGCTTTTAACTACTACGGCGTGGAGCTCCACAATTTTAATCCCAACTCCGTTGCTCGGTGGCTATCTTTGTTGCCGTCTGCGAAATATTAGGGATCGCGCCCCATTGGGAGTTGTGGCTCCATCTGTTCCAGCGGGGGCATACTACAAAGCCGTCGACACGTCGGGAAGAGGAAGGCGGCGAGGGCGGAGGCTGCACTCTCAAGTGCGTCGGGACCGCTGCCCCTCTACATCCCGCCCAACTCGCGTCCTCCAACCGCCGGTGGTACACAAGTTGGTTTTATCTCCGTAAACGACGACGGAGGGCTTCCCCCTACACGGGCGGATTGTGGGAAGTTGCCCGGGAGAAGTGGAAGTGGGGCGTCCCGAAGGTCGACCAGCCCAAGCTGGGCCGCTCTCTGGAGGGGCTGGCGAGGCTCTGAGGCCACACAGCCTCACCAGGGCTGTGGTTGTGGCCGCGTTCCACCACCGGAGGTCTCTGCTGCCGTGATGGCTCGGCGGGCGGCTGTTGTTCGAGATGAGGCCGGGTGAGCCCATTGAGGGCACCGGATGTCCTCTTCCGCCCTTTTTCGAGGAGGAGATTCTTCGTCGGGTGGGGGAGGCAGTGGAGGCGAAGGTGAGGGCGGCAACTTGACCCCTATCGCGATCTGGCCGTCGCGGGGTTCCTCTCATTTGGTAAGTCATGCGCCGTTGTAGCCTCTGGCCGCTCCTCGGTCTCCTCCTACCCCTTGTTCCCTTATGTGTGTTTGTCATTCCTTTAGGGGATGAGGGGCGTGCGCTCCTCTCCACCACCCGTTCTCGAGGGCCGCGCGGGCGGGCGGTCAACCGTGCTCACGCCGATCAGCGAGAGAAGCGAAAGGGCGCCAAGCGGCGAAGCGCCTGAAACATCCTCGCGCCGAGGAGGCTGGATAAGCGCCGCCGTCAACAATGGAAGGACGGTCTTCCATTGGAGAATCCCGTCGGCGTCGTTGTCGGCGGAGGCCTCGAGACGGGGCGAAAGGTCGAGGGAGGCGAGGTCCCTGGGCCACCTTCCCGATGTCGTGGAGGTGGCGCCGGGGTGTCGGAAAGCATCCGGCACCCCCGGAAGGGAGGAGAAGCGGACCCAGGGCGGCGGTTGCCCGCTCGGGGCGAGGCCGACACGCCTGCCGCGTGGGCGTTAAACAAACAGCCGTCGGCCCGATAGGCTCGGCGGCCGTGGCGGAGCGGGTGGCGGCGGGCGGCGCGCCGCCCGGCCTGAGGATCGAGATCGGCGGCGCCGGTCTGCTGAAGACCGTCCGGCGTCGATGGATCTGGAGGCGACGCCTCTGCCGCCGCCTCCGCCCGCTGCGGGTGAGGCATGCTTGAGTGGCGAAGCGGGGCCGCCCGATCAAGGCAAGTGTATTCTTAGCGAGGGTCGTGGTGTTTTTCGGTCGCTTTTTTTTAGTTTTTGCGCTGACCACAGCAGTTAATTTTCTTTAGTCGGAGCGGCTGCGGACGACCTCCCTTTGGCGCCCTTAAAGGCGCTTAAGGTGAGCCCGACTCCTCCGCACTTTGGGTGGCGGGCGGCGGCACAAGCCGCTATCCAGCGCGCGCGCGCCTGGCGTCGGCGGTCGACCAGCGGGGCCGGCCGCCCAGGAGGGGGCTGCCGGCGGCCCCCCTACACAGATGATGGAGGAGTGCTTCCGCCTCGTGGGGCGAGGCTCACGAATCGGATGGGGCCGGCATGCCCTTTGTTCTTTGAGGCCCCGGGGTCTCCGAGGCTGAGGCGACGGAGGCCACGGCACCCATGACGACCGCCGAGACCATGGTGGCCGTGGTGGCGTCTCCTCGTCGGCCGAGGCCCGATGTCGGAGGCCGAGACCACAGAGACCGCCGAGGCCGTAATTGCAGAGGCCGAGCCCCGAGGTGGCGGCGAGGCCGTCTGCTGGCAGAGGCGGAGATGCAGGACGGCGGCCGCCTCGGTGGTGCCCTTGGTTTAGGGCCCGCCGTTGGTCTATCCGGTCCCCTCCGACGATACTTCCCGGCGCGGGGAGGTGGTCGGCGCCGAGGAGACCAATGCCGTGAAAACAGCCAGCGCCGCTCTTGGATGAGGGGCTCGGCCCTCGTCTTGGTCGGCCGAGCCTCATGGGTGGGACCACCATGGGTATTAATGGCGGGCCGGGATGACCACGAGGGGAGCCTCTGCTGCGCCCTTGAGGGGCCTTGGTGAGGGTGGTATTGGAACACCTTGAGCGATGTCGCCCGGTGGCGGAGCGATCGCTTCTGAACGGCGCTTCTCTGTGGTGGCCGACGAACTGCCGGAGTCGCCCAGTTCGTGCTTTTCTTTCTCGTCGCGACGTTTACCTTCGACTTTGTTGCGACCAATGACCCTCGCTCTGCTTCCCGGGGAGCTCGAGACCCGGTCGCTTGGGAAGTCGGTGTTCCTCCGGCGGAAGAGGGCGTCTGGGACCAGCTTCACGGCGAAGGGGGCCTTCTTGCCAATGCTAACGAGCTTACATCGGCGTGTGAAGCGCGGAGGTGGAGGACCTCCGCCTTTCTTTGTGTGCGACCTTGAAGGTCGAGGCGGCCGCCATGATCCAGCGTGCTTCGCCCCTTGGCGGCGTGGGTCAAGGAGCTGGAGGAGGAGCTTACTCATGCGGTCGTGATCGGGATGCCTTCCAGTCCCGGGCGAAGAAGCGATGGCCTTAGGCGAGGCCCTCGCCGGGAAGCTGAGGCGGAGGAGAGTCGCACTGGCTTACCAAAGGCGCTCTGAGCGAGGCCCTTGCTTTGCGGTTGAGGCCTCGCGGATCGAGGCTGTGGTTTTGAAGGGGCGGTCGAGGTGAGTTCCTGTCCCCTTATTTTGTTTCCTTTTTCTTATGTTTGCTTCTGACTTCCTTGTCTGCCTTGAGAGCTGGGAAGTGAAGCCTCCAGGCGGCCAGAGGCCTCTAGGTTCGAGGCCCAGTGGTTGAGGAGAAAGGCCGAGGCTGTCGGTAGCCGAGACCCGTCATTTGGGAAGCGAAGGCCAAGGGTGAGCTCCGTGGGCTTCCGTCCCCAACTTAGGTTGTCCTTTCTCTCGCTCAACTTCATTCCGTTTTCCACGGTGCAGAGTCGGGCGGAGATCCTTGAGGCCGCCCGAGGCTTCAGTAGTGTGCGAGGCGGTGCTCGAGACCGAGATCGGGGAGCACGAGGCGCTGAAGCGTCTTGCCCTTTCCACTGCGAGAGCCTTGGAGGTCGAGGGGTTCAATCGAGCGACTCCCTTGGGAGTCGCTGATTGCTTGAGCAACAACCAGATCTGCGGCGGCTCCGAGGGGCCTTTGCACACGGGTGTCAAGCGGTGGCGCTGGCCGTCATCTCCTCTCACTACCTTGGCGTCGACCTCCGGCCATCGGTGATGGCTATGTTCTACCTGATGATGATGAGGAGGCCGCCGATCTGGCGGTGGCAAAGGCGATGGAGGTGGCGGAAGGCCACAGCACGCAGCATGGGCGACTCTCTTGAAGAGAAGGTGGTTCCTCCCCTACCATCTGCCGACGCTGAAGGCCCTGAGCCTTGATCTGGGCCCCGGGGGCTATGTAAAAATAGAATAGGGGTTATTTTTTGTATCGTGACGCTTGTGGCCGTCGAGGCCTTTACTTTTGAAGTACTTGTGTTTCCTAGTTGTTTTTCTTATGTTTCCGAGCCTCTGCCCTCTGCCGCTCCTGATCGGATTTCGTTTGCAAAACACCCCCTTGGGGCCTAAGCCGTCCCTTGAGCGAGAGGTAGTGAGGGAGTGCCGTAGCCAGGGCGTGGGCCGTCTCATGACTCTACCGGCCTCTCGCTTGGGAAGCAGGACCTTGGTCAGGGGTTTTTACAACTAATTAAATCGAGAGCACTGCTAGGGACTTGGCGTGGGATTTTTCTGAAAAACAAGCTGGAGAATGGCGCGTGGGACCTAGGGGCGCCTGGGGAGGGTCCCTATCTAGCCCCGAGGGAGACTTGGTTACGCCAGGCGAACCGAGTTTCCCTTGCCGTGTTACTGCGTTGCCGAGGCCCACGATGGGCTCGGGGGGTTTCTCAAAAAATTAGACCAACTAAAGAACGCTTTTTAATTGTATTTCGAGAAACGACATATACAATGCTTGGAAATTTAGGGATAAAAGCGGCGTAGGCTGTTCTATGTTCCAAGCGTTGGTGAAGACTTCGCCCTTCTCGTTGGCCGACTTGTAGGTCCGGGCTTGACACTTGGCGATGATGTGCAGGTCCTTCCCATGGCGGGGTCAGCTTGTGGCGACCCTTGTTGCTCTGTGCTAGCCTCAACACCAGGTCTCCTACCTTCAAGTCTCGGCTTCGGACGCGTCGGGCCTGATAGCACCGCAGGCTCTGCTGGTATTTGGCCGAGTGTAGTAGCGCGACGTCTCGGGCTTCCTCCAGTTGATCAAGGGCATCCTCTCGGGTGGTGCGGTTACTTTGTTCGTTATAAGCTTGCAGCCTCGGGGAACCATATTCCAAGTCGGTGGGGAGGATGGCCTTGGCCCCATAGACTAGGAAGAAAGGCGTGAATCCCATGGCTCGGCTTGGAGTGTTCCTCAGGCTCTAGATGACCGACGGGAGCTCGGCGAGCCATTTTTTGCCAAACTTTTTCAATCGGTTGTGAATCCTTGGCTTGAGGCCTTGTAGGATCATGCCGTTAGCACGCTCTACTTGGCCGTTGGTCCTTGGGTGTCCTCGGTGACCAGAGCACACGAATGTGGTGGTCGCGTCAAAAAACGTCGAGGAACCTTTTGCGGTGAACTGCGTCCGTTGTCGGTGATGATGGTGTTGGGGACCCCAAACACATGGATGATGTCGATGAAGAATAGCACCGCTTTGCTCGGTTTTGATTCGATTGATCGGACGAGCCTCGATCCATTTGGAGAACTTGTCGATTGATACCAATAGATGGGTGAAGCCCGGGGGCCTTTTTTGCGAGGCCCGACCATGTCGAGCCCCCACACGTGACGGCCATGTGATGGGGATGGTTTGTAGGGCGGGGCGGGAGATGTGTCTGCGGCGTAATCTTGGCATCCTTCGCAGGAGGCGTACTAGTTTGGTAGCGTCGGCGACCGCCGTCGGCCGATGAAACCCCCTTGGCGGAAGCGTTCCCTCTGACGTCCGGCGCGCCGCATGGTGCCCGTGGGCGCCCGCGTGTAAGTCCCAAAGCGAGCTCGGCCCGCCGGAGCTGATACACCGTTGGAGGACACACGAGGACTTCGCTGTACAATTCGCCGTTGTAGAGGGCGTAGGTCTTGGCTCGCCGCGCAAGCCGCCGTGCTTCTGTTTTGTCATCAGGAAGCCCCCGATCGAGCCAATCGAGGAACGGGACTTGCCAATCCACGTCGTGATCAGTCCATGGAGGCTCGGCGTTGACTTCCATGACCTCGGGCTTGGTCGAGGGGTCTCGGCAACATAGAGGCGTCGAGCTCCGCCGCCGGGTTCCACAGGCGGGCCTCCTGTTGTTGCCGAGGTGTATCAATGGAAGGTTTGTGGAGGTCTCTGGCGAAGACGTTCGGGGGACGGGGTCCGTCTTGAGGCCATCTTTGCCCGCTCGTCGGCGGCCGTTGTACTTCCACGCGGCGTGATTTAGCTCGAGACCGTCGAACTTGTCTTCTAGGCGTCGTACCGACTTGCGATAAGCCTCCATTTTGGGTTCGAGCGGTTTGACTCCTTCATCACTTGATCTATGATGAGCATGAGTCGCCTCGGACGTCGGCGGCGTGCCCCCAAGTTCGATGGCGACTTGTAAGCCGTTGATGAGGGCCTCGTATTCGCCATGTTGTTGGAGGCGGCGAAGTGGAGCCGCACTATGTAGCGCATGTGTACTCCGAGGCGAAATGAAGAAGCGGACCTGCGCCCGCCGGTCTTCATCGAGGATCCATCGAGTACAAGGTCCGATTTCGTCTGAATTTGAGTGGGTGGCGATTGGGTATCATCCATTCAGCCACGAAATTGGCCAAGACACGAGAGACTTGATCGCTTTTCGGCGCAAAGGTCAAGGTTTCCCCCCATAAGCTCGACAGCCCACTTGGCTATCCTTCCCGAGGCCTCCGGTTATGGACTATCTCGCCCGGGGAAGGATGATACCACGGTCACTAGGTGCGACTCAAAGTAGTGGCGCGATTTCTTGCGCGGGCGAGGACCACTGGCGTGACTAGTTTTACGGATGTGGGGGTAGCGTGCTTTGGTCTCGAGAGCACCTCGTTGATGAAATAAACAGTCATTGGGTGGGCGAGTGTGCCCTCTTCCTGCTCTCTACCACTGGCGGTGTGGCCGACCACTTGGGTCGTTCTTGCGGCGACGTAGAGTAGAGAGACCTCGTCCTGGCCGGGGTATCGGGGCGGGAGGATTGGTGAGCGAGCTCTTGAGTGCATCGAGGGCTTCCTTGGCCTCGGGGTCCAAGAAAGCCTTCGGACTTTCTCAAGAGTCGATCTGAGGGCAAACCTTTTTCGCCGAGGCCTTGAGATGAAGCGGCTCGGGGCATAAGGCATCCCATTACCCTCTGCACTCCCTTGAGGTCTCTGATTGGTCCCATCTTTGGTTATGGCGAGACTTTCTCGGGTTGGCCTCAATGCAGCGTTCGAGACTATGAATCCCAAGAGCATGCCTCGGGGAACCCCGACACACACACTTCTCGGGGTTGAGCTTGATGCCCTTCTCCCTAAGGCATTTGAAGGTTATCCTCAAGTCGTCGATGAGACCCTCGGCCTTTACGGTCTTGACCACGATGTAAATCTCGTGAGGCCTCTCGACGGTCCGCCGATGTTGTCTCCAAAGACACAGGTCATGCACCGTTGATACGTGGCACCTGCGTTTACGAGGCGAAGGGCATCGTCATGTAGCGATACATGCGAGCGGTGTGATGAAAGAAGTTGCGAGCTGGTGGGACTCTTTCATCCTGATCGATGGTAACGATGCGCATCAAGGAAAGACGGTCTCGCACCTGCGGTGGAATCAACAATTTGATCGATTCGAGGTAATGGGAAGGGACCTTTGGACGAGCTTTGTTTAGACCGGTGTAGTCTACACATCCTCCATTTCCCATTTTCTTTTTGACTAACACGGGGTTAGCCAACCACTCTAGGTGAGACACTTCCTTGATGAACCCGGCCGCCAAGAGTCTCTGCACCTCCTCTCCAATGGCCTGCGCTTTTTTTTCGTCGAAGCGGCGCGGGCGTTGCCTCGCCGGTCTAGATCCGGCCGGATGTCTAGGGCGTGCTCGGCGACCTCCTTGGTATGCCCGGCATGTCCGAGGGACTCCACGCTTGAATATGTCGGCGTTCGCGCGCGGAGAAAGTCATCGACGAGCATGGCTTCCTATTTGATGTCGAGGGTGGCGCGATCCTCGGTAGCTCGATCGTCGAGGCGGCGGGGTCGGCCGGGATGAGTTTGATAGTTTCAGTGAGCTCTCGAGCGCCCCAGCGACACGCTTGGTCGGGCACCTCACCACTTTGAGTTGGTCGAGGTGGGCGATGAGGTCTCGGCCTCTGCAAGAGCCTCGGCGTACTCAATGCATTCGGCGTCGCGATCGTATGCATGCTCGTCACGTGGACTCAATCGTGATAACACCGCTCGGGGCTGGCATCTTGAGCTTGAGGTAGGTATAGTTGGGCCTTTGCCATGAACTTGGCGTATACGGCCGCCCCTGAATGGCGTGGTAGGCTCCCCGAATCCGACTACCTCGAAGGTGAGGACTTCCTTGCGGTAGTTGGAGGGGTGCCAAGCGAACGAGGGAAGGTCGATCTTGGGGGTCGCGTCGCCTCCACAGCACGATGCCGTGGAAGGGTGCGACATCGCCTCGGAGCCTCGACCGGTCGATCTCAAGAGTTCGAGGTGTTGGCGTGGAGGATGTTGAGGCCGCTGCCTCCGTCCATCAACACCTTGGAAAGTCGGGTGTTGCCGATGATCGGTCGACAACCCGATGGAGTCTTGCCGGGATTGAACATGGTCGGGGTGGTCATCTCGATCGAAGGTGATCGCCTCTCGAGACCAATCAAAGTCTTGGGGGTGGCTACCTTGACCGAGAAGACTTCTCGGCGTTCCCTCTTCTGCCGCGCCGTAAGGCATGCCGAGGGCCCGCCGAAGATCATGAAGGCGTTGCGTACTTTGGGGAACCCGTCGTCCTTGTCCTCGTCCCGGTCGTCGGCGCCCTTATGCTTGGCGTCGTCGTCGGGGAGCCCGAGCCTGGCGTAGTAACATCGTAGACATGGTGCAATCCTCGAGGCGTGCTTGGCCAGGGCCTTGGTGATAAGGGCATGGTTTCTTGAGCATGTCGTCGAAAGGCCTAGGGCCTTTGGGGCCTCGAGGATTCTTGCGTTCTCTGGCCCGACCAGATCAACCCCATGACCTCCTCCTTCTCTAGGCGCCCTTTTCTTTCTCTTAGGGAGGTGGGAGGCCGGGCGTCGGGGCCTCGTCCCTCCGGTTTCCCTTGGCGTCGCTGTCGGGGAAGATGGCACCGACGGCCTCCTCGCCCGAGGCGAAGTTGGTGGCGATGTCGAGGCGCAGCAGCGATGTCGTGTACACATTCCGACCTAGCTCCCTTTTGGTCCCGGCGGTGGTGCGGAGAGAAAGCTGGGCGATCTCCGAGTCGCCCGACTGGGCAGCTCGGTGCCTTTGCTTGGAGAAGCGCCGGATGAAACCTCGGAGAGACTCGCCTGGTTTCTGGCGGCAATTCTTAAGGTCCCAGGAGTTTTCGGGACGTACGTACGTGCCCTAAAAATTCCCAACGAAGACCCTAACCAAGTCGCGCCAGTCGTGGATCTGTGAGGGAGGGAGGTGCTCGAGCCAGGCTCGCGCCGAAGTCCGACAAAAGCAAAGGAGGTTCTGGGATGATGAGCGGTCATCGTCCGCGCCACCTAAATGGCGAGCCCGAGTGGTGGTCGGCAAGCCGAGTTCGAGGTTAGTCTCACCACCGTATTTCGCGAGGTTGGTGGGTTGCTTAAAACGGGCCGAGAAGCTGGGCGACACGGATAGCTCTCTGCTTTGAAGACTCGAGGGCGGTGTGGCTCGGGAGAAGGGCTATGGTCTTCCTCGCTGTCGTAGCGGCTACCTCGGTGCACATGGTAGCCTCGGGCGGGCCCCTCACCGTCGTGGCATCGTCGTCGGCCGACTACCTCGTGGTCTCCCTGCCCCTCGTGTCGATTGTCGAGGCGGTCAAGGAGCATGGGGACCCTGTGAGCTATCGGTGCTTGAGCAGGTTTGGGACGAGCCGAGGCTTCCCTGTCCTGTCGAGGTGGTGCCGCGGGTAGGTTCGAGACGCCCCAGTGCCGTCGGGAGGCAGAACTCTCGGCTTGCTGAACCGCGGCGGTCTCTAGGAGGTCTCGGAGTTCGCCGTGGACCCGCCGCCCCTCCGCGGTAGAAGGCTCGGGCATTGCACGAACCAGCATCGCCGCAGCCGCGACGTTCTGGCTAGCGCGATTGAAGATCGGGGGTTGCTCGCTCCCTTCGTCGTTATGGATGCGGTGATGCACGTCGAGGGCCCTCCGTCGGGCTCCCCCGCCTTCGCCGCGACCTCGCTGTTCCTGTTCGAGAGAGTCTCGAAGCTGCTTTGAAAGGAGTTGGTCTTGCTCGACCTTGGCACGGAGCTCATGGAGCTGTTCTAGATCTGGCGGCGTTGAGGTCGCAAGAAGCGACGTTCTCATTTTCGTGTGGCCGGCGGGGCGGCGCGTGGAGGTGTGTGGCGCCCCGCGGCGGAAGCGGAAGCGAACGGCTACCTGCCCCTCGTCCTCTTCGCCCGCTCTCTCGGCATCCAGACCCGACATGAAAACATTCGCGAGTGGGGTCGTGGGTGCCTTCATCGTCGTCGGTCGAGATGGCCGAAGCGATGGTCGCTTTCATGACCAGAATGGCGCAAAAGCCCGGGGGTTGTGGAGTCCGGAAAAATCCACCCCGGGCCATGCCTTGTCCTCGTTCGAGAAGTCAGAGTGGGTGCTTAGGTCGAGAGCGAAGCGCTGGCGGCGTTCCGAGGGGTGCTCGTGGCGGCGAGTAAGCGTGGGTGTGTCTGGCGGCGGCATTTCTCAACCCAAAAGGGTATGGGGACGGTGCCGTCTCCAGTTCTGCCCACTGAATCGGCTCTTGAGGAGTGGTGGAGCGGAGCTTGATTTGAGCATCGCCCGCGTGCCACAGGCAAGTTTCCTTTGTCCAAGCTCAGGCTAGACAGGTCCCCAGCCAGGGACCCTATGCCAACAGCTGGTCGTAGGATATCGGCGGGGGGTGGCGTGTTGCCCCGGATTCGCGTAGCGTCGGGGTGGCCTTGTTCGTGCTGCCGTGCTTGGCGAGTCTGGCGAGAATGGCCGCCCGGGCGCCGCCCACGCTGAAGCTGCTGGGCGTAACTTCATCGTTGGTTGGTGGGGCTCGAGGAGGAGGAGCACCAAGTCATACTCATGCCCTAGAGACATGAACTCTAGGCTCCCGAACCAAACCACGGTGCGAGAGCGCAATGGTCGTCGTGGTGCGCCATCCGGAACATCTTTGGGATGATGAAAACCGACACGCAGCGCCCCTACAGCGCGCATGGCAATGGCTGCCGGTGTTTGGGACCGGGGGTCCTCAACCAACTAGTGAATTTGTTCTGCGTGCTCCCGATCCGGATGGTGATGCAAAGAGACACAAGGTTTATCTTGGTTCGAGCAATCGAGGCCCTACTTCCGGTCGAGAGATCGATCTTGTATTCCTTGCACCGAGGTGCTTTCGTAGTAGGGGTTACAAGCTAAAGGAGAGAAGGAGCTGGTCCTAGGTCTCGGGAGGGTGCCGTCTTGGGCCGCTTGAGAGCGTTGCTCTCTGGCGGCGGGGAGTGTGTGTGTGTGTGTTACAAGGTGTCCCCGTCCCCCTAAAACAACCCAGTCCTCTCCTTTTATAGCATGAAGGGAGGACTTGGGCGGTACATGAGCTGATTATCTGGCGTCGTGTGAGCAGAGGCGGCGTGTCCGAGCCACATGCTTTGTTCTGTGGCGGCGTGGCCATCGGATTGGTCCATCCTTGGAGTCTTGGGGCGGCGTGGTCATCCCATCAGTCCTGTCGTCGTGGGAGCCCCGGAATGCCTCGGAGTGGATCTGGCGTGACGTGCAAGCCAACGTGGATGGACTGTCTTGCGATGCGAGGCTTGGTCGATGCTGAGGCTGGCACTGCGATGGGGGTCTCGGCGAGCACGAACCCCAAGATCGCCGAGGCCTCGGTGTGCTGTCTGCGAGGCCTTGAGCGGGCGGCCGATCATGGGTGCAGCGTTTGGACACGGTGGTCGGTAATCCCGTCGTACCCTTTCCCGGTCGGTATGGTGCTGGTCGTGACACACGATGGTAGGATACGATGGTAGGACACGGTGGTAGGACACGATGCTTTGTCCGGCCGGCGGTATGGCGTGATGATCGACCTCGGGTCACGTCGGCCATCCTGTGGCGTTGAGCCACCGTCCGACTGAGATTGCGGGAGTGGTTGAAGCATTAATGAGACATGACGAGTTGTTGGGAGGGTCGGCCAAGACGGGGGGCGATGGACCGTGGACGAGCCGGCCTCGAGCGACACGGAGAATGAGGCCTCGAGCGATACGGAGAATGAGGCCTCTGCCGAGGCCTTCCCTGGATAGCCTCGGGCGAGATGGAGACGGCGTCCCCTGCCGAGGCTCGGCGCCCCCTGCCGAGGCCTACCCTGGGGAGCCTCGCGCGAGGCGGAGTTCGTTCCGAGACCTCCTGCTCGAGGCTCGAGGCGAGGTGGAGGAGGGCTCGGTCGTGGCAGGTGAGGGGCCCACGGCTTACCTTCTAGCTTTGTTTTGATGTTTGCTTGGGGTACCCCGTTCTAAGGTACCCGACAAATGCATAAATCATTAACTTTCACATCTGTTCTTACACACTAATTCTATATCATCGTTGGGCAGAAATAGAATTAATGCATAAATTATTAAAATTATCAACTTTTCTTATACACTAATTCTATATCACCGTTGGGCAGAAGTAGAATTAACGCATAAATCATTAAAATTATCAACTTTTCTTATACACTAATTCTACATCACCGTTGGGCAGAAGTAGAATTAATGCATAAATCATTAAAATTATCAACTTTTCTTATACACTAATTCTACATCACCGTTGGGCAGAAGTAGAATTAATGCATAAATCATTATAATTATGATATTGTTATTAACAACGTTGGTCAGAAAATAACAACATCATAATCATATCAAAACTCTTTTTCTCCAATTAAATACCACATTGGTTCAAAATAACTGGAGAATCAACAACTTTTCTTTGGCTGTGGAAAAACTCTCTTTTCCTTGAATTTTACCCACAGGGAAAATTGCTTTTTCTATTTTCTTTAATCCATTAATCAATTTCCAGGAAATAAAGATTTACTGGAAAAACTTTTCTTTTCTCCAGTTAAATATCATGTCTGTTCAAAATTATTGGAGAATATACTTTTTCTTTAGCAGCGGAAAAAATCTCTTTTTCTCCAATTAAATACCACGTTGGTACAAATTAACTGGAGAATAAACATTTTCTCTTTAGCAGCGGAAAATAATTCAATTTAATGAATTTTGCCCACAGGACAAATCTCTTTTCTATTTTCTTTAAGCCATTTATTCATTTTCCAGAAATAAATGTTTGCTGGAAAAAGAAAAAAAAAAACTCTGAATCATTTCAATTACATTCACTCGGCCCAAATTGTTAAAGCGGCCCGCCCACTCCAAAGACGCCAAGACAGTCCCACGCTTCGCTTCGCACCTGAGCCACAACCAGGCTCAGGCGGAAAGTGGGCCGGCGCCCCCACCCCGAAGCTGAGTTTGGCCCAATCACGCTCCGCCGTCGGATCACATCCGACGGTCGCCCGGCCGTTTCGCTCGGATAAAACCCCGACGCCGCGCGCCCCATCGAAAACCCTAGGTCATTTTCATTCTCTGCTCTCTCTCTCTCTCTTCTTTGCCGCTCTCTCCTCTCTCTACCTCATCTCTTCTCAGCCGAGCACAACCGAAGCGAAGCGAGAGCGAAGCGAGCGGCGTCCATGGCATCACCATCCCCCTCGCCGGCGTCTTGCGCTCCCAGTGGTGAGCTGCTTGTCATCGTCAGCGGCCCGGCCATGATGACCCTTTGTGAGCCCGGCGAACAGCCCACCCCCGGCTCGGTCTTCTTCTCCCTCGCCGGGTGATTAGGGTTTGGATTCTTCTTTTCTTTTCTCTGATTTGCTTTTGTGATCTTTCTTACTTTTTCCGGAGTTCACCCGAATAGATCTAGGGTTAGGGTTCTCGCCCCGACCCCTGTTCTTCTTCTTTCTTTTTTGTTTTCCTTTCTTTCTTCTCGGATTGAATCGATTAATGATGGGGATTCGTTCTAGGGTTAGGGTTTCGCTTTTCAATTGATTTCTTTTTCTTTTCTTTGATTTAGGGTTCGGCTCTATTCATCTTAAGGCCGAAACCTTTTCTTTTCTTCTTTCCCGAGCTATTTGCGCGGGTTAGGGTTAGGTTCTTGAGATCCTTTCCCCTTTCTGTTCACTATTGTTTCACCCGATTAGGGTTAGGGTTGGAATTCTTAAGATCCTTTTTCTCTTTCTATTCTCTGATCCAAATAAGGATCTGTTCTTTTCTTGTTGCGCGCCGGTGAGGACGGCAATGCTCTTCTTCCCCCGTGCGGTGGCGGTGGTGACCGGGTTCCAGTGACATCTGCCACCCCCGGTCCCTTTTCTTTGCTTTTACCTGGTTAGGGTTAGGGTTACACATAGGCAACCTGGCTCCGATACCATTGTTAGGATCGTAGGATTGATACCTCTGTGTGACCCGTAGATCTGGGTAGACTCCTTGCCTTCTCTCTGGAGATGCACCGTAGCGGGTAGACGCCGGTGCCGCAGTGTAGAAGACGCGTCAGCCAGCGTGGCGGTGAAGTCCATGTGTTGGTGGTGGAGAGACAGGTGGTCCGGTGGTGACCTGCGGTGGGTCGACGGCGGTGGTTGGGGCTCATCCGTCATTGGGCAAAGACGGCCTTTTAGATCGGATTAGGGTTACTGTTGGTGGGATGGCGGCTCACGGCGAACCTCGTAGTCCGAGCCCTCACCCCCACCTTCCTTTTATGTGTGCTGTGCGACAAGGGCCCACCAACCGAATTAGGGTTGGGCTCCCCCGATCAGGGAGCAGAGATAAGGGCCCAATAGGCCGTTGGACCTATTGGTGGAGATCAACTAACAACAACCAGTTTCTTTCGTTCGTTTCGCTGGCTTCATTATCCATCATTTGAGCAGGTACTGTTTAAAACTATACATGCCGAAAACCTGCTTAAGGTTAGTTTGAATCCATTAGTTACTACGCAATAGCTAGGGCATGTTTGGATTCATAGACTAACAACTAGTTTCTAAAAACAAAAGACTAATGGATAGGCTAAACTTTAGCCAGAGCTCTAACTAATTGTTAGCTCTCTCGTCCATAGAACAAAGGAGCTAAAATTTCACTCGATTGGAAAAAAACACCGATACCCTCTCCCCACGCCGACCTGTTAGCTCGGTTCCCCCTCCCTTCCGCATCCTTCCATCGCTTTGTGGCCGGCCTCCGCCGCATGGTGTACCACAGCTCCATTGCGCCCGTGGCGGCCTTTCGCCATGACCACTCGACGAAGACTCCCTCACGAAGCGAGCTCCATCACATGCGATCCGGAGGAGGACTACGCGCGTGCGCGCGGCGCTCCGGGGACAAGCTCCGCGTGCTACGGGAAGACGACCGGTCCGAGGTGTCTGGCGTGAACGCGCGTTTCTTGCCAGCGGTCAAGGACGGGGACTTCGTGGCGATCTTGCGCCGAGCCGCGACCATGTCTCGTGGTGCACCCCCGCTGGCGAGGCGGATCTCCGCACGAGATAGTGATGCAAAGCTGGGAACTTGAAGATCCCCCACCACCGGGCTAGCAGCGCTCTTCTCCGTTTACCGACGTTGAAGATCCGGGAGAACATAGGAGAAGACGAACTTAGGGGCATAACTATCTTTGAATTGAGATAGTACTACTTAGACAATGGATTCAAACAGGATTGGACTAGTTACTAGTTAGCTAATCACTAGTACTAAACTACTAATCACTAGTTCTAGCTAATCACTGGTCCTAGTTTATCAAACAGGACCTTAGCTAGCTAATAGCTCGTAGCTAATACTAGCAAGCTAACTATTAACTGCTACTAGTTGCATTGGTTTGGCCCAACTAATAAGATAAGTCCTGTTCGGTTGGCTGGTTTGTGTCATTGCTGGTTCATATCGTTGTTGGTTCGTTTATGTGAGAGAGAAATACTGCTGGCTGGTTCGCGTGAATAGTAGCCATGTAAGGGGGCTGGCCAGCCAGCCCAGCCAGCCCCAGCCCAACGATCAGGCTGATAGTTGTTAGTTGAATATCCTGATAACTATTAGCTAGACCCATTCTAAGGATTGTTTGGATCCATTAGCTGCTAATAGGTCACAGATAATATTATCTACTATTAGCTAGTTTGGTCCAAATAGTAAAATAGTTTTAGTTGGGTGCTCAGCTAAGAATTACCTAAACTATTAGCTACATCGAACGAGTTATTAGTAGCCAGCTATTATCTCCTTGATCCAAATAGTGCCTAAATAAGCTAACTAGTAGCTTATGGATCAAACAGAGACCAAGTGATCAAGTGATCAGATTGGCTTTAAGTAAGATGTACAAAAACTTAAAATTATTCAACTCTTTGGAAAACGAGATTTGTTAAAAAAAAAGTTAGAACAGAGGGTCTCATATTCGAGGACACGGAATTTTCCCAAAAAGAAAAAGGAAAAAGTTCAAGATACGGATTCAGATCCCGGAAAGATCGTCTCATCTCTTTTGATTTTCGGAAGTGTGGTCGCCACAGGGACAAGCATCCACATCGTTCGGAAGTGTGCTATGCTCTGGTCTGCTCTGCACGAATTGGTCAGTTTCGGAGCAATGGAATGGAACAGCAGGCAGAGAGCTTCAGAATCCGGACCACACATGCACGCACCAGAGCAGACTAACCAAAACCACTCTTCTTGTGTCACTCATTCCACTTCTTCTTATTCGGATTCAAGAAGGAATGCAATTGCATACAATTTCGCACCCTAAAGGAAATGTTCAGAAAACCCCCCAAAAAAACAACAAACCAAGAAACATGTGTACGTTTGCTCCTGTCTGATTCTGATTCTGATTCTGATTCTGATTCTTCATTCTTGTGCGTAATAATTGAAACGAACGAACAGAACCGAACCGGAAAAAGAAGAAGAAAACAAATTCGACCCGCAAGCTCCTCCGATTCTGATCCCCCGGTCGGTTTCCGTTTCGGCCTTCCGGGGGAATGGGAATCTGAGCTGAGGTCGATCTCGACGCCTTAACTCTCTGCTGCTACCTGCTGGCCTGCCCTGCTGGAACTCTCTCGACTGAGCTGGAGAACGCCGCGCAGAGCACCGCCAGCGCCAGCGCCGAGAGCTTCCCGGCGACGAGGCCCGCGAGGATGATCGGCACGAGCGCGGGCAACGGCAATGCGGCCCCGCGTTGACGGTGCCACCGCTCGCCGTCGTCAGTGACGGTGGTCGCCTCCGGTGGCGCCGCTGGCGTCCCCTCGGCGGGAGCAGCATCTGCTGCTGCTGCTGGCTCGGCGTTGGACTCGCCAGCGCCCGGCTTCTCGTGCCGACAGTCCTTGCCCCGGGGCGTCATGCCGTTCCGCAACTTGTTGGCGAGTAGCTTCCGCAGCGACCTCCTGCTCTGTTTCCGCTTCGGGTTATTCACCGACGACGACGAGTCGTCGCAGCCGAGGTCGCTGCTGTCGGCGTCGGCGGACCAGAATGAGGCGGCGTCGCTGCCTCCGTTGTCAGACTCGCACTCGCACGGCCTCGGCGACTCCGCCGCCTCCCGTATCGGCGAGACGCATCCGCGCCCGCGGCGCGAATCCACTTCTTTCTTCGTCTCCGGCCGCCGAGCACGCATGGTCCTGGCGGACTCGATCCAGGACAGCGCCACCGACGCGAGCGTGGCCGCGGCCACCAGCTGCTTGCTCCAGATCACCAGCAGCGCCAGCGCCAGCGCCACGGCGCCGCCGGCCGCGAGGAGCCCCGGCCGGATGCTGAAGCCCGCGCCTTTGCCGGGGCCGGTCGGCACCGGTGCTCCTGCCGCTGCCGCTGCCGATGCCGCCGCCGCCGCCGCGGCGTCGTGATCCACCAAAAGCTCGGGCCTTTGCTGGGTCTCCGCGGAAGCGGCGGCCGGCGGGACGGCGGCGCCGGGGGCGCGGTGCCGCCTCCTGGGGTTCCTGAGGCGGCCGTGGTTCTTGACGACGATATCAGCGAGGGAGGTCGGGAAGCCGGTCTGGACCGGGAGCGGCCCAGCGCGCTCGGGCGGGCGCAGGGACGCCAGGAGCCGGCCCAGGCGGCCGCCGCCGCCGGACGGGCGCTTCAGCGGGCTCGTTGGCATCGCCGGCGCCAGCCAACGCCGGCGATCATCTATAGGAGGCGTGGCGTGACGCGGCGAGGCTTTGCGCGTCCGCGTTTCTGGTGGAACAGAAGAAGGAAAGCGGCGAGGAAATTGAGGTGGTGGATTTGGAGGTTTCGGTTTGCTGTTTGCATTGGGTGTCCTGTTTTAAGGTGTCCGTTTCTTGGTTGATTCTGCTTGGAGTTTATGACAGCCGGTGATGAAACCAAGGTGATCCTTTTTTTTTTCAAATACAAATGCTTTGTCTTTTTTTTTAAGAAAAAAATGCCTTTTGATTTGAAGTAGTACTCGAAAAGAATGGAGGATGTTATTGTTATGATAAAGGTGAGATTTGAAGACTTTTCTGCGGAAATTTTGGGTCAAAAGTACAGTTTTTGCAAAGATTAATAATGTGTATATGAATCTAAAATGACTAAATACTTTTCATCTATTTTGGTTGGGTCAAAATGCTAGGTTGTGGTTGGGGTGCTTGGTTAAATCACATTCGTATAATCAATTGGTGTGGCTAAATTGCGTGCCAGAGATAGGTAGCTTGAAAGGTGCTTTTGCAGTAGAAATGTTACTTTCGGCATTAATAAGGATAAACGATCCCTGGGGAAACTGATCATAATTACTGAAAAGGATACATATCTCTCCAAGTTGTAGCATTGCTTATTTATTAAAAACATGTGGTTAGCGGGTAGTATATATGAATCATATTTTCATGCCAAGCACGCATCAAGCATTAATAAAAACAATTCTCCTAGATAAAGTTACTACATGCTCCCTCCATCTCTTTTAACTGTCGTTCTAATAACTTTGACTAAATCTATAAAAAATATTAATATTTATAATACACAATTAATATAATTAGATAGACCATTCAATCTATTTTCATGATAAATTTATTTGAAAATACAAATATTGCTAACATTTTCAACAAATCTAGTTAAACTATCGGTATGTAAACCAACAACGACAAATATTTTTGGACTCTCCGAGCATTGTTTTTAGATTTTACACAGATTTTACAGAGAGAAAGAGAATCAATCATCGCTCTGTTCGTTTGGACTTGTTTGGCTTATAAGCCGTACTTTTTCAGCCAACAAATAGTACTTTTCTTTTACACCAAATCAGCCAACAATATTTTCAGCCATAATTTATCAGCCAAACAAGCCAAAACGAACAGGACGCATGTCAACAACTCGTGAGTTCGTGGTCTTCGTTGGTTATGTGTCTTGTTGACCAAAGATGTGACTTGTAACTAAGGACTGACATGCCCAAAAACACTCTGCGTCTACTTTAGTTAGGTCCACTCAGGAGGAAAAGGGGCAATGAAAGCAGTTTGCTTTAGCCTGTGCTTTGATATATTCAGGCTGTTCGGCTGGGACTGAAACGATCGTATACGATCGTGGATTATTACTGCTGGCTGATTTGGTGTAAGAGAAAAATACTATTCTGGTTAAAAATTTATGATCGTTTACGACCAAACGAACAGACTGATTCTCTCTGTCCTAGAGGATTATAATTCCAGATTTAGAATAAGTCAAAACTTTTTAAGTTTGATTATTGAATTAATAGAAAACAATATCAACATTTAGGTCTGCAAATAGGTTTGTTATAAAATTCCATAATTAATCCAGTGATATTTATCTGATATCATTGATGTTAATATTTTTTTGTATAGATTTGGACAAACTTAAAATTGTTGAACTCCTTAAAAAGAGGGGTTTTTTTTTTGAACGGAGGGAGTATGAAGCTAGTGGCAGAACATGGTTTAAGGCTAGCACCATCCTCTGACTTGGTAGGCATACTCAAATACGCAATTTCATAATGCAAATCAAAGTTCGATGAACTAATGAAGAAGAACATCTGTTTTTAGATGTTTGATTTTGAGCTCAGTTTTCAGCATTGTCGTGAGAGGTCCGTGCATGGCACTTAAGTTTCTGTGAAAAACAAAGGCAACGACAATATTTAAACCAAAAAGCATGCATGATCATATTTGAGTTTTTGTGAGACATTGGAACGAAATTTAGCTAGGGAAGCTAGCTGCTAGAGGTGCTCTAACCTAGCTGCCTCAGTTATTCCCTTTACACAAGATACAAATACTGAAAAGTCTTGCACTTGTGAGCTAGGACCGGAACACATCTACCTTCTATGCACTAGTCTGAGAGTAGTTAAACAACCGCCAGTGTGTTGGTGCTTGGTGGGTGTTTGGCGTGTGGACAAGTGCTACTGAATTCATAAAAGAGAAGAGGAAGGAACCATCGAACTCTTCTGAATGGCATGATAATTCTAAAATATTGCTAGATCAAATAATCTAAAGTAATTTATATAGAAATATACCCATATATATTTATCACACTAAATAAATTTTATTAGATTCTTAACGATATAATATATCTATTTAGATTCATACGTGTTAATGGTTTGACTTTTAACTAGACCTAGAATTGCATCTTCTTGAGACAGAGGTAGCAAGTATTATGTCTTGGTGAGAAATTAACCTCTAGGCTGAGGCTCATTTTCTTTTTAACGTTTTTTTGTATCTTGGATTCTTTCTTTTTTAACCTCCTCTTTGCTCTCAGTTTCCTCAGGTTTTCCTGTTTCTGTTGTAAGAGTGTTCTTCCTTGTTCTTTTTTTTAACTGTAGGTGTGAGCCCTCCAGATTCTAAAAAAAAAAACAGAATGAAAAGTGACCTCATGCTGCCCATTTTGCGTGACCTTCTCCTCAGGCCGACCATGCGGATCACAAATTCGCAATACACAACAGTGCTTATATACGAGAGGTGCGTGTTTCTTTTTTTAATAGAAAAAGAAAATGAAGAAAAAGGTTGCTCGAGCATCCAGCTTGCAGCAACCCAACAATTGGCGTCTCGTCTCGTCTGCCAACCTGATTGCAATTGGCAACTGCAGCTGGAGAGCAACAGATCGAGAGGTGTGGCCGGCCAAGGCCTGCGCGTTGTCAGGTCACACCCAGTGTCAGCAGCCTCGTGTGCCCTCCTAGTCCTTCCTTTGAAACAAGTAGTGTCGGTGTCTCAGCTTTGTTGTATCTTGCATGCTGGTGCTATGAAAGAACAGATTGATCTATCTAACCTGGTTAAGTGGTTTTTTTCCACCACGGCAAAGTAGAATTTCATTACTAAACAGCAATGAAATTACAGAGTTCGAAACTGGTAAACTCAAACAAAGACGCACCACAAAAACCAACTTGGAATGAACACAGAGGGTTCATCCAAATGGCGCCACCAGAATTACTACCCATAACCGCCTTACTCCGCTACGCTAAGCGTTCAAACGTCAGGAAAAGCGTTAAGATCGGCACAACTTTCAACAGATTATTACATGCCCATATGGTGCTTTCAACAGCTCACAGGTTGGATGCAAAATTCAGAAGAAGCCTTTCCAACGTCACGACCATCTTTGCCCCTTTTACACGATTGCCATCCTGTTGTCCCCTCCGTCCATTCTTTCCCTCTGATGAAAGTGCAGCGCCGCCTTCTTGAGAACTTCTGCGCCTCACTCCAGCTGTGTCGAGATCACGTCCTTTTGAAGACCTGTCCAATATGTTAATGTAGAACAAATCAGGCATATGATTTCGGTTGGCGACTTTATTCTTTTTCCTTCAAAGCACACATTGTTTCATGTCTTCCAAATTGCCCAGCAGATGGCAGCAAGTCCAACAAAATGGACCTGTCTGCCTCTTGGCAGACTCCAGTTAATCCAAATCCAGAATTGATAGAAAGATGTTGGTCTTACTTTTACCCCAAAGCTGTAAGCCAAAATGCTCCAAACATATTTGATTACAGGACAATCAAAGAACAAGTGTTTGACTGATTCTTCCTCTTGGCAAAAGGCACAAGCAGGACTCCCCTTCCATTTCCTTTTAAGCAGGTTGTCTTTGGTCAGAATAGAATTCTGTAGAGTTAACCACATGAAAATCTTGACTTTAAGTGGGATTTTAGCTTTCCAAAGTTGTTTACTGTCAACATCTTCACTGTTCCTGAACATATGCTTGTAAATCGATTTAACAGAGAACAAACCAGATTTTTCCAACTTCCAAATCACTCCATCAGGTTTGTCATTAGATCTATATCTGAATAACATATTACATAGATCTCTGAGCTGATTCTGTAAATCTTCAGAAAACCATCTCTTGAAACATAATCTCCAATTTCGATTTCACATGGAGTATACTGAACAATCCTGGTCAAAGCATATGTTATAAAGATTAGGAAACCTATCCTTCAGGGATAAAGGTCCACACCACACATCATGCCAAAAGTCAATGTTCTTACCGTTACCCAACCTCAAGATTCTTCCTCTTAAGTAAATGTGCTTCACTTTAATCAAGTCATTCTACACAGGGGAATTGGATGGTTTGTGTTTAATTTGATATACCCATTTATTCTTCATATATTTCTGTCTTACAATCTCTTGCCAGATTCCATTTTCATGCTCCAGTTTCCACCACCACTTGCATAACAGACTTTTATTCATTTTCCTTGAGTCTTTTATTCCTAAACCCCCTTTCTTTTTCGGCTTGGTTAAAATTTTCCACTTCACTAAGTGATATTTTCTTTTAGTCCCCCCTCCCTGCCAGAAAAATCTTTTCCTGGCCTTATCCATCTTCTCAATCACAGTTATAGGGAGGAGATACATAGACATAGCATAAGTGGGCATACTATTGAGACAAGAGTTAAGCAGGATGGTTCTCCCACCAATAGATAGAGAACTACCTTGCCAACCATCCAGTCGTTTCATGATTTTTTCAATTAGTGGCAACCAGTCAGTAATATGTAATCTGGAGCCAGCTACAGGGACTCCAAGGTATTTAATAGGCCATTTTCCTGTGGAACAATTGAAAGTTTCAGCATACTCCACAACCTTTGCCATATCATGACTAACCATAATAGCTTCACTTTGCTAAAATTGATCTTAAGTCCAGACATTGATTCATATAGATACAATAAAAATTTCAGATTAGTAGCCTGTTCTTTATTGTCTTGAATACACAAAATTGTGTCATCAACGTATTGTAGAATTGCTACCCCATTCTCAACATATTCAGGTACTAGTCCAGTTATGAGCTTATTCTTTTGGGCATTGATCATCATCTTCGCTAGGGTGTCTGCAGCAATATTGAACAGAAATGGGGACAGAGGATCCCCCTGCCTGACACCTTTACCAGTAGTAAAGTATGGACCCTGGGTGTTATTAACTTTCACACTCAGGGTGCCAGAAGTGACAATGGTTCTAATCCAACTGCACCATTGATTGTCAAAGCCTCGCTGTTCTAGGCAATTGAAAAGAAAATTCCAGTTGATTTTATCATATGCTTTTTCAAAGTCCAACTTGAGGACTAGGCCATCTTTCTTTTTAGCTTTAGTATCATGCAAAATCTCATGCAAGGCCATTACTCCATCCACAATATTTCTACTTTTTAAGAAACCTGATTGGCATTTGTTAATAATCTTGCCCATAACCCTTTCTAGCCTCAACATAAGAGTTTTTGTAAAAATCTTGAACACCACATTTAACAAGCAAATTGGCCTGTACTGCTGAATTTTATTAGCATCTTTGATTTTGGGCAACAATGTGATAACCCCATAATTGAGTCTGCTTATATCAAAAATATTTTGATGGAAGTCGTCAAATAGACTCATCAGATCAATACTAATAATCTCCCAACAGCTTTGATAAAATTCAATGGGCAAGTGGTCAGGCCCAGGTGCAGTGTTCTTTTCCATGGAAAAAACAGCAGATTTGATTTCCTCTATTGAAAATTCTCTAGTTAGTTCCTTGTTTTCTTCCTCTGAATTTTTTTCCCCAGGATCCCAACACTGTGGGTCTAAATGTAAATTGGAGTTATTGGAAGGGCCAAATAAGTTTTTATAATAAAGTGTAGCATGTTGAGAAATGAGGTCATCTCCTTCAATAGTACCATCCTCACCTTGCAAACAAAAGATAGTATTTTTTATTTTCTTTCCATTGGCTATTCTGTGAAAATAAGCAGTATTGTTATCACCTTTTAGTAGCTAGTTAGAATTGGCTCTTCTATGCCAATAACTCTCTTCTTCTTCTTCTAAAAATTTAATAAGCTCCTTTTGAACAAAAACCTTCCTCTCAAGGAGGTTGGTTGGTAAGCAAGCTGCTTCTTCTATAGATTCTAACTTCTTTAACTCTTCCTGCAATAGTATTTTGTATTTTCTGTTATGGCCTTTAATACTTTGCCCCCACCCTTTGAGGAATTTTTTCACTCTATTGACTTTGATACACCATTTTTCAAGATTGCTTTTTTCTTTTACTTTCTTATTCCAGATTTCACTGACTTTGGGGAGAAAGTCAGGATGATTCACCCAGGAGTTCTCAAAGCTAAAAGGCTTTGTAACTCTAATCTGATCCAAATCCCTACTATAAATGAGGGGATTATGGTCAGATGTATATCTTGGAATCTTCCTTATGTTACAAAGGGGAAACTCCTGTTCCCAGCTACTGGAAATAAAGATTCTATCTAATTTTTCCAAAGTACGATTAGCCCTGTTATTGCTCCAAGTATACTTCCCTCCTTGAAGAGCTAAATCTATCAATTCATATAAGTTGGTGATTCTGTTAAAAAGCTCAGTATATCTGTTTTCAACAAACTTTTAATTTTTGACCTCACTGAACTGAAGAATATTGAAATCTCCCCCAATCAAAATGGGGTATTTGCATTTTGAGCACATATTGGCTAATTCACATAAAAACAGGTCCTTATGTTTTTCTTGAGCAGGCCCATAGACATTTGCAAGAGAAAGATGTTTATTGAGCTTCTTATCAAATATATTAGCAATTATAATGTGATCACTATTTTCAAAACTATCCACATCAAATCTTTCCATCTTGATGCCACTAAGCATCCCACCAGACTTACCTTTAGAAGGAATCCAGTGCCAGTTAAAGTTTTTTTGGCTATCTATAGTTCTGAAAATTTTGTCATTATACTTTTTCCTCACTGTTTCTTGCAGGCAGATATAGTCAACCTTATATTCATCCATTAGGTCTTTAAGAAAGGTGCTAAATCCTTTCTTAAAGGCACCCCTACAGTTCCAAATGAGTCCTATCATTTTACAACTTTTTTAATTGTCTTCCTGTCTCTGAGATTGAATCTAGGGCAAACCTTAGATTCATATCCATCAGTGGTGGAGAGATCATCTAAAGGTTGGTTCTCCTTTCCTCTGGATATTTGGGATGTGTTTGCGTTCTTAGCACTTCTTCCCCTTTTCTTTTTCTTTTTCTTTATTGAGCTAGCAATAGGACAAGCTTCAGATTCGGATTCATCAGTTTGCCAACTGCAAATATCATTTTCAAAGAAGGGAGGTATTTCCTCCAATTCCACATTACTTTCAGCAACAATAGGAATAACAGGATTATTTAGAGCAGCCCTAGCCGTCTCTAGATCTCTAAGCATGTCTATGTTATCAAAGGATAACTCATTATGATTTAAACCCATTTTTGCAGCAATATTAATCAAATCATTTGTATCAAGAACTGCAAAGGAGTTCTCTGAACTAGAAATGTTACCTTCATTTTTGTCTTGGTTGCCTTTCCCTATTGAC
This sequence comes from Miscanthus lutarioriparius, assembly GCA_904845875.1. Taxonomy (NCBI): domain Eukaryota; kingdom Viridiplantae; phylum Streptophyta; class Magnoliopsida; order Poales; family Poaceae; genus Miscanthus; species Miscanthus lutarioriparius. Next base: position 115,296,288 of record CAJGYO010000005.1, on the reverse strand, counting down.
TTCTCTTGATCTTTTCCTCTTTTGCTTTGCCTGACTACTTGCCACTCCATCACAACTACTTTGTCATGTTTACCAACCAGTTCAGTGTTCTTCTGTCCTTGCTGCAGCATGATATCTTCCCTCTGAACAGTAATCTGCATCTCCTGACTTTTCATATTGTCATTTTCCTGAACCAGCTGCTCCCAGTTTATATTCTTATCCCCGTGTTCCCTTGTTTCTTTGTCAGTGCGATCTTCTTGACTTGAGCCAATTGGCGGTTCCTGAGTACCTTGTTGCGGACTTATAGAAACTGCCCTTTCAGTAATTAATTCACTTTCAGTTTCTTCCACCGCTGGAGATAACTCCTTTCTAATGCTGGTCTGTCCTGCTTCATGCAGAGACTTACACGCTGGATCTCCTTTTTCAGCCAACATTATGGCACGTTTTGCTTCAATAGCAGCCAGAGAATCAAACTTAGAACTACAAAGATTGGTCCCATACTAATCAATGACAGTAGAACAACAACGACGACGACGACGACGACGACGACGACGACGACGACGACGACGACGACGACTCAACAACAACAACAACAACAACAACAACAACAACAACACAACAACAACAACAACAACAACAACAACAACAACAACAACAACAACAACAACAACAACAACAACAACAACAACAACAACAACAACAACAACAACAACGCCTTTAAATCCCAAACAAGTTGGGATAGGCTACAGTTAAAATCCAGCAGAAGCAATCAAGGTTCAGGCATGTGAATAGCTGTTTTCCAAGCACTCCTATCTAAGGCTAAGTCTTTGAGTATATTCTATCATTTCAAATTTCCTTTTATTGCTTCTACCCAAGTCAACTTTGGTCTTCCTCTGCCTCTCTTCACGTTACTATCCTGGCTTAGGATTCCACTACGCACTGATGCCTCTGGAGGTCTCCGTTGGACATGTCCAAACCATCTCAACCGGTGTTGGACAAGCTTTTCTTCAATTAGTGCTACTCCTACTTTATCACGTATATCATCGTTCCGAACTCGATCCCTTCTTATATGACCGCAAATCTAACGCAACATACGTATTTCCGCGACACTTATCCGTTGAACATGTTGTCTTTTCGTAGGCCAACATTCTACACCATACAACATAGCAGGTCTAATCGCCGTCCTATAAAACTTGCCTTTTAGCTTCTGTGGTACCCATTTGTCACATAGGACACCAGATGCTTGGCGCCACTTCATCCACCCTGCTTCGATTTTATGGCTAACATCTTCATCAATATCCCCATATCTCTGTAGCATTAATCCTAAATATCGAAAGGTATCCTTCCTAGGCATTACTTGACCTTCCAAACTAATATCTTCCTCCTCCCGAGTAGGAGTACCGAAGTCACATCTCATATACTCAGTTTTAGTTTTACTAAGTCTAAAACCTTTGGACTCCAAAGTCTTCAGTCATAACTCCAGTTTCTGATTCACTCATATCCGGCTTTCATCAACTAGCACTACATCATCCGCGAAAAGCATACACCAAGAGATGTCCCCTTGTATGTCCCTTGTGACCTCATCCATCACTAAGACAAACAGATAAGGGCTCAAAGCTGATCCTTGATGTAGTCCTATCCTAATCGGGAAGTTATCCGTGTCTTCATCACTTGTTCGAACACTAGTCACAACATTGTTGTACATGTCCTTAATGGGCCCGACGTACTTCGTTGGGACTTTATGTTTGTCCAAAGCCCACCACATAACATTCCTTGGTATTTTATCATAAGCCTTCTCCAAGTCAATAAAAATCATGTGTAGGTCCTTCTTCTTCCTATACCGCTCCATAACTTGTCTTATTAAGAAAATAGCTTCCATGATTGATCTTCCGGGCATGAAACCAAATTGGTTCATAGAGACCCGCGTTATTGCTCTCAAGCGATGCTCGATAACTATCTCCCATAGCTTCATAGTATGGCTCATCAACTTAATTCCTCGGTAATTAGTACAACATTGAATATTCCCTTTATTCTTGTAGATCAGTACCAATATACTTCTCCACTAGTCAGGCATCTTGTTTGATCGAAAAATATGGTTGAACAGCTTGGTTAGCCATACTATAGCTATGTCCCCGAGGCATCTCCACGCCTCGATTGGGATACCTTCTGGTCCCATCGCCTTACATCCTTTCATCCTTTTCAACGCCTCTCTGACCTCAGATTCTTGGATTCTCCGCACAAAACGCCTATTGGTGTCATCAAAAGAGTCATCCAACTAAAAGGTTGTGTCCGTATTCTCACCATTGAACAATTTATCAAAATACTCTTGCCATCGATGTCGGATCTCATCCTCCACCAAGAGATGCTCCATTTCATCCTTAATACACTTAACTTGGTTGAAATCCCTTGTCTTTCTCTCACGAACCCTAGCCATCCTATAAATGTCATTCTCTCCTTCCTTCGTACTCAAATATTGGTAAAGATCCTCGTACGCTCTACCCTTTGCCACACTTATAGCTTGCTTTGCAGTCTTCTTTGCCACCTTATACTTCTCTATGTTGTCCACACTCCTGTCATGGTACAAGCGTCTATAGCATTCTTTCTTCTCCTGAATAGCCCTTTGGACTTACTCGTTCCACCATCAAGTATCTTTAGCCTCGCATCCACTTTCTTTGGTTACTCTACACACCTCTGAGGCCACCTTCCGAATGTTGGTTGTCATCTTCTCCCACATGTTGTTTATGTCTTCTTCTTCCTTCCAAGAGCCCTCTTTGATAACCCTTTCCCTAAATACCTCTGACGTCTCCCCTTTCAGTTTCCACCACTTTGTTCTTTCAATCTTATCTTGTTTCTAAACTCATTGGCCATCATATTTCTAAACTCATTGGCCATCATATTTCTAAACTCATTGGCCATCATATTTCTAAACTCTTCAAAAAAATCTTGATTGGTTAATCCAAATATGATATCATCCACATAGATTTGCAACACAAACAAGTCCTTGCCTATCTTCTTGGTGAAGAGAGTAGTATCAACCTTACCCATTTTGAACCCTTTAGAGAGTAAGAAATCCCTCAACCTCTCATACAATACTCTTGGTGCTTGCTTCAAGCCATACAATGTCTTCTTCAACTTGTAAACATGGTTGGGCTTCTTGTCATCTTCAAAACTAGGTGGTTGCTCAACATATACTAACTCATTGATGTAGCCATTGAGAAATACACTCTTCACATCCATTTGATACAGCTTGATATTGTGGGCACAAGCATAAGCTAATAGGATTCTAATTGCCTCTAATCTTGCAACTGGTGCATATATCTCTCCAAAGTCAAGGCTCTCTACTTGTGTATAGCCTTGTGCAACTAATCTTGCTTTGTTTCTCACTACTATCCCATCTTGATCTTACTTGTTGCGAAAGACCCATCTAGTGCCAATGACATTGTAGTTCTTTGGTCTCTCAACTAGTTCCCAAACTTAATTGCATGTAAAGTTGTTCAACTCTTCATGCATTGCATTTACCCAATCAACATCTTGTAATGCTTCTTCAATATTGGTTGGCTCAATGGATGATATAAATGAGTAATGTTCACAAAATGAGGCCAATCTTGATCTTGTTTTCACACCTCTTGTAATATCTCCAATAATATGATCCAAAGGATGATCTCTTGCAATTGAGGTTGGTTGGAGTGTTGGGACTTGATTATTTGCTTGTCATGAACTAGCTTGTTGATCTTGTACTTGTTGGACTTGAGCTTCATCATGAGTACCACTTATACTAGCTTGATTTGTATCAATTTGCACACTTGGATGAGGGAACACTTGAATTTCATCATCAATCACTTCTCTTGGTCTAATGTCACAAATATCCATATTCTTCATTGCATTAGCCAGCCTCTCACATCTTCTAGATTTTCATTGGTTTCATCAAACTCAACATTATGAACTTCTTCAACAATTTTGCTTGAGTTGTTCCACACTCTATATGCTTTGCTTGTAGTTGAGTAACCAAGTAGGAACCCTTCATCACATTTCTTCTCAAATTTGTTTGGTCTTGTGTCTTTCTTCAAGATATAGTATTTGCAACCAAATACTCTAAAATATACAATGTTGGGCTTTCTTCCATTCAATAGCTCATAAGGTGTCTTCTCAAGCATTCTATAACAATATAAGTGGTTGCTACAATAGCAAGCCGTGTTCATAGCTTCGGCCCAAAAAGAATCACTCACATGTATTCACTAAGCATTCAATAAGTGTTCTATTCTTCATCTCAACAAGACCATTTGATTGTGGAGTATACTTGGGTGAAAATTGATGTCTAATTCCAATTCATCACAAAGCTTATCAACTCTTGTATTCTTGAATTCACTTCTATTGTCATTTCTTACTTTCTTGATTCTAGTGTCAAACTCATTTTGACATCTCTTGGCAAATGTTTTGAATGTGTCAAATACTTCACTTTTGTCAACAAGAAAGAAGACCCATGTGTATCTAGTGTAGTCATCAACTATCACAAATCCATACTTGTTACCACCAATGCTAGTATATGTGGTTGGTCCAAATAAACCCATATGCAATAGCTCAAATGCTCTACTAGTGCTCATCATGCTTTTGTTGGGGTGAGTGTTGCATACTTGCTTTCTGGCTTGACAAGAGCTACAAAGCTTATATTTTTTAAATGCAACATCTTTCAAGCCTTTTACTAAGTCATGCTTTATCAATTTATTCAATTGTTTCATTCCAACATGACCAAGCCTTCTATGCCATAACCAACCTATGCTAAATTTAGTGAGCAAGCAAGTTGATAGCTGTGTCTCACTAGCATTGAAATCAACTAAGTAGAGGTTCTCATATCTAAATCCTTTGAATATCAAGTTAGAACCATCTACACTTATGATCTCTACATCATCAACTCCAAATATGCATTTAAAACCAAGATCACATAATTGAGCTATGGATAGTAAGTTGAAGTTCAAGCTTTCTACTAGCAACACATTAGATATTCTCATGTCATTTGATATTGCAATCTTACCAAGCCCTTTGACCTTGCCTTTGCCATAGTCACCAAATGTGATTGAATCAAACTCATCATTATCATTTGATTTGATTGAATTGAACATTCTTGCATCCCCGGTCATGTATTGAGTGCACCTACTATTAAGTACCCAATGCCTTCCTCCGACTTTGTAATTGACCTACAAAAGGAATCAGTTCCTTTTAGGTACCCAAACTTGCTTGGGTCTTTGAAGGTTAGTTACTAGGTTCTTTGGTACCCAAATGGCTTTCTTCTTTGAGCCCACAATTGGTGTACCAATGAACTTAGCTTGCACGCCCTTAACACCCTTGGTAAGCATATAACAAGAGTCAAAACGAATGGAGGATACACTAGTGTTCTTGTTCTTGTTTTTGCAATATTTCTCTACATGCCCAACTTGCTTGTAACTAGTGCAAAACCGACCATTGCCTCTCACAAAGCTAGCTTTGGGAGTTCTAAAGGCCGCCTTGCCATTCTTGGGGGTATAGCCCAATCCCTCTTTGTTAAGAGAGAACCTTTGGCTACCCAAACACTTAAGCAAGCGGGCCTCACCGCCATAGGCCTTGCCTAAAACGTGAGTGAGCTCATTGACCTCATTTTTCAAAGTCTCATTCTCAACCATAAGTGAGGCATCACAAGTGAAGCCATCATCCATAGATGAAGTAGTAGTGGAAGCAGATGAGCTACAAGAAGGGTTAGTGGGAGCAACAACAATAGGAGCATAAAAAGATTCATCAAGTAAATCACAAGTTACTCATATGTTGCATGATTGAACAATCTCCTTCTTGCTTTGGTCAAGGAGAGAGGAGTGAGCATTTTCAAGCTTAGAGTGAGCCTTCTCAAGCTTCTCATGGACTTTCTTTAGCCTCTCATGAGATGCATTGAGCTCATCAAAGGATTGCTCAAGAGCTTGATGCTCCTTGCGCAATTCTTTGCACTCCTTCCTCTTTTTCTCCATGTAAGAATGAGCTTGTTCCAACATGTCCATGAGGTCCTCCCTAGAGTACTCCTCATCATCACTCTCACTATCACTACTCTCATCATCGGATTGTACCTTTGAGCCCTTGGCCATGAAGCATGATGGAGAGTCAAATAAAGAAGGCTTGTTGTTGATAGCAATGCTAGCAAGCACTTTCTTCTTGTTGATCTTCCTCTCACCATCACTATCTTCCTCATCATCACTTGTGGAGGCATCACTATCCCATGTGACCATGTATGACTCCCCCTTCTTCTTCTTCTTGATGATCATCTTCTTTTCTTTCTTATCCTTCTTGTTATTCTTCTTGTCATCATTATCATTATCAATATTGTAAGGACAATCACCAATGAGATGATCCTTGCTTCTACATTTGTAGCATCTTCTTGTGTAGTCCTTGTTCTTGGATTGATCCCTCTTCTTTCTTGCACCATAGCCCTTCTTCTTCATGAACTTGTCAAATCTTCTCACAAAGAGGGCTAGAGCTTCATCATCATCTTCACAAGCACTTGCATCTTCATCCTCACTTGATTCATCTTTCTTGTTCTTGCCCTTGCTCTTGGATGAAATGGCTTTGAATTCCACACTCTTCTTCTTCTCATCTTTCTTCTCACCCCTCTTCTCACTCTCCTCCTTGTCTTCATGGTATGCATCTTTCGTGATCACATCACCAGGTATTTGGTTTGGTGTCATTGTGTCTAAACCACTTCTCACAAGAATAATGACCAACATGCCAAATCTTGAAGATAGACATCTCAAGAATTTGTGAGAGAAGTCCTTGTCCTTTACCTCCTCACCAAGTGCTTTAAGATCATTGACTAGCACTTGGAGCCTATTGAACATTCCCGGCATGGTCTCATCTTCCTTCATCTTGAAGCTATCAAGCTTCTCCTTGAGAATATATGCCTTGGCGCCCTTGACCGCTTGTGTGCCCTCATATGACTCTTCTAGCTTCTTCCAAGCATCATGAGCCATCTCTATGTTCTTGATTTGTTCAAACACATCTTGACTAATTGCATCATGAATAGCACTAAGAGCAATGTCATTGTTTTGGAGCTTTTCTTCTTCGGCCATGGTGGGTTGCTCTGGATTTTTAATCTCAAACTTGTGCTCAACCACATGCCATATCTTTCTATTGATTGACTTGATGTGGGTTGTCATCTTTGACTTCCAATAACCATAGTTTGTGCCATCAAATTGGGGTGGCCTTTTGGTGTTGTTGATTTGAGCCATTTTAACACCGAAGGTTGTTAAGCCTCAAACAATGGTGACCTCGCTCTGATACCACTTGAAAGGTCCTAAATGGCTAGAGCGGGGGGGGGTGAATAGCCTAATAAAATTTCTACAACAACACTTAAAACAAATGATTAGTAAACTAAATGGCGATAAAAGCAATGTTGCGCTAGCTCTAGTAAAGTGTTGCAAGCCACCTATCCACAAGTCTAGTTAGCTTATGATCTCTATGTCACACAAGAGCTAGATTGCAACTTCTACACTAGTGAGCTAGCAAGAAGTAAAACCAACTCTAATTACAACTAGCAACTAATACTACTCTACACAAGTATATAGAAATGTAAATGCAAGAGGTTCAGAGTATGATACCAAGCCTGGCAAGTGATCAACCAATGAATAACAATGAGAAATCCAAGGGAGACAATGGACACACGCAAGGTTCACTTGCTTGTCGGCAAGCTAGTCCCCATTGTGACGATCACTCAACTTGGAGGTTCACACGCTAATAGGCATGCACAAGCCTAACCCACAAAGGGTACCGCACAACCAACACAAGAGGAGGACACTCAATGCCACGAGCAATTTACTAGAGTACCTTTTGGCTCTTCACCAGGAGAAGGTCAGGAACCCGCACAAATCACCAGGAGATGGCCACGAACAATCACCAACTCGTGCCAAAGCTCCTCCGGTGCTCCAAGCCATCTAGGTGGCAGCAACCACCAAGAGTAACAAGAAACTGGCACCGAAAATGATTCCCAAGTGCCACTAGATGCTATCACACATGCAAATGCACTTGGAATCACTTCCAATCTCACTATGATGATGAATCAATGATGAAGATGAGTGTGTGATGTTTGCTTTAGCTCACAAGGATGTATAACTGATGAAAATGTGCAAGAGAGTGAGCTAGAGCCAACCAACACAAATTTATAGAGCCCCAACAGGTTACATACTCGTTGGCCACTTAATGTGCTGTCTACGCACTGACCGGACTCATTGCGGTTGCATCGGACTCATCCGATCACCAGCGTCCTATCGTCCTCTAAACACCACGTGTCCTAGCCATTTGAAACTATCCGTTGGCGCCCAACAGCTAACTCACGCGTGTTTGTAGACCTTGGACCGGGCGCGTCAGGTCACTTGACCGGACGCGTGACTCCCCAGAGTCCAGTCCAACACAGAGAGGTTCCAAAACATGATTTTTGCGACCAGACACGTCCGATCACCCCTGACCGGACACGCTCAGCGTCTGGTCCACCACTGCAATGTTTCGCCAGCCGATGAATAGTGTCACAGGCGCGTCCGATCACTGGCTGAGCCAGAGTCTGGCCAACAACGCTGACCGCCATTAGGGTAAGGTACCGGATGCGTTCGGTCTACCCAGGAACAGCGTCCGATCACACCCAGTGACCTCCAATTCTTCTCCTTTGCAACTTCTTTCTTCTCCCTTGTTCTCATGTGCTAGCACCAAGATGTTCCACCACTTGTGTGCGTGTGTTAGCATTTTTCAAAGCTTTTTCAAGGGTTAGGTTAGCTCACTAGGTCCTAACGCATATGCATGTATGACTTCACCTAGTGGCACTTTGATAACCGCAATCACATACGTTTTCCCCTCTTAATAGTACGGCTATCAATCCTAAATGTGATCACACTCTCTATAGTGTCTTGATCACCAAACCAAAGATGGCTCCTATGGTTATACCTTTGCCTTGAGCCCATTTTTGTTTTTTTCTTTCTTATTTTCAACATGAGGAGCACTTGATCATCATAGCCGACCACTCCAAGTCTCTGCTGATCACTCTAGTGCTTTGCCGACCACATGCCGATCACTCTAGTGCCTTGCCGACCACATGCCGATCACTCTAGTGCCTTGACGACCACACAAGAGCTTTGCTGACCACATCAATGCTCCGCCGACCACATCACTTGGTCTTGGACCTAACCTCTCTTGGCTACACACACTTAGCAATTATGTTAGTCCAATTCGGTTTCATCAATTAACCAAAACCAAACTAGGGCTTTCACCGCTTTGCTCCAGGGAGAAGGAGGGGAGAGTCCGCTTCACCGCCCTAACCTGGTTAAGTGGTTAATTACATCTATCTATGCTATTATAATTGTCATGAAAATATACCACAATTATAAGGTGATTTGCGTGTGCACCCAGTGGTGTCTACACTCTACCAGTCTGTGCACAAAGTGGTATATTTCAGATTCAGAACAAATTGTACTGGCATTATGCCGAGTAGTAGTGTATATCTCTGAACCATGACACAATTACAATGGTGTAGACCGAATCAACCTTTGTGCAAAAATATTCACTGTATCAAACCTATATGGCCCATTTCATACAACTCTGCTTTACTGATGGAATAGTATTTTTAGTTTCGGCCGGTGGAGCAACTCCACTGATGGAGCTGTAGCTGTTTCAACTTCTAGTAATTGAAAATGATGAAATGACTATAATCTCCTTTTTTCTCTCTTTTTTTCTTGCCTGGACTATTAAAAAAACAAAAAAGCCCATCTTCTTGATCACCCCACCATTCGTTTCTCATTTTTCATCTGACCACCACCATCTGTTCTTCCTCCTTGCTTATCCCGATGCTGTCGGGGACTCTGCCCCTCATGCACGTCGCCTCTGCTGCTTCTCCCCCAATGATTTCAGACGTTGTGCCTCGCCCGCACGGCCGCGAACTCTGCTCCGGTCCATACGCGCCAACCCCGACGACTATTAGTGCTGCACCTCGCCCGCACAGCCCGACAACTATGCTCTGGTCCATCTGCGCCGTGATTTAGGTCTGCACCTGTGACTTAACCCCACCTCTGCTACTCCAACCACGTGTCGTTGCCCTGCCATGTCAAAAGGGGATTTTGACTCATTGGGCAAGCAGGGAGCTGGTGAAAGCTCTTTTTCGGCTTTGTCTATGTTGTGATAGTGCGACTTTGGGAGCTCCTCGTGAGGAGCACTTCTGTTTTGACCCGTTTGGTAGAGAAAGCCCTAAAATAGGTTCAGAAGCTGCTGAAGAATCCCTCAAATGAGCCCTTAACAAAGTTAAACTTAAGATAAATGTAGATGGATTCATATTAAGGCCTTATTTGGTAGGGCTTCCTCGGAGAAGCCGGAGCTATTTTGGAGGAGGCATAATTTGTGGCTCCTTTAAAATAATTGCTTCGGCCCTATTTTTCTCTAAAAACTGTTACAAACGGCTTTTTCTATTAAATCGTTTGGTAGGGCTCCTCGACAGGGCTGGTGTCAAAAAAGAGCCGTAACAAACGAGGCCTAATTTTTTTATTCGACGAAGCAGTACATTTTTACAGTAACATCGCAGCATTTTGACCTGTTGTACCTACTCCGACAGACCACTCTTTCAGTTCTGTGAAACAGTGTCATGTTGTCCTAGCTTAACTTCAACCGTTGGACACTCACACTCACACATGGACATGGCTACAAATGGCTCTTTCTACTAAACTAGCCATTGCTGCCCACGCTTCGCTACGGGTGATGTGCTTGGTATAGGAAAAATCTTGGGAAATATGGCTCATATGTCTAATATGTTTTCTCATCGCGTTGCTACGAAAGGTTTTATCTATTTGGTACATTAAATGGGAAAATATGGGAAGGAAAGGTAACATGGCTTTTTTCATTACAATATTGTAAACCAACATAGAGGTTGGTTGTCATTACATAGTGCCTATTCTAGGCCAGCAAATCAATGACATGTTAGTGGAAAGAAGTATTTGAAGGAGTTGGGCTCAAGCAACTAACACACTTAGATTCAAAGCACAACATTGGCTAGGATTACATTATATGTGGAAAGAGCAAAAACTACAACACAAGTACGCCTCCTAACGTGAGGGTTTACAAAAGAGTGAATTAGGATCCACTCCCCTTAGGCGAAACTACAACACATTTCGTAAATCTGGAATTACACGAAAGATTACACGGCGTCGAACACTAAATTACACTAGGATTTAAAGTTGCATGGTTAAGAGCAACCTAGTATAACCAAGGCTTACTCCAGAAGTCGGGATACACGAGGGCAATGGAGAAACAACAAGATAATGATTATCCAAAACATGGCGTATGACCAACAGGTGGGCACATTTAATGCCTCTCCTTTACATGCAGAGATTTTTCACACGCGCAGAGACGCCCGCTCCTCCTACAACTTCGCATGCCTACCGAGGCTTAGCTTGCCAAGCACAACCAGCAGACACATTTATATATGTCCCATGGTTGCTTGCTTTTATGTTGTGAGCAGGCTACTGTTTACTTAGTCGTGGCATTGAAACACCATCGAAAATATAATCTAAGAGCAACCACAATGTTGCAGAAAAGTAGTACATAGGCATTAGAATAGTCTACTAGCTAGCTGAAACATTGTTGACTTTGTATGTATCAGTATGTCTTTGGTTACATGACACACGACAGGTAAGTTAATGCACTTATAGAATGTCCCTAGGTACATGTGAATTTTTGAGAGTACTGCCAGCGGGTGCCAGCGGGTGTGCGAGTCCTTGTCGCCATAGGCAAGTGTGCTTGCCCACAATTATGCTGATGATGCTTAGGCTCCAAGCGTTCTGTGGCCAAGTTGCTTGTTAACATGGTAATAGAGTTTGATTAGGAGACACTCCTTCTCATTCAATATGGAATACATGTCATCACAAACACGCACCACATGTATATATCTGAAGGTGGCAAACAGGGGCGGGTACATATGCGAGCCTACACATAGCCAATGTACACACAAACTACTGCAGGGATGAACTACAATGAGGGCTTCTCCAGTGGGGATAGAAAAGCGACTCATCATCCAACGTGGAGGCCGGAAAAATCGACCGACTGGACTATACGATTCACACAGAAGAGAGAAAAATCGACTCAAGTTTCAGGGTCAACTAGTCCCGAATAAACAAAGAATTCGGCCCACCTGTAAGAGCCAAAAGCGGAGACGGAGCGGCGGCGTCGAAGCCGAGTTGAGCGGGGGCGAGCGACTCAGGCGGCGGCGGCAGGCGACGAGTCAAACGGCGGCGGTGGCGTCAGCCAATGAGTTGAACGGCGGCGGTGGCGATTTGCATCGTCTCCACACAGTGGGAGCCCGACCGTCCTGCGTGGCGGCGGTCGCCGTTTTGTACGACACGAACTACAACAACGGGTGAGCAGTTGAGATGCGCCGGCTTGGACGAACCTCGGTCCCAACCCCAACCACCGACGCGCGTTAGATTCCCGCGCATGTGGCCGCGTCAGACCCGTTGCCCGCGCATACGTCCGCGCGCCAAGTGTGGGTTGTGCTGCGTACAGTATCCATCTGCATGCCTGGTGTTGAGATAGGAAACATGTGGAGCCCACTTGCATGCAAAGGAATCTTTTTAGCGTTCAAACTTTAAAATGCGATATTTTTCAAACCATAAGTCCAAATTATATGCCATTTGTACTATGTTGTTGGAAATAATTTTCTGAAGAAAATGAGATCCATAATGTCTATATTCTGACAAAGTTACAAAATGACCTTTTTTAACCAAACACAACAGAAAATAGAAAACCAAAAAAAGGCTCACGCACGCCACACCCAGCTGACGCATGCATGCACTAGCCCAAGACTTTGCTTTGCACGCATGCGTGCACTCTCGGGTCTTCATACTTTGCTACCGGTCACAGCATCTTGATATACACGTTGTCTCGCTCATCTTTGGTACTCAATTAAGCAGTAGGATGGAAGAAACAAATGTCACGTTATTTATCATTTTTTAATTTGCCGTGGGGCCTGTGGTACTGTTAGGCTAGGAGTTGACTCATAGGCTCAGTTGACGTGGCTGCCTTTATCTGAGATGGGTCGACTCACCACTGCGGGTGCCCCTGAGGCCATAGCTACTGATTCCTCGTATATGAACTACAAGGAGGACACATGAAGACACTGGGAGGGCTGGGAGGGGTGCGATGAAGCAATGGATGTCACATGCTTATATAGGCAAGAGTTGGAGGAGGAACGAGCGCCTCTGCATACATGGGTGCTGATGCAAGTATGGTAGCGTATTAATGACGACCAACCCAAACCACCGACCACCTCGGCAGCAACGTGCACATAACCCAAGCCGTCTCTTAGATGCATAGATGTATGTGTAAGTATAAATGTTCCTATATGGTCGGTGAATTGTTGTTTATCTGATGGTAAGAAGGAGAGGCATTAAATATGTCCACCTGGCCAACTTGTTTTTATCTGATGGTAGCATGGAGGGGAGGTATTAAATGTGTCCACCTGCTTTCGACCCACCCTACGTAGGTGAAGATATCGAGTGCTTTCAAGTTTACTGAGTGTATTTCTAGATAGCTTAGGGAGGCACTCGTGCATGCATGAAAATTTACTGTCTAGTATCTATTGATAGTAAATTTATTAATGTAGAGGAAGAAGGCACATGCGATATAAATTCCTCATGTCATAGTAACTTTTTTTATGTAAAGGACACGTGAAAGCATAGTGATGTAAATCCCCGTACCGTAGTAACTTTTTATATGCAAAGTACACCTACAAGGAAGCAAGCAAGCAAGCCCCAGCATGCATGCAAAGTACACAAACAGATAGCTCATGCATGGATGCAAAGCAAGCAAGGCCCTAGCAGCATGCACGCACACGTACTCGCATGCGTGCCGACCACCATGTTAATTAGGCACTGGCCATGCATGCCGAGAATCCACCGTCCCCTGCTACGCGCCACCGTCTATTTGCGTGCCGCGTACTAGCACTAGGGAAGCCATACTTCATTGAATACGTCCACTTGCTTCATCTATCCACTGTCGAATATATGGAGGAAGGCTGGTTGTGACGCGCTTCATCTGAGTCGTGGAATGTCAATCTAATATATCAACTAAATAGAACGTAGACCGATTGTAATGCGATTTATCTGAATCGTGAAATTTTAATCTTACTCAGCAACTAAGTAGAACGGAGGTAGACACCTAGAAGGCCGCCGATTCGGGGTGCTCGTTTCGTAAGGCTACTCCGCAGGGCCGGTGTGACAGGCGAGGCCTATTTTTTTTTATTCGACGAAGCAGTACATTTTTCAGTAACATTGCTGCATTTTCACCTGTTGTACCTACTCCGACAGACCACTCTTTCAGTTCTGTGAAACAGTGCCATGTCGTCCTAGCTTAACTTCAACTGTTGGACACTCACACTCACACATGGACATGAGCGTCGAGCCGTCGATTCATATCATGGTGAAGCCGACAGAAACAGAGCCACATAGTATATAATTATATATGCCTGGATTCCGTTTGTCCCCAGCTTTTGCATGCTCACCATCTGCAGCTTTGTTTTCAGGATATGTGACCCAGATTTGAATGCAATTCCCCAGCAACTTTTGGAACTTTTGCACCATCTCAAAGGCCCTGGATATAGTCCATGTGTGGCCATTTTTTCATCATTACGCCCTTTTTGTTTCTTGGATCACTTTTGCGTCCTTTGTTTGAGGGATGAAGCAGGTTACCTTCTCATTATTCCACCAACTATCTTTTTTGTGGCTTCTTTTTCCTGTTTGTGAATATTCACTTGACCGTACTGCTTTTTATATAGTAAATCTCACACTCTCTGAATGCTGCTTTTTATATAGTAATCTCACTATCTCTGAATGCTTTCCAGGTAGTTAATGTTCACTCCGTTGCAGCTTAATTATAAATCGTTTTGATTGCACTAATATACATAACAAAAGCAAGAACACTAACAAATACTTACCAAACTAGATCAAAAGACGTGTGTGGCTAATTTGCCCGTCTATACTCTTATTTGTCAGTGACGTGTATTGTTTCTAGGTGTCGGTGCAGAAAGTGACCAACAAGTAAATATTTATAGTTTTGTCGTATGCTGTGATCGAAGGTGGCCTAGCACTCAATGACACATGGTTTATACTGGTTCAGGCAACGTGCCCTACGTCCAGTTTGAGTCAGTCGGTGACTTTATTCCTAAGCCCAGGTACTCGAAGTTTGCAGTGGGGTTACAAATAAGAAGGAGAAAGATGAGGTGCACGAGAGGTCCGATCGGCTCCAGTCGGAAGGGCCGAGAGCGACAGGAGCTCCTCTATAAGCTAAGTGTTCAAGCGTGTGCTTGAGGTCCGAACCTGATGGTTCTGTGGTTGTGAGCTAGTAAACTTGATCGATCTGGATTAACTTGTATGAACTTGAATCAACTGAGTCTCTTGGGAGAGAGCGCATCTCCTTTTATAGATGAAGAGGATGGCCTTACAAGTGAGAGAGAGAGTACGTATGCTTCTAAGTCTTGTTGCCCACGCCGGTGGGTACAGGATGATGGTAGGCGTCCACAACACTGTTGGATGTTAGATGCACGTGGGAGGTTACGTCGTCTTGTTTCGGGTATGGCAGATGTCGGCCCCTGCATATACTATTGATGCCCAGAGGCATGTGAGGAGTTTCACCATGTTCACTCGGTACGGTAAATCCCGGCGCCGACAACACTGTCGAGTCCCAGAGGCTTGTGGGGGGCCTTACCGTATGGGAGTTAACGGCACCCACAATACTGTAGAGGGAAATGTCGGCACCTACAATACTATTTGTGTTAGGGCGGTTGCCGAGTACTGTTCCTGCAGGTGTACAGGGTACGGTTACTGGTATCACGGTTTGACTTGAGCGCCTTGCCTTGCTTTCTCCGTTCGTTCCCTGGTCCTTTCCGGACGGGCATCCCCGGTCGGTTGGTCCCGGTCGGCTCTGGTTGCGCCAGTCGGAGAAGAGCAGTGAGCAGGGTCTTTGCATACACCGGTCGGAGACGTGGGGTCGGAGTCAGAGGTAGTGCTTTGCTAGGCCTTCCGGTCGGAGAGACCGTCCGGAGGCGGCTGGAGACCGAAGTGAGCGCTCCGGTCGGAGAGGTGGGCCGGAGTCGACAAGTGAGCGCTGTTCCTCCTCGGCTAGACCTTTCGGTCAGTGACTGGACTGCCCTTATGGCCTGTTGTTTTAGACTCTTGGGCCGGCCCATGAGTTGCGCGCTGTTTGCTTGGGCTGAGCCTTTGCGAGGAAGCCGGTCTGCGAGGGACCCTGGGTTTATGAACCCAACAGGAGCCCCTGAGCCCCTGGGCGATTCGGGCAGAATCGTCCGAGGGATTTTTGTCTCGACGACTGGTGCGCACCCGCGGGTGTAGCCCCCGAGCCCCCGGGCGGTTCGGGCAGAGCCGTCTAGGGGGTTTTCGTGTTGTCATCGGGCGTGTGCGCGTGTCTTTCAGTCAAGATGGAGTTGTTTAACCAAGGCGTCGTTGTGCAACCGTGGTGGTTTAGTTGTTTTTAGGGATCGGGTGAGGCGGAGCTCGTGGATTCGGGCGTCGATGCGCGCCGTGGGATCGGGCGAGGCAGTTAGATTTTTAGGGATCGGACGAGACAGAGTTTATGGATCCAGGCGTCGGTGCGCGCCGTGGGATCGGGTGAGTCAGAGTCGTGGATCCTGGCCTTGGTGCGGCCCGCGCAACTAAGGCAATTAGTTTAGTTAGTTTGGGATCGGGCGAGCCGGAGCTCGTAGATCCTGATGGGGTGAGTTCGGGGTCGCAGACCAGGGTGTTTTGGAGCACAGTCGGAGTGTAGCCGGATGGGGCGAGTTCGGGGTCACAGACCCGGGTGTGTGGAGCGCAGTTGGAGCATAGTCGGATGGGGTGAGTTCGGGGTCGCAGACCCAGGTAGTTTTGGAGCGCAGTCGGAGCATAGCTGGATGGGGCGAGTTCAGGATCGCAGACCCGTGCATTTTGTGTCTTGAGCCCCTGAGCACTGTTGGGCCTTAGTAGGGGTCGGTGTGAGTTGTGTGCGTTACCCTATCCTTGGTTCCTCACAACCGGAGGGGCTGAGTTTTGTCGCTTGTCCCGATCGCTCGGGCTCGAGTGACGCGCTCGGTGAGTTCACTAACGGGTATGATCGAGTAGAATCCAGGTCCGTCGTTCATGACGGGGTCGGCATAGCCCTCTTGTGACATTCCACTGCTCCTTTACTTGCAACCTGGCAGATGCCTGGGTCATTCTGGAGATCGACCCGGGTGGCCTAACGGCCTCCTCTCGATGGAGATTCTGTGGGCTTGGCAAGAGGTTCAGGATCAAACGAGAAGGTTGAGATGACCCTGTCTGCCAGACTGGGCGAGGGCCGCATGGGGCTCATCTGCGTTTTTCTCCCCTAGCTCTATTGTTGCTCATGTCGAATGAGGCAACTGCCGCTTCATGACGCAACACGGAGCGTTGTGATGCATTTCGCTGCACGTGCGATGCTTAGTTCTCGAGCCCCCGGGCGGTTCAGGGATCGAATCGTCCGAGAGGCACGAGCGTATGGAATGAATGCGTGTATGGATGTATGAAATAATTATAAAGAAATAGAGGGGGTTGGTAGTGTTTACCTTGATGACTTGAGTGACGGGGTTTGGAGAGCTTGAGTCGGAAATGTCCGACCGGGACCCATGCTCGTCGTTCGTGATAGAGTCGGCATGGCCTACATGGGGTGTCCCTTCGCTTCCTACCTATCTCTCGGTGTGTTTTTCTGAGCCGTTCGATCGACTTAGGAAGCCCGATGGTCTCTCCCGGCAGAGATCCCGTTTTGGGTTTTTCCAAGTCCCGCCTGGGGAAGCGGAGGGCTGCCTGCTTGCGGTGGCGCTTTGGTTCTCGTGCTTGGTGTGCGGTAGTGGCTGGCGTGCGGTAGTGGTGGGCTATACCCAGGCCATGTCCCATCTGATCAGGAGCTGTTCCATCGGGCAGGGCACGTCTCATCGGTCATGGCGTGTCTCATCTGCATTAAATGGGAAAGAGAGAGGATTTTTCGCTTCACCGTTTCGCCTTTCCCGATCGGCGCGCCCTCCCCTAACTGTTGTACCCTCTTCCTTAAGTAGGAGGAGGGAGAAGGTTTTCTTTCTATTCTTTCGCCTATTCCTCATCAGTCGCCTCCTTTTCTCTTCCTTTTCGCCGAGAGTGTTCTTGAGAGCCACGACGGTTTCTAGGAAAGAAAGGGGAGAGAGCGAGGGAGAAGAGAAAAAGAAACTCACAAATCCTTTTGTGATCTTAGAGCAAAATGTTGGACTAGAGGTCGTCCACCATGAGGGAGTCGATGTTGAAGGCCTTCATCACGAAGGGGTTCCTGCCACCGAAGGAGGTGGCGCACTGGAGGGCTCCCAGGAGGGAGGAGTTCCTACAACCTTGGCCTGATGAGGTGGTGTCCTTTCTCACCTTCCATGAGCGTGGGTTAGGATACCCCACGCACCGGTTCTTGCGCGGGCTCCTTAATGAGTGGGGTCCGGAGCTACAGCACCTTAATCTGACGGGGGTGCTGCACATCACCGACTTTGTCATCGTCTGCGAGGCTTTCCTTGGGATGGAGCCGCGCGTGGACTTCTTCCGGCAGTTGTTCTCTGGGAGAGCCTTGACGGTGGGGAATCCGGCCGAGATCGCACCGGTGGGAGGTTTCGCCCTGTAGAGGAAACCGACCGTGGGAGGTTCGTATCCTGCGTACATCCTCTGTGACTCCAATCGGGGGTGTCATGGGGAGTGGTTTTACATCAGGAATCCGGTGGAGGCGCCGTTCCTGGTGTTCACCGGCGGGAGGCCGGAGAAGCAGGACAGTTGGCCGTGGGGTTGTGCCCGTAAAGAGAAGAAGAAGGTGGAGGTCATCGAGGAGGAGCTCTGAAAGATCGTATGGCGTGGTCTTAACGGGGTGTGGGTGTTCCACACCCTCTATCGCCGCCGGGTTGCGCCGTTGGTGGAGAGGACGCGGCCGATTCGGATGTGCAGCGTCCCGTTGGACCCTGACCGGGCGTCGCCAGAGGAGCTGCCGGACGATGAGGTATGGAGTCACCTTGGCCGGGTGCTGCAGCTGAAGCCCAAAGAGAAGGTCGAAGGGAAGCCCGCACCTTTCAACTCCGCGATCGTGTCCAGGCTAGTATGCTCCCTTTTATTTCGTCCATCCTTCTTCCTCTGCTTTTCCTATTTTTTGATTTCGAGCCACCCGTTCCGTAGGGGCTTGGAGTTTACAAGTCCTGGCCACACCTTCCCAAGGGACCGGAGGGCGTGTCCCGATAGGTTGCCCAGAAGGAGGCGGTGGATGCCAGGAGGAAGAAGAGAACTAGGGAGGTTCGGTGGAAGCAAGAGAAGGAGCAGGAGATCGCCTAACGCGTGAAGGCCGGGGAACGTAGGAGCGACATCGAGTCGAAGCTCGCGTCAGAGGATCCCACAGATGTGGATGACATGGTTTTCTCTGAGGAAGAGGAAAGTCGGGAGGTCGTTGTGACCTCGGCGGAGCGTCGTGACCCTGCGATGACATCCGCTGGTGATGAGCAAGAGACAGAGCGGCGCACGATGGTTCCCGCGCCGAGGAAGCGTGCGGTGAGCGCGGACGCCATCGGCGAATGGGAGGCAAAGCGGACGCGGTCACCACGCCCTTTGGTGGCATCGCCGGTCCCGTCGTCGCCTACCGCAGACGTGGCCGAGCAAGCCGGGCGGTCCGAGGAGTGGACTGGCACTTGTGCATCGCCGGGACCGGTGCCAACGCGCGACTCGTAGGTGGAGGAAGCCCCACCTACCGCAGACGTGGTCGAGCAAGCCAAGCGGTCCGAGGAGCGGACTGGCACCCATGCGTCGCGTGACTCACAGCTGGAGGAAGCCCCACCCACTGCTCCGGTCACGAAGTCCTGAGCCGAGGGTCGCGGCGACCCGTAGGTCGGGCAGGAGCCGATTGGGGAGACTCCGCCCCCGGCTGAAGTGAGGGGGCGCGGGTCATAGCCCGGGAGCGGTCCTTGTCCTGCAGGCCCATCGACGTCGGGTCTTGCCTTTAGAGTCGTACCACTCACCTCCCAGTACGTTTTCCTTTGTTTCTTTTCGATCTTTTGCTGTTGAGTCTTTTTTGGAGTTTGACTTACCTGCCCTTTTTGTCAGTGGTCGGGCGATGACGGGATTGAGCATCGCCCCAACTCCCGTGCAGGAGGCTTGGAGGCCCACCCTGCAGCGTGTCACGGCCAGTGGTAGGGGGAACTAGGCGGCGATGGCGAGTCCTTCCCTTCTAGGGGTGGTGCCCCTCGGGTCGGTTGCTGGTACGGTGGCAGCAGCGGCGGCGGCATTGGCGACGATCCTAGTGCTGACGGCGGAGGTCGCGTCGAAGGTAACTCTCACGGCCCCTCCTCCACCAGCCGCGGTAGAGGAGGAGAGGGAGACCGAGCTTCCTGCCTCGCCGGTCGAGGAGCTGCACGGCTCACCCTTGTGGTTGGAGCCAAAAGCGCCGGAGGGAGACGTGGCCGGGATGGAGTCGAAATGCCCGGTGGTGGCCTGCGCACCTGAGGTGGTGGATATCCCATCTGACGATGAGGCGGAAGTCGTGGCAGAGCCACCGGTGTTGTCGCGAGAGCTGGCGGTGGTTCGGTCGAAGGCGGGGCCCTCTGGTGGGCTGTCGAAGGGTGACCTGGAGTGGCCCTGCCCCAAGGACCTGACAAAGGTGCGGTTCGTCCTTCGGGAATCTCAGGAGGGTCAGCTCTGGGACATCCTTGGAGAGCAAGGACATGCCGCAGTGTCCGAACTCGCCAACCTGTCCGCGAAGCTCGGAGACGTCCAGGAGCGGGGGAAGTCCGCTCAGTAGTTAGTCGAGGTCGACCTATAGCCTGTCGTGGAGGTGAGTTTCCCATACTGGTCCTTGACCTCTAAATCTTTTGTTGGTTGCCTTAGCATGCCTATTTTTTGTAGAGTCTGAAGGGGATGTCGTCCCACATGTCCCGCTTCCTCCAAATGGAGCACGCCCGGATGGCTGAGCTTGAGCGTCAGCTATAGTTCGCTCCCCGCGAGTCCCAGGACCGGGCGGCCGAGGCGACCACGGCGTGGGCGGAGGGGCAGCATGCATCAGAGCGGGCGACCGTCGCCGAGCGGGGCTTGAGGCGACGAAGGCCCGCCAGGCGGAGACCAAGGCAGAGTTGCGGACATCACTGGCGGACACCGAGGTGGCGCTCCATAAATCCCTGGAGACCCTTGAGTTGGAGCGGAGCGCCTTGGCGTCGGAGCGGAACGCCCTGGAGTTGGCGCGGAAGGCCCTGGAGTCAGAGCAGAAAGCCCTGGAGTCAGAGCGGAAGGCCCGGTCGGAGGCAGACCAGGAAGTGCTCATGCTTCGGGGCCGAGTGATGGGGATGGAGGAGGTGAGCGCCCGGCTGCGCGAGTAGGTGCCCCGACAGGCAGAGGAATTCTCCAACCTTGAGAACTTCCACGTCGGTACGTACCTTTTTTGTTTTTCATCGTGTTGGTTTTTTTCTTTGGCCTGTTTCTAAGCTTGTCGCCCTTCTTTCAGAGCTGGGCGGAAGGGTGAAGACGCTGGAGCGGGACCTGGATACGACCAAGGTGACTTTCTGCTGGAATGTAGAGGAGCTGGCCATGTCCCGTGAAGAGCAACGTGCTCTCGAGGGGGAACTTGACCAGATCCGTAACGTTGCCTAGCTCATTGTCTCAG
Source organism: Miscanthus lutarioriparius (assembly GCA_904845875.1). Lineage (NCBI taxonomy): Eukaryota > Viridiplantae > Streptophyta > Magnoliopsida > Poales > Poaceae > Miscanthus > Miscanthus lutarioriparius. The sequence goes on along the minus strand of CAJGYO010000005.1, from coordinate 115,274,631 downwards.
AGGTCTTCGGGTCGGCACCAAGTACTAGCACGCCCGCCGTCCAGTTGGCGGAGGTCCCGGATGCGGTCCGGGACCTTATCACGAGCGGGCTATTCTACAGAGCGTTGGGGGTGTTGACTTCGGTGGCGACGCATCATCCAAACCTGGACTTCGCTACTATATGTAGTGGGTATGCTGAAGGCTTGAGCATGGAGGACATCCAATCGATCGGGGAGAGCTTGCTGCCACACGCAAGGTCGGTGGCAGAGCAAGTCTCTGCTCAGTGGGTGATGGACGTCCGTCATGAAGACATGGCTAGAAGCATGCGTGGGGAGGACGTTGCCCAGCCTACGGATGGCATGGAGCCTGGGTCAGAGGTGGATGTCGCCCCGGCTTCGATCGAGCCAAATGTCATGCCGCCGGGGAGTGAGCAGCCCGCGCCTTCGTCGGTCGCACCAACAGCAGATGCCGCCGAGCCGGCCCAATAGCTTGTAAAATATAAGTAGTTTAGTGAACATAAAAAGTTTAAGTTCGTGGGGGAGCCCCGTGTAAACGTTCCTGTGTGCTTAATGACTACAGTTGGTTTCGTTTTCTGTGATGGAGTCACTCCGTTCGGGGAAGCTTGTTCCCTTTTGTCCCTTAGTTTTCCCTTAGCATAATTTTGTTTTTTGTTCTTTCTTTCTCGTGCCTGCCCATTTGTCCCGTAGGCTACAACCTTGGGAGCCCGGGACATGGCCCGTGAGGCACAGCTGCTCGTAACCGTAGGAAAAGGCGAGGTGCGATCGGTCGGAATGTTTTAAAGCAAAGCTACGTAAGGCAAATTAAAGGAATGAACTCTCCTTTTGATCGGGTAGGAAGGAATTTCACCATATGATAGTAAACAAAATAGGGAGGTAGTAATGTCCCCTAGTGGAACCCCCGAGCGCCCCGGGCCGAAAAGTGTTCGGGTCGGGGTGCTTTTATAGGAGCATACGCTAAGTAAACAATGGTAAGACTGAAACTTAGGGGAAGAAAAATGACATAGCTGTTCCAAGCGTTTGGAGAGAATGTCATCGTTGTTGTCCTTCAGTCAGTAGGCGTCCGGTCGGATCACTTCAACCTTCAGTCATCCAGATCCTTACCCGCTACGCCCCCATTCTCGGTTGCTGCTTCTTCGCCTTTTTCTTCCTTTGGCCTGCCGGCCTACCGCAGAAGGCGCTTGAGGAGCTGGCAGTCCTTGTAGAGGTGTTTGACGGGGTAGTCGTGATTGTTGCACAGGCTCTCCATGAGCTCATGGAAGTGGCCCAGAGTTTCCTGCTGGGGCTGCGTGCCCGCATGATCAGCCGTGGCGACCAACGCGGAGTTGGCCGGTCGACGGCGATCCTTTCTGTTTTTTCCCCTCTGCATGGAGGGGCCCTCATCTAGATCCTGGCGCTTGGCCTTACCTTTGCCCCGGCCTTCGTTGGAGCGCGGTGGGAGCGGTGCTTGCTAGAGGTGTTGGACAAAGGTCGATGGTCCCGGGCTATCAGGGCTGGGATTCTGGTCGTTGCTGCGTGTGTCTCGGTTTGGTCCGAGCCACACGTATACAGACGGTCGGTGCGGAGCGGTCATCAAGTCAACATGAGGTGCCAATGTGGGCTCCTGTGCCGCGCTCGGCGGTTGTAGCGGTGATCGGGTGGAGCGACCCATCTACTGCGTTCCCATTCCCCTGGTGGGGAGCGAGGCCACGAGTCGACGTCGCGATACGGAGCTCTCCGCTTGTTGAACGGTGGCGGTCTCCACTAGTGCCCGGAGGTTCCGGTGGATCGCCTGTTCATGAGGGTCGTTCGGCTCGGATAGGCTGCGTAGAAGCATTGCCACGACAGCGATGTTCTGATTGGCCTGAGCGAACTATGGGGGATCATTCCCCCTGTCCATGGTGTTGTGCTGGACCCAACGGGCATGACCCCGGGCGCCGCTCGCCGGTCTACACGCACGGGGCGCAGTGTGGTGCACCGAGTGCGCTGGCGCTTTCGGTGGCTGGCGCAGCCACTGTTGTCGTGGTTCATCGCCGTGCTCGCGTGCGAGCTCGGGGGGTCTCCGCATGAGGATCCAGAGGGGCGTGAGTCTGCAAGGACTGTGTTACCGCCGGTGGCTGTCCCGGAGCGTCCGCCATAGAGCACTCTCGGGGCGGACGGTGGCTAGGCGCCACATCACCGATGTTGGAGCCGTTACTCTCAACATCGTCATCCATGAGGTCGAGGAAACGGGTGGGGGCGTAGCTCGCCATCCCCATGAATTCGGATGTGAGAGGGGGCGACGTCGGCATCCTTCGGAGCCCCTAGGCGTACGCGTCCGTGGGAGACGTGAGGCCATAGAGAAACCGGTCGTATGGCGGTCGCGTTGGGGACAACGGGGTCCCTCCGGGTAATCGGCGGAAGATAGAGAATAGTAAGTAAATAACAATATGTACATTACTCACAGCGGGATTTGAGCAGAGAGTTTGCTCGGAATGAAGTGCGGATGCCACGTCCTCGAAGTCGTGCGTCTTAGAGTCGATGGAGGGCGCCCCTCCGATGTGTGCCAGAACGAGTGCCTCCTCGCGGAGGTGTAGTACGCCGAGCCGGTCGGCGATGAAGTCTAGGCTTCCGAAGAGGAAGGCTTGGGATGACTCAAAGACAGGTGGAACCCACATCCCAATAGGTGGGAGCACGGGAAACTCCAGTGAGCCGAAGCGAATCGAATTGCCAGAGCCCGCCACGGCGAGGGTGGCGGAAAAGTGGGCCATCCGATGACCAAAAAGTGTTGAACGTACAGCGTCTTCCCCACGGACAGCGCCAACTGTCGGTGCAGAAAGTGACCAACAAGTAAATATTTGTAGTTTTGTCGTACGTTGTGATCGGAGGTGGCCTAGCACTCAATGACATAGGGTTTATACTGATTCAGGCAACGTGCCCTACGTCCAGTTTGAGTCGGTCGGTGACTTTATTCCTGAGCCTAGGTGCTCGAAGTTTGCAGTGGGGTTGTAAATGAGAAGGAGAAAGATGGGGTGCATGAGAGGTCTGGTCGGCTCCGGTTGGAAGGGCCGAGAGCGATAGGAGCTCCTCTATGAGCTATGTGTTCAAGCGTGTGCTTGAGGTCCGAACCTGGCGGTTCTATGGTTGTGAGCTAGTGAACTTGATCGATCTGGATTAACTTGTATGAACTTGAATCAACTGACTCTCTTGGGAGAGAGCGCATCCCCTTTTATAGATGAAGAGGATGGCCTTACAAGTGAGAGGGAGAGAGTACGTATGCTTCTAAGTCTTGTTGCCTACGCCGGTGGGTACAGGATGATGGTTGGCGCCCACAACACTGTTGGATGTCAGATGCACGTGGGGGATTACGTCGTCTTGTTTCGGGTATGGCAGATGTCGGCCCCTACATATACTGTTGATGCATAGAGACATGTGAGGAGTTTCACCATGTTCACTCGGTATGGTAAATCCCGGCACCCACAACACTGTCGATGCCCAGAGGCATGTGGGGGCCTTACCATATGGGAGTTAACGGCGCCCACAATACTATAGAGGGAAATGTCGACGCCTATAATACTGTTTGTGTCAGGACGGTTGCAGAGTAATGTTCCTACAGGTGTACAGGGTACAGTCCCTGGTATCACGGTTTGACTTGAGCGCCTTGCCTTGCTTTCTCCGTTCATTCCCTAGTCCTTTCCGGGCGGGCGTCCCCGGTCGGTTGATCCTAGTCGGCTCTGGTTGCGCCAGTCAGAGAAGAGCAGTGAGCAGGGTCTTTGCATACCTCGGTCGGAGACATGAGGTCAGAGTCGGAGGTAGTGCTTTGCCAGGCCTTCCGGTCGGAGAGACCGCCCGGAGGCGGCTGGAGACCGAAGTGAGCGCTCTGGTCGGAGAGGTGGGCCGGAGTCGACAAGCGGGCGTTGTTCCTCCTCGACCAAACCTTCCGGTCGGTGACTGGACCGCTCTTATGGCCTGTTGTTTTAGACTCTTGGGCCGGCCCATGAGTTACGCGCTGTCTGCTTGGGCCAAGCCTTTGCGGAGAAGCCGGTCTGCGAGGGACCCTGGGTTTATGAACCCAACACTAGGTCTCTTGAGTTTTGTGTTTTTCCCCAGTTGATATGGCGGAGTGCCACTAGCTTGGCTGGTAAGTGGTGAATTGTTACCTTTTGGAGCTTTAAATTCTTCATTAACTTTCATGCGTTTGCATTGCTTGGTTATAATAAAGCAACATGATATAAAAGGAAAGGTCTGTTTGAATCCACATATGCTAATAGTTAGTAGCTAAAATTAGTATCAGTGGATCTAAATAGACCTGTCAATGGACTAACAATTTATTAGATAGGGGGTTTGCTAACTATATTAGTTTTACTAGCAGGACTGAGGCTAATAGATGCCTCACCCACCTATATTAGCAATATATTAGTATGTGGATTCAAATAGTCTCTACTGATAATTCGCTAGCTAGCTAATTAATAGCTACTAGTAGCTTCTATTAGATAGCTATAAGAGCAACTCTAAGATATGATGTACCACACCGGCCGGATCACGATGCCGCGTTCCCTCTATGTCTATATATAGCTACGTGTTCATCATCATCAATATATTTATATATTATATTATTATTAAAGGATGTACCAAACCTGGAGCTGCAACGCAACAAACTATAGAAGCGAAATTAAAATTTTAAAAAAAAATATTAGAGAGGGCCAGCTCAAGCAGCTGGTGAACAGGCCGCAGGCCCGCAGCCCGCAGGATGCATAGATCGATCGATCGATCGAGGGCACATTTTTTCCTTTGGTTTTTCTTTTTTCTGGAACTAGTCATGAGTGCACGAGAGGACAGCGACAAAGCAACGAACAAATAATCATGCATATTTATAGACCTTTTTAGTTGCAAAGGTGGCGTACGTGCATGCATATCAAGCGATTCGATAAAGCTATATATATTATCATTATCATTATATATATATATATATATATATATATATATATATATATATATATATATATATATATATATATATATATATATATATATATATATATATATATATATATATATATATACACACACACACACCGATCTCGATCATGACATGATGAGCTTTTAGAGTTCGTTGAGGGTTTGGCAAGAGTGCCGGAAGGCAACGACGTAGATGGAAACGATTCATTCCCTCCTGTACCTTTTACGTACCAAAGCAATCGATTACGCCTTCTGTTTGGATCGCGCCTTCGCCACCTGGGGGGCGGGGGGCGCAGCGGGTTTGGATAGGGGCGGGATGCGTTCACGGCGTTATCTATTATTACGGAGTGGTCGATTAATTAGCGCTGTGAACTGATACCGGGTCGCAAAGGCCGAACCAAATAACACCTATTAGTTAATATAATAATATCTACTCCGTCTGTTCCGTCCCATCCCAAATTATAAGTCATTTCAAATATCTTGGAGAGTCAAAGCATCTCAAGCTTGGTCAAATCTATACGATGATATAATAACATTTATAATGCCAACTAAGTATCATCAGATTCTTTATTAATTATATTTTCATAGTATATCTATTTGATATCTTAAACATTTATAATTTTCTCTATAGTTTTGATCAAACTTGAGATGTTTGACTCTCAAAGATTCTTGAAATAACTTAGAATGGAGGGAGCAGTGAACATCGTTAAAATGCATGGTACTTATTTTATTTTGTTGCGAGACAAATGCACGGTACTTATTGGCTGCTGCATCTGTGTACCTACTATAGAATCTGCTGAGGCGCTCCAGTGCTGATGCCCACGGTGGCGGGCTCGACGCAGCTGCTGGCCTCGGCGGTGGGGCTCGACGCAACTGCTGGCATCTGTGTAGCTACTGGTGGTCGCCGTGGCAGCGGGGCCCGGCATTGGCGGCGGCGAAGACAGAGGGAGTCCGCGGATGCGCACCGATGCCGGATCCAGCGGTGGTGGGCTCGGCGACGGCCGTGGCGACTGCTCCCAGCGTCGGCGACGTTGCAGGCGGGTCGGGATCCCGGCTGTGGTGGAGGCGCGGGTAGATGTCGGGGGTGGGGAGGGGAGGTGGAGGGCGAGGAGGTGGTGGGGGGCGCCGCCGCCGCCGGCGGGGTCGGGCTAGTGTTCGACTGGGGCGGGTTTCTGGATCTCGTGAGGTTGGTGTCGGGGTTGGGAGGGAGGTGGGGGAGGGGGGACGCCAAGGCCATGGCTGGGGTCGGGTCCCTTAGGGTCGGCTAGGGTTAGAGTCGGGTGGTTTGTTTGAGGGATAAATTAAGCAGGGTATCTTCTCACTAGGCCTTGATCAATGGGGTTGACGTTCCATTTTGGTTTCGTCTAAAGAGATGTCATGTTCACGGAGAAGTATTTTGAGGGTGTTTGGTTGCCACTACGTGAAAAACGGTTTGTAGTAACAGGACAAATTTTTTGTAGGGGCGGCTCGTGATGGAGCCGCCCCTACAGTGGCGTGCTTGGGAGCCCAGAGACCAGCCTCCCCTACAAATGGAACAGCAGGGGCGGCTGGTGATACGAGCCGTCCCTACAAATGGGTCTGATTTGTAGGGGCGGCTGACTCATCAGCTGCCCCCGGTGTTTCTATTTATAGGAGCGGCTGGTGATTAAACTGCCCCTACAAATGCCCCGCGTATAATTACCTGCTATTTGTAGGGGCGGCTCACCAGCCGCCCCTACAAATGACCCACATATAAAAAAAACTACAGCACATTCTTTCTCCTTGGGTCACTCACTCCAACCCGTGAAACAAAGGTGGGGAGGCCTTGGGCACCTCCCAAAAATTGCTCTACTAAGGGAGGAATGTTTTGGTCTCAAATACTTTGATGGAGAGGTTGTAGAAGGTAAGAAAATGCTATTCCACATTTTTTTAAAAGGTTTAATGGTTGGTTAATGAGTAATTAGAGTTTTGTTTTTCTCTCTCTTCTATGGTGCTTGAGCTACTTATGAAGCAAATTAGACCTAAATTTTGAATGTACTAGGGTAAATTAGGTAGGGGAACAAAATCATACCCTTATTTGTCCATGTTTCTTGATTTTAGTGAACAATTAGTTAATTTTATGGATGTTTCATGTGCATGTAGATCTAGGTCTAGGGTTTGGTTTTTTTATTAATTTTGTTTTTGTAAATTTATGTTTGATGAAATTGGACTAGGGTTTGTATGAAAGATATTGGGTAAAATATAATTGTTGCTAATTGTTGTCTTTGAAATTGTTTATTGTAATTAACAAATATGTATTTTAATTATTTATGGATAAATGGACCATTAATTAATTTTTCTCTACCATGGTGTGTTTGTATGCTTCATCTAATTATATTTGATTTATATTCATATATATCTGAAGTATATACAATTATTCTCAAGTAATTATTAATTTGATTCATTTTTATATATATCTGAGTAAGTAGTCCTTTCATGTTTGTTTTGTTGTTGTTATAAAAGATGGAGTACATGAAATCTTGGATGTATGGTTCATTAAGATTCAATGCAGGTTTTCATGAAGAGGTGGATAAATTTATTGAAGCCGCAAAGAAGCATGCAACGATATTGACAGAGAATAAAGATATAATTATTTGTCCCTGTAACCTTGCAAGAACCGTATGGCATGGACAGAAGTGACTATCATCAGATCACATTTGATTATGCGAGGATTTATTGAGGACTACACAGTGTGGATTCATTATGGTGAAACGGTTATTGTTAAGGACGATGATGAGGATGAATACGACGACGAAACCATAGAATCCTTGTCCCAATATTTAGCAAAGCTTGATGTACGAATGGATTCCGAGTTTGGCAATGAACAAGGTGGTGATGCTGGTGGGTGGGATGGTAACGACGAAGGTGGTGCCAATAATAATGGTGGAGCACGTGTCGGAGATGAAGATGATTCGGAGGATATGATTCGAGCCCTTGGACCAGAGATTTTACTAAATAGCCCAAAAGGTCTAGAAAATTTGGAAAGGGTGACAAAAGCATCGAAGGAGACTGTGTATGGTGTTGAAAAGGGTTGATCGACACATTAGACATTGCTACGTTTTGTGCTTGAGCTACCCATCCTAAAGGCTAAGTACGGCTGGTCAGACTGTAGTTTCAATGATCTATTACATCTCCTGTCATGGGTGCTGCCACAACCAAACTCAGTTCCCACCAACACATACCAAGCGAAGAAGGTCATAAGTCCATTGACAATAGGGGTTGAAAAAAATCCATGCATGCCCCAACCACTGTATACTTTTTCGTAGCGAAATGTTCAAGTCACTGGATAAATGTCCCCCGTGTGGGGCCAGCCGGTACAAGAACAATGACCTTTACGGTGGGGACAAAGCCTCCATGGGGAAAAAGAGGAATATGAAGGGTACAAAAAAGGTGGTACAAGAATCTCAGCCCCCAGTGGACACTCCATTAGGCAACGATGCAAAGCAGAGAAGAATTACTGCCTTGGTAATGTGGTACCTGCCAGTGACCGACCGCTTGAGACGTATCTTCCTAAACCCTAAAGAAGCCACACTCATGACATGGTGGGATGATGAGCGCAAGGTGGATGATGATAAGATTGCACACCCGGCTGACTATAGTCAGTGGCAAAGGTTCGATGAGAAGCACAAAGAATTCAGCGATGACCCAAGAAATGCACGATTTGGCTTGAGCACCGATGGAATGAATCCCTTCAATGAGAGGATGAGCGACCATAGCACTTGGCCAATGATCTTGACCATGTACAACATCCCAACGTGGTTGTGTCAGAAGAGAAAGTACCTTCTCCTCACTATTCTTATTTCTGGCCCTAAACAACCAGGCATCTATATAGACGTGTTCCTCGAGCCTTTGATGTAAGAAATGGAGAGGCTATGGAGGCATGGGGAGCCAATGTACGATGTGTTCTGAAAGGAGGACTTCATATGTAGAGCAATAATATTTGTTACTACCAATGATTACCCCGTGCTGTTTGCTTTGTCTGGACAGATCAAAGGGAAGACGGGATGCTTGGTTTGCTTGGATGGTACTACATGGGTGTACCTAGATGCATCCAAGAAGATAGTTTACCTAAGGAACCGACGCTTCTTAAAGACAAGTCACAAGTACCGCAGTAAATTGTTCTTTAGATTTTATGACAACACTCCGAAGATTGAACCCCCTCCGGAGAGACGTCATAACGGAGAACACGCGTATAGAATGGTAAAAAACATACGCGTCGTCTATGGAAAGAAGAATCCGGATGGGACGAATAAAGATAGAAGCACACCTCCTATCGAAGGCGTACCTTTCAAGAAATAATGGATCTTCTTTCAGTATCTGCCTTATTGGCAAGACTTGGAGGTCCCCCATGCCATTGATGCTATGCACATGCAGAAGAATGTCTTTGAGAGTCTCATTGCTACCTTGATGGACACAGGCAAGTCAAAGGATGGTCTGAAAGCACGGAAAGACATGGTGCAGCTAAACGTGATGCCACAGCTTCACCCGGTACCGAAGGCTAATGGAAAATACACCCTGCCCGTGGTGTGCTTCAACCTAACACCAGACAAGAAGAGAGCTATATGCACTTTCCTAAGTGGGGTCAAAGTCCCGACTGGGTTTTCATCAAATGTGAAGAAGCTAGTGTCGATCAAGGACTTGTCAATAACACACTACAAGGCTCACGATTGTCATATGATGCTGACAGTGTTTCTACCTATTGCAATCATGGCTTTAAAGCTAGAGTTCTTAAAAATGGCCATCACCCACATGTGCTACTTCTTTTCGAAGATCTCATAGAAGACGATTGGCAAGCAAGAGCTTAGTGACCTATATGAATTTGTGGTAGAGACACAAAACCAACTAGAGATGCGTTTATCTCCTACTTTTTTTATATAATACCACATCTCATGATTCACATGGTTCATCAGATACATGCGCTTGGCCCTTGCTACTCGCATGAAATGTGGTCCTACGAGCGTTTCATGTCGGTTCTAAGTTGATACATGCATAATCGAGCATACCCAGAGGGCTCCATGATAGAGGGTTACAGTACTGAAGAAGTCATCGAGTGCTATCAAGAGTACCTAAAAGTATAGAAAGGGATTGGTAAACCCGATTCTCGTCACAAAGGTAGGCTGGCTGGGAAGGGCACCAGTGGTAGAAAAGTGTTCATCGACCATGATTACAAAGAGGTGAGTCGGGCGCATTACAGTGTCTTGCAGAGTATACAACTGATGCAACCGTACATTGATAAACACTTGGCTATCATTATGGCAGAGAGAAATGATCGTTCGGATGATTGGGTCATGAAACAGCATAAGCAATGACTAACTACATGGTTGAAGGACCAAAACATACCGCCTGGAGAAACCATAGACTCTATTATCATCAGTAGATTGGCGGAGGGGCCATCGAGACAAGTTACATCTTGGAATGCTTATGACATCAATGGGTATACGTACTATACTCATGCAAAGGATAGTAAATATGTGAACCAAAATAACAGCATTCGAATAGAGGCTCTCGATAGATTGGGACAAAAGATCCAATACTTTGGCATCATTAAAGAGATATGGGAACTTAACTATGAAAGGGATATAATGGTGGCCCTATTTCGATGCCGCCGGATCAAACAACATCAACTGAACGAGATCGGATTGAGAGTCCTAGACCTTAAGAATCTAGGCTACCAAGATGACCCTTGGGTGCTCGCTTCACGTATCGCACAAGTTTTCTATATGTCTGACCCACAAAGTAACCTCCCCCCAAAGAAGAAGACAAAGCACGTGGTTGCCTCCGAGAAATAGCATATTATCGAAGTTGATGGCGTGGACGGTGTTGAAACTTACAATAACTACGATGAGATGCCGCTATTCACAGACTTTCCTAAGAAGATCAGTGTTGTGGAAAAGAACCTACCCAAAGACATATTGCCATGGGAACGAAAAGGTGTTAAGAGGAAAGTCGTTGCAGCGGACTAGCTAGTTGTTGAACGTGGAGTGTTTGTGTAAGTGTGTGTTTGTAAGACTTTATTTATGCATGCGTGTGAGACTATATATTTATGTATGTGTGTAAGACTATATATTTATGTATGTGTGTGAGACTGCATTTATGCATGTGTGTGAGACTACCCTTTGCAACATCCAGATGAATCTATTTCAACATCCACTCTACTACTACTAAAACTTTATGAAATCACTTAACACTTTATGAAATGAAGAAATGCCCAAAATAAAAGTAGGAGATAGTGATGTGTTCAACAACTTTTATATTCATCACCTTTACAGCTGAAATCATTTAGTGGTTAAAAATCAGGTTTGAAGCTGTCATTTTTTGAAATTCAAAATTTGAACTGTTCAAATTTTGTCAAATAAAAAGATGACCAAAATAAAAGTTGTATATAATGATGTGTTAAACAACTTTTATATTCATCACCTTTACAGCTGAAATTATTTAGTGGTTGAAAATCAGGTTTGAAGCTGTCATTTTTTGAAATTCAAAATTTGAATTGTTCAAAATTAGTGACAAAGATAGATGACTAGACTAAAATGATAGAGCATGATTTTAGAAAATTTTAGAAAAAAATCATCACATTTGGAGTTAGTACGAGGAAGAAAAACTAGTTACAAGTTTCAGCCACAGATTAAAAAGACAAATCACACTTGTTCATCATTGATCATCATGAACAGTTATGATTTTTCTTTTTAATCTCTGGGTAAAATTTGTAACTAGTCTTTCTCCCTCATACTAGCCCTAAATGTGATGATTTTTTTTCCTAAAATTTTTTAAAATCATGCCCTATCAAGTTATTTTGTTGATTTGGTCATTCTTTTGATTTGACAAAGTTTGAGCAATTTAAATTTTTAAATTAAAAAAAATGAGTAGTTCTAACGAGATTTTTAACCATTAAATGATTTGAGCTGAAAAGGTGATGAATACCAAAGTTGTATAATTCATCAAGATCTACAACTTTTATTTTGTTCATTTGTGTAACTTTTATTGTTGAAATCATTTAAGATTTTAAAATCTTGTTTGAAGTTGCCATTTGTTGAAATTTAAATTTTCAACTATTTAAATTTGATCAAATGAAAAGATGATCAAAATAAAAGTTATACATATTGATGAGTTCTACAACTTTGGTATTCATAAGTTTTTCAGCTAAAATCATTTACTCTTTCAAAATATTGTTTCAAGTTGAAATTGTTTGAATTTTAAATTTTGAATTATTCAAACAAAGTCACATGACAAGATGACCAAAATAAAAGTTGTACATGTTGATGAGTTATACAACTTTTATGTTTACAACATTTTCATTTTAGGTCATTTAATATCCTAAAATTATAGTCGAAGTTTCAAAATTCAAAATTTTGAAATTCAAATGGTAGTCACACGACAAGATTGAGTTATGTTTACAACTTTTATGACTACAATTGTTTTTATATATATTTGTGCATATATAGAATAATACAAAATATTATATACATTTACTTTGTGATATAAAAAATACAGAATTACTAATTTAATAAAATATAGAATTAATAATTTAATAAAATAGAAAAATACATGTATTTGTAGGGGCGGCTGGATCAGGAACCGCCCCTACAAATCGTCCTGAGTATAAAAAACAAGGGCGCTCAGGTGAACTGGGGTTGGGCGCTCTCTTCTTCCTCCCGACGCCGTTAGGCTGCCCAACTGTTCCCGCCGCCGCCACTGTCTCCGTGCCCTAGCTCCGCTTCCTCTCACCTCCGCAGTCCTCCTGTGACCGCCTCCGATCGCGCTTCCTCCCCCAAACGTCGCCTTCCCCAGGCCAGCCCCCACGGCGGCTAGGGTTTGCGTGGCTGCCGCCGCCCCGTCCTCGCCGGCCCTTGAGCGCCAGGCCGTGCGCTCTGGTAGTCGTCCTCGCCACCGGCGGTGCCTCCTCTCCGACGTCACCGGCCCTTGCGCGCCCGACCGTGTGCTCTGGTAGTTGTCCCCGCCAACAGCGCACGGCGCCTCCTCTCCGACCTCTCCTCTAGCTGCCGTCCCTCAGCCAGCCCCCGCGCATCGCCGCCGTCTTCTGCAGGTAAGCCCAACCCGTTCTTACTAGGGTTTAGCATGGCTTGCTTGTGTTGGTTGCCCCCTGTGATAATTTTGGAGAAGGCCATCATGAAGATAATACGGCTTTCGTGCTCTGGGCATCCTCACTGCTTTCTTTCAGTTTGTTGTGCTGTCTATGATAATATTATCCACTGTGCTACTTTTGGTTGTTAGATTAGCATGCCTCACTTACATTGAGCTATATTTCGTTGGGGCATATATATTGAATACGATTATTGAGACTCTCATTTGCTTCAGGGTACTTCAACTATGTCCAATATGTAGCATGTATAGGGTCTGATTACTGAAGCTCCATGCCCTTTGTGATCTACCCCTTGTGTTTGTGTAGATTGTATTGCATGGCTATTTCGAGCAGAGTAGCCAGTCAGCCACCATTGTTTTATTCTTTCCTTGACTTTTGACAATCCATGTGTTTTAGCAAGGAAAAAGACACATAGCCACTAATCCAATCAACTCCTGTTGCTGATCCACCACCATTTAGACTGGACAATGAAAATTAAACTTGTAGATGTTATTATATTTTTATAAAAACTTGATCGAAGTTATAAAATTTGAATATAGGAAAATTGTAAAGTAAATTATAATTAGAACAAAGGGAATGAAGACTAATTGTGTGGACCTGAAAATGTGATATATATATATATATATGGACATTCCTGCTACTCTATCACTATGTTTTCCCCAAGTGGAGGAGAAGAGAGTGATAGAATTGATATTAAATATTCAGGTCGTGTCAGTTTACAAACTTAATTGCTAAATCTTTGCTTTTCAGAAGGAAAGGTCATGTATAGTGCATCTCCCTATATAAGTGTTTCTCTGTTTTTTTATAGGGTTTCTCTGTTTTCTGAGGACGTTAAATGGTAGGGTCTAGATGTTTTTATTTATTATATTTTCCAACTCTTGAGTATCACTAACAGATTATGTAGTCTCATAAAGCTTAACCATAGTGGTCACTTTTTAGCAATTGGATGAGCTATTAGGATTTGATGATGCCAAGAAAAGTATTGCAAGGATTTGATATGGCTATTTTATTATCACTAGTCCACCAAACCCTACTCGTGTGAGGGCTAGAATCTTAGAAGATATTAATATTAGAAGTTCATAAATAAAATTTTGATCCTCATCTAACTAAAAATGCTATCTTTGATCTCTCTTTGTTCGTTTTCTAATATAATATATTGTAATCTCTGTCCGACTGAGACAGACTTTGGTTACCACTCAATATGTTTTTCATCCATATTTATAGTCTTTCCACTTTGCATAGCACACTCATGCCTTTAATATGTGTTTAGTTGATAAATTAGTTTTAGTTATGTGAGCTCTTACCGCAGCCTATGTACTGTAACTTTATGAATCTAAATTTTGGCTTTCCAATTTTGATCTTATTAGTTGTTGCAGTGTTTTCCAAGATTATGTTATTAGTTTTGCATGTAACTGTGTGTTGCATGTGTATGCACTACTTTGACACTGATCTATAATCTATAACTGCACAAATGCATCTTCTCTTCTATATCAGGGCTTAAATCAAAGCCTCTGGACACTGATCTCGTGCTACCTCGCTTGCAACCTACTGCTACCCTTATTCAGACTTGATTATCTAAACTACACGGTCAGCATCTCCTTTCCACAGGCTGCACTACTCCTGCGGCTTGCACCAAACTGCAACGCTGAGCCTCCCATGTTCGCACTGTAATTTACACGGCCGGCGAACTGTCCACATTCACTCACACCCAGTACTGCTTGCAAGTGACTACCCCTCACCTCTAAACGAGCATGCTAATTCTATGTTCCTCGCTAACTAATCAGCCACCTTATCAATGTTTCATCAACATGTGTGAACTGCATCACTACTAAGCACCATCTGCCCACACATCTCATAATCTAGTTTCTGATCTGCCGGCTCTGCCCATACTTAGCACGTAACTGTGTGTTGCATGTGTATGCACTACTTTGACTTTGGATCTTCCATTGTCTATGTTATCAGTTTTGCCATTCCTTCATTTTATTCCGTCCTCCGCCACTACTGCCACTAGCCACAAGTTGCCTCTATTCTGATCTAGGACCCATAAGAGATTATGTTCAGTTCAATCTATAGCTATCAATTTGCTAATACCAGTTTGACTTACTAAACTGCAAATAGAAACATCAAATTTGAATTAAGTCTTCCCTATACTACTGTAGGGACGGCTGGTGATATGAATGGAACAGCAGGGGCGGCTGGTGCTCTGCCCTCTTCCCTATACTACTAAGTGGCTCCTACTATACTACTATCCTACTACTCCTCTACTCCTCTCAACTGCACTACTAAGTGGCTCTGCTCGTGTACTACTGTTCTACTACTACTCAACTACTCTCTACTCTACTACTACTATACTACTCTCTACTCTACTACTACTCTACTGCTATACTATTGTCCTACTACTGTCCTAGACTACTCTACTGAACTACTACTACTCTACTTGCTACTGCTAGCTACTCCTACTACTACTAGCTGGTTGCTACTCTACTCTCTTCCCTAGCTGTTGGTTGCTACACTGCTGGCTGCTACTTCTATACTACTGTCCTACTACTACTACTACTGTATCTAAATTGGCATGATGATCGAATGGGTCCTCCTGCTTTCCTATCCTCTATATTTGGGAGAGCAGCAGCTGCTTTTTTTATACCTTTTCTCTCTATGTTTGTTAAGCAACTGTTGCTTTTTTTTACCAAATCTCCCCTCTCCTCTCCTCTCCTTTGTTTTACCGATGATGAAATTATCTAAGTCCATACATTATATGAAATATAAGCTGATGATCAAGAACTTGTGAGGAACTTGGCATCATTAGCAGCCGTCCCTACATTACCTTCTCCTCTCTTCTCTGTTATGATGCCTTGATGCTCCATGTTCAAGATCAGATGATGATTGACATGTTTCTGAGGCCTCTACTACTGCTACTACTCGTTTTTTGATATATTGTTGTTTTATAGGACTACTTTGGTTTATAGACCTTTTTGATTTCTTATACCTTCTCGCGTACCTAAAGTATACTTTCTTGCATCTATTAGAACAAAGCGCGAAATAATGTCACGGACACCAGACAGTGCAGCCTAATGCCCCAAGCATGATGAGCAGCCAACCTATGAGGAACAAGCACTAGAGGACCAGCTTACTCAGGAGCAGTTCGATAACTAGTTAGAAAAGGATCTAGAAGTGATGCTTACTCAGGAGTAGTGTGACGAGGAGGAAGGGGGAGCAGAAGGAGGAGCAGAAGGAAGAGCAGGAGAGGCTGCTGAAGGCGAAGAAGAAGATGATGATGATGATGATGACTCAGAAGAGGGATATGTAAGTCCCGAGGATCCTTTCCCACGTGAAGCCAGAAGGAGGCCAACGGAGGAAGATTTGGACAAGGATTTTGACCCAAACGAGGAGGTAGGGAAAAAGCTTTAGTTTGTAAATTTTGCTAAAACTTTGGCTGTGTTACCTTTGCAAACACTTTGACCTGTCGTATATATAGGTCCCTCCTGAAACTCGAAAAAGATGATGTCGACGTCCGCGACATCTCGCTGAACAAGACGGAGTAGAGAAAAGGAGAGTAGAGGCAACAGCCATAGAGACAGACATTGAGGCCTCTACTCCACAACCTTAAGACACAACCACGACTACCAAGCCTAAGAGGAAACGAGGGGATAGAAAAGCAAATCTATATCCAGATAAGGCATGCTATGTGATAACGGAGGTCGGGGACATCCTTGAGCTGAAGGAATTAAGAGGATGATTCCATAATGCGATCGGGGCCCTAGTAAGAGATAAATTGAACCCAGCAATCCCTAATTGGAAAGAGGTACCAGAGAAGAAAAATGATGAACTATGGGATAGACAGCTGAAGCTCAATTTTAGATTTCCGGAGGGTAAGCACGAACTGGTAAAAAATGCTTTCAGGATGATGGGAGAGTCATTCCGACGTTGGAGGTCGGAGCTCAACAAGAAATATATCCAAAAAGGGTTAACTCCCTTCAACGAGTTTGGCAAAATAACTCCTAGTCAATGGGAGGAGCTCGTGGCTCAGAAGACTTCACCGGAGGCATTGGAGCTCAGTGCCCGTAACACTAAGCTAGCGAAGAGGAACAAACACCACCATCATCTAGGCCCCAGTGGCTACTATGCCAAGGAAGAGCAGTTTAGGAAGATGGATGAAGAGGCCGCAGCTGCTGGGAATATTGATGTGATGAATTTGAAGGTACGCTCAAGGAATTGGATATATGCGAGGAGTACAGAATCATCCGGCGGTAATCTTAAGTTTGATAAGCTGGAGACCCAAGAGGCAGTATCAAGGATACTGAAATATGCTAAAGACAAGGAGAAGGGCTCATTCAATCCTTCCAGAGAGAGGGACGAGCTTAGCCTTAGCTTGGGAAACAAGGAGCACACAGGCCGCACCAGGGGGCTAGGGAAAAGGACGACCTAGAAGCATGGATTCGAAGAGGACAGGCACATGTACAAGAAACATGGCAGAGACCGGGATACTAATCTTGAGCTCCAAGTAAAGACTCTAGTTGCGAAGGCGTTGGAGGAGCAAGGACTGTCAATGGAGCCACAAACATTAATGACGTCGCGTGGGAGAACTGGCATTAGTTGGCAGCCCTCCGAAAGTTCCTAGCAGCCAAGGTCTCACTGCAGCCACAACCCCCGTCGATTGCATACGGGAACCAACTAGTTGCACCTTGGTGTTTCTCAGCGACCGGCAAACCATTGTGATGGAGGTGGCAACGGGTGTGGCACATCCTCCCGGTGGCTTACACCACAATCATAAGATACCGCCGGACTACACTAGGGTCGAGGTGCATACCGTGAAGCCCGAGTTCATACAGTGGAGGACATACTATGCAACTCCCGATGAGCTGGCGTTACTCGGAGATGTAATGGGGCAGTTCATCCTCTGGCACAAATGGGACATTATATTGACTGCTTCTTCGCCGCCTCCCTCTCTCCCAAATTTGGAGCGAGTTGTTGAGGTCGGGGAGATATTTTCACCGCCTCGCGACCACCAGATTCCTAAGATGCCACATTCTTCCCCGCCTCCTAGCGAGCATGTGCCTTCTCCAGCTCGTACCGAGCAAGTGCATGATGAGATGCCATAGTCTTCTCAACAAGCACAGCCGATACATGAACAATGAGTGCCTCCTAAAGAAGGTGATGCACAAGAAGATGAGGACGTGCCTGAATGAGAACTTCGAAAGAAGCATCCAATCACCATAAGACCAGTTTATGTTCTGATGAAAGATATCTCGTCGATGCACAAGTGGTATTCCCATGACCAGTTCAAGTCTGAGAACCAAGTTAAAAAAGTCAAATCACGGGGTTCTGAGGAGGCCGTCACTAGCAAACTCCACCAAACAGCAAAGCAATATCCAAATGTTGATGCCATCAAATGGTCAAAGGATTGCCCGAAAACATATGAAAGAGGCAAGCCCTTCCTACCAAACCGGGACATCCAGCGCCTACCACTTGGAATGAGAAGGTTCCATGATTGGTACTTGCATGTTCTCCCAATGAGCATAGACCTCATACAAGCATGCTTCCCCACCGGCACATTTGGAAACCCAGCCGGGAAAATTGTCTTTGACTTCAATGACATGCATACATGCTTTCACCTCGGAGCAATGGAGATGAATCTAATTCGCACATGGTGCCTGTAAGTCCTTGTCCTCCCAATATGATATGAATGTAATCTTTAAATTTTCTTGTAACTAACCCACACCGTGATTTATAGAATGCAAGTGCACATTGTCAAACAAATGCCAAGTGTGAAAGCCGGGTATATAGACCCTCAAGCTATAGCACAAACAAATTTTAATTACCCTAAACAGTGGAAACTGGATGCCAAAGAGCTAGCTACCGAAAAGACCTTCGGGAGAAAGAGCACATCCATACGGCGAAACTAAGGGAAGAGTCCCTTAAGGTTGCGGCATACATTGCCCTGGCTTTCAAAATTCTCCAACAACACTCTACTATATGGCTACCATACAACTTTGAGTAAGTTCAACTCTATACTTAAAGCTTTGTTCGATATATTTTATTCGATGCAAAAGAGCTTATCTAGTTCTATGATTAAATCCATGCAACTGGATTTGTATAGGCGTCGATGTCGGGAGGAGCATGGCATGGGTCTTTGATTCAATAGATAGGGACCCAGTGACATACAAAGACTTCATATCGATTCTCAAGACGTATACATATCGACAATCCTCATTAGCTTATATGTTTGTATACATACTTGTAACGTTCACTTTTGGATACTAACAAGTTGTATTTGCTAAAATAATTCGAACAGGGCATTTAGGTTCTATGTCACTAAACATCACGAAAGGCATGATCCAGCAAGAAAGGAAAAGCTGGCTATAAAAACACTATGTGCGGTAAGTGTAACTTACTTCTTTAGTACTCCATTACATGGCTGTCAAAAGCATTACTTAACATTTTCATATGCAAAACACACAGTGCCCCAAGCAGAAGCCTAGGAGTGTACATTGTGGATACTATGCATGTTCTATGATGAGTAACACCGGTGCCTATAGGAGACACCCCTTAAGGGTAAGTTTGAACCTCTTCACCCGTAGTATAAAAACTTCATACATGGTATGAAATACTAAACCAAAACTTGTTCTCTTGTAGTGGAAAGAAGAGAAAGAAATGAAAAAGACCCATACAAGGATGACCAACTCTTAGAGCTCGTCGGCGACCTTTGCAACTTTATATTGGACCAGATTATACACGTTAAAGGCACCTACCATGACCGAGAGTCTGACTTAGGTAGAAATCCTCAGTACCAACACCTTCGTGAGACCGAAAGGCTAGCTCTAGGACGTTGATAACAATGTGTATGGAATTTGACATTGGTTTTACCTTGTGAATTATGTCTATTTAATGATGGATTGTATATATTCTTGTGAATTGGACTTGTAATTGTAGTTTATATAATACTCTTGTGCTTGTAGTTTATATAATACTCTTGAGCAAACGCGGTTCGGAACGTTGGTCGTGGGGCGTTCGGCGGGATTATCTCGCTTTCCTCGCTCATGTTGGTCGCGGGGCGTTCGACAACGCGAACGCTGGTCGCGGGGCGTTCGGCGGAACGTTGGTCGTGGGGCGTTCGGCAACGCAAACGCTGGAAGGAATACGCGGAAACAAACAATATTATGGTCGAAATTGAATTGTAAATTTGAATTTTTTTGGTGAAAAAATGTATTGTAGAGGCGGTTCTAGACTGAACCACCCCTACAAATAGGTATTATAGGGGCGGTGGTATTACAGCCGTCCCTACAAATCGATTTTGTAGAGGCGGACGGCTGATAACACCCCTACAAATGGTCTTGAGCCGCCCCTACAAATGGTTTGTAGAGACGGTTTGGTAGGGGCGGCTGGCCAAACCGCCCCTACAAATGATATCTGTAGTAGTGTGCTACCCTACTCTGGAGCTACTAAGTCAATGGTAGCGTGGGCCAAGTATGTTTCAGGGCAGCAGGCAAACGAACCCGTGAGGTCGATAATCTTGCAACCGGATCTGCCTAAGAAGAGCTATTTGCCGGGTCAGCTACCATTTACCTTTGGCAGGCCTCAACCAAGCATGGTCTCGAAAGCAGACATCACAGCACATTCTCTCTCTCTCTCTCTCTCTCTCTCTCTCTCTCTCTCTCTCTCTCTCTCTCTCTCTCTCTCTCTCTCTCTCTCTCTCTCCCTCCCTCCCTCCCTCCCTCCCTACGCATGCTCTAGCGGTAGCATCTGCTTCTCGTTAGACGACACCACCGTTACTTCTGCAGGTCACTCTTCTCCTATAAGTTCACTTGTTTTCCACCCCAGTCCCTTCCAATCCATGTGGATTGAGCGGATTGGAGTGCAACCAAACAAGCATCTATGTAGATTTTGAGTGGATTCGAGTGCAGTCAAACAAGCCCTTAGGCGGAACCTCTTTTCTTGACGGGGACCAATGGTATGTTCTAGAAGAAGAAATGTTATACAAGTATAAAAAATGTTATTCCTGCTGGTAAAATATATATGCTCTATTTTACTTTTATATGGAAATTGTGATCACAATTTATTGCAAGAAGATGGAATATTGTTGATGGATAAAAATTTCCTTTAGGGGCAACATGGAATCCTCAAGGAATTTACCATCATTACCAAGCTTGGCACATTTCTTTAGGGGCTATTCCAAACCACCAAGTCAATTCCATATTTCCTTGAGTGTTATTACAAACCACCAAGGTAATCTAACATTTTCTTGGGTGTAACTCTAAGATGTCAAGGAAATTCTACATTTTCTTGGTTGTGTATTTGAAAATCGACAAGGAAGTCTTAGTTTCCTTAAGTGCCAACGGTCAAGATATTGTTCTAGCCAAGAAAATATTCATTTCCTAATCATTACTCTTAACCACCAGTATAATGCCACACATTGCATGCTTATAGTAGTTAGACATTGCTTATTAGTCTGGTAAGTGTGGGTTGCCTCGCCTTACATATTTTGCTCGCTGACTTTCAATTTTTTACAATTATTATTCTTATTAGAATTTTTAAAAACATAAATAAAAAGTCTGCCGGTGGCTGTGGATGCCTTAATTAGGGCAGCCCGACCCACACCTGGGGCTGTAGGGTGTTTAATTTAGTGGGCTTGTGTCGCACAAATTAAGATGGTTGCCACAACGTTGATTTCAGAAAAGCTGCCATGCAACAAGAGCCACAGCTCGTCAGCCTGCCATTTTGGGCCAGATGCACGGCCTTTTTATGATCACTTTCTGGGCTTCTTTGGTTATAGTAATGGGATGGACAGATGGTTGAGTCCTGTTTTTTAATTATATATATCTAATGATACTAATTATATACCATAAATATTATAGTGTTTTCTTGTATATATTTGGTTAAAGTTGATTACGTTTAACCTCTTGGGAAGCGAGAACGACAGTTAAAAAGGGATAGAGGGAGTATCTATCTAACCCAGTTAACTTATGAATTATACCTATAAGGTGATTTGCGCTTGCGCCAAATGATGTCTAGAATGTAGAGTGCAGAAAGTGGTATATTTCAGGTACAAAACGTATTATACCGAGGAGTAGTGTATATCTCGGAACCATGACACAATTACAAGCGTAGATCGAATCAACCTTTGCGCGAAAAAAAATCATGATATCAAACATAGGGCCTCTTTGTGTCCCATAGATGTCCTTCATTATTTAGAATTGAGTCTTGATTTGTTCTTGTCTTATAAACTTTGTTTGCTTTGATGCGTTGAGTTGAAATAAGATGGTTTGCTTCCTCTTCAATGAGGATGAAACCAAAAACTTCTTTCCAATAAAAAAAGCAAAAGCTCTGTATATACAAAATTAAAACAATTTATAATTTGAAATAGAGATGAGACTACGTACGTACGTAATCGAACCTATCTTCTTTCCTTCTAAAAATCTCAAAAAACTCTGAGAATATTCTGTAAGTGAGGACATGGTTCACTTGAACACCAACACAAATACTTACCAAAGACGTTGATCTATTGTGAGGAGTCTGTACTGGCTAGCCACTCACAAGACGAGCCCTGGCTGCAAACTGGAGGCTGGTTCTGTTATTGTGAGCACCCGTCTTGTATAGGTGCCTTTTGGAGAGACATCTCTCGGGAGCCAACGCATGAGAGACGTGTGGCTAATTTGCCCGTCTATATATACTCTTATATTAGTGACGTGTATTGTTTCCAGGTCTCTTAAGTTTTGTGTTTTTTTTTCCTACTGATATGGCGTACGTGATGCCACTAGGTTGGCTGGTAAGTGGTGAATGGATACCTTTACGAGGTT
Organism: Miscanthus lutarioriparius; assembly: GCA_904845875.1. Classification (NCBI taxonomy): domain Eukaryota; kingdom Viridiplantae; phylum Streptophyta; class Magnoliopsida; order Poales; family Poaceae; genus Miscanthus; species Miscanthus lutarioriparius. The sequence continues at coordinate 115,251,805 of CAJGYO010000005.1, read as the reverse complement.
CAAATTTTTCATTAACTCTCATGAGCTTGCATTGCTTGGTTAACAAAGCAACTTCATACAAGGGCCTATTTGAATCCACTAGTGTAAGTTAGCAACTAAAATTAGTACTAGTAGATCTAAACATTAGACTTGTTAATAAAAGACCAACTAACTATTAGATCGGGGTTTGCTAACTATTAGTTTCACTAGCTAGCAGGGTTTGGAACCCTTGTAGGTGGTACATTCGGTTATCCATTGGCTCGGCACATGGGTTATCCTTCAGTAGTTCTCTGCGATGCTTTGGTTGCGGCGGCATCATAACACTTGACGCAAGCGGTCACGGTGTTTTTCTCCTGGGCACATGGGTGGCGATCTAGTCTTAGAATTGATTATCATTAGTGTGCCAGGCTTCCCATTTGTTTTTGTTTTTGCTCAGGTTGTGTGCGCTTTTCGCAGAAGCCGGAAGTGGGATCACAATTCTTGTATATGCTCGATGTAAGATTGTGATTTAATAAAATCCTCCCTTTATAAAAAAAACAAAAAAGGTCAACCTCCTATCAGCAATATATTAGTAGTGGACCCAAACCGTCTCTACTAATAATTAGCTAGCTAACTAATATTCGTAGCAATGAATCGGATAGCTCAGAGTAACTCCGCCATTGCATGTACCGAACCGGAGCACAATGCCGTTCCCTCTCAGTAGCTACGTGTTCACCGTCATATATATTAAATTAAATTATAAAAGATGTACCAAACCGGGAGCAGCAACGCAGAAACTATTATAAGCTAAATTAAAATTTAAAATACAAAGATAAAAGAGGGCCAGCTCAACCCAGGCTGGGCTTAGATCGATCGAGAGCACATTAATTTTTCCTTCTTTTCTTTTCTTTTTCTAGAATGAGTTATGACTCGTGGGTGCACGAGAGAGGAGAGGACAGCAACAAAGCAACAAACAAATCAGCATGCATATTAATACACATGTTTAGTTGCAAAGGTGGCGTGTGTACGTGCGTGCGTGCATGCATATATATCAAACGATTTGATAAAGCTATACATTATGTTGTTATTTTTATGTATGCATCCGTCCATCAATCGATCATGACCTGATGAGCTTTTAGAGCTCGTTAATTAAAAGCAAACAGTAGCCAACGAAATGAAATGAACCACATACTAGGATCGATCGGTCAATCAACTTATCAAGAGCGTGGTATTTGCTGGTGGACCTCGTTCAACCTTACATTTAACTGCTAGTGGACATCATCGTTAAAACTAGATGTGCTTATTTGCTGCTAGACACCTTGACTTGAGGAAATCATAATTTTCGAGTGGGGAGAGAAAGCAGCTTCAAACTGTTGGACACAGAGACATGAAGCCGGCAGAAAAAAACAGTCATACATATTTGCCTACGGATTCCGTTTCTCTCCGGCTTTTGCATGCTCACCATCTGCTGCTTTGTGGTCGAGATTTGACTGAAATTCTAGCAACTTTTGGAAACTTTTTTTGTGTGTTTACCTACTCCCTGCACCATCTCAAAAGCCATGGATAGACTCCATCTGCGGCCATCTTTTCATCGTCATGTCGTTCTTCTCGATGGGCTTCTCGGATCACTTTTGTGTCCTTCGTTTCAGGGATAAAGCTGGCTATCTTCTCATTAGGACAGTCAGGCTCACGTTCTGTTCATGGTTTAAGCCAATTCTTTGCCTTTTGTAAAACAGAGTCTAGACTTCAGGTAGATTGGAACGAAGTGCGGACTCAAAGCACAATTTACCCACTATGTAGGCAATTTACCCGCGTTCGAACGTCCGGGCGCTAGTGTCGCCCAAGAACTAACGGACAATAGTGGTGAAATGGAACCCCGAATTTTTCAACATTTTTTTTGAAAGATCTGAAATCTTCACCATTTGAAATGAAACCACTTCTTCATATTATAATGTGAATCCCCAATCAAACAAACAAATAAAGACCTCCCAAAAAAGTTCAAAGAGTCATGAACTTGGAGGCTACGGATAGTAATGGCAAATTCAGCAAGTTGCACAAATAGAATTTGGGGGTTCAATTTAACTTATATATAACAAGATACGTCAAGGAATAATTCTATCAACATTAACATGGTATAATTCGAATTAAATCTTATCCTTCAGCATCTGCAATTTCATTTTGTAGCTGTTGAAGATCGAATAGGCGCAGTCAAATTTGGTTGGACTTTAATCCCAGCGTTGCATATTCAAAGTAAATGAGCTTCAACTGTACAATAGGATCCATGGAATTCTTCAACACAGGGAAAGATCTAGATTCTAGATTGTGAAAGGAGTGTAGGCGTGAGTACAACAATGCAAGAGAAGGGGCGAGTCAGGGGCTCAGGGCTCGCCGTCGGGTGCTTGCTCGATAGCTCGAGAGGTGAACAGAGAGAGAAAATATAACCAGAAGACTCAGCGAGAGGTTTTTTTTTTTTTTTACAAAACTGGAGGGGCTGGGCAGCCCCTACATAGCTTTTATTATTAAAAAACAAGAAAAGGAGCAGTCCGAATACAAGTTAAGGGACTAGAAAAGAAAGAAAAAAGATCAGACAAGCCAAAGAGATTACAACAAATTCTGAATCCATAGGTAAAAAGTTACTGAAAGACTAGCCCTTATGCGGGGGTGGAGCAATCTCAATTCCTTCTGAAAAGCTTCTTTGACCGCAATTAAACTTGGCTGAATGCCCTTGAAGATGTAATCATTTCTTACTGATCAAATTGACCAGCACATTAAGATTGCAGCAGCCATGAAGAAGGATAGGCGAGATTGTATCCTGATCTGATCTATTGCTACCAGAATTTCTAAATCTACCTGAAAGGAGATTCCAATGAGATTCCAGCAGTCTTTGGCAAACTGACAATGCAAAAACAGGTGCTGAGAAGTTTCTTCAACAGATGATTTGACAGAGAATGCAGTTGTAGGAATCCAGATGAATGTTTTTCCTCAATATGTTCCTGGTGCTCAATCGATCTTTTAATAGCAGCCAAAAAAACACTTTATGCTTGGGTTGGCAAGAACATTTCCATAACCATTTGTAAGCATGATGCACCTGTGTATGGCCTATCAGAAATTTATAAGCTTTTGAAGCTGAGAATTTCCCTCCTAGGGATGACCATCTGTCTTGCTGATCATTCAGAGGAAAATGTTCTATGAACGACTGAACTATTTGAAACTGTTGAAAAGCCTCAGTTGATAAGGGGAGCCAAAACAAGCTTTCAAGCTGTTGCTGGGAGAAGAGGTGACTGACAGAGGTAGCTTTATTCTTTGCAAAGGAATATAGTTCAGGATATTCAAACTGTAGAGGTTGCTGGATCCATGTATCATTCCAGAAGAGACAAGACCTTCCATTTTGGACTTGGCAAATAGAGAAAGACTTGTAACAATTAAGCAATATAAGAACATCCCTCCACCAGAACGATCATTTTTTTATGTGATTAGGAAGTTTGCCATTTGAATAATGCTTTTCCCATATAAGAGTGACCCAAGGTATATCTTTTGTTGGTGCGGAATCTGGCCGACAAGTAAATATTTGTAGTTTTTACCGTGCGTTAGATCGAATATGGCCTAGCACACAATGACACAGGATTTATACTGGTTCGGGCAACGGGCCCTACGTCTAGTTTAAGGTCGGTCGGTCAACTATATTCCTGAGCCCAGGTGCTCGAAGTTTGCAGTGGGGGTACAAACGAGTGAGGAGTGAGAAGGGGGTGTTCGAGACCCGGTCGTGCTCTGGTCCGAGTGGAGGAGAGTGACGGGGGCTCAAACGTGCGCTAAGTGTTGGAGAGTCAGAGGGTTTCTCATATGTCTTGCCTCTGTCGAGAAAGAGAGTGTATCCCCTTTTATAGCTTAAGGGGTCGTCCTTACAAGCTAGAGAGGGAGAGAGAGAAGGTGTACAGGCGCTGCCAAGACTTGTCGTTGCCCACGTCGTTGGGTACAGGATGGCCATCGCCTTCCATCCCTGTTCATGCTTTGTTGTGACGGGCAGGTAGCACAATGTCCGCTTGACATGGCACTGCGGCACTGTGCAGTGCGTGTGCGGGGCATGGCGAGGTACGGTCCACTATACGGCGGTTGACCTGAGTGTTTTCCCTTATCTGCTCCACCTTCTCCCCGGGCTCACACCGAGCGGTCGTCCCCGGTCGGTCCTGACCATATCGGTCGGGAAGGAGTGGTGTGTGTAGGTCCAGCATATCCCCGGTCGGGGGAACTCGGTCGGAGTCGGACTGTGGTCCCGACCCCGACCAGGCCTCCTGGCCGGAGGCGTCGACCGGCGGCCGGATCGTGGTCTCGGCCTGTCGTCGTGTATCTGGTCTGGCCCAGGCGCGCGCTGTCGATGCGCCGCTTGTTGGGCCGAGTGTTGTGGAAAAGCGTCCCCATTGGGGACCCTAGGTCTATGGACCCGTCAGCAGCCCCCGAGCCCCTTTGGGGCTTTTGTGAAGCCACGAAGGGGTTGTTTCAGTCGGCAGGTCTCTGTCTCGTCAGGAGGGACACACAGGAATACTGTTTGTCCTTATCTTGTCGCAAGAAGGACGAGCCGCATGCGAGCACCGGCTCCGGATTCCTGATGGGGAAGCTTCACGAGGATACTGTGCTGTCGTATTGTGTTCAGGTACTTTTGCTGCGCAGTCACGGGTGCGTGCTGTAGCGCTCCTGGATGGTAGCTTGCTGCCTTGGCTATAAATAGAGCTGCTTCTGCCTTTGGAGTGCTCATGGCTTGAGTTATAGCACTAGTCGGTTGGAGGCTTTTGCTCTTTGCCAGGGGTGGCTTCGGCTATACTTCCCAATGCCAGAAGGTTTCTCGTAATAGGTGCCCAGATGCTCGTTCCCTCCACAGCCTCCTCGGGCATGCCCGGGGGCCACGATGCTAGAAGAATTCTCGTAAGGCAAGAGCATCGTGTGTCCCAACCGGGTCTTGTCCCGGATGCTAGATCAGAGGACGGGGGCATCGCTGAGGGAGGATAAGGAGCGCGGCTCCCTTGAGCGTGGCTTTCTTGTCCTCGCTCTTGTCCATGTTGTGGCAGAAGGAGGAGAGAACTTTGTTGAGCGTAGCTTTCTTGCATGCGCTCTTTTATCTCCTTCCGCCTCGACGCTTCTTGCTCCAAAGTGTAGAGCAGTCCCGGGGCTGTTCACGCATGCTTTGCGTGATATTGTAAAAGCCGGGGGCCGTTTACGCATGCTTTGCGTGATATTGTAAAAGCCTGGGGCTTCTGTTTTTAGCTCAATGAACGCTTACACTGTTATATGTTTCATGTGCCCATTGCGCCGTGGAGGCAAGCTGTTATTGGAACTTTGGTGTTTCTCCCTTGGTTTGCTGCCATGCGTAAGTTAGGTGAGTAGGATCGGGCGCCCAGCCCTCGAGGGGAGGACTGGCAGAGGTAGCGGAGGCGCGCTGAGCAGGTATAGGCGCCCAGCCTTCGAGGAGGGGACTTGTCGGTAGTCCGTCTTCTGTCGGGTTCGTGCGAGCAGACCCGGTGGGTCTAGCCCCTGAGCCTACAGTTGACTGGGGAGTCAGTCGGAGGCCAAACTTTTCCAAGGTCGCGGACTTCTGTGTCCCCATCAGTCGGTATGAGACAGTCCTTATCGCAAGTTGGGGCGTTCACCCGTGTGCGTTCCGACCGCGACCTGTGTCGCTGGTCAGACTCTCAAGTCGAGATCTAGCGGCCTGAGCCCCCGAGCCCCAAGGGGTCCGTTAGGGGCGGTCGCATGTTTTTCTATGTCACCCCGTCCGCGGTTTCCTCAACTGGAGGGGTTGAGCTGACACCACTTGCCTCGATGGCTCGAGTGGCGGGCTCGGTGAGCTCCTAACGGGCATGTCTGAGTGGAATCCGGGTCCGTCATTCATGACGGGGTCGGCATAGCCCTCATGTGGCATTCCACTGCTCCTTGACTCGCCTCCCAGCAAGTGCCCAAGCCGTCCGACCGACTCGGGTGGCCTGCTGGCCTCTGCTCGATGGAGATTCTGTGGGCATGGCTCAAGGTCCAAATCGAATGAGAAGTTGAGATGACCCTGTCCACTTCTAAGCGGGACGGGCGAAGGCTGCTGGGGCTCATATGCTTTTCCCCTGGCTCCATTTGACGTGAGGCAGCCTCGAGTCCTTCGTGGACCGGCCTTCGAACCTTGGTCAGTCGTGGCTCATTTTGAATGGGCCGACTATTGCCTTGTGACGCAATGCAAAGCAATGTGATGCGATGATTGTATGTATGAGATGAATGTAAGGATGAATGAATGAATGTATGCATGCATGAGATGAATGGATGAATGAATGCTCATGCACTGGGAAAGAGAACATAGGGTTGGTAAAATTACCTCGGTCGGGTTTTAAGGCATCGCCCCATCCATGGTTTCTGCAATCGGAGGGGTTGAGCTGACACCGCTTACCTTGATGGCTCGAGTGACAGGCTCGGGGAGCTTCTAACGGGTATGTCCAAGTGGAATCCGGATCCGTCATTCATGATGGGGTCGACATAGCCTTCGCGTGGCATTCCACTGTTCTTTATCCATCTCTTGGTAGACACCCGAGCCGTCCAACCAACTCGAGTGGCCCGCTGGCCTCTCTCTAATGGAGATTCTAATGGTGGGCCCCTCAAAACCCTACCTAGGAAGGCGGAGGGTCGATCGCATGTGGTTGCGCATTGTTTCTTGCGCCCCTGTTGCGGTAGCGGTGGGCCCCACCCAGGCCACGTTCTGTCAGCCAAGCCACGTCCCGCCAGCCAGGCTGCGTCCCATCGCGTGGCCTTCCCCATAAAATAGGGGGAAGGGGAGGTTTTTTCTCCCATCCTTTCGCCTCTCTCGACCGCTGCCGCTTCCCCCTCCTTTTTGCCAAGCGGGTCTTCAAGACCTTCGTCCGTCGATGGATTGCCCCGTTGGCGGAGAAAACGTGGCCGATGTGGGAGTACTCCGGCGTGTTGGATCCCGACCGCGTGTCGCCGGAGGTGTTGTCGGGAGTGAGGTCTGGGGATGCCTTGATCGGGTGTTGCGGTTGGGGCGGCAATCGACCCTCGATGGGACGCTCGAACTCTTCCATGCCGAGAGGTGGTCCGACTTGGCACATTTCTTTCCCATGACCCTTTTCTTTTTCATTTTGATCTCTTGATTGATTCTGAGTCATCTGTTTCGTAGGGGCTCAAACGTTTCAAGTCCCGACCGCATCTCCCGAAAGGGGTGAAAGGCGTGGCTCAACAAGCCGCCCAGAAGGAGGCCACGCCTGCCAGGAAGAAGAAAAGGGTCATGGAGGTCCGGAGGAAGTTCGACAAGGCCTAGGAGATTAGTCGGTGGGTCCGCCACGGTGAGCGCCGGGAGGATGTGGAGGCGGAGCTCGATTCGAACGACTCTACGGAGTCGGGCGACGACATGAGTTCCTCAAAAGACAAGGAGGACGAGGGCACCGCCATGACTTCGGTGGAGCACCACAAGCCCGAGGCTGCGCCTATTGGCAACGGGCACAGTACGGGAACACGCTCTGATGCCCCTGAGTCAAGGAAGCGTGCTACGAGCGAGGACACCGGCCACGACCGAGAGACAAAGCAAGCGCAGTCACCACACCCTTCGGATGCACCGCTGGCTTCATAGCCCCTACACTGAGTGCCACGAAGCGCGTCGGTCGGTCGGGGGAACGCAACCATTCACCAGTGCCTTCGGGGTCAGCGTGAACTCTCGGCCCCCAGTAGAGAGATGCCCCACCGGTCGCACTAGTGGTTTCACCGTGAGCTGGCGGCCATGGCTATTCGTAGGTCGGTGGAGGGTCGACCGAGTCAGCCTCACCCTCGGCTAACCCGACGGGGCACGGGCTGCGACCCCCGAGCGCTCCTCGTCCGGTCGGCTCATCGTTAGACGTTCAGGCCTACAAGCCCCCTCCGCTCGGGTATGAGATCACACTTCCCTTCGTCTGCATGATTGACTTTTTAGTCGTGACTAACTTGCTTTAGTGCCTTCTTTTGCAACGGCTGGCCGCTAGCCCCTCCGAGGATCTCCCTACCTACCCCATACACAGAGTGGAGGCCTAGCCTACAGCAGGCTGGCGGTGGCCTGACCTCGCTTGATGGGGGTTGCTTCTTCCCCATTGGTCGTGAGCACGGCGGCGGCCGTGGTGATGGCGATCCCTGTGGCAACTACAGGGCCCGCGATAGCGGTGACTCTGGCGATCCCTCCCCCACTGGTCGTGGAGGAGGAGAGGAGGGACATCGGGCTCCTTGTCTCTCCTAGGGGAGGGGCGCTTAGTTCGCCTGCCTGGTCAGAGTTGGAGGGGATCGGAGGAGCCATGGTCGGGCCTACATCGTAGTGGTGGAGGTCAACCTATCCCCCGAGCTAGCCGAGGCCCAAGCTTGGGCGGGTGACCTCCCCAGCCTGACTAGGAGTGGCACGTTAGACGCGGTCAGAATGGAGGTAGAGCAGCTGCTGGCGAGCCGTGACATCCCGGTGGTGGACATCCCCTCCGACGGCGAGAAAGACACCGGGGTGATGCAGCCAGTCGTCCGCCACCCCGAGAGCAGGCGATGAATCCGGCGTCACTTGGCGATGTGGCTACTGGATCTTTTAGTGGGTCGGGGTGGCCCACGAGCTGGTGTGGCCCTAGCCGGGTGAGCCAGGAAAGGCCCGGTTCGTCCTTCACGACGGGAGGGAGGATGAGCTTTGGGACCTGCTCGGGCGGAGTGGGTATCGGTGTAGTCCGACCTTGCCTTTACCACAGCGAGGCTCAAGGAGGCCTTGGAGAGGTTCAAGCTCACCCATTGGGCCATGTCCGTTGACATGTCGAGCATCGCGGAGGTAAGTTTTCGGCGATCCTGGTGTTGTCTTTGATTTCTTGGCATTCAACGGTCGTCTCAGCGTGCCTGCTCTTGTCTCATAGGGCTTGGAGATGATGTCGACCCTGCAAGTCTTGGTTCCTATGGGAGGAGCACGGTCGGCTAGAGCAGGATACAACAGTGTTGCGGCAGGTCGATGTCGTGAGCTAGAAGCTGCCCGTCGTGATTCCTAAGACTAGGCGGCACTGGCAACGAGAGTCCAAGAGGCAGAGCAGCGTGTGGTCGAGCGGGCAACCGCTACCAAGCAGGGGCTCACCACAGCTTAGGCCCACTTAGAGGAGACCGAGGCGGCGCTCGGGGAGCGCCAGGAGGCTCTGGAGGCGGAACGGATGTCCTGAGCGCACGTCGAGCAGCGGGTGCTGTCGTCGGAGCAGGAGGTCGCCGCGCTCTGGGGGCTGCTGCATGGGGCGAAGGAGTTGGTTGCTCGACTGTGCGAGAGAGTGACCCAGCAAGAGCTGGGGCTTTCTATTAGTGAATGCATCCGCCTCGGTACATATCTTTCCTACCCTTGGTCGATGTCTTGATATTTCTTTTCCTAGCTCCTAACTCTATCGTCCATTCCCAGAGCTAGGTGAAAAGGTTGGCTTTCTACGGTGGGAGCTGGAGCAGGTAGAGGAGGGTCGTGCCATAGCCATCACCGCAAGGGAGAGTAAGTTTCGTTGTCTTGGAAGTTGAGTCGCGGTTGTACCCATTTTTTCATTTTATTGACTTGGCGTTTTGTGTAGCCCTAGAGTCAGACCTAGGGGCCCGAGCAACGGTCGGTCGGAGTGCAGTGGCGCTGGCCCGATCCCTAGAGGAGCGAGCCATTTGCAAGGGAGAGCTCGACCAACTCCGCAATGTGGTGCAGGTGGTGATCGCTAAGGTGTTCGGGTTGGGCCCAAGCACCAGCGCGCCCACCGTCCAGCTCGCGGAGGTCCCGGACGAGGTTCGGGCACTCATCTCTAAAGCGTGTTCTACGGGGCATTGGGGGTGCAGACGTCGGTGGTGACCCACTACCTCACCCTGGACTTCATGGCCGTCTACGGAGGGTATGCCAGCGGGTGGAGCGTGGATGAGATCCAAGCGCTGGGGAGAGCTTGGTGCCGCACGCGTAGGCGGTCGATGAGTAGACCACCGCTGCAGCAGTGGGTGATGGAGGCTCACCACTCAGTGGAGGCTGCAGGCATGGGCCAGGAAGGCGTCATCCATCCCGTTGAAGTGGTGGAGACCTGGTCAAAGGTGAGCGTCGTCCCACCCACAACCGAGCCAAGCGTCATCCTGGCCACAACCGAGCCAAGCATCCTCCCGACCACAACTGAGGCGACTTCATCCTCGCCAGTTGCACTGCCAGCTAACATGACCGGAGGGCCACAATAGAATTTCATAAAAGTAGTTAATCTTTGTATTAGGATGAATTCATGGGGGAGCCGCCATGTGAACAATTTAAGTTCTTTTGTGATCGTATTGATCGTGAGGGGAGCTTGTCTCACCTACCCTTGTTTTTACCCTTGAGTAATTTTGCTTTTTGCCCTTTTCCTTTCAAACCTGCCCATTGACCGTAGGCTACAACCTTTAGAACCCAGGCATGGCCCGTGAGGCTCAGCTGCTCATAACCGTAGGTCATGGCAGGGTCTGATGGGTCGGGAGGCTGAAGCATTAGTTATCTAGGGTAGTCAGAGGAACGGGATGCCCTTTGGTTTGGGCAAAATGCATGACTACATGACAGTAAGGAGGGGGTGGTACCGCACCTCCGTGGAGCCCTCGAGCGACCCAGGCCGAGAGTGCTCGGGCTAGGGTGCTGTAGGAGCAAGTGTTGAATGGAAATGACTAGTAGAACCAAGCTTAGGGAAAGAAACGACTTAACTGTTGGATGTTCCATGTGTTGGTGAGGATGTTGCCATTGTCGTCCTTTAGCCGATAGGCACCTGGTCGGATCACCTCAGCCACCTGTACGGTCCTTCCCATGGCGGAGAGAGCTGGTGCTTGTTCTTGGTCGACTGGGTCCTTCAGAGTTTGAGGTCACCGACATCAAGGGTCCTCCCTCGGGTTTTTCTCTCATGGTACCTGTGGAGGGTTTTCTGGTAACGAGCGGAGTGGATGGTGGCCGTATCTCATGCCTCCTCGAGCAGGTCGACCGCATCCTACTAAGCCTCCGTGGCTCGGTCTTGGTCGAAGGCCTTTACTCTTGGGGCGTCGTGATCGAGGTCGGATGGTAACACGGCTTTAGCTCCATACACCAGAAAAAAGGGGTAAAGCCTGTGGATCGGTTTAGTGTCATTCTTAGGCTCCAGTGGATTGCTGGGACCTCTACGACCCATTGCCTAGGATGCTTTTTGAATAGGTCAAAAATGTGAGGCTTAAGTCCTTGGAGGATCATGCCATTGGTCTGCTCGACCTGACCGTTGGTCCGCGGGTGCCCGACCGAGGCCCAATCGATCCTAATGCCATATCCATCATAGAATTCTAAGAACTTTTTGCCGATGAAGTTCGTTCCATGGTCAGTGATGATATAGTTAGGGACACCAAACCGATAGATGAGGTCGAGGAAGAACCCGACTGCCTCTTACGAGTGGATGTTGGTGATGAGATTTGCCTCGATCCAATTGGTGAACTTGTCCACCACCACGAGTAGGTGAGTGAAGCCACCTGGGGCCTTTTTGAGGGGCCCAACCATGTCAAGGACCCAGACCATGAATGGCTAGGTGATGGGGATGGTCTGGAGCTCCTACGCCGGTAGGTGAGTTTGTCGAGCGTAGAACTAGCATCCTTCACACCTGCAGACAACCTCCTCTGTGTCTCGTAGCGCAGTGGGCCAATAGAAACCTAGGCGAAAGGCCTTCCAGACCAGCGACCTCGGGGCCACGTGATGTTCGCAGATATCGGCATGGACTTCAAGGAGAAGTTGTTTCCCCTAGTCGGTCGGGATGCACTTCATGAGTATTCCCAACAGGCTTCGTTTGTAAAGTTCATCACTAATGGCGACGAATGTCTTGGCGCGTTGAGCAATTCATCGCGCTTTAGTCCTTTCTAGTGGGAGGATGTCCTTGAGGAGGTAGGCAAGCAGCAATGCTCTCCAGTCGGCCGGGTTTTGCGCCATCATGGCGGTGTCATCGAGCAAGGTCACCATGGAGGCGTTAGGGTCAGAGCCCCCGAGCGCTTGGTCAGGGTCGGGCCACATCGGAGCATCGGAGACTCCGAGCGCTCGATCGGGGTCGGGCCACGTCCGAGTCAGATCCTCTTAGACATGGGCAGATGGCTCATGGAGGTCATTTACAAAGACCCCATCGGGAGGCGGACCCCGTCTAGCCGCTAATTTCACGAGGAAGTCGGTGGCATCGTTGTCCTTTCATGGGTCATGATGCAGCTCGATCCCTCAGAACTTGTCCTCGAGCTTGCGCACCTCCTAGAAGTACGCCGCCATAAGAGGGCTCTTGTAGGAGGACTCCTTCATGACTTGGTTGACTACTAACTCCAAGTCGTCGTGGACATACAGCTATGTCGCGCCGAGCTCGATGGCGATACGCAGCTCATTGATAAGGGCCTCGTACTCCACGACGTTGTTCGAGGCCAGAAAATGGAGACGGATTGCGTAGTGGAGCCTACTCCCATCTGGGGAGATCAGGACCACTCCAGCCCCCGAGCCAGGTGCCATGACCGACCCATCGAAGTACATCATCCAGTACTCGTGGGTGACGTCCATGGTCGGGATCTAGACTTCCGTCCATTCGGCGATGAAGTCAGCAAGGGCCTGAGACTTAATCACAGTGCAGGGGACATACTTGATGTCGTGGCCCATGAGCTCGAGTGCCCACTTGGAGATTTGGCCCATGGCATAGTGGTTGTGGACGATCTCCCCCAGTGAGTATGAAGTGACGACCATGACCTCGTGGTTGGTGAAGTAGTGCAGGAGCTTTCGGGTCGCCATCAGCACAATGTACAGAAGCTTCTAGACCTGGGGTAGCAAACTTTGGCATCAGCAAGTACCTCACTGATGAAGTACACCGGTCGCTGGACCTTCAGCGCGTGCCCTGGCTCATCCCTCTCGATGATGAGGATGGCGCTGACCACGTGATTGCTTGCCACAATGTAGAGGAGGAGAGGTTCTCCTTGTTCGGGAGCGACAAGGATTGGGGCTGACGTCAGCGATGATTTGAGGCTTTCCAAAGCTTGTTGTGCCTCCTCTGTCTAGATGAATGCGTCTGCCTTCTTGAGGAGTTTGTAGAGAGGCATCCCCCATTCACCACGTCAGGATATGAACCGGCTTAGGGTGGCCAAGCACCTAGTAAGCCTCTGCACGCCCATGACTTTGCGTATGGGGCTCATGTTGGCGATGGATGTGGTTTTTTGGGGTTGGCTTCGATGTTGCGCTTGGACATGATGTATCCGAGCAGCTTCCCCTTTGGAACCCCAAAAATGCATTTTCTAGGATTCAATTGGATGATGAACCTTCGAAGGTTCGTGAATGTCACGGCTAAGTTTGTGATCAGGTCGCTCGCTTGAGCCATTTTCACCACTATGCCATCTACGTAGACGGCAATAGTTGGTTTTGGTCGCTTGACTTGGTCGGGTTGGTCAAGCGGGTCGATTTGATCAGCGAAGCATCGCTGCATGCACCGTTGATAGGTGGCGCCCGCGTTCTTTAGACCGAATGGCATGGTCATGTAACAGTATGAACCATATGGGGTGATGAATGAGGTCATGACCTGGTCGGTCCCTTTCATTGTGATCTGGTGGTAGCCCGAGTAGGCATCTAGAAAGGAGAGGATTTTGCATCCTGAGGTGGAGTCGACTCTCTGATCTATGCGTGGTAAAGGAAAATTATCCTTGGGACACGCCTTGTTAAGGCCAGTATAGTCAACACACATTCTCCATTTCCCATTCTTATTTTTTACAAGAATAGGATTAGTTAGCCAGTCGAGTGGTATACCTCCTTGATGAAGCCAGCCGTTAGAAGTTTGGCGATCTCCTCGCCTATGGCCCTACACCTCTCGTCATCAAAGCGGCGTAGGCGTTGCTTGACAGGCTTTGAGCCTGGGGTGATGCGTAGAGCATGCTCGGCGACCTTCCTCGGTATGCCTGGCATGTCAGAAGGCTTCCATGTGAAGACATCCCGATTCGTGCATAGGAAGTCGACGAGCTCGCTTTCCTATTTGGTCAGGAGCATGGTCCTAATTCGCACCACCTTGGTCGGGTCGCTGGGGTCGACCTCCACCACCTTGGTCTCCTTAGTCGGACGAAAGACGCTCATGGAGGTCGGCTCATTGTAGTTGGGGACCGTCGGAGCTGCTGCGTTCCTAAGGTTCGGGAGCTCGGCGGAATTATGGCCGCGGCAACGATATTATGGCCGGCCCAAGCAAACTGAGGGGGATCGTCCCCTCCATCCAGGATGTTACGCTAGACCTGGTGGGCATGGGCTCGAGCACCACTCGTCGGGTTGTGCGTGTGAGGCTCAGAGCGCTGTGCTGGGCGCGCCGACGCAGGTGACTACTGGCTCTGCTGCCGCTGTCACAACTCGTCGCCGTGCTCCGACGCATGCATGAGGGCCTGTGCATGAGGGTCCAGGGGGTGAGTCTGCTGGGACTCAACCACTTCCAGTGGCTGTTTCGAGGCATCCGCCATGACACACTCCTAGGACAGAGGATGGCTAGGTGCCATAAAGTCGCCGATGTTGGAGCTGTCGCTTTCGACCTCTTCATCGATGAGGTCATGGAAGGAGGCAGGGGTGTAACCCGCCATCCCCACGAACTCGGATGTGAGAGGGGATGGTGTCATGGCCATCCAGAGCCCCCGTGCATACGCTTCCATGGGGGACACGAATCCATATAGGAATCGGCCATGTGGCGATCTTGGCGGAGACAACGGGGTCTTTTCGGAGAGCTAGTGGAAGGTGTTGAATAGTGAGTATAGGACAATGTCCACGTCACTCACCGTGGGGTTTGAGCGCAACAGGGACTCAATGCGGAGCGTGAGCGTCTCGACATCGAGGTCGTCGAGTGGCCTAGGGCCCATGGAGGGCGCTCCTCCTCCCGAGGACGCCGGGGCGAGCGCCTCCTCGTGGAGGCAAAGTACGCCGAACTGGTCAGCGATGAAGTCCATACTCCCGAAGTAGAAGGTCTGGAATGGTGCGAAGACGGGGGGAACCCACATCCTTTAAACTGTCCAGTTGACAAAAACCAAATCTCACAGCCATACCCGTGAAGGGTTCGAATATTACCCGTGATTCTATCCGAATCACTCGGGGGGTTGAGACTTACACCCGACGGCAAGCCACACCTCTTTCCGGTGAATCAAAATACCCCGGGATTTACTCGCCAAATCACCCAGGGGCTCGGGGGCTACACCCGTCAGGTGCACTCGCACGCACCCTCTCGCAAGTCAAATCACCCCCCGGGTGATTCTATCTGAATCACCCGAGGGCTCGGGGGCTACTGTCGGGGACCTAATACTGGGGTACCCAATGAGGTGGAACTAATAACCATCGAACGTTGAGGCTTCCGGTCAGACAAGGATGCTACTATGCTTCTTGCCCGAACGACGGAAGATTGGTTCTGCCTCGCCCGACCCTCGAGGGCTAGACTCCGCCTCGCTCGACGGCTGAGGGCAGGCTCCGCCTCGCCCGACCCCTGAGGGCTAGACTCCGCCTCGCTCAATGGCTGAGGGCAGGCTCCGCCTCGCCCGACCCCCGAGGGCTAGACTCTGCCTCGCTCGACAGCTGAGGGCAGGCTCTGCCTCGCCCAACATCTGAGGGCTGGCTCTGCCTCGCCCGACATTTGAGGGCTGGCTCCGCCTCGCCCGACAGCTGAGGGCAGGCTCTGCCTTGCCCAATGTCTGAGGGCTGGCTCTGCCTCGCCCGATGCCTGACGGCAGGCTTTGCCTCGCCCGACAATTGGGGGCTGGCTCCGCCTCGCCCGATGGCTGAGGGCAGGCTCCACCTCACCCGAAGACTGCGCCCTGCTTTTTCATGATGACGAGCACTGAGTATGACGGGACATTCGAGTCAACTGCAGTACCGAGGACCATGCCCTGCACGCCTGCAAGAAGGTACCATCAGGATACGATGGGACGGGCGCTTTAAGCCCTTTTCAACCTAACAGAGCTCGAACAGTGTTGTAGGCGCTAACTTTTGTCCTACAGTGTTGTAGGCGCCGCCATCAGCCCTCGGGCGTGGATACTAACATAGGCATACGACAACCACTATAATCCAAGGAAGAACTCACATCATCTACAGTAACAGGCGTATAGTCATTTCCCCATCTACTCCCTGCAGAGTCATGGCTCGATGCCCTGACACACCGCACCGTCTGCCGAGGGAGGATGGGACATGACCACTTGCTAAAACGAAGCCAGAGTCCGGCCCTATCAGGATCAGCGAAACATGCTATCCCTGGCGTGGTCTGCCATGTCAGCAGGGCAAGCTCAAGGGAAAAGGAAGACCCGGCACCCTCGAAGAACCTTCTCTACCTTTGGTTTTTTCCTCTTTCTCTCATCGATAACCTTTTTTGGTGCTAATAACACGAGCAGTAGCAGACTGGACGTAGGGACATTCTGCCCGAACCAGTATAAACCTTGTGTCATTTAGTACACCATCTGAGCCTAATGCGCAACAAATATAAATTTACTAGTTGGTGTTTGTTCAAAACACCGACAGTTGGCGCGCCAGGTAGGGGCCTTTGCGCATTCCAAATCAGGCCTTGGATGGCTAACCACGCAATTAGCTGGGTCTCGGGCACAGACTTGTGTTTCGGTGACCTGGACTTCATCGTCACAGTGGGAGGAGAGTTGGTGTTGGCCCACGCCGCCATCCAATCTCTCCCCTCCATCGGCTTCAACTACGGGAGGCTTGAGCGCTAGCCCGGCGTCTCCCTTGGACCCCAACCATCTAGGGAGGACCCATGCTGCCTCACCCTCTCTCTAGAACACTCCGCACAGAGCACCCCGATGGCGCTTTCGTTCGGTCTCCGCAACGCCACGGCAACCGTTAGCCACCTTGTGGCACAGCGCATGATCCCGTCCCCCGCGAACAACGAGTTCGTGGGGATGATTGAAAGCATCACGGAATCCCTCCATGGCCTCCTCGTGAAGGGGCTAGGGTTGGACTCTGGCTCTGACTCCAGCAGAGGGAGCCACCGCCCCTCCTGGGAATGTTTTATGATGGGTACCCCCGAGGGACATGTCGAAAGTGTCTCCACGGAGGAGGCTACCCCAGCTGGCAACCTCGGCGGTGAAACCAAAGGGGAGATAGCGGCCCCACCTTGTGTAGGGGTGGAGCAGCTGAGAGCCCAAAAGTGGGAGATCGATGAAGCCGGACAACAGCTTGTGCGGGAATATGGGGAGGTCAATCGGGAGATCGAACGCCGCGGAAACAGTGGGCGCCCATGCGTCGTGGCCCACGACGTAAACCACAGGATCATCGCCGATGATGAAACCCTTCCTCACTTCGCTCGGGCAAGCTAGAACATCACCGCCACAATAGCCATGTTCCATGGCCTTCCAGAGGCCGCAACGCCAGAGGATCATTGGGCCCACCGCGAAATTCACACGCTACTTGAGTGAGCGGCGGCGCAGCAAGTGGAGAGCTCGTTGTCTCTGTGATGCGAGCTTGACACCAGCCAGCATATGCCCTCAAGATGCAGTGCCCTATGTACTTCATCAGCGAGGTACTATCCGACTCTAAGACCCGCTGCTCGCAAATCCAAAAGCTCCTATACGCCGTCCTCATCACCAAGAGGAAGCTATGCCACTACTTAGAGTCACACCCCATGATGGTCATGACGTCGTTCCCCCTTGGTGAGGTCGTCTAGAGCCAGGATGCCACGGGAAGGACCGCAAAGTGGGCGCTCGAGTTGATGGATCAAGGCATCACGTATGCCTCCCAAATGGCGATCAAGTCCCAAGTGTTGGCTGACTTCATCGCGAAATGGACCGAGGTCCAAACACCACCGGCGGTCGTCGATCAAGAGTACTAGATGATATACTTTGATGGATTGCTGATGAAGAAGGGTGTCGGCGTGGGGCTAGTCTTTGTATCGCCCCTCGAGGTCCACATGAGGTACATGGTTCGTCTCCATTTCCCCTCATCAAGTAATGTGGCCGAATATGAAGCACTCCTCAATGGCCTACACATCGCCATCGAATTGGGCATCCAACGCCTCGACATCCGGGGTGACTCTCAGCTGGTCATCAACCAAGTCATGAAGGAGTCAAGCTGCCACGATACTAAGATGGCTGCATACTGCCTAGAAGTTAGACGGCTGGAGGACAAGTTCGATGGCCTCAAACTCAATCACATCCCAAGGTGCCTCAACGAGGTGGCCGACGCGCTTGCAAAAGTGGTGTCCGGTCAAGAGCCGGTGCTAATGAGTGTCTTTGCCAGCGACCAACACAAGCCCTCGATTGCGCTACGAAGGATCAAAATGGGCCGCCTAATCCAGTCCCGGGGGCTAACTGACCAGCGGCTCCGTCCAGCCCCGAGGTCTTGGAGCTTGAAGAGGATCTAGCGATAGAGCCCGACCCTTTGGACGATTGGAGAACATTCTACCTCGACTACCTCCTCTGTGACACACTGCCGACGGACAAGACGGAGGCTCGACGACTCACGCGTCGCGCCAAGTCCTTCTTTCTTGTAGAGGGCGAACTCTACAAATGAAGCCACACCGGGATCCTGCAGATCTATATCCCCCTCAAATAGGGGAAGCTTCTACTGAATGATATCCATGGTGAGGTCTGTGGTCACCATGCCACGCCTAGAACCTTGGTTGGGAACACATTCCGATAGGGCTTCTACTGGCCCACTATAGTAGCTCACACCGAGCAGATCGTACGCACCTACGAAGGGTGCCAGTACTACGCTCGATAAACTCACCTCCTAGCCCAGGCACTCCAAATGATCCCAATCACGTGTCCCTTCGTGGTTTGGGGGCTCGATCTGGTTGGGCCTCTCAAGAAGGCGTCCGGGGGTTACACCCACTTGCTTGTCACCGTAGACAAGTTCACAAAATGGATTGAAGCTCGGCCGATCTCCGTGATCAAGTCCGAGGAAGCTGTGCTATTCTTCCTCGACATCATCCATCGCTTCGGAGTACTGAACTCCATCATCACGGACAACGGCACATAGTTCACCGGCAAGAAATTCCTTTGATTCTGCGATGAACAACACATCCGGGTCGATTGGGCCACCATCGCGCACCCCCGAATGAATAGGCAGGTCGAGCGTGCAAACGGCCTGCTCCTATAGGGCCTCAAGCCTAGGATCTTCAATCGGTTGAACAAGTTCGGCACATGCTGGGTCGCCGAGCTCCCTATGGTGCTTTGGAGCCAGAGGACAACTCCCAGCCGGGCCACCGGCTACACGCCTTTCTTCATGGTCTACGGTTCCGAGGCCATCCTCCCAACCAACCTCGACTATGGAGTGCCAAGAATCAGAGCATACGATGAACAGGGAGCCAAGCATCCCACGAAGATGCCATGGACCAGCTAGATGAAGCTCACGACGTCGCCCTCCTCTGTTCGGCCAAGTACCAGCAGGCACTGTGTCGATACCACAGCCGACGGGTGCGGGACTGAGCCTTCAACGTCGAGGACCTGGTTCTCTGCCTCGTGCAGAGCAACAAGGACCATCACAAGCTCTCCCCGCCCTGGGAGGGGCCATACGTTGTTGCGGAAGTACTCCAGCCAGGCGCCTACAAGTTGAAAACCATTGACGGCGAGATCTTTACCAACACGTAGAACATCGAGCAGCTATGTTGTTTTTACCCTTAAATAAAAGCATACTTTTTCTTATCAGTTTTTGTCTTAAAAAATCCCCAATCTTTAGTGACATCCGACCCCTGCAAAGTGCGAGGGGTCGGACCTCACTCGGTGGCTGATATAAGTATGTTTATCTTACAAGCACTCTCTATTTTATCTTGCAAACATTCTCTATGTTTTCCCTCTTTTCTCATGGTAAGTCCCAAAGGCTAGAATTTCGGGAACAAAATCTGAGTATAACTGGTAGGACTACGGGAAACCCATGCCACAGCGGCTACGATCTCCTTGCTCACCAGCGTAATCAGAATTGTTTCGCCCGCACTCCAAGTTTTTTGCGACCTTAACTATGGGAAGGGTCGGAAGGCACTAAAACCTCTTTTATAAAAAGAGGGAGAAGAGCTGAAAAGTTGTTTGTCGTAACGAAATTTAAGAACTTGTTCATTTTTTGCACAAATTCATCGCTTACAAAGTGATTTCATCATGAAAAAGACTGATGTATTCATGAGTAGATAAAACTATTCACAGAGGGGCTCCCCCACAACTTATTTTATTACAGTTTCTGACCATTTCTACTCTAAAGTACTACTATGGTCGCTGCGCCATGCTCTCCATCGGCAACATCCTACCGCTCTGAGGCATCCCTGAGGCTGCCGTCGTCTGCAACGTCGAGCTCCACGTCGGTGACCGTGGCACCCTCGCCGGGGCACCCAGGGACTATGCCATCGTGATCAGCCACAACCCTAACAATGGCACCTCCGCTAGGGCGTCCAGGGATTATGCCATCGTGATCAGCCGTAACCCTGACAATGGCGTCTAGACGGGGTGTTTCCCACCAAAGAAAGACTGCCATGGCTGATGGGTGTCTCTGACATCTCATCGAAGCTTCATGAACGGTATGATCTGAGTGGTCGCAAGGGCGAAGCCCCCCACCGACATAGTCCTAGGCGGCTTCCCCACAGACAAGACTTACCCGGAGAAGATTCACCGGAAGAGCTTCCCGAATGGCTCCATCCCGACGAAGGCCTTATGAACGATGGCAAAACCGATGATGCGCAGCACCCTCCAGTGCACCACCTCCTTCGGTAGAAGCGGCCCCTTCTCGGCGAAGGCGGCCAACACCATCTCATCTATGTTGGATGACATCTAGCTTGACATCGCGCTCTAGATTCACGAGCGGATCAATGAGTTTTTCTCTCCCTGGCATTACCCTCTCTCACTTAGGAGCCGCTACGATGCACGAACGCATTCGGTGAGAAGGAAGAAGGAGAAGAGGTTGCAGCTCAGGAATAGGCGAAGGAATAGGGATGAGAACCCCCTCCCTCCCCCTATTTAAAGAGGAGATACAGCAGCAGAGGAAAGGTGAAAGGTTGGGACAAAAAACCCTCTCCCTTCCCCTATTCAATGCAGATGGGAAATCGATGCTGACGGGAATTTGAGGGGACGCGCCTAGACCAACGAGACGTGCTCTAATCAAGAGATGCCACCTAGTCAAATAGGACGTTGCCTGGGCATGGCCCACCACTACCGCACACTGGGCGCGAGAATCAGAGCGCACCCGCATGTAGGCGACTCTCCGCTTCCCCAGGTAGGACCATGAAATGACCCGACGATGGAACCCCCGTCAAAGGGAGCCCAACGGGCCTCCTAGGTCGATCAGATGGCCTAGGTAAAATGACGAACGAATGGCCACCAAAAGATAAGCACCTCTATTTACTTGCTTTGCGTGTTAATTTTGTTATAGAGCTTCTGACCTCAACAACGGCAGGGGCACATACATCGCTCGGGGGCTGCCGAGAGTATCTACTTGTTTAAACACCCTCATCGCCTAACCCCACCTTACGTTTAAAAACCAGAAGCATGGTGTGCGGGTGTAAAACTTTGAGTAAAACTGGATGAACCACTAGACCCTACGCCCCAGCGGCTATGGTGTTTTTGTTCACCAGCATAATCGAATTCACAGTTTCCCGCACCCCAAATCTTTAGCATCTGCCTTCTTGAGAAGGGTTTGGAGGGGTCCACCTATAGAATCTCCATCAAAGGAGAAGCTGCCAGGTCGCCTAAAGTCAATCGAATGGCTCGGATTGCCGCTGAGAGACAGAAACAAAAAATTACGATGCTCGTGCAGGTCACGCCAGCCCCATCACAAACGTCGAACCTGAACCCCACATGGACATGTCTGGTAAAGAGCTTCTCGTCGCTCATGCCACCAAGGTAACATTATCGACCCCCGCTTTCATTTCAATTAAATCATACATTGATCCCATACATCCAAAATGTTGCATATGCAATCACTGCATTTCAACGCTTCGTGTCACGTCATGAAGCGGTAGTCGCCTCATTCGATATGAGCGGCAACTGACCGAGGTTCAAAGGATGGCCCGTAAAGGGCTCGAGGCCGCCTCGTGTCAAATAGAGCCAGGGGAGAAAAACTGAGATGAGCCCCAGCGGCCTTGCCCGACCCCGCTCAGAAGCGGATAGGGACATCTCGACCTTTCTCGTTCGATTCTAACCTCGAGCCAAACCCATAGAATCTCCGTCGAGGAGAGGCCAATGGGCCACCTGAGCCTATCGAACGGCTTGGGCATCTACCGGGAGGTAGTTTAAGAAGTAGTGGAATGCCACATGAGGGCTCTGCCGACCCCGTCATGAACGATGGACCCAGATTCCACACGAACATGCCTGTTAGCGAGCTCATTGAGCGACGACACTCGAGCTGTCGAGGCAAGTGTCATCAGCTCAGCCCCTTCGGTTGTGAAAACCGAGGATGGGGTCACGCGCGAAACATGGCTGACCCCTATCAGACCCCAAGGGGCTCGGGGGCTCGAGCCGCTCGATCCGAGATCGAGAGATCGAGGTTTGAAGGCTAGCCCATGAAGGGTCCAAGGCTGCCTCACGTCAAACAAGAGCTAGGGGAGAAAACGCAGATGAGCCTCAGCATCCTTTGCCCAACCCGTATTGAGGCGGATAGGGTCATCTCAACCTTCTAGTCAATCCAGCCTCTAGCCGAGCCCATAGAATCCCCATTGAGGGGGAATCTATTGGAAGGCAGGTCAAGGAGCAACGGAACACCACCCGGGGGCTTTGCCAACCTTGTCGCAAAGCAATGGGATCGGATTCCATTCAAACATCCCTATTAGTGAGCTCATCAAGCACATCACTCGAGCCATCGAGGCAAGTGATGTCGCCTCAACCCCTCTAGTTGCGGAAACCACGGATGGGGCGACAGTCACAAAACGAGCCGACCCTTGACCGTATCCCCACCATGCGGCGTGGGCACGAGGAAGGCCGGGCCAGCAACAAGATCAAATGCACGGTCATGGAACGATCGTCAAAATCCCAAGTAAGGGGTACGTGCGAATACAAGATCGTTGCATCAGACTTTTTCCTCACGTCAAGATTAACGGCAAGGTTTGTGGGGACTCATAAATGAGCATGCCTGGTAAGACTACAAAAAGCCCACACCCCGACGGCTATGGTAACTTTGCTCACCAGCATAATCGAAACTTCCCTCTTATACACCTCGGGCCCTACAGTCTTAATGAACGAAAGGGTCGGATCGCATAAACCTTTTTCTCGATTGCAAAAGGCAAGAAAGTAAGATCAAATGAATGAAACAAAATTGCAAAACGAAATCACAAAGCTATTTTCGGACACAAAAGTACCAACACTTGTCCACATATTACAGATAAATGTTTATCAAACTTATTCGACTAACTACTTCCTTGGAGGGAGAACTATGTCTTTCAGCCTGTCTCGCCAGGTTCCACGCAATGGGAGTCACCGCCTTCTCAATCTCATCTAGCTCGAAGTTTTCATATCCAGCTGCGAAGCCAAGGCTCATCACCTCCAAATTAACTTCCTGATCATAATGAGAGCGAGTAACAACAAAGGCTTGGGTGATCCCGTGTGAAAGGCGTTCTCCTCAAGCTGGCGCACCCACGCCGTGATATCCACGGCACGGGCCGCAAGTGAGCTGGTTTCCTCCGTCCACGCCACCCCTAGGTCATCAAAAACCACCCCGACGATAGTGCGTACAGGAGATCATGCTCATCGCTCTTGGCCTAAAGAATCCCCCGCACCTCGGCGAGCTCCGTGCCCAGCCCGACAGAAATGCTCTCGGCCTCCAGCCTTTGGGCGACCGTGGCTCCAAGATCAACCCAGAGGGAGCTGACCCCCTGACGCGCCTCGTCACTCTCTCGGACGGCCTAGTTGCGCTCCTCACGGATCGTGTTGTGCTCCGAATAAAGTTTTTCTGCAGTATAGCACAACTCATCTCGCTCCCTGCATAGTCGGGCAATCGTCTCGGCATCCAGATTCGCCCTCTGTTGCATTGCCGCGAACCTTTCCTCGGCTCTCAGCTTGAGATCCCGCTTTGTCTCCAGCTCAACCAGGAGGTCGATGGCCTGCTCGGCAGCCTCGGCATCCTTCTGGAGCAGCTCGTCCCTCTCCTTTTGGACCCTGGCGGCCGCCTCCTCGTCCTGCTGCACCCTCGCCGACAGATCCTGGAACATCCCATGGACCTCTTCCGTGTCTCGACATGCCTCGGCTTCTCGCTGTTGGGCGGCAGCAAGCTAGGCGCTCAGATCTTTGCATAGCCGGGCCTCCTCGGTGAGGCAGTCCCATTCCACCTTCTGCTTGCGGAAGGAACTAGGATTTATCTCGGCTACGAGCAATGAGGGACTGAAAAGAGGACTAGTGTCAAAAATACAAACATACATGAAGAAAGAAGAAAGCGAGAGGGGAGATCAAATGAATACCTAGCCATTGGGAATGATGATGTCAGGCAGGATGCCCCTGGCTTGGTTCAGGACATCCATCATAGCCGAGATCCCTTCATCGAGACTCCCCCGCTCTATGCTCTCGGTAGCATCGTCGAGCGAGAAGAGAGTAGATGTTGGGTCTCGGGGATCCATCCACTAGAGCGGCAGCTCAACCCACGTGGGCGAGCGGCTGACCACCGATATCAGGGCCGAGGGTGAGCCCCGCTAGTCCTCTCCACCACCGCCATGGCGCTTGGGGACCCTCCAGCCGTGTCCTCCTCCATCTCGCTGCCTCGGGCGCCGTCGCCTGGGCCGCCGGTGGCACGGATTGCGCCGCTCCCTCAGACACCATCGTGGCTACATCTGGCTATGCCTGGCTCATCACGGTCGTGGCCACCTCCGCTTACGACGCCGGGGCCTCAGCTTGCGGCACCGCGCCCACCACCAAGGGCACCACAAGTGCGAGTGGCGGCTCCTCCCGCTCCGATGTAGGCGGCGGAATCACCTCTGTTGCCATTTGCTTGGTGACCCCCGAGGGCGCTTCTTCAGCCTCGATGTCTGCTTGACCCACCGAGGGCACGGGTGCCACCGTAGGCGGCACTTGACCGGCCGACAAGACCACAACATTGGCTCCGCTCCTGCCCGAAACAGGAGCGATGCTGGGCGATGGCACTCGTTCGCTCAAGAGCAACCCTTTTCTTAGGCTCCAACACCAAAGAACTTCCCCATCGCAAGACTCTGCAAGAGTTAAAAGGCATAAGGTCACACTGCAAAATAGAAAAATAGGAAAAACAAAGGAATCGGTGACTTACGCTGGCGTTGTTGGGTGGTAGGAACGTTTTGGGGATGAACCCCCAGATTCCTGCTCCCACTCATCCGGGCGGGACAATTTCGAGCCTACCCCCTGCTCCCGGGCAGAGGGGCTCATCTCCCTTACCTTCGAGGGCATGGCGGCGGGGCCACCCCTCTGTCGGCTCCTCGGGCACGGCGATAGATCCACCCGCCCCTATCAGGTCGTGGGGCACGGCGGTAGATCTGCCTCCCCCCATCCATCGGTCCTCCGCCGGCACCCTAGGTGTGGCGATAGATCCTCCCGCTCCCACCGGTCCTAAGGACGGGCCGATGGTTTGGCTCGTCTCCGCCGGCCGCATGGACTCACTTCCCCCGCATGGAACGGGAAGGATCCCTCCGTGGACGAGGGGGTACCTGTCAGCGTATCCTCGCCCTCTAGGATGGCCCACTCCACATCGGCAACTACCTCATCAAACTCCTCCTCATCGTTGTCATCGTCGTCGTCACTGTCTGTCTCCTCTCCTCGCTCCTGTGCTTGCTGCTTCTGTAGCATCTTCTTCCTCTTGAGCTCCTTCGTCTTCCTATCCCACTCGGTCGTAGTGCAATTCACCATCGTCATGATCCGATCCTTTGGCAGCGGAGCTAGGCTATTCGCGAAGACGAGTCTCTTCGGCTGGTCCCGCTATCCCGAAGTCAGCATCAAGGGGTCGTGAATTCAAGTAAAAAGGAGGCACGAGGAAAGAAGACTTACGAAATTGATGAACCCCGGTTCCGGCCGCATTGGGGGATGCCCCAGCATCGGATACACGAAATCAAGGACAACACCAGTCGCTGTCCTTCGAAGGCTCCATCGCCTCCTTGATGCGCTGTGCCACTTCGGTGGGGGGGAGCACTCATCGACAAGCGCCATCCCCTCGAGCGACACCCCGGGCACCATCAGGTACAGGGGAAGCGCATGGCTCATCAGCGGCACCACCCTCCACGTATGGTAGGCGCCGATGATCCCCGATCCCTTCATGCCCCTCTCCTTCAGAATTTGGAGGGTGGCAAGATGGTCCTTGATCCTCTTCTTGTCTTTGCTAGGACACCCCACTTCTATGACCCTAGGACCTCTTTGATGATGCGCCCAGAGAACGCTGGCAAGAGCCGGCGATGTCGTCCTTGATGTAAAACCAATGCGAATGCCACCCCTTGTTGGAGGTCGATAGACGCATCGAGGGGTATTCATTCACCGGTTGTTGTAGAGATGAATGCCGGCGCATCCCATCGGCACACTCATCTCTTGCTTCCCGACCCGCTTCTTCAAAAGGTTGACGACAAAGAGATACCGCCATAGGTCGAAGTGGGGACTAATCCCCAGGAACCCCTCACACAGGGCGACGAACGCCGCAATGTGCTGGACCCCATTGGGGGTAAGGTGTTGCAACTCCACCTTGTAGTAATCCAACAACCCACAAAGGAATTTGTGGGTAGGTATGGCGAATCCTCGCTAGTGGAAGTGAGTGAAGGACACGACATACCCTTTAGGCGACGATGGCTCATCCTCGTTACTAGGTAGCCGCCACTCCTCGGTGGCGGTCAGCGGGCAAAGGAGGCCACGGCGAGCGAGGCCCTCCAGGCGTTGAGGGGTGATGTCAAATCTGCACCATGGCTCCATTGAACGATTAGGAGGGGGGTGGCTACGAGCTTGATGGCGGCTGTGATATGGGTGCGGGAGGCTTAGGCGATTGGCGGTAGAGGTTGTGGATGCAAAGGCGAGGAGGCAAAGAACGGAACCTTAGGGGCAAACCCCTTGGTTTTATAGGGGCGATGGATGTGAGAAGAGCAACCGCCCACCTTGGTCTCCGAGCCTGCCATGATACACCACCGCATCATGTTGCGGGATATGCGCCCACGATCCCTATCCTTTCCCACCAAAATTGCACAGTATGTTTCACCTTCCCAAGCAGACCAGGACTCTTTTCCCACCGAGAGGATACGGGTCAAAAAAGCATTTCTTTGGCCCGCCTGGGCCCAGGAGTTTGAGGGCTAGCCAAACAGTCTCGACGGCCGTCCCAACGAGGGATGGGCCCACAAGCGGCCAGAACTCAGGCACACAAGCCTCAAGGGAGCCCCGATCCGCAATCAATTCCCAACCGGGCTAACCCTGGATGAATCCCCGTGAACAAGATACCAGGGTTTCCTTTAAACAGTCCAGTTGACAAAAACCAAATCTCACAGCCATACCCGCGAAGGGTCTGAAATTACCCCCCGGACGATTCTATCCGAATCACTCGAGTACCCCTCGGGCAATTCTGCCCGAATCACCTAGGGGCTCGGGGGCTACACCCGTCGGGTGCACTCACACACACCCTCTGGCAAGTCAAATCACCACCCGGGTGATTCTATCCAAATCACCCGAGGGCTCGGGGGCTACTGTCGGGGACCTAATACCGGGGTACCCAATGAGGTGGAACTAATAACCATCGAACGTTGATGCTTCCGGTCAAACAAGGATGCTACTACGCTTCTTGCCCGAATGACGGAAGATTGGTTCCACCTCCCCTGACCCCCGAGGGCTAGACTCCGCCTCGCTCGACGGCTGAGGGCAGGCTCTGCCTTGCCCGATGACTGAGGGCTAGCTTTGCCCCGCTCGACGGCTAAGGGCAGGCTCCGCCTCGCCCAACGTCTAAGGGCTGGCTCCGCCTCACCCGACATCTGAGGGCAGGCTCTACCTTGCCCAACGTCTGAGGGCTAGCTCCACCTCGCTCGACGTCTGAGGGTAGGCTTTGCCTCGCCCAATGGCTGGGGGCTAGCTCTGCCTTGCCCGATGGCTGAGGGCAGGCTCTGCCTCACCCGAAGACTGCGCCCTGCTCCTTCATGATGATGAGCACTGAGTATGATGGGACATTCGAGTCAACTACAGTACTCGAGGACCATGCCCTGCACACCTGCAAGAAGGTACCATTAGGATACGATGGGGCGGGCGCTTTAAGCCCTTTTTGACCTAACAGAGCCCGAACAGTGTTGTAGGCGCTGACTTTTGTCCTACAGTGTTGTAGGTGCCGCCATCAGCCCTCGGGCGTGGATACTAACATAGGCATACGACAACCACTACAATCTAAGGAAGAACTCACATCATCTACAGTAACAACGTATAGTCATTTCCCCATCTACTCCTTGCAGAGTCATGGCTCGATGTCCTGACACACCACACCGTCCGCCGAGGGAGGGTGGGACATGACACTCGCTGAAATGAAGCCAGAGTCTGGCCCTATCAGGATCGGTGAAACATGCTATCCCTGGCGTGGTCTGCCATGTCAGCAGGGCAAGCTCAAGGGAAAAGGAAGACCCGCACCCTCGAAGAACCTTCTCTACCTTTGGTTTTTTCCTCTTTCTCTCATCTGTAAGCCATGCTCCCCCCTTGGTCTATAAAAGGGAGGGCAGGACACCCCACTAGGGGGACAAATAAGACGGATCGATTCCACACACAACACGCAACCAAACAGCAATCAAGCTCTTGGCATCCTTCCGATCTTTCCATCAGAGACTTGGGACATATCCCTCTCTCGACCGTTTGTACCCCCTACTACGAACCTTTTTCGGTGCTAATAACACGAGCAGCAGCAGACTAGACATAGGGACATTCTGCCTGAACTAGTATAAACCTTGTGTCCTTTAGTACACCATCCGAGCCTAACGCGCAACAAATATAAATTTACTAGTTGGTGTTTGTTCGAAACACTGACATCTAGGGTGGTACGGGGCTTCACGTAGCCTAGCTTGTGGACCAGGGACTTGTAGGTTGTCCCTAGAGAGGAATGCGTTGATGACATTTGCGTCGATGACATTAGGAAGGGAGTTGCACAGCCTCAAGAACCTACGAATGTAATCATGTAGGGACTCGTTGGGCTCCTACTTGCAACTCTTGAGGTCCCAAGAATTCCTGAGATGGACGGACGTCCCCTAGAAGTTCCCGACGAAGACCCTCTTGAGGCCTGACCAGTCGTGGATGCTGTTGGGTGGAAGAAATTTGAGCCATGCTCGAACAAACTCCCCTACGCAGATAGGGAGGTACTGGATGATGAAGTAGTCATCATCCGCTCCACCGGCTCAGCAGGCGAGCCGAAAGTCTTCGAGCCATACACCGGGGTTCATCTCACCAGTGTACTTGGCAATGTTGGTGGGCGGTCAGAAGCATTGTGGGAATGGCGCTTTCCGGATGCTGCAACCAAAGTCCCGTGGCCCCGGGCCATCCAGGCTGGGGCTCTGGTTGCCGTACCGATCGCTCGGTCGACCGCCACGCCTGCGATGAGTCTCCTCGTACTCCTCGGTGGGTTGCCTGGGGCCCACGCCATCCGCACTCGCCGCCATTCGGTGGACGTCAACGTCGCGTCGAGCCTGGCGCCGAGTGTTGATGACGCAGCGGGCATCATAGTTTGGCCCGAGCCGCTCTTGCACATGCGGTCGGCGTGGAGCAGGCGCTGGGTTGGGCTACGGCGAGACCGCGATGCCCTACCCCACTCGAGGCGGCTGCTGTGGTGGGTGGATAGAGCGATTCGACTGGTGCGGCCCCAGTGCCCCGGTCGGGCAAGAAGCCGCGTTCCACTGTCATGACGTGGAACTTTCCGCCTGCTGAATGGTGGCGGTCTCCACCAGCGCTCGAAGGTTCTGGTGGATCGCCTGCTCCTAGGGGTCAGCAGGCTCGGGGAAGCTGTGCAAAAGCATCGCCGCGGCAATGATATTCTGGCCGGCCCAAGCAAACTGAGGGGGATCGTCCCCTCCATCCAGGATGTTACGCTAGACCTAGCGGGCACGGGCTCGAGCGCCAATTGTCGGGTTGTGCGCGTGAGGCTCAGAGCGCTGCGCTGGGCGCACCGGCGCAAGTGACTGCCGGCTCTGCTGCTACTGTCACAACTCGTCGCCGTGCTCCTACGCATGCATGAGGGTCCAGGGGGTGAGTCTGCTGGGACTCCACCACTTTCGGTGGCTGTCCTAGGGCATCTGCCATGACACACTCCTGGGACAGAGGATGGCTAGGTGCCATAAAGTGGCCGATGCTGGAGCCGTCACTTTTGACCTCTTCATCGATGAGGTCATGGAAGGAGGCAGGGGCATAGCCCACCATCCCCATGAACTCGGATGTGAGAGGGGGCGGTGTCATGGCCATCCAAAGCCCCCGTGCGTACGCGTCCGCGGGGGACGACGAATCCATAGGGGAACCGGCCATGTGGCGATCGTGGCGGAGACAACGGGGTCTTTTCGGAGAGCTGGTGGAAGGTGTTGAATAGTGAGTATAGGACAATGTCCACGTCACTCACCGTGGGGTTTGAGCCCAATAGGGACTCGATGCGGAGCGCGAGCATCTCGACATCGAGGTCGTCGAGTGGCCTAGGGCCCATGGAGGGCGCTCCTCCTCCCGGGGACGCCGGGGCGAGCGCCTCCTCG
Source organism: Miscanthus lutarioriparius (assembly GCA_904845875.1). Lineage (NCBI taxonomy): Eukaryota > Viridiplantae > Streptophyta > Magnoliopsida > Poales > Poaceae > Miscanthus > Miscanthus lutarioriparius. The sequence goes on along the minus strand of CAJGYO010000005.1, from coordinate 115,221,302 downwards.
CGAGGGCAAAGTACACCGAACTGGTCGGCGACAAAGTCCATACTCCCGAAGCAGAAGGTCTGGAACGAGCGCGAAGACGGGGGGAACCCACATCCCACCGAGCGGGGGCACAGGAAACTCCAGCGAGCCGAAGCGAATCGTATCGCTCGAGCTTGCCATGCCGAAAGTGATGGGAAAGTGGACCATCCAATAACCAAAAACATGAACGCACGGCGTCTTCCCCATGGATGGCGCCAACTATCGGTGCGGAATCTGTCCGACAAGTAAATATTTGTAGTTTTTGCCATGCGTTAGATCGGATATGGCCTAGCACACAATGACACAGGATTTATATTGGTTCGAGCAACGGGCCCTATGTCTAGTTTGAGGTCGATCGGTCGACTATATTTCTGAGCCCAGGTGCTCAAAGTTTGCAGTGGGGGTACAAATGAGTGAGGAGTGAGAAGGGGGGTATTCGAGACCCGGTCGTGCTCTGGTCCTAGTGGAGGAGAGTGACGGGGGCTCAAACGTGCGCTGTGCTGGAGAGTCAGAGGGTTTCTCGTATGTCTTGCCTCTATTGAGAAAGAGAGAGTGTATCCCCTTTTATAGTTTAAGGGGTCGGCCTTACAAGTCAGAGAGGGAGAGAGAGAAGGTGTACGGGCGCTGCCTAGTCTTGTTGTTGGCCACGTCGTCGGGTATGGGATGGCCATCGCCTTCCATCCCTGTTCATGCTCTGTTGTGACGGGCAGGTAGCACAGTGTCCGCCTGACATGGCACGGCAGCACTGTGCGGTGCGTGCGCGGGGCATGGCGAGGTACGGTCCTCTGTACGGCGGTTGACCTGAGTGTTTTCCCTTATCTGCTCCCCGAGCCCACACCAAGCGGGCGTCCCCTGTCGGTCGTCCCGGTCGGTCCCGACCGCATCGGTCAGGAAGGAGCGGTGTGCGTAGGTCTAGCATATCCCCAGTCGGGGGGACTCGGTCAGAGTCGGACTGTGGTCCTGGCCCCGACCAGGCCTCCTGGTCGGGGCACCGACCAGGCCTCCTGGCCGGAGGCGCTGGTCGGTGGCCGGATCGTGGTCTCAACCTGTCGTCGTGTATCTGGTCCGGGCTAGGCGCGCGCTGTCACTGCGCCGCTTGTTGGGCCGAGCGTTGTGGAAAAGCATCCCCATTGGGACCCCGGGTCTATGGACCCATCATCTTTCTTATTGAAAAAATTATCCAAATTCTTCAAAAGTAAGGCATCATTGTGCTTTTTCAGATCAATCACTCCCAAGCCACCTTCTTTTGGAAGAGACAACATTTCCCAAGCTGCTTTTGGAGGTTTTTTGGAGTTAATGTCTGATCCTCTCCAAAGGCAGTGTTTTCTAAATTTATCTATTTGTTTTAAAACTCCTTTTGGGATAGCCAAAGCACAGATATGAAAGGTGGGGAGGGCTATGAGCACAGCATTAGTTATTTCCAATTTACCAGCCTAGGAGATGAAGGTAGATGCAGAGATGAGTCTCCTTTCACACTTGTTCACCATTGGTAGATAATCCTCAGATCTTGGTCTAGAGAGACCCAGAGGTAGACCTAAGTATGTGAAGGGGAGGGAACCTTTAGCACAACCAAAGGTGCTAGCCAAATGACTGAACTTTTCATCACTTAAATTTATGGGAACCATCAAGGACTTGTTGTAGTTAACCTTCAAACCAGTTGAGTCAGAGAAAGATTGAAGGATAGATTTCAGAAAAAATAGTTGTCTACCATCAGCTTCCATGATAATGAGAGTGTCATCAGCATAATGAATGATAGGGAAGTCAGCTGAAGAATTGAGAGGTATGGGCAAATTCAACAGTCCCAGGAGGGTAGCTTTGTTGAGGATGGATTGGAGAAGGTCAGCAGCAATGACAAAAAGAAGTGGAGAGAGGGGGTGTTATGACCGACATTCCCTATAGGCGCAGGCCCAACAGTGGCTAGGGAGGCTGCCGGTCAGAGGGGGCTAAAAGCCCATAGTTATTCTATTTTATAGTATTTTAGAGATAATTTCCTATTATTTATTAGAGAGAGGCTTATATATATTGTAAACACCCTTTGGGATTAATTAAGCGAAACAATTATTGTTTCCGGCTTCCTCGAGGAGCCGAGAGAAACCCTAGCCGCCTTCTTTTCTTCTTTTCTTCCATGAAACGAGTACCGTGGCACTTGTGGCGACGATCTTGTGGCGCCTCCATCCTCAAATTTCTCGCACTGCTGCACCACGGCGCCTCTGCGTGCGTCTTCTCGCTCGCTCAAGCCTCGACTTTCCCCCTCCCACTCATACAACTTGAGATCAGTTCCCGGTAGGACTAGGGTTCCTATCACCTTGGTATCAGAGATTTCCAGGACGATGTCCATAGCTCCACAATCCTCCGATGTCCTGCCGATGCCGGTGTCGTCCGTTCTGATGCCGTCCGCATCCTTAGAACTCTCGGAGACCTCTAGCACCGCTCTCACCCTCGAGGGTTTAGCTGGTGTGATGGAACAATTTTCCCGCAACATGGATCAGATTGGCCATACGGTGGATGCCCTCAGCCTCAATGTCTCCACCCTGCAGCAATCTGTGGTGGGCCTCCTTCCGCCGCCCTCTCCACCGCCCGCATCGCAGCCGCCCCCACCACCGCCTGCGCCGATGACGTCCCTTCCCACGAGTTTCTCCCTCGGTATGCCGTAGGGTAGCCAGGGGGTTCCCCTGCGTCAGCTGTGGTGGCCAGCCTCGCCGTCGCCCATCCCATCATGGGCACTGATGGGCACGACGCCGCTAGTCTACACGTCGGCTACCACCGTGACGCCGTCAGCCATGTCCACCATCATCGTGCCTTCGGCCACGGCGTCCGGGACGTTCTACGGGGGCACCGACGGGTCCCTGCTCTACGGCGGTGCTCCTGCCTCATCTGCCACTGGGGGCAGCGGCCACCCCGATGCCCACGCTCCGCCGTGGTTCTACAAACTGGAGTTCGCCACCTACGATGGGGGCGTCGATCCGCTCAACTGGCTCAACCAGTGTGAGCAATTTTTCCATGGCCAGCGTACTCTCGCCTCGGATCGCACGTGGCTGACGTCGTACCATCTCCGTGGGGCGGCACAGACCTGGTACTACGCCCTCAAACAGGATGAAGGCATGCCGGCCTGGGAGCGGTTTCGCGAGTTGTGCCAGCTCTGTTTCGGTCCTCCAACACAGGGCACCCGCTTGGCAGAGCTTGCCCGGCTGCCCTTCACTTCTACGGTGGCGGACTACTCCAAAAGCTACAACGCCATCCTTTGTCATGAACCCAAGCTCAACGCCCGCCAGAAGTCCCAGCTGTATGTGGGGGCCTTCCCGAGCACATCAAGTGCGATGTGGAGATGCGCCACCCGCAAGACCTGCAAACGGCGATGTACTACGCGCGGGCTTTCGAGCATCACATGGTGGCGTTCCTCCCTGCCCTCCAATAGTTGCAGCAGCGGGGGGCCACGGCCCACGCCCCGCACCGATGACGCCGGCTGCCCTGGCCCCAGCCCAGCCGGCTGCCATTGCCCAGTCGGCTGCCCCTGCTGTTCTCGGCCAGCCGCACATGATCCGTCGTCTCTCACCGGCCGAACAGGTGGAACGTCGTCGCCAGGGACTGTGCTTCAATTGCGACAAGCCGTTTGTGCGCGGCCATGTGTGCAAACGTCTCTTCTTCCTCGAGATGACCGACTACATCGACGACGAGTCGGCCGACGCAGCGGCTGCGGACGGCCCTACAGCCGCCCATTCGGAGGAGCTAGTGGCTGACCACGACACCTCGAGCATGGCTAACGCCCTTGTGGTGTCCCTCCACGCCGTTGCTGGTATCCAGCCACCGAACGCCATGCTGCTGCCGGTCACCGTCAAGGGCGCGCACTTCCTCGCCCTCCTCGACACCGGCTCAACGCACAACTTCATCCAAGGGGCTACGATGCGCCACCTCGGTCTCTCTCCCACTGGTGGCGAGCACCTACGTGTCACCGTGGCCAATGGTGATCGCCTGGCGTGCGAAGGGATCGCACGTGACATGCCCATCCGCATCGGCGACGAGGACCTCGCCATCACCTGCGTCGGCCTCAGCTTGGGTGCCTTCGACTTCATCCTCGGCTTCAACTTCATCCGGACACTGGGGCCCGTGCTGTGGGATTGTGACGCTCTCACGCTGTCGTTCTGGCGGAACTGACGCCACATCATGTGGCAGGGGGTGCCCGGGCCGAGGGCGCCCACCCCCCAGCAGGTTGTGGCCGCGGTCGCGGCTGACCCGCGATTACCGCTGTTGGACTGTCTCCTCCTGTAGTACAATGACATCTTCGCCGAGCCCACAGGGCTCCCTCCGCAGCGCCCGTACGACCACCGCATCCACCTGCTTCCCGGGACTACGCCGATGGCGGTGCGCCCCTACTACTACCCACAATTGCAGAAGGATGAGCTCGAGCGTCAGTGTGCTGAGATGCTGGCCCAGGGCATTATTCGGCCCAGCACTTCGCCGTTCTCCGCCTCGGTCCTCCTTGTTCGCAAGGCGGACAACTCCTGGAGGTTTTGCATCGACTACCGCGCCCTTAACGCGAAGACCTCCAAGGACAAGTTTCCTATACCGGTGGTGGACGAGCTCCTAGACGAGCTACATGGCGCTCGCTTCTTCACCAAGCTGGATCTGTGGTCCGGCTATCACCAGGTGCGGATGCACCCTGATGACATCAGCAAGACGACCTTCCGTACCCATCAGGGTCACTATGAGTTCCTGGTCATGCCATTTGGGCTCTCCAACGCCCCGACAACATTCCAGGCCCTGATGAACGATGTTCTTCGCCCATACCTTCGAAGGTTTGTGCTGGTGTTTTTTGATGACATCTTGATTTATAGCTCGTCCTGGGCGGAGCACCTGCAGCATGTCGGCGTTGTCCTCAACGCTCTCCGCGCCCATCGACTTCACCTAAAGCGCTCTAAGTGCTCATTTGGGGCGACGTTGGTGGCGTACCTCGGCCACGTCATCTCCACCGAGGGGGTCACCATGGATGCAGAAAAGATTGCGGCGGTCGCTTCCTGGCCTACCCCGTAGTCCACCCGTGCCTTGCGTGGCTTCCTTGGCCTCGCCGGCTACTACCGGAAGTTCATCCGGGACTTCGGCGTCGTCGCGGCGCCACTGACGCACCTCTTGTGCCGTGACGCATTCTCCTGGGATGACGAGGCCCAGGCGGCCTTCTCGGCGCTCAATAGCGCCCTCACCACCGGGCCGGTTTTGCAGATGCCCGACTTCGACAAGGTGTTCATGGTCGACAGCGACGCTTCGGGAGCGGGGTTCAGCGCCGTCCTTCACCAGGGCGCCGGTCCCCTCGCGTTCTTCAGCCGGCCATTTGCGGCACGTCATCTCAAGCTAGCTGCCTATGAGCGTGAACTTATTGGGCTCGTGCAAGCGGTACAGCATTAGCGGTCGTATCTTTGGGGTCGCCACTTCATTGTGCGGACGGATCACTACAGCCTCAAGTACCTTCTGGATCAGCGCTTGTCGACCGTGCCTCAGCACTAGTGGGTCAGCAAGCTATTTGGCTTCGACTTTGCTGTGGAGTACCGGCCGGGGCGCCTGAACACAGTGGCGGACGCGCTGTCCCACCGCGACGCTGACCCGACCACGACGCGTGATGCTTCAGCGACCGCGGCTGCCACGTCGGGGCCTTCGTTCGCCTTCCTCGATGACGTCCGCCGCGCCACTAATGCTGCCCCAGACGCCGTTTTATTGCAGGAATGCTTGGCCGCGGGGGAGCTGTCTGCTCCTTGGCGTGTGGATGCCGGTCTCCTGCTGCACGGCCGCCGCATCTTCATCCCCGACGCCAGCGACCTTCGCCATCAGGTCGTCCAGCTTGCCCATGGGGCCGGCCATGAGGGCATTCAGAAGACCTTGCACCGCCTTCGCTCGGATTTCTATATCCCCGGCGATTGCGCACTTGTCCAAGACTGGGTGCGCGCCTGCGAGGTGTGCCAGCGCAACAAGACCGATGCCATGCGCCCAACGGGGCTGCTGCAGCCCCTGGAGGTGCCATCCCAAGTATGGGCAGACATCTCCATGGACTTTATCGAGGGCCTGCCCAAGGTCAGCGGCAAGTCCGTCATCCTCACCATCGTGGACCGCTTCTCCAAGTATGCGCATTTTATTGCTCTCGGGCATCCCTACACGGCTGCTACCGTCGCCCGTGCCTTCTTCGACGGCATCGTCCGCCTCCACGGGTTCCCGACATCCATTGTCAGCGATCGGGACCCCGTGTTTATCGGTCACGTCTGGCGTGATCTCTTCAAAATGGTGGGCGTGACTCTTCGTATGAGCATAGCATTCCATCCTCAGACGGACGGCCAGTCGGAGGTGGTCAACAAGGTGATTGCTATTTACCTACGCTGTGTGACAGGTGATCGGCCTTGCGCATGGGTGGACTGGCTGTCATGGGCGGAGTATTGCTATAATACTTCGTTCCATATGGCTCTTCGCGCGACGCCCTTCGAGGTGGTGTACGGGCGTCCCCCGCCGCCGATTCTGCCTTACCGGCCGGGGACTGCCTGTACAGAGGCGGCCGATGCTCTTCTCCGTGGCCGGGATGAGATGTTGGCCGAAGTCCGGCAGCGTCTCGTCCCAAGCTCAACAGCTCACCAAGCGCTACTATGACGCTCATCACGAGAGATGTGGAGTTCGACGTCGGTGCTTGGGTGCGCTGCGCCTTCTTTTCCGTACCGCGCGATCCCCGGACCCTCGCGCCAGCGAAGGTAAGGGCCCGCGGTGGGCTGGACCCTTCCGCATCCTAGAACGTGTCGGGCGTGGGCGTGATCGCCTACGACTTCCGGATGGTGCGCGTCTCCATGATGTCTTCCACGTTAGCTTGCTGAAGCAGCACCGCGGCGACCCGCCTGCAGCGCCCGGTGCTCTTCCGCCGATTCAGGATGGCCGCATCCTTCCTGCTCCGGAACGTGCGTTGCGCGCCCAGCAGCGCCGCGGTGTCTGGAAGGTTTTGATTCAGTGGCGTGGCCTGCCTGTTGAAGACGCCACTTGGGAGTCGGTCGCTGAGTTCAAGATGGCCTACCCGGAGTTCCAGCTCGAGGACGAGCTGTTTGTCCAGGCGGGGAGAGATGTTATGACCGGCATTCCCTATAGGCACAGGCCCAACAGTGGCTAGGGAGGCTGCCGGACAGAGGGGGCTAAAAGCCCATAGTTATTCTATTTTATAGTATTTTAGAGATAATTTCATATTATTTATTAGAGAGAGGCTTATATATATTGTAAACACCCTTTGGGATTAATTAAGCAGAAACAATTATTGTTTCCGGCTTCCTCAGGGAGCCGGGAGAAACCCTAGCCGCCTTCTTTCTTCTTTCTTCCGTGAACAGTACCACGGCACTGTAGAGGCGGTCCTGTAGTGCCTCCATCCTCTGCCTTCTCGCGCCTCGGCGCCTCCGCGCCGTCTTCCTCGCTCGCTCAAGCCTCGACTTTCCCCCTCCCACTCATACAACCTGAGATCAGTTCCCGGTAGGACTAGGGTTCCTATCAGGGGTCACCTTGTCTGACACCTCTCCTACAATGAACAGTTTCCCAGGAACACCATTGAGCAAAACCTAGGAAGTTCCTGAGCTGAGAATGCATCTTATCCAAGAAATCCAAGTATGACCAAAGCCTTTAGCCTCCAGAATTTGAATGATAGTGTTATGTTCTATCATATCAAAGGCTTTTGCAAAATCAAGCTTTAGAATGATCATTTCTTTTTTAGAGTGATGATAGAGATGAAGATACTCAAAGGTCCAAGCCAAACAATCTTGGATGGTTCTACTCTTAATAAACCCATATTGATTTTGGTGAATCAGGGGAATGATCACCTCCTGTAGCCTGTTGGCTAAAAGCTTAGTGATCAATTTCATGGAGCTGTTTAAAAGGGAGATTGGTCTGAAATCAGAGATAGTTGAGGGACTCTGAGATTTGGCACTAAGGTGATGAAGGAAGAGTTGATACTCTGCAGACAGACTGAGTTATTTTGAAAAGCCCAACAGAGATCATAAAAATCACCCTTAATGAGAGTCCATCATTTTTTGATAAATTCATTAGAAAAGCCATCTGGGTCAGGAGATTTGTCATTAGGCAGGAGCTTGACAACTTGATCAATCTCTTCGGTAGTAAATTTGGTCTCTAAGCAATCTAGACCATTATGAGTCTGTAAAAGATTTTGCAAATCAAAAAGCATTCCTTTGAAATCAGACTGTCCAATCCTTAGTTTGAAAGATTCCCAGATCACAGATTCTTTATCAGCATGAGAGGTGACCATAATTCCATTGTCTGCTGTAAGTTCTGTAATGATGTTTCTTCTGTGCCTGATTGTAGCATTTGCATGAAAAAATTTAGTGCCTGCATCCCCCAAAGTAACCCACTTGATTACTCCTCTTTGCTTCCAATAAATTCTTTGCTGCTCTAGAAGAGAACAATTTTTCATTTAAGATCAATCTGAAGTTCATTCTTCTACGCTTAGATCCCTGTATTCTTCCAGAAATTCAACCAACTGGAGAACTAAGCTGATGTTGGCAATAGAAGATTTCAGATTAGAGAGATTGGCACTCCAGGATCTGAGGGCGCCTCTTAGATTTTTGAACTTATTTGTGATTATTTTAGCTTTTTCATTGAGAAAAGGACTAGATCTCCAGTTCTCAGTAAGGATTTCTTGAAAACCTTCTCTGAGGAGCCAGTAATTTTCAAATCTGAAAATATGTGCCCTTGGAATATTTGTTGAGATAGATATTATCAAGGGGCTATGATCAGAGATTTCCCTGATAAGAGCTCTGCAGATTGTTTCAGGATAAGAAAGAGACCAGCAACTGTTTGTGAAGACCCAGTCAAGTTTTTACAACAGGGGTGGGTTCTGCATGTTAGACCAGGTGTATTTTTTACCTTGAAGAGGAATGTCTGTTAAGCCAATACGGCTTAAAGTGCTAAAGGAATATGTCATTGAGATCAGCTCCTACTCTATTTCTGTTCTCTGGGTATCTGTAAAGATTAAAATCTCCAAGAAATATCCAGTCCTCATCATTGGGAATATCCAGACTTTTCAACCTAGTTGTAAACTCCCGTTTACCTTCAGGGGTGCAAGGTCCGTAAACATTCACTGATGTCCAGGAATTATCATTGTGTTTTGAGGTGAAATCAAGTGCCAAAGCATAACCACAGGAAAACCTGAGAGACCCTGCAAAGAAGATGGACTTCCAGGCAACAAGCAGACCACCTGAGGCTCCAACAGAGGGAACAAAGAGGCGTTCATCAAAGGCTGGTGGGAGAATATTTCTGAGAAAGGCCTGATCAAAATCATCTTTCTTAGTTTCTTGAAAACAGACTATATCACAGTTAGAATTTAGAACTTTGTTCTTCACAGAATACCATTTTCTAGCTGCATTCAAGCCTCTTACATTCCAACACAACACAAGCCAATTTCTGTTTAATGACTGATTCATGATAGAAACAAAGATTTTAGATTTCCTTGAATCTTAAATTTGTCTTCCTTAAAGCTGCCTAGCAAACAGACAATAGAAAAACATTGTTCATAGGCCCAGTCTGACCATACCAACAAATCCAGAAGAAAATATAAGTTCTTATCAAAAGGAACTGAGACACTGACAGTAACATAAAAGAGATACATCACTGGGGCAGCAGGCCAAACAAAAGTTAACATCCAGAAATCTTTAGGTATCATTTTCTCAGCTATCATATTCTCTTATCAGCTTCTAATCTGCCTTCCCTGGGCTTTTCTGCAGATCTTCTGGCCCATCTTCAGAAGGCTACTCCTCACTGTTTCCTTGATTAGTGGGAGCTGAGGAGCATTCAGCTACTATGATTCTTGCTCTTGCAACTGGATAGGGTTTCTTCCTTTTGGCCTGCAATAGATCATCATTGATTTCAGTGTCATTTAGCTTGGAGAATTCATAGGCCAGCTTTTTGATAGCTTCTTTTTTCAAAATTGGTGGGTGAGAAAAACAAGCTAGTCATTTTTTATTTGAGCAGTCATTTGATTTGAAGCCTTTTGCGCAGTCTTTTAATCTAGGGCTTCTTCTTACCTCTGTCTCTACTATTGCAATAGCTCTTTTGTGGTTCCTTTTCTTTTTGTCCGGTGAGGTGCTGCCTTGTTCAGAGTTGGCAGTGTCCAGACCAGTTGCTTCATCACCTGGCAAACAAGAAAAGTCGTTATCTGGGCAGGATAAAGGGACTGAGAACTGTAAGACACCATATCCTTATCTAGGCATCGAAGCTACCCATAACGTAAAGGGTAGACACTCGTGCACGTGTAGGGAGGAGCTAGAGACATGACCGTCTCTGGGGACATCCGAGCGTCAACATGACTGTTCGGGGGTTCGCCTTAGACTTAGCTATATGTCATCTTTAAGATGATATACATGAAAGAAAATCGTTTGGTAAACAAACATAGAAAAAACAGCTCGGAGAAACATCATGGAGATATATGAAGGTTGGAGAATATTTAGAAAAATATTAAAGCATGACTTAGCTTTAGACAAAACGTCTGGTCGGCGGCGTATGGCGTTATCTGGTCGGCGTTGACGGTGAGCACCCGGCGGGCGGTGAGTTTTCGATCTTTTCTGTTATCGACGGCGGCGAGGCCCCCGAAGATAGTGGCGACCACTTTGTCGTGATCCTGGAAGGCGTTATTGTTGTCCCCAGGTGGTCGGCGAGCTTCAGGCCAACCTGATCGATGGATACGATCAGATCATCGTTACCGACCAGCTTCCTCGAGTAGCGGGGCAGCTGGCGGCGAGTTGTTGGTGAGGACGACCTCGGAGGCGGTTCCAAGATCGGATCTGCTGTTGCAGGTGCTGGTGTGGTCGGTGCAGGATCGATCTGCACCGGCTCAATGATCTCTCCGTCTCCGTCAGCATTGATGACCCAGGAGATCGATCCGACCATAAAGATCTGGCCGGGCTCTGGGGAGGACGAAGAGCTTGCAAAACGTACCATCTTGTTCGTTATGGAAACAGCACGTACATCCCTACCTAGCGCGCCAACTGTCAACAAAAGATGCTCGGCAGTCTACCGAGGGGTATACCCACGATGATAGATTTGTCGGTGGGGGTGCGCTTAATCAGGAACCGGATGGTGACACAAGGCGCAGAGACAACGATTTAGACAGGTTCAGGCCGTCTGATCGACGTAATACCCTACGTCCTGTGTCTTTGTTGTATTGTATTAAATATGGGATGCATGTAGATGTCGACTAGGGGACCCATGCCTCTCCTTATATACTCTGGAGGGGTAGGGTTATAAAGAAAATATCATATTTGGTACTATATAATATCTTGCGGTGCACGTCGACCAGTGCCGTGCATGCCTTGATCTTGTGGGCTGGGCCACCTCTGATGATGCGGCTCATGTCTTGTCTTATGGATACCGGGGGTCATATCCCCAAAGCAAGACATCAAGGGCGATATCCTGAAGATACTACGAGATCTGTTAGGATACGTTCGATTTCATGATTCATGTAATCTGTTATTACTTTCTGGTTGTCTCCTAGATCTAACCGACTTATAACCCTGCTCCCGGACTATATAAGGCGGGCAGGAACCCCCTCAAAACACACGTAACATCATACGAAGCAAATACAATCCAACAGACCACAGGAGTAGGGTATTACGTCGCGCTGACGGTCCGAACCTGTTTAACTCTTGTGTCTCTGTTGCATTCTTGTTCTTGATTACACGCATCTCAGCCGATCAATTTACCTTCGTGGGATACGCCTCGGAGGACCGCCGACGATATTCTATCGATACAAATGTTGCACGTATTTTCTACAAATCTAGTCAAGCTTGTGGCAAAAAAAATGGAAACTACATATAATAAGGGACAGAGGAAGTAGTCGATAACAAAATCTATTCAAAGCACAGCTTAACTCCTGCAAGAAGTCAAGGTTTGCACCTTACACGATTCCTTATGTTATTCGATACCGCGCGGTAGTAGCAGAGAGAACAAATTGAGACTCTATGCTCTATATAAAAAATTCAAAGAACGTCATGACACCAGTCACCAGGCCATTGACTCACATTTATAACTCCTCAAATAAGGCAATGTTTAGATCCCACCTAAAATCCAAAAAAATTCAAGATTTCTCGTCATATCAAATCTTGCGGCACATGTATGGAGCATTAAATGTAGATAAAAAGAATAACTAATTGTACAATTTGCCCGTAATTGACGAGATGAATCTTTTAAGCCTAAATAGTCCATAATTGGATAATTTTTACCAAATACAAATGAAAGTGCTACAGTAGCCAAAAAGCCAAAAATTTTCACATCTAAACGGGGCCTAAACAGGCGCACACAAGACAGAAGCAAGACTGCAAGACACGATGTCTACGGAAGAAATGGAATCATGTCGTCGTTGATATGGAAGCTCGAACACCTCTTCTGGCCGGACTAGGCGAACCAAATGAACTGAACTGAACTAGCGGTTGATGCCGGTGTGGGTGGCCAGAGCCCATAGCAGCGTGATGAACTCGCCACCCTGCGCCAACGCCTCCGCGTGGCCCTCTATGTTACGGGAGGGCGCGATGTACACGACCAGCTCGGTCCACAGCTGCGCTAGCAGCTGCCACCCGCGCGCCACATTGGCACCTCCGAAGCCACACTCCTCCAGCAGCTGCCTCCCCAGCTCAGCGCCCATGGTCGCCGCCGCGTCGGGGTCTGGGCCGTCGATGCCCATCACCCGCTCCAGCCTGCCCCCCCGATGCGCTCCTGCACCCCTTCCTGCGTAGGGCGCCATGGAGGTCGCGGGGCCTTGTAGACGTGCTTCGACCCCTCCAGGTCCTCCGGGAGGAGCTCCGGCGCACAGGCCACCAGGTAGGCGCAGTATTTGGACAGTGTCGCGGCAACCGTCTCCTCCGTGCTCCTCCCTGCCCCAGCCGCCGCCTGAGCTGAGTTCTTCATCTCGAAGAGGCAGGTGGCGATGTGCCAGACGAGGATGACCTCGGTGACACTCCTGCTGTCGCAAGCCCACAGGAGCTGCTGGTAGCCACGGCGGTGCAGCACGGCCACCCCATTGCTGAGGGGCTCGCCACCGCCGCCCTTTGCCCTTAGGGAGGCGAACACCGCGTGCTTCACCTCCTTCGGCACGGGCACCGACGGCATCCCGAGGAACCGGTGCTGCAGCAGCTTGGAGGCGATCACCCACGGCGTGTGCTGGCGGAGGTCGAGGATGCACGCCTGGTTGAACCGCATGCCCTTGTGCGGCCGGCCGGCTCGTTTCACCCACAGCAACGCGCAGAAGGCTCTCTGCACCCACCGTGAGGACTGCCACCTGGGCCTACGTGCGTATTCGCACAGCAGGGACACCAGGAGCCAGTCGGAGAGCACGTACACCACGAACTCCCACGCCTCCATGACAAGGAAGGTGAGGAAGAGCAGGAGGCTCACCAGGATGTTGAAGGACGAGAACAAGTCGATGGTGGTCTGGAGCACCTTGTGGCCGAGGCACTTGAAGAGGACGATCGCCCGGCGAGATAGCGTGGCGACGTCTCGGGCGAGGCAGCCGATGACGGGTAGAAGGGCGCCGTTGCCGGTGATGACGAGGGCAATGACGGCCTGGTTCACCACGATGAGGAACACGAAGAAGTAGTTGCCAACAAGGAACCATGGGCTGCAAAGCACCACGGGGACCACTGAGTGGTAGTAATCCATGACGAAATTGAGCTCCAGCTCAATCACGTGGAAGGCCCTCTCCGCAAGCTGCTTGCTGCTGCTGTCGTCGCCATCTCTATCATCGCCATTGGTGCTATCATCAACTCCTTGGCCACCAGCATCATCGTTGTTGCTGAGGCCACGGAAGATGAGGTCGCGGTTCTTCACCGCCACTTCCTCTTCCACTTGAAACTTCTGGAACCTTGCGCGCAGCAGCTTAAAGAGCGCGAAGGCGAGGCAGAGATCCATCAGTGTCGGGTGGTCGGTTAGCAGGCGGTCGGCCGGCTTGCCATCACCGCCTTCCGCCAGCTCCCAAATGTCACCGACGGTGACGAGGTCTTTCTTGTCGTCCAACTCTTGTAGCTTCACTCGGTATCCTTCGGGACCTGCTTGCCTCTTGAGCCTCTCCTCCCCCATGACTGGGTACCAGCACTTCCTCAGAAGCATTGTGCCGGTCTGCTGCTCGCTTCGGATCCCCTCTTCCTCCGTCATCTGAGCGACGTAACCCACGACAAGGTGTGCGTTCTTGCCAACGGCAAAAGAACGCTTGGCAAGCTCCACGGCGGCGACCCTCTGGGCCGCCTTGATGAGGGTGAGCACCCAGAGGATGATGAACCCCGGCTCCAGGATGCCGTGCACATACGAGTAGATGAGATAGCCGATCCACGCGATGCGGACGATCTGGTCGATGGCATCCCAGAGCGTCTGCTGGTGGTGGACTGTGCGCAGCGGGGACGAGCTCATGGCAGTGAGGATGGCATCCAGCTTCTTGCGCAGGAGCTCCACGCTGAGCATCCAGACAAGGATGACCTGGGCACGGAACGGCAGATCTCCGGCACTTAGGCTGTCCAGCTTTTGCACCGCCTTCTGCTTGGCGGCCTCTTCCTTGGCCTGGGAGAACATGTAGGACATGAGGGGGAGGAAGAGGGAGAAGGACGCATAGAGGAAGACGCGGACGGTGGGGTTGAGGGCGGCGCGGCCGGAGAGGCGGCCCAGGAGGCTGAGGCCGACGAGGATGATGCCGAGCACGAACATGACGGCCGCCGTGAGGACCGCGAGGAAGACGGCGGCCCCCGACTCCCTGCCTTGGTAGTACTTCACCACAAACCATTGCTGGGAATAGCTGCTGTTGCAAAACCTGTACGTTGTCGAGTTGATCGAGTAGATATCATCGCAGCCCATCCTTGTATGTTTGTTGAAAACTAACTAATAATAAATATCTTATGTATATAGCGGATGTGACATGCATGTAGTGTACCTATCACAGGCAGCAGGCGATTAAACAAAAGGCCATGTGCACTTTGCTCCAAGTCCAAGCAAGACGACAAGATGCCCGCGCCGAAGTATATCTACTTGTCGTACGTGCTTCACGGATCTTGGGCTTTCCGTGCGTGCTTAATTTGTCTTTGCAGTTCCTCTTCTGGAGAGCCAAGAATGGGATCCTCTCGCTCTTTTCACTTTAACGAAGGCACGATGCGGTGGTCTTTTGATTTGATACAACGCTTGACTATTGTTTTATTAAAAAATTTGTATAATTATAATTGTTTTATCATCGAATAGATTCACTACTACAGAAACGCTCTCCCGAACCGGTTTGGAATAATATTATGATTTGACCAGTGGAAGGCTTCTCAGCAATCTGCATCTTGTTGGCCGAGTCACGGCAATAGAAAATCACGCCCAGCAACCGGTAGGCATTGCTGATGAATTGACGTCGTTAGCCTGGTCCTATAATAATGGTGCGAGCCTATAGTTTCTGAATCCAATGAATTTTCTAATATAATGCAATTTGGGTAAATTGGAGATCAATCAAATACTACGTTTGTTCTAAATTATAAGTCCCTTTGACTTTTTTTTTTCATCAATTTTTTTATACCTAGACATAATATTATATCGAGATGCATAGTAAATTGAATGTACCAAAAAAAATCAAAGCGACTTATAATCTGAAACGAAGAGAGTAGCAAACAGATTAATCAATAAAAATAATTATCAGAAAGGGTTATAGTAATTTTGTGACTATTATATACGAGAAAAAACTACATGAAAAATAATGAACAAGAATCCATGAAATTTCTTATCTGAAACAATTTGGATAAATTAGAGAACAAGCCAATAGCAAACAGAATAACCAATAAAAAGTAATTAACAGAAAATGTCACGGCAGACCACATGGGCTGCGCCCCCAGGGGCGGCCCAGCCCACAAGACGAAGCCTTGAGGGGCACAGCGCCGCTCGGCGCGTCCCGCAAGACACCGGAAAGATATCCTGAAGATACTATGAGATCTGTTAGGATATGTATGATCCCATGATTCCTATAATCTATTATTACTTTCCGGTTATCTTCTAGATCTAACCGACTTGTAACCCTGCCCCCTGGACTATATAAGGCGGGCAGGGACCCCCTCCAAACACACGCAATATCATACGATAGCCAATACAATCCAACAGATCACATGAGTAGGGTATTACGTCGCGCTGACGACCCAAACCTGTCTAACTTGTGTGTCTTTGTTGCCTTCTTGTTCTTGATTACACGCATCTCTGCCGATCAATCTACCTTCGTGGGATATCCCTCGGAGGACTGCCGACGATATTCTATCGACAGAGCCAATCGCCCATATAATGAGGAACTCCCTGAACTTAACCCAAACTTGGGGATCTCATATTTAAACACATTAGGATTGCTTTTGATTTCGAATTCCATCTTCGCTACTGTGCATTTAGTTTCAACAGATCCCACGCGCACCATTCACTGTAGTTCATCTATGGAAGGGAACTTTGCAGTAAAAGTGTTTTCCCCTAATGCTTTCACCTCCCAATTCACATTGCCAGATATGAGCCTCTCAAGTTCAGTACTATTTTTTGGGGGATTTTTCGTTTGTCAGATTTGACAGCAATTTGAGGCAGATTTCTTGAGGGATTTTGGTGCTAGGACATGTGTGATCAAGGCTAGGGTGACCCATAACAAATCCTTCACTCGAGCACCACAAATTTGATGTTTCCCCAAATTTCCCCTTTCACCTTGCGTTCTTCGATTTTCTAAAATTGGAGTTAAAGTCTCAATCTTTTTAGGCATTTTCGGTTGGAGTAGTCTGCACATGATCTGGTGAATCTTTGTTTCGAATATCATGTCAATTGGAGTTGATTTGAATTCTTTTTTAGATTTGGGGTTTAAGCTATTAGCTTTCTGTACCTTGCAGTGATTTCCAGTAGCCACAATTTCCCAGTCCTTTTGGCAGCAGTTGTTGTTTGTTTGAGTTCAGTGTTGTGAGAGCAACAAGTGAGTAGCAGGCTACATGTTCTCTACAGACTTTGGTAGTTCAATTCAACATGCAGGTAGAGCTCGACTTGCAGGGTGTTTGTTAGCTATTCAGTAGCTGCAGCCATGTTCAATATACAGTTTAGACACTAGTAGTTTGCTGAGTTGCTTATTGAGAGGTCAATGACTAAAATAGCAGCTCGGTTGTTCTCTGTAGGTAAGTAGCATCAAGTGGCAGGTAAGCATATTCACAGTTCGGCCATGGGCTTATGTTACTAAAGTAATTTTCTCCTGCTACAATGGTTAGGACTTGAATATTCTTGCAAGCACTTAGTTGATTTGTTTAATCACTGTGAGAGTTGTAGCCTTAATCTTGCTCTATATGAATTAATTTCCTGCTGCTTGTCAAGTTTGCATAAGACTTTGCTCAGTTCGTGTGTAACAACCCTACCAAGGTTTCATCCTTTTTGTTATGTCATTTTGATGCAATAGGGGAACCATCTTTTCAAGCAATCATTAGTCAGTGACTGAAGCTTAATTTATTCTCTTTGCTTGAGAAATGTACTTTGTTGTTCTGCTGCTCAAGTTGGATAGACCAGTTTGCTTGAGCATTGTTTCTTCAGCTGCACCTGAGTTCAGCCAACATTGTTGTTTTCTGTATTTTTAGTAGCAGCTGTGAGCTCTTGCTATTTTCTAGCGCATTGTTCTCTGCAAGTGCAGTACCCATTTTCAGCAACTAGTCCTAAAGCTTGTTCCTTATTAGTTTGGTCGGCAAGTGTGCTTACATTGTATGGCCTCTTGTGTGTTTATCTGTTAGCTGTTTTTTCCAAGTTGCAATTGCACCATAGAAATTCTTGTATCTATATATTAGTTTCCTATGTAATTGTTTGGCGTGCAGGCATGTGTAATTTTGTGGGTGAGGATTTCATTGCTGAGCTTATATGGATAGCATGCAACTATCTATATAAGCTAGCTGCAACCCGCTGCAATTAGAATGCAACTGGTTGCATCAACTATATGCTGTGTCATTCTTTTAAATGGCTGCAGAATGTGGAATTTTTGTAGTCAGTATGTGTCCATAGTTATAATTATCCTATATCCCAAATTGTAACTGAGTATGAAATGGACTAGAAATTGTCTGTAATTGAGTTTGCAATCGATTTAGCTGTACCTAGTTGTAGCGGAGTTTCAACAAACTAGTAGCCACCACTGAGGTTCTGTGATTCAGAGCCTCACTGTTTGATCATATCCAGGGGTATTTTTTTTATGATCCAGTCCATTATATGCCTTAAAAATTTGAGTTGATTGCTCCTGGCTCCCACACCTTCAGCTTGCCGTCGCTCCTCCACGTCCTGCCCCCACGGTTAGATTCGTCTTGCCTCTCACCACCTCTCCATTTAGACATGTGTGTTTTTTGTTCTGACTTTTTGGGTGATTTCGGAGGCAAATCTGAGGATGTGTTCTGTCTGTGTCTCTCTCTCTCTCTCTCGGTGTGTCGTCTCTCTCTCTGTGTCTGTGTTTGTGTTTCTCTCTCTGTGTTTTTTCTGTTTTTGTGTGTGTTTTATTTGTATGCTGCTGTTTTTTTTTCTGTGTGTCTCTCTCTCTTTGTGTGATCTGCTACTGCTGTTTTTGCAGTTGTCGCTGCTTGTTGATGCTGATGATTAACCTACAGTTTAGAGTTGATATTATTTATTTATTTTTATATTTTACTTGTTCAGTTATAGATGTGGTGATTATTTGATTTGTGAGGGAGCTATAGAATGTGTAGTTGAGCTGAGATTTTTTAGATGTTATTTTCAAATTTTCAGAGTTGTTTGCTAGTTTTGATGTGCTTGCTAGCTGCAATCTTTTTACAGGTAAAATATATGCTGGTAGTGAAGTTGTCTGGAGATGTAGCGTTATTCTTTGTTTTTGTTTTTTCTGATTAAGCTCTTGTTGATATTGCTTTTGTTGTATTTGTTGTCTTTTGAGTTTTTTTTTTGTCTCTCTCTCTATCTATCTATCTCTGTGTGTCTCTCTATGTTTCTCTCTTTTGTCTTTGTGTGTGGCTGTGGTTGTAGTGTCTTTGACAGCTGTTGGTGTGTGTGTTTCTAAGTTTGTGTGTGTGTGTGTGTGTCTTTGACAGCTGCTGGTGTGTGTTTCTGTCTCTCTCTCTCTCTGGTTGTGTTTGTCTCTTGATTGTTTATTTAGTTTTGTTGCATTTGTCTTTTGAGTTATGTCTATCTTTCTCTCTGTCTGTGTGTCTCTCCGTCTATCTTTGTGTGTCTTTTTCTCTATCTGTGTGGTTGTTGGTGCACTGTTTTTGACAATTGCTACTGATGATTTTAGTTTTTCAGGTCAACTATATGTTGGTCTTGAAGTTGATTTCTGGAGCTTTTGTTGATTTTTTTTTCTGATTAAGCATTTGTTGCTGCTGCCGATGAAGGTGCTAGAGCTGCTGCTGCTGGATTTTTTTTATTTTGTAGTTTTTTTTAGATATGTATTGCTGTGTTGTTCAGATGTGCTTTTCATTTCATTTCTTTTTCTTTTTCTTTTCCTTTTTTTCTTTTTCTTTTTCTTTTGCCAATAGCTGTCTTTTTTCGAGTTGTGATTTGTCTATTTTAGTTGAGCTGAGTGTATGTTTCTAGCTGCTCTTTAGAGTTGATATATATTTTTTTATATTTGACTTGTTTGTTGAGCTGAGTTTTTTTTAACTATTTTTTCAGAGTTGTTTGCTAGATTTGATGTGTTGCTAGCTCCTTTTTTTCAGTTAAACTATATGCTGGTAGTGAAGTTGTCACCGTGTATGTGTATGTGTGTGTGTGTGTTTTCTATGTGGGTGTGAGGTTTTGTGTGTTTTTGTATTTTGCTTTTTCGTTGCGGTTTTTTTCTTTGGTTGTGCCTAATTTTTTAGTGTTTTTAGCAAGTAAAGGATTGGGGATTCAGTGGTGTAATGTTAAGAGGTCGTGCGACATGAAGATATTGATAGCAATATGGGAGAAGTTCCCATCAGGCAACAATGGTTCTGGGTCTCTTTACTGCACCTCCTAACCGGGAAGATTCATAGGATACTTCTGCTCCTATTTGTACACGTAGTTGATTATAGTCAAGATCTGTGTGTTGGCTTCAATTTGTTCTCTCCTTTTTTGTGCAGTATCTTCCCCTTCTCTTAACTAGAGTTCTGAACCTTATTTACTATTATAGAAAAAAGGCAGGCCAAATCTGCCAGGATCAGGGATAAGTAGCCCGATAAAATCCTAGGTAGTAAGATATGTTCAGCATTTTTCCCATGCATTTTTTTATGCATGTATGCTTGATTGCTGATTTTTTTCCGAAAGGACGGCAAAAGCTTTGCCGCGATTTCTATTAGACGACGAAAGAAAAAAAAAAGGCAAATGCCCAACCATTTTTTTGAACGGAAACTGGGTCCAAAAACCATACAACTCAGGAGAGTATACCACTCGTCCTAGCAACTTTGGTACAACAACTGGACAACTATCACAACTCACATCACTACTTCATCCAACTTGGTCAGAACGACCCAACTAAACAACTCAAATATCAACTAACAAGGACCGAAGAAGACGACGTCCTGCCGAGCGACACCAAATAGTAAGGATCAATCGCGAAACTAGAATGCCTAGCCATGCCCCCAAGGAGGAAACAACGCTAAACGCGCCGACATGGTAGCCCGCCAAGGAAGGTTTTCACCTGCAACATCCAATATGGTAGGAGAAGAGGTAGGAAAGGACGCCTTCAAGAAGGGAACGACGTCCGCAGACGTCGTCGTCCACGCTTTCGCCCCCACCTCAAACCACCTCCACACTGTCGCTGCCAGAGGCCCAACCCCAGGGTGCGGCGCCTAGATGCCGCCCCTAGGGACGCCGACCAGGAGAAGCGTCGGGGAACCCCCGGAGAGTCCGCCCCCCACCGCAACTGGCAATGCCAGCCAGCAGCAGGCAGAACCGGCCAGCTCCACCATGAAAACCAGCTCGGGGAAGGGGAAAGGCAGATGGCAGGGAAAAGAGGGTCGGGATCAGAAGAAGCCCCAGTCGCCCAACCCACCAACGTCCCCACCCCCTGCCGAGCCGGCCCCGCAACAATCACGTCGCGCAACACCTCTAGCAGCCTCTGCGCCGAACTGCCGCCGTCACACCCACTCCCCAGCCCTCCGTGGATCTCGGTGAAACCACATCACTGGCACTGGGCGAGGAAGACGCAGGATGACGCAATGGGAGTGCCAAGCACCAAGCGCCTGCGGCCCCAACCACCGGTGCCGTTCCCAGCACCCAGGCTGGAGCTGCCGCCACGGACGCATGGGCTGCCCGTCGTATCCGGCAAAGAAACCACCGGTTCCAGCCAGCAGGCCACCGGATCCGGCCCCAAGCCGCCGGATCGAGAGGGGATCCATGCTGCCCACTCCGCCATGCTTCACAACCGCCGGCCCCAAGGACACCGAATCCGCCCCCAGCACCCCGAATCCGCCGACCTGAGCACTGTAGCAGGCGCCTCAGCTAGCCAGCGTCAAAGGGGATCTGGCCGCCATCACCGCAGCACGCTAGAGCCCAGGCCAGGCACCGTCCAGATCCAGTCGCCGCGGGATCTAGCCGAGACCAGCCAGTAGCCCGGCCAAAGCGGCCATGCCCGACCAGAGCCAGAGCAAGGGAGGGAGGAGGCAGTTGGAGAGGGCGTGGGCATGCTCGGCCGCCGAGCACTCTGGCCACCCGCGCCGATCCGACCACCGGACCCCGGAGCAGGCCCGGTCACGCTGCTCGACGCAGCCCGCCGGGATGGGAAAGGAGGGAGGAAGGAGAGTGATGGGTGAGGAGGAGAGCGAGATTGCCGCTCCGCCGCCCTCCTCGCTGCTCGCCAAGCCTCCGGCCGACAGCTCCGGCGGCGGCGCAGGCGCCGCTAGGGTTGCGGGGATGCGGGTGCGAGGGCTGGGAGAGCCGCCCGAGCCACCCGTCGGGACGACGCGGGGGCCTTTCTGGCTTTGTGACCTCCTCTTGATTGCTGATTTTGTCATCAATGTTTTTCAGGTGATTGTTGAGAAAGCTGGCAAGACTGATGTCCCTGAAATCGATAAGAAGTAAGTTGTCATCTAGATATCTCCTATGTTCTTCTGGTAGTTTGTTGATATGTTTGCTTAAAATCTCTTTGTGTGCAACCATAATCTGCATGCTGGTCATATTTAGAAGATATACCATGGTGAAGCAAGCCTGTGTTTTTCCATGTCTCTTGATTGAGTTCTTAAAAACATGACTAATGTGCAACTTTCTGTTCTGGGATCTTGCAGCAGCTTGACTATGCCCTGGTTGAATGCCAGGCCTTGGTCCTTGCTCCCACCCGTGAGCTTGCTTAGTGAATTGAGAAAGTCATGCGCGCGCTTGGTTGCAGGCTGCAGCACAGCTTGGTCGCTGTCCGTACGATGTCCCGCCGCTCCCAACGGCTCGGCACGGTCAGCACACCCACGAGCAGGCCGAGCTCCGGCGGCGGCGGCGGGGACGGCGGAGACCTTCTCCTCGTCGGCGTCCGACACAATGAAGTAGTAGCCGCCGTTGTCGGTGCCCGCGCCGCGGCAGAGCATGCCGAGGCCCTAGGAACGGGCGTGGGAGGAGCTGAGGCTCTTGAGCGCCAGCAGCAGAGCGAGGAGGCCCAGCGGCACCACGAGGAGGTACGGCGTGCAGAGCGAGGCAGCGTGGAGCCTGTGCGAACGAAGTGGTTGACTGTTATTGGGTTTTGGATCTTTGTGCTATTGCTAATGGGTATTGCAAATCTGACAGATTTTTTGTATTGCAAATCTGTCTCAGTTTTTTTGTTGGTGACGTGTTAGCTGTTGATTTGTCTAAAAGTTGACAGATTTCTGGTTGCAAAATCTGTCGCCAGATGTATAGACTGACCCAAAAAACACTCATACAATAATAATCACATGACTCAATAGATAGACAGTAGAGACAGGGAGCGAGATACACGAGGACGACGATAATACGATCTCGGAGAGTAAGAATCAAGAGTTAAAATGTTTGAGAGAATGTATATATCACTCTATTTACGTTCTTGGGGAGCTATTACAGTAGAAAACCAAAAATATATATGATTTGTATATCACTCTATTTACGTTATTGGGAAACTACAGTAGAAAACCAAAAATATATATGATGCAGTCCTGTGTGTCTACAAATAAGTAGGGCACATAATGCATATTGCGAAGTAGAAAATATTAGGTGTTCTAAAGATACCAGCAACACGCTGGCAGCTTATCTATGCCTTGAAGGGCTTCACTTTTCTTCAGACACGCCACCAGTGACATCAGCAACATCCTCTCCCTTCCTCGACTACCTCCTGTTTCAGCCATCTCTGTGTGGCTCCTCTTTTGCCCTCTCTTTTGCCGTCTCTTGGCCTTTGCTTCATATAAGACCTGAAGAAAAATATCTTCCGATTTAGCGAAACCCCTGTAGGCACGAAGGTTGTCCTTTATCATAGCAGCCAACTCATAATCAACCTCAACCTTTTTACGTGCATCACCTGCTGCAGCATCTTTAGCCACTATCTTCTGCATCTCATTAGGAGTGAACCACGGCTCACCAGCAGTGGTGAACCACTGTATCAAATCCCAAAGAAAAAATTATTTTATCAAAACCACTAATTGATACAATTCAGAACAGTTTGTTGCTAATAATAATCCATACAGATCATGCAGACAAAAGTAAACTACCTTGGATGAATCCCATTCTTTAACCAACCAAGGGGTCATAATCTTTGCCATAACTTCTACATAGCGAGAGTTATCCTTGATCATTCACTAATACCAGGAACCAGCTTGTCACATGCCTTACGCATCTCAGTGCAACGACACACTCTCAGTTCCTCAACTAGTTGCAATGAACCTGCATAGGCTACAAAGTCTCTATCAACTTAAATAAACATCATCAAAAGAAGCATTACATCATCAAAAGAAGCAACGACACGCTTTTTGTCATCGCGTGTGGACACACCTTTACTAGTGCATCTACCTATTTGTATCTCCCTGCCGTAGCCTGCACGAGGGCATCGTGCAATGCTTGCTGCTTGCTAGCTCCATTTGGGCACTTCATTTACTCTCTGACCGTGACTGCTGATTGATCATCAATCGGGAAAGAGACCAATGTGAAGAGCCAGTGGTATTCTTTTTTAATATAATTTTGGTCGGTTAACATAGTTTGACTTAGGGAAAATATAGATTCTCTTTCATTTGAGTAGAGTTAATTCAACACGTGGCACGGATCTGCAAAATTGAAAATCCTGAACTGCAAATACGGAGTACTATTGAAACGTTGCTCTTGCATCGAAGTTAGTACTAGTAGTAGACTAGTAGAGCAAGTCGGCACAGCAACACACGGCGCACACACTTGAAACACGGTCCAGTTCGAGAATCCCTGCTTGTGTCGACCGGCCGCCGGAATGAGCCGCGGCAGCATCGCTGCCTTGGCCTCGTACAGGCCGCCATGTCGGTGGACATCTTCTCGTGCCCGATCCCGCCGGCCGATGGTGGCAGTGACGAGGTGCACCTCTCCGACGGCGTCTCTTACAACCACAACGGCCGGCCCATCCCGGCGGCGGCTCTCAGGGTGCTCATCGCCAAGAAACCCGAGCTCGCCGCCGAGTGTGGCGCCACCGCCGCCGACGTGGACACGGGCCGCGCCACCGGCCTCGTGTTCGTCTCGGAGAGGGAGGAGGGCCTGGAGACGCTGCACGTGGCTCTGCGCTTCGACGGCAAGGTGAAGGTACTGAGCCTGGCCGACGCCTTCGGCGGCGTGCGCATGGAGGACAGCGGCTGTTTCGGCGGCGGCTTGGCTCCCGACGCCGCCGCCAACCCATGCATCGTCTACGTCTCCACCAAGAAGCCGGTGGAGAAGCGGCGCATCCCCTGGACGGTGGTGTACCGGACCAACCTCAGGACCGGCGAGATGGATCGGAGACGCTTACTCCAGACGGGGAGTACGATCTGAGCCCGGCCGTGTCCGCCGTCGGGGAAGAGGGTGGCCGTGGCCAACTTCAGCGACAACAGATGGAGCGGCGAGATCGAGCACCTCCAGACCGACATCGTTCTGATGAACGTTGACCGGAACGCGCAGGGCGGCAAGCCGCTGGACGACCGGGCAAGGTGCATCCAGGACGCCGGCTGGCCATCGTGGGGCAGCGACAACGTCATCTTCTTCCACGGGGCGGTCGGTGGACAAGAGAGACGACCCCAAGAATAGCGACAGGCTCACGCCGCACTGGGGCGTGTACTGCTACGACATCGCCGCCGGGCGCACCGAGCGCGTCACGCCATGACTCCGGCGGCCATCAGCGAGTCCAAGGTGGCCGTGGCCACCATCCGCCAGAGAACCAACCAGATGGGCGGCGCGCGCGACGCGGACATGTTCCGCCACGTCGAGCTTTTCGACCTCACCGCCCCCAGCGACCAGCCACCTGTGAAGGTCACCCAGGTCGTGTGGCCCCTAGGCCGACCACTACAACCCCTTCGTGCTCCATGGCGGCACCTGCATCGGCTACCACCGCGCCACAACCGGAGGAGGTAATCGATGATCATCATCACGATTCAGTAATCAGTAGGATTTTTTTTAAAATAATATTTTGTTAATGAATAATTGCAAATCTAGTAGCTGTTATAGAAAAATTATAGCTGTAGCATCCTGTCGGCCACCTTGTTGGCTATTGGATGTCCGACAAGCCCCCCCAAGCCTCTACGTGTACACCGCGTCGGTGAAGCCGTACTACCTGAAGGAGGCACCTTTGGCAGCCAACACCGTGCTGTGCTGTTGGACGTGAGCAGCTCATCTTCCACGGCAGGAAGGGCGGCGCTGGACCTGGTCGAATTTTGGCACCTTCTTATTCGTAACAAAATCTCTGTAGGGGCTAAGGCCCCTCTAGTTTTCTAAAAAAACAAAAAAAAAACGGCGGAGCCACCAGACAGTCCCCACTACGCGCCATGTCCGAGGACGCCGCCGTCCCCGTCCTCACGGACATCGTCTACGGCCTTGTCGCCAGAGGAGGGACGGCTGGCCTTAAGTGAGTCTACTGTTGGGACATTGTAACCACACCGTCCAACGTGCACGCCGCAGCAGAGAGCAGAATATAGCCTTTTAGGAACATTTTGTCTGCCGAGACTAGTGTACTCCAAAGCATGTTGGTTGTCAACTTGGCATTATCCGTTTCTATATGCTAGCATGGACATGAACTCCGTCACCAAGTTCTGAGCGTCAAGCTAAGCAAGGATGGTGTTTGGATCATCAAAATTGGAGCCCGAATGAAGAAAAGGAGATTTCGGACATAGACTGCCACAATCGGCCTAACCGGGTTTCCCAAAGAGTGCTCGAGCCTCAAGATTAACATCTCAAAAACAGAAATTTATCCGATCAGACTAGATAACGCTGCGGTACCTCATCTACTCCAAAATTTCCGCGGAAAAATCTGTAAATTCCCAGGGAAGTACCTGGGACTTCCCTTTCATATCCGGAAGCTCCGGAAGATAGAGGTACAACCTTTGTTAGACAAAATAGGAGCAAGGTTACCTGGGTGGAAAGGAAAGCTACTGTCCGTGTCGGGAAGAGAAACCTTGGTCAAAATTGTGCTATCCTCGCAGCCAATATACCACATGATTGTCTTCCCCAAACAGAAATAATGGCTTATACGAAAGATCGACCGATTAAGGAGGAGCTTCCTCTGGAGAGGAGAGACGCTGGATAAGGTGTATGGGGGGCACTCTCTAGTAAATTGGCCAACTTCATGCCTTCCAAAGAGCAAGGGCGGGTTGGGGATACTAGAGCTTGAATGCTTCACAAGGGCGCTGAGGTTGAGATGGCTGTGGTTTCAATGGAAACACAAAGACCGTGCATGGAACGCACTGGAGCTCCCATGTGATTGGCGCGATCGTGAACTCTTTGCAGCTTCAACGGAGGTCACTATCGGTGACGGCAAGACGGCCAGGTTTTGGACGTCGTCATGGGTCAATAGGAAAACTCTGAAAAGTATGGCGCCAACACTCTTCCTCAAATCAAAAAGGAAAAAATTAACAGCTCAGATGGCGCTACATGAAAACAGATGGATTAAACACTTACTTCCACTTCAAACCAGTCAAGAGATACGGGAATATGTTGCACTGTGGGAACAAGTAGACAACGTTCAACTACAAGAGGGCACGGAAGACACAAACACAATACGATGGCGATGGACGTCAGATGGAGACTATACAACTAAAAGCGCCTACCAAATCCAATTCGAAGGTAGTTACAGCAAGTTAAGGCTTACGCCAATCTGGAAAGCACAAACAGAGCCTAAATGTCGTTTTTTCGCGTGGACACTACTACACAAGAAAATACTTACTGCTAACAATCTGATAAAGATGAATTGGCCAAACGACCCGACTTGCAAACTATGTGGAATTGATCCGGAGACGCCGACCCACCTTTGCAAAGACTGTCCATATTCAAAACAAGTCTGGTCCCAATTGAAAAGCTGGCTGCAACTCTCGGTTCTTGATTCAGTGCCAATGACAGGATCAATTCACAGGTATTGGAGAAAATGCAGGGTCAAATTCGACAAACGACAGAGGAAAACATTTGACGGGACCATAATCTATTTCTGGTGGAACATATGGAAGGAGCGGAATAGAAGAACATTCCAAAAAAAAGCTTACAAGCAAATCAGGTAGCAAGTCTGTGTAAGGATGATATACACCGTTACCGATTCGCGACAAGACCGGCGACCCAACAAGAGTAGAGAGAGTAGTTATAGGTGCCTAGCTGTTTTAGTTTCATGTCCTCTTCTAGTTGTTCTGAAGCTGAGTAGTATTTCTTGCTGTATGAGCAGTAGTATTCGTTGTCCTAATAGTAGTAGTAGTCGGTTCAGTAGTATAGTCATCTTTTTTTTACCCTTTGTACTCTCTGCCTTTTTCTTTTTATCCGTCTAATAAAAATCAGCAAAACTCTTGCCACCTTTTTAAAAAAAATTGCAAAACTCTTGCATAAGCCGGAATAAAATCTTTTTTGTTCTAAAAATATATATTTGTCTAACACATATTTAACACATATGTTAATCAAAACCATAAAGGAGGGGCCATGTTAGCTTCATCGTCAAACAAAACGTCATTTTTGTTTGACATCACATGATCCATCCGTGTACAATACTGCTATTCAGGTCCTTCTACCATTTCACATTTTTCTTCAAAACCGAAACCATTTTACATCCCAATAATTAAAGGGCGATTCGAAACCTAAAACATGTCACCGATCAACCGATTTCCCATGACCGCGACGATCAGGCAGATGCATTACACAAACGACCAGTTGACGAACATGAAGCAGATGCAGTGCGCGCCGCTGTCGTCGTCGAGCACCTTCCACGCCAACGCCTTCTCGTATGACACCGGCCGGCCCAGGCCCGACACGCACAGCCCGCCGGGGATGCACGTGAACCCCTGCCCCATGATGCCGGGGACCTCCGCGCACAGGTTCTTCCTCCCTTGGTCATCGAACACTTTCTCCAGGGTGATGTCCTGGAGAGCCACCAGGGTTGTCTCCAGCATGTCGAGGCCGGACTGGTTCGCGAACGTGAACACTGGCAAGGCCTGCATGCATGGAAATGTTGAGCTGTCACCGTGCCCTCACTTTCAGACATAAGTATCCCAGATTGGTGAAAGTTTCACTCCACAAGCAACGTTTTAGTATGTTATCTGAAATTCAGAGACCAGTTTCTGTGAAATACTAGTTTTAAGATAAGTTCTGAATTCTAATGCTGTCCGCAGATGGGAGGGACAGAGTATAATTCTCAACTTGCAACATCAAAACAATTTTCAGATGCAATAGGGCAAACCTTCAAAGAGCAGCAGAGTATAGCACTAGCATGATGCCAAAGGGTTTTTAGCACTGCTTCACAGCCGCTACCGTCTGCGGATTTGATAAGCTCAGCCCCAAAATGAAATCTGTACAAGCAAGCAGCATCAGCATAAATCCAAGTATTTGGAACGCAAACTAGCTAATCAGGGTACATACAGACCACAGACCTGTAACTCTGGCAGATCCATCTGGCAAGCGTGGTTGCCTCCGGACTAGCAGGAGTGTGACTGATGCTGCTCCCATGAGGAACGAGGCGTGAGGAGGAGAGCGCCAACGCGATCCTCTGAACTGACGCGATGATGCTTCGCATATACTGTCTCGCCATGGCTGCAACACTGTCCTGCAGATGGATCTCGAAGGCAAACTGAAACACGATGGTCATCACAGCCTTTGAGCCTGCAGAACCAGCATTTCCAGGACCGCTGCCATTTATCCTGCTTCTGGGAGTTCCAACTTCAAGGGTAGAGGCAAGGTCCAACGTGCACTTGGGGCTGGATGTGTCCTGACATGTATTTGCAGGGTAAACAAATCAAGTAAAGTTCATCGGTAGTTGAATCTGAAATGCTACAGGCTCTTTGAGTGGTGTAGACTTACGAGAGGAGCGTCGATCGGAATGATGCGGAAGCCAGATGGGAGCAGTGGGGAGTCATCGCTGAATGATGCATCTATAGGGGCAAAGATGAGTTCTGAACAAGTGCCTACCATGTTCTCGTCTACCCCATTGTACATCTGCCAATTCAGTGGAGAACACAACTTATACAGAGATCAGACTTTACAACTCAAGCTATCTTGTTCATGGTGAAATTAGAGTCAATGACAGTCACAGATGTATAAGTGAAACTAAAAGTTACCTGCAACAGAAACAGATCACGGTGCAGGAGTGCGTCTTGATAATTACTGTCATTTCCTAATTTTATAACCTCGAGGAACTGACATAAGAAATTAAGCAATTAACACATTAAACAAAAGAGATTTGTTAAATTGGAGATACTAGTTGCACGTAACAGTAGAATAGGAGCTTACTTCTTCAGGGTCAAACGTGTGGGCTAAAGGAAGTATGACCTGACCACTAAATCCTCCAAGGCGAGACATAGGCAAATTGCAGAAATTTGGTTTCATTGCAGAAGCAAAGAATGCATCTAAATCACTGTCAGCCCACTGCGACCGCTGTTCCCGCATAAAGCGCAGGAGTGCCGGTGGAGAAACATCCTAACAAATAGCGGTAGAATTCATGTAAAACAAAAAAGCGGAATGTTCTGACTGTAAAAATAAAAAGAAATTCAACTGTAAGGTGAAATTAACCTGCAGCAGCATCGATGCCTTTGCACAGAGTACACTGCTACTGACTACAGGCAATCCATTATTGAAAGTTGCATTGCAGTTGATCACTTTACTCAGGGATGAATTGACAGAGATACAAACATCGTCCACTCCATCACTTTCAATCACAGACCATCCATCATCAGCAAGCCCATTTAGAGCTTCATTGAATCCTCTGAAAAAGTGAAAGAAGATGTACGGCTGTTACTAAAGAAGATTCATGACAAGAACCATCAGCATTCTGTCGGTACTGTTCAAGAGCCCAACCTGGTGAGCTTTTGGCTCAGAGCCCGTAAAGCAGCAGGCTGCCGTCCCCATCCGGTTATTACAGAATGGGTATCTTCATGAGCAACCTGCCTAAGATAGCGCAAAGCCTGTATTTGAAAAAAAAAATCAGTCCACAAAATCTGATGTGCTATGCAAGAGCAACAGCGGAGATTGAAGTTCATGGTGCTGTACCGCCATTGACATCTTTTGAGCAACCATTGCAGATGATTCATACAGTGGCCGCACGACTTCAGGCACGCTCCAAGGCTGAGAACACATATAAGTAGCTCAAATTTCCGCTGTAGATGAACTTAAATTAAATATCAGCAGCTGTTATTAATTATTATCTGGATTCCGTTACCTCCAAGTCCATATGATCAACGATGTGTATAACACTGCCTCCACCGTCGCTAGGCCGAATCAAGAACCCACTAGGAAGCATCTCGCCCCTGATAAAAGGCTGGACAAGAGGCATGCTTGGGCCACCCTGCTTGGTACTGAGTGATCTCTCACATACCTTTAGAGCAAGCAAGGTCAAGTAGCTGACAGATGGATATATACATGCACATATATAATCGCATATGTATGTTTGACGCTCAGACACTGACCACTAGACTTCCATCATCAAGAATGGAGGTGTACCGCAGCAACCAGAAGTCGCGAGCTGGCGCCAGCGTTGTAGGGGCATAGAGCTAAAGATGA
Source organism: Miscanthus lutarioriparius (assembly GCA_904845875.1). Lineage (NCBI taxonomy): Eukaryota > Viridiplantae > Streptophyta > Magnoliopsida > Poales > Poaceae > Miscanthus > Miscanthus lutarioriparius. The sequence continues at coordinate 115,190,213 of CAJGYO010000005.1, read as the reverse complement.
CACAGAAAAGAGGAACATGATATCTAAGTAGGCTATTTCCTGTGAGTTAATCAATCAAATTTATAGAATAATAATCAGTTGGAACCTGCATGTACAGAAGCTCAATTGTGCCACTGTTACCAGCAGGAAGAACATTCACCACCTCCATAGATCGGCAGTCGCGTAGCCACAGCGGCCGATCCTTGAGAACCTCAGCAACCTGAATAGGCACCACTCAGCACTCAGTTATGTATACTCAGGAGCCGCCAGGGCACACACAGGGAAGTGAAGCAAATCAAGAGAGCTTACTTTTGCAGGCTCCATGCCCACGAGGCCGCAAGCTCGCGCAGCGACACCCGCGCAACCATGCGAGATGGCAATGATTCCAATGGAATCCGGACCAGGCTGCAGGTGCCCATGGCGAGACAAGAAAGATTGAGCAATTAAGCCGCGCGAGGAATAATCTCACTCACTCAATTCATCAAAGGAAGAAGGAATGTGGAAAAAGCAATATAATTCAGAGCTAGGCCGTCCGTAACCAAACCAACCTTCATCCCGGCCATCTGGACCCACTCGACGGCGGTCCCGGTGGCCTTGGACAGAAACTCCGTCAGTGTCTCCTCCGCTATGGACATGAGCCTGCAGAGACAAGGAGACGTCCATGTCGCTTACAGATACATGTTGTTGCTAGGTACGGTAGTACGCCATGGCCAGCTAAAGTAGCATGGCAAAATAAAGGCAAAAGCAGCACGGGCTGGCTGGCAAGGAGAAGGATCGCGTACGTACCCAGCAGGGCCTGCGTCGCGCGGCTGGGCTTGTGGCGCCGCCGCGGCCACGTTCTGGTGGCCACTGGTGACGACCGACTCGCAGCTCGTGTCCGTGGTCGCCAGCCCCGCCTGCAACAACAACGTCGCCGCGGACACGGCAGAGGGATGAACACAGGCGGCACAGCAGTGGAAGGGAGAGAAGGTGATGGAGAGGGAGAGGGAGAGGGAGTGGAGCGATGAGAGAGAGAGAGAGAGAGAGAGAGAGCGCGTACGCTCTGCGTCTTCTGGCGGTAGTAGCCGTTCTCGTAGACGAGCTGCGTGACCTGCTTCTGCAGGCGGTCGTTCTCCTCCATGAGCAGCTTGTTCATGGCCGTCAGCTTCCGGTTCAGCGCCTGCAGCCGGGACGACTCCTTCCGCTGCTTCTCCCGGCACCTGCGTGCATGATGCGCCGATGGAGATTCGGGTCATGGACGACTGGCGCGGCGCCACGGCCGCAGGACTGTAACGGGGGACGACAGAGCGAGAGGAGTGGCGCGTGTGATTAATTTACCTGCGGTTCTGGAACCAGACTTTGATCTGCTTGGGGTCGACGCTGGCAAGGACGGGGCAGTCGCGGACGAGCTGCTGGCGGCGCAGCGAGCTCGGCTTGGGGCACTCGTAGTAGAGCCGCTCCAGCGCCTCCACCTGCTCCGGCGTGTACCGCACGTACTTGCTGGCGTCCATGGCCGCCGCCGCGGCCTCCTTCGCCGTCACCATCTGTGCTGTACTGTGTATATATACAACCAAAGTAATTTAAGCTCTCTCGCTCCCTCCCCGGCCCCGGCCCGCCGGCCGCCGCCGCAATGGCACAGACAAGAACAAAGTACTCGATCAGCTAGGCCAACACCCAAACTCCTAGCTAGCTAGCTGAGCTAGAGCTAGAGCTCTCTGGCAGGTGGCGGCAGTAGCTGTAGCCTATACTCCTATAGCAGGTGGCTAGCACTTGTACTCAGTCAGCTCTATCTATCCTAGCTAGAGAGCGAGCGAAGGTAGCTAGCTGTGGTGGTGGGTCGTGGCACATTGGCGGCCGATCGACGACGTGCGTGGTGCTCAATGCAAGTGATCGAGGGTGGGAGGCATGTGCGTGGGTGTAGTAGCCGTGTAATAGGGAGTAGAAGAATGGGGGTGGGGGTGGGGTCGGTCATGGTCGGAGGGGGCGAGAGGCCATGGCCGGAGCACCGGTGCCGCTTTCCTCTAACGCCCGGACATCGGCAAGCACGAGGAGGATTTGGAGCCGGGCCGGAGGAGCCCAGGCACACATGCACGAGCTAGGAGAGGAGGAGAAGAGCTAGCTACCACTACCAGTAGTCCACTAGTACCACCAGCTGATGTGCTTCGATCACCCTACTGGTGGTACTTTAAAAACGAGACGAGAGGCGATCGAATCGGCCGTGGAGCCCCGCTGCCCCCTTCTTCTTCTCGCCTCGTCGGCGTAATAATTCCTCGGAAAACGATGTTTCCGTGCTGCCTCCTGCTAGTGCGTGTTTAGTTAGTAGAAATTTGGAAATTTGGGTACTGCACTACTTTCGTTTTTATTTAGCAATTAGTGTTCAGACATGGACTAATTAGGCTTAAAACGTTCGTCTCGTAATTTTCAACCAAACTGTGCAATTAGTTTTTTTCGTCTACATTTAATCCTCCATGCACGTATCACAAGATTCGATGTGATGAATACTATAGCACTTTTTAGAAAAAGTTTTTGAACTAAACAAGGGCTTAGTCCTGCCATCTCTTCTGGTAAAAATAATATTATTAATATTCGCCGAAAGCAGCACTCCCGTACCTACATTCCAATTCAATCCCCGGCCTTCTTTTTTTTTTTTTTTTGCTTGCGTGCTTGGCCTTTGTACCGTATTCACTAGAGAGAGAGAGAGAGAGAGATTTCAGATCTAGAATGTTTAATTTGTACCCAGATGTAACTATCCAATATCTGATTCGTTTTGAACGTAGAAATTTCATGGGAATCAAATAAGAATTGAATCTTACAAAAAAAATATTTTCATCATAGTAGGGGGAAAAGCTTATTTTCTAAAGGAGGCCTATATTTGCATTTGGTTAGGGTCGTGTTAGCCGATGAAATGAAACAGCGAGCTGCTGGTTTATACCACAAATAATTGAGGGCTTTCTGCACATGCTTTAGGCGAGATTCCTAGCTTTTCTTTTCCTTGCTAGTTTTTCTATCGCTAGAATACAACCTGCATCTTTTCCTTTTTCCCGTCACGCCGATAGAGAGAGAAAGATGAGGGAGGGTACCAAAATAAAAATTTGGCAGGGGAGCAGTGCAGTGCTTAAAGGAATCTCTTTTCCTTTTTCTTTTAGCTCTCGCTCCTTTTAATATTTTTATTTTACTTATAACCAGCGCTCTATTCCAGACATTCCCCCCAGCCCAGAGCGTGAATTCTCGATCCTCTAATCTAAAGATCTACTACCTCTCCCCACGTTGAATTTTGCGAGTTCGACCATATCATATTGCCCCCTTGCACGAGCTGTCCCCTTGAATTTTTTTTCCATCCCGAGTGAATTTTATTTACGTATATTACCGTGTTCCAGCACGAACATTGAAAAATCACTCTTCTTAATCCGTAACTTGGTAAGGATATGCTGATTAATAAACAGCAATATGATACATACTCTCCCCATACCCTCAAAAGAGTGCAATTCTTGTTTTTCGAGGAGTCTCATAATTTAAGTTCAACTGAATTTATACCAAAAAAAAAACACTAGCATCTACGATATTAATAAATATCATTAAATTATTTATAAAATATATTTTTATAGTAAATCTATTTAGATACATAAACAGTGATACTATTTTTCTATTAACGTAATCAGACTTAAGAAAATTTTGACTTTGTTCAAATCTAATCTAACTTAAGAAATTTTTTATTATGCTCAAATCTAGAGAGGGATTACGCACTAAGATATGAAGGACAGATATCGCCCTATTTGTTTGGGCTTGTTTGACTGATAAGCCATGGCTGAAAGTACTTTTACTGATTTGGTGTGAGAGAAAAATAATGTTCATTTGCTAAAAATATACAACTTATAAGTTAAACAAGTCCAAACGAACATGGTAAGGGAGACCTGGGGAAGACCGAAGACTAGGAGGATGTTCCTCGAGATTGGAGGCCGCTGCAGGGCAGGCAAGGCGCAGCAGGTTTCCTTTCTTTGCCTTGGATTTTTGAGAGGCACAACACCAGGGGGGGCGCCAAAGCCACGTTTAAACAAAATTTAAAAAGAAATGCATCGGGTCAAAGACCCGGGGTGAAAGCAGATTTTTTATCGGCACTTGGAGCCCGATTAAAGGCGGCGATCCGCGTCCTGCACACCCACACCCGGCATGCACGCACATCCCCGCGTCGCCTACTCGCCACGCCGGCCTCACGCCTCAGTAAAAAAACTGCACAGCCTTCCTTCCCTCTTTTACTCTTTCCTTCTTGTTTTTACTGACAGATAAACTGCTCGGCGTTTGGACTCAGTTTGACCCTGGTTTCACCGTTTCACCTGACCAAACCATAGTGCCAGACAAAAAAAGCCGGTTGAACTGGTGGCGCGTTCCTGAACCGTTCGATTACAGTCGTTTCTCTTTCACACATGATTTTGAAGTTGTTAAAACTCGGTGCTGTTTGATACAAATGGCTAAGTTACTAGCCAGGGTTAAAAATTAGTCCAAATTATAGTTGGCTAGCTAATTTACTACTAATTACTTAAAGATTTAGCTAAGAATTTAGCCCTCCCGTTTATATGCACTACAGCTAATTTGAGTTAAAAATTATCTAGCTAACAATTACCCATGTTATCCAACATGTCCTCGATATGAAGTTGGTCACAAACAACATAGAAGATTATATAATAAACAAGAATATATGAGTATATGCCTCTAACTATCCATGGCGCTCAATTGCCAATCGATCCATGTGCGCTAACCATTCTGATGATCACACTGGTGCCCGTGACATTTTCCTACACTGGATGCAATGTTTTCGTTGGTAGCACTGGCACGCACGTGTGATATCTAGGACTGCATCAAATCAAAGGCAAGCACGGTGCACGGTGCACGGTGCACGGCCCTCCAGCAAGGACGAATGAATATGCAAACGAATTTCGTTATGAGGTTGCGATTATTTTGTGTTACACCGCATGATTCAGTGCTTGTTTCGGCGGTTAGCTCCTGGCCCCTCCAATACTTGGGGACAGCTTCTTGTGGCAGACACTAACTTAGGCCATGATTTTGTTTATTCTTTTTAATCTACAACTCCTATGGTTACATGTTATATGATACTAACCAGGAATCGATTAGCACAGCAATGTCATTGAGGCCATTTTTATTTTATTAATCTACAACTCCTGTGGTCATATATTATGATTCTAACCAGGAATCAATTGGCACAGCAATGTCTTTCCACGGAATCAATAATTAGTTTTTGGGAGCATTCAACTAATATAGGCTAATAATTTTTTTAGAAAAATAATACCCACAAAAATATATGTATTTCTTTCACAACAATAAGTGAGCCTAATGATTATAGTCGTCTCCAGAATAGTCGACTAAAAGCACTAGACATTTCTGTTTGAATCTAACCAGAAAACGAATTGACAGTCATTTATTATTTTCCACCTGAGCAAGTATACTTCACTTGGTAATGATGAGGTATTGGTACTAGAAATACGGATACAGCGTACCCTACGTTTGGTCGGCCGAGCCTCAAGCCTGGACCATGGAAGGAGGAAAGTTGCAGGCTATCAGCTTGACAGCTGCAAGCCAACCCACTATTCAATACTGGTCCACATGGCACTTGTCAAGACCACGCTTTCTCTCATATCAAAACTCAAAAAGAGATCCTCCATGTTCTTCTTTCCTGTGATGAGAGGGGAGATACTCCATGCTTTGCAAACATAAGAAAATGGAAAAAGCTGGCCAAAGCTAAAAAGCTAGGGCTTGTCCTATCCCACTACCAACCACTTACCTGGGTCTGACGTGTCATGGCCTGGATATGCACGCCTTTTGTGTTCTCTATGACTATTCTAAAAGCAATCAACTATCCAACCCAACCCAAAACCCCAATTTGGCCTCCCCAGATTTGCTATATCATCCCAAGGTGACCTTAGCAAGGGGGGACCCAAACTGTTGAACACCCAACATAACCCTACTTTTGCACAGTAGTATTATTCTAAATTTTCCAACACATCACCAATCCCTCCTTTTACTGGGCAATCAGGCATTCAGGCTTCTTAACAATACCACCAAAATCAGACTTTTCCTCCACTTGACAATGGTGGTGGCCAAATCGAATGCTGTGTGTTTTTAATTAGGATTATCAGAGAGCACTAAGCATATTTAAGGCATAAATCGGCTAGGAAAAGCATCAGGCATGGCAGATGATGAAATGGAATGGAGGGGAGCCAGGAAGACCTACCGTGCAGGCCACTAACACACGGAAAAGGAGCCGAGCCGAACAAATTCCGGGACACCCCTGCTCAGTGGAAATGAATGGTGTCTGAATTGACTGCTGCTGCAGTCACAAAACATAGTCGGCAAATCATTTACAGAAATCTCTGCATGGTAGTGAAATTCTATAATTCAGTAGCTGACAGATTAGACAAAAATAGGTGTTTTTTTTTTCACCACACAGTTTACTGGCCTTGATTAAAAGGGCCTAAGCAAATCATCGAATAATACAAGATACCCCTGAAGTGATTGCTGCCACACAGAGGTCCGATTCAGCGACAAAAAAGGAAATATCCCCATCCTTTGAGGCATCTGGGATAGATGACAGATCCTGCGACAGGATGTATTTGATTAACATATGTTCCGTAGATGATGAAGTGAAAAAGACAGTGAAAGTCATCTCTGGCTGACTTACAGGTAGATAGGTATCCAATCAATCGTCTGTCAAGATCAAAATGCTGGCAAAGAAGTTTCTGCAAGAAATACACAGGCACGATATTAACCATCACATAATTGATTTCATGCTGGGCCATTGAGAATGACTCGATAGCTAACTGAAGTTTCAGGAGTTCGATCATCGGCATGTCAACAAGTTGGTCACGACTCACCACAGTACTTTGATTGAAGTACAAAGCCAGATAATCAACCCAGATGACAGATGTAATATAGAAACTAAAATGAAAGTGAACTGGAGTGTCAAACTGTATTTCTTGTTGTCTTCTTACACGCCATTCTTTAGGTTATTAGGTAGGCAATATTTCATTACTTAACTTCCACCTATTGCTTTTGTGTTTCCTTAACCCCACTATGCAAACTAGCTTATCTCCCAGCTATCTTTTCCATTACAGGATCATGGTTATCTCTTATCCGCCAATTAGAATAACCAGCCACATCAATAGTACACTGCCAAAAAATGCTTAGGGTGTGCTTCGTTTGGGGGCGGAACAGAGTGTCTGGTTTTGGAACATGTGGAATGGAACCATCGATTGGAGTTGGAGGGTATATTCTCCTAAGATGCCGTCCCTTAGAATCGGTCGAACCATCTTGTTCCCTCCCGACACCGTTATTGTTCCGTTCATGTTTCTTCTTCCGCCTGCTTCGGTCCTTCCTCCTCCGTGCACGCCGGACGCTGCACCGTGACACTATGTGCCCCACCGTGCGCCCCCACTGCACCCGACGCAGGCCCCACCGTGCCCTGCGTAGAAACAGCAATGCCAAGGCAGCCGGAGCTGAGCGGGGGCGTCCATCTGGGAGGAGCCGAGCAGGGCCGGTCAGAGCTGAGTAGGGGGCAGACGAAGAGGGAGGAACCAAGCAGGGTGGTCAAAGCAGGAGGAGCCTAACAGGGGCAGCCAAAGAGAGGAGCCGAGCGGGGGCACCGATCTGCCGTGACCATGGCCACCAAGCTACAGGAATAAGATGGCCATGGAGATAGTTTGGTGGGGGGTGCGGTGGAGCCAAGTTGGGCGTGGTGGCGGCGTCCATGGAGATTTGAGCACCCCATGGAATTGCTATGCTCCACTAACACTTGGGCCACACACCGATGGTGCCAACCGTTGGTTGACAACTTCTTGTCTGTGTCCCTCTTCACTCCCTCAACCAAACAAGAAACAAGGATGATTCTGTCCCTAGAACCAAACAAGCTATCCGGATCACCCCACGCAAAAAACTAGGGACTGGACCATCCCATCCCTAGGTGTTCTGAAACCAAACGGACCCTTAAGCTCTTCAAATAACATATATGAAAACTAATATATTTACACTTAGGCATATAGTTGTATAATTTTCAAGTAGCATTAACCCTTACCAAAGGACATGTTGATCAAAACATCAGAAGTAATGTAAACTCATGTAGGTCAATCCATAAAAAGGGAAATATGATAAACCATAAAAACAAAAGGTGATGAAAACAACCTTAGTAACTTTTGGCACAAATACTTTTGATTCACTTGTGATTTCTGGAAACCGAGAAACTTCAGTCACCTTGTCAAACAATATGTAAGTGGGAAGATGATCTGTTCAAAGAAATAAAGTCAAGAGTTAATAGAGCATATAAGACTGAAATGCAAGCACTCCAAATCTCCAACCCAAACAGATAACAGTAAACAATGAAGCAGATAAGTGAAGCCAAAAAAAATTACCCCACATGGATATCCCAAATTTTGCTGCAGCATTTGGGAAATGCCCAAGGTCAATTATTCCAAAAGAGATGTTCTTGTTGGAGTACCTGCATTAATAGAATGTGAAAATGCAATTAATAGAAAAACATGAGCCATGCTATGTTCAGGAGAAAAGGAAAGTACTCTGAATAGTTTCTTAAACTAACTTGGAGATATTGATTGGGAAGCATAGATCAGTTAAATAGTGTATTTCAAGAGCAAATAATGGTCAGTGCCGTGTAACTGCAAGAAAGAATGATACGGAAAATTTAATGCTTTCAGTTGAGTCTCAAACTCCCATCATGGCAATGAGATTTTGTTGTAGGATCTTAATACTACCTTACAGCACAGAATGGAAACTCCACAAGGTAGTAAACAATCAGAAATTTCAATAAAATACTTACATAATAGAAAGTTCAGGCAGAACGCTGCTTGCTTGTATACATTTTGCTGAAAATGAAGTTCGGAATTCTACCTGTTTGCATTGAAATAAAAATATCCAGTCATCAAAGAAACAGGGAAATTAAAACACACACCTAACTTTATGGGCAAGAAACTTCTGGGTAATTCTTAAAAAAAGGAACTCCTACAAGTTCCCTCACTAACCAAAAGAAAATGAGAAGACTCCAAACTTCTTAAGGTGGTCAGATTTTGATACTGTGGCTGTCAAAGTAGACAAACTATATTTTTAATCATATGCACTAAAGTTATAGTCTCTAGATTTAGTTGCGCAGTTGGGCAAGGAATTCAACTGGTTGCCATCAAACCATATGAAATTCTTCTTAGGCTCCTAATCCTTCCATAAGATGAGTGTCACATTTGTAACAATTGTAGGTACCTACAGGCTACAACTCTACAAGCCTTGATCAAATAATAAAGGGGGTAGGAATTTACTGAAAATTTGGGAGATAATGATATTAGAATTCGATTAAAAAACATGTAAAGAAATTACCAGCCAAAATCGTGATGTTGGCTCTTCAGTTAGCAGACTTTCAAGTTGCAATGGGGTCAAGTGATTTGAATGGCCTGTGTGAAAAGTAAAATATCAGTGCAATTGAGAGAAACAAAGGCAATGTTTGAAATTGGGGTAGAAAACAAAGGATGGATACAAATACTTCTGGATTAGGTAAGAAAATGACAAGCAGTTTGTTTAACAAATAGATATGCTTTTCACATTCCTACTGTCACATGATATTAAAGAGAATATTTGATGCTGGCGCATTTTTTAGCTTTTAATGTATAAACGAGCACAAACATAGGAAAAAAATTATGCCACACGCAAAGTCAAACGAAAACCAATGCTGAAATATAATTTCCAAGCATTAGTACACATGTCGCTCTCTATTCAGCTGCAAAGTTTATCTAAAGTAGTAAAGTACCAAGGCTTGCAATATTGGTAATCCCAGTTAAATCAATTTATTTCAGGACAATCCAGTCTAGGAACATCACATTAAAAACTGGTAGATCTATTTGTGAACAGATATGTCTCATCAACTGCACTCAAAGTCACAAATAAGATAGATCCAGCCAAAGTCCACTCCACCCTGAATATAAGACAGTGGACGTGTTCCATTCAGTAAAGAACCAGTTACCACCAAGGCACAAATGCAAGCACTCATTAGTTCAATTTCATAACCAGTTCAGAATTTGTACAAGAGAGCTCTGAGAAAACTGATAATAAAAATGCCACATGCAGTGATTACCTAATGATTGATTTGCAACCACTTACTTTACGAAATGTAAAACTTTTAATGCTGGTATAACCCATCACAAGCCATTAACTAGTAAGTTCCAGATGCTTTTTTTTGTTTGCGAAAGTTCCATATGCTTTAGTCTCATGGGATGTGTGACTAAAACTTAGCTAAAAAATCACGTTAATAACGAGCAACCCAAGGTGCAAACGAAGGATACAATCATACAAAATATTAATTAAAAGCATAGTATCCAACACTTAAGAATACAGTTCTCAGTTGTCAAAGAGTTACTTGATATAAACATTCTATTCATACAAGACATGTACTTATAATATTCTATACCCAATATGAGCATGCATACCTAGGCCGTCATAAGGTGGCTGTTGAGCTACAGCATATATAACTGCAGAAGGAAAGAAAAATAAGCACAAGTTATGACGAGTCCAAAATAATTATCAGAACCTAATAACCGAGATATTTATAAGTCGGTGACTAAGGAAATAATGAAAGATAAGGAGGAGCAAGTGCTAATCTAGATCCAGCACATCCCACATCAGCTGTAAGAAGAATAAAATTGAACTTCCTACTTTCCAGTATGCGTAGCATAAGACCTCTTATAACAAAAGCATGCAGTTCATATTGTGTGGCAGTAATTAAGTGCAAAACCAGGCTACGAACAACAATCAGTAATCAGAACTAGGCAACTAGCCAATAAGGACTATTGAGGTGTTCATCAGCTTAATAAATAGTAAATAGCAGATTTCTTTTCAGGGAATGAAATAGCAGGACAGACAAGATTGTCCTTCCTGCTTACAGAGGAGGAGCCCAATCAGGGGGGACTATCTTTATAATTTGATAGCACATTGGAACCAGCTCTCCTTAGACAACCTCTTCTCTCCTGATGGAGTGATGGGGTATAGAATTTTCTATAATTTCAGGAAGGTAATTAGGGCCCACGCCCCAGCCATAACTCAGGGTAGCTATGCTGGACACGAACTTCACAGATTCTGTTATTCAGGAGAAGACTGAATTAGTTAGGGTGTGTTTGGTTTCCTGGCTTATTTCTGGCCTGGCTAGAATCCTAGCCTGGGCAGCTTTAGCCTGTCCCTAGGAAGCCAATTGCTTGTTGTTTGGTTGCTTGCATTATCTAAGCCTAGCTAACAAATGGTGTGTTTGGTTGGCTGGCTTACTTTGCATTCAATCACCTCTTCTTGGAGCTGGTAACTTTACCCCCTCTGAGACATTTTCACAAACATATGGTGGGCATCTGGGCGAGCATGGCGAGCACCCCCTGCTGCGAGCTCCACGGTCTTCACGGGCACGACGTCGGCCGGCGAGCGGGAGCAGCAGTGGCTTCACATCGACGTCGGCGAGCAGGTGCGGCTTGACGTCAGGAGGGGAGGAGGGGGCGTGGCGGGCAAGGGCGGTGGTGCTGGGCACGGGCTCCTCGTCCTGGTGAGCCGCTTCAGCAAGCTGGCGACATCGCGGTCGAGCTCGGCCGACCTCGCCGCCGGTTGCAACAACATCGAGCGCGAAGGCGCGATGGTCCCGGTCGACCTCGCCAAATAAGGGGGCTCCAGCTCGCCGTGCGAGTGGACCGGCGTCTCGTGTGCGGACGGTCGCGCCCGCATGCTCAACCTCAGGGGGCCACCTCTGCCGCGCCACCTCCACTTCCACCACCGGAACCTCTTGAGCGAGAGGAAGCTCAGGACTTCGCCGGCCGCGCATGCCGTCCGAGAGGAGGACCTCCCGGCTGCTACTGGATGCCGTTGCCGCTGCTGGTACTACCTGCTACTAGATGCGAGCGAGGTCGACGAGGAACAGAGGAGTGGCCGCGAGCGAGACGACCACCGCACCGCGAGCGAGGAGGAGCGGCGGCGCCGAGGAGGAGCGGCAGTGCGCGAGCAAGGAGGTGAGGAGCGCTCGCACCGCACGGAGGTGACACGAACCGAGAAGAGAAGCTGGCTCGGGCCTGGCTCCAGTTGAACGACCGATTTGGGCGTTCAATCCTGGCCAGGCTAAAGGGGAACGGATTGCCAGCCCTAGCCAGGCCTTAGCCCGCTTACAGGCAACCAAACAGGCAAAAATTGGCTCCAGGGAGCCAGGCTAGGGGTTGGCCACCAAACCAAACACACCCTTACAGTCTATGGATACAACAGATATGCTGGTCAATAGTTAGATTGATAAATATCATCTGTCATCTGTGATAAACAAACATACCAAGAAATCCCAGAAAGTAGGCAAAGGCCAGCCAATAATCAATAACCAAAGTAACTGCCAGCAATAAACCCTACAATGTGAGGGGGAAAAAGGAAAGGAATCAGATTGCGAATTCGACAAAAATTAACTGCAGTATTGAAACTAGATGCTCTACAGTAACCTGGTTCTATGAAAGAAAACCACAAGATTATTATTTCATTTGGGGTCAATGACAATAGATAAGAAAACAGGACCATCCCACATCAACACACCTTCGCATAAAGCAATGAGTCAGCAATGAATGTTTCCCAGGTTTCCTCTTTCACAATCTGCTGAGCATTAACAATTTAATTAGCAAAACAAACATCATAACGAGCTTTTACACAATCATCATCCCATATCAAACAAGATGTGCATTTGATGGCGAAAAGTATAATTCCTCACTGTCCCCCTTTTGTGGAAGACTCAGAAATAAGTGTTATGATAATCTGATTGTGCATTTGTGCATGTGTACAGCGAAGCACAAAAACAAGAAAAATCCACCTAAAAAATTATTTTCTTATGAACCAATGTGTAACCTCAGCTATGAGCATTCATCGGGCATGCAAATAATCCACTTCCAGCAAAACAAAAAAAAAAGAAGGAAGGCATGCTTGAGACTCTACGCATATTGCCATAAATATGAGGAAGTATCACACAAGGAATAGCAAGACATTCCTATAGCATGTGGATAATCGACTTCCAACGGCAAAACGATAAGGCGCAAGCAAATCTATATGCATATTTGAAATTGGAGAAAGTATCCCACAAGGAATAGCATAACATTGTCTCTCACATCCCAACCTGCATTGCTATTACTTCAACAGATCTTGCATCTTCAATATGATACAATCTAACCTCATAGCAAATCTAATTCTACCACAAAAGCAATTCATGTATTGGCCTAACAATATGACCCTTTTCTTTTTCAATTTACTGAGACATCAAATTCAACATCTCGAGTTGCAGACTGACTGATTTAAAATGGAAAAATTAGAAACACACAAAGTCCTTGCCCATTTAACATAACAAATATGAAGGCACACATAACAGCATTGCAATCCGCGCTTTAGAGCAACAGAGAAGCTAGTAGCTACTGGCTACTCCCACCAATTTTAACACCAAATCCAAGCATACTACTCAAAATAAGCTTGCAATGGAATTCTAGTTGGAATTGATCATCGCACCTTCACTACGAAGAGCACAAGGAACACGAGCACTGCCTGGATCTCCTGAAAAACCAAGCACATCAACACCGATTCACATGAGCCAACACAACTCAACAACCAACAGAATGACACGATCCGGATCGGGCACACGGGGATCTCCGAAGCTTACCCGACGGAGGAGGCGGTCGTGGAGCTCCCCTCCGTTATCGGCGGAGAGCGCGGCGCTGCGGGCCGCGAAGTAAGAGAAGAAGACGAGGAGGTGCAGGAAGTAGTAGGGCTCCGAGATGGCAGCGTCTAGCCACGGGAACGGGTGGGTCTGCCGCGCCGCGCCGCCGCTCGCCGCCGGCGCCGACGCCTCCGTCGCCGTCGCGACCTCCATTTTATTCGAGCGATGTATGGCGTATTCCTGCACAACGCCTCCGAGCCGGGAATCAAACGTCAGTACTCCGACATGTGGGACCTGTAAAGTTCTGGGGTCCACATGTTGGTGACACATGCGTTCTGTTTGCCTCTTCACATTCACACGCGCGAGCCTTCCAAAAACTGTCAGCAAATCAAGGAAGGGGAGAGGAATCGTAGCAAGAACTGTTGGCCACCAGTAACTTACTTGCTAAATCAGTGCTGACAAACGAGCAAAAACTGTCAGAATCCACCAAAATCTGAACTGGAATACCCTCAACCATGCCCTCCAAGTGGATAGACCGAACTGGAGTGGGAGCAGCAACTGATGCTAGCACTTGGACAGCAAAAACTTGTGGAGAATCATCATCAGTGGTAGCTTCATCAACACAGTCAGATTCATCAGTATTGCACATCTCCCAAAATTCTTGTAGAGCGTGCAACTGAAGAGCTTCAGGACATTTGTGGTCGCGAGATCATTTCTCCCCACAGCGAACACACAAGCCACGGGCGCGCCTGTAAGACCGCAGCGTGTTCAACTTGTCCTCCACTCCACGGGGCCGACGGTCATCAGCCTGAGCCCCACCCATAGCTGCCCGACCGCCACGAGCGATGGCCGGCGGCGGCATGGGCAGAGACTTGGACGCCGACTTCCTCTGTAACATCCCTGGTGTTACGAGCTCGTTTATTACCGCAATTTAGGCCTAAGAAAAATTTTCGAAGCGGGTTTCTCGAAATTTTTGATTTAAAGCATGAAAAACAACTTTTATAAATAAAATAAAATCCATTAATAGATAGAACGATATATATATATATATATCACGGGTTTATAAGCACGAACTGACGAGAAAAAGAGCGCAGCAGCTTCGTTTATTTTTCCTGATGTACAGCGTACTCGTTGATTAGCATTTATTACCGTCATGTCCTTGCACCACGACGTGTCCGTTTGCCTGGCCCGGTCGTGTCCACGCCCCGCTAAACGTCACCATTCGACTGCCCGTTTCGTCGCATCATCGCTGCGGCACCATCAATGCCTTGCTTGTCTCCGTTTCTCTGATTGTCTGTCTCTGCGTGTCTCTTCTTGGACGAGCGCAGTCGGCCACGCGCTTTTGCTTCCTTGTAACCTTGCGCGCGTGGACCTGCCGGACTGGCTGCGCTGGCTGTTTGTTTATGTGCCAAGGTCAAGTCCGCAGCGCCAGCGGGTGTACGACGTGTACCACCCTCGTGATGTTGTCCCCTTTCTTTTTGTATTTCAGCTGTCGTGTCCGTCGGTCACTCCTTGCTTCCCTCTCCATCGCGTCTTTTCTCTGATGATCGCCTTAATGAAAGTTGACCGGGCTACGGCTGCCGTATACTGATTTGTTTGCTTTCCCTTTCTCACTGCTGGTTCCGTCGTTTCACTCTGCGGCGTCATGAATATCTCTATCTACCTTTTCTTGTCTCCGTTGCATGTCCTTGCCTGCCTTACTTGTCTCTGCGGCCTCGGTGTTGTCCGTGTCAATCGGTGTGTCCTGCCGGCCACGCTGTCTCACGTCGCGCCATGACGAGTTAGGCCGAGTCAGTCCTCTCTCTCCCTCCCTCTCCTTTTTCCTCCAACCGCCACGGTTGACGCTGCTGCTCGAGCGTGTTTCCGCAACGCTGCCATCCTCTTCCTCTTTGTGAGCGCGCGCAAGCTCTCAGCACCGCCCCTCCTTTCTCCGCTGCTGACCACGCACGCGCGCCCGCCGTTGCGTCGAGCTCCACACGCGTCACCTCCGCGCGAGTACCAGCGCCGTCCTCGCAACCGTGGTCGTGTAGAGCCCCGTTCATCGTAGCCGCTCCCCGTGCTACCGTCCCGTGCGCATGCCGCGGCCTCGCGCTGGTCCCCGCATTCTCCTCCGTCGCGCACCCGTGCCGCAGCCCCACTGCGTGGCCTTATGCCGCATTCGCGCCATCTGCTATCCATGTGCGTGGCTGGCCGTTGCTCGCAGCTGCGGTCGCCCCCGCCACTCGGCCACAGTACACGCCGTGCCGAGCCTCTCGGTACCCCTGGTGTCCGCGCTGCTCCCATTGCCGGCCAGCGCCCGCGCATGCTGCTGCCCTGTTGCTCCATGTCCGTCACCACCACTGTCCCGGAGCTCCTCTACCGTCCTCTGCTCCCTGCTGTTGAAGATGAAGGTGAGGAGGGTAAGAATCCAAGCTGAAATATTGTACAGGGTCCTCGGTGCTAAATACGTGACACGTGTGAATAGTGCCAATGTCTGTGGGTTGATTTAAGTAAAGTACGAGGGTCTCAATGCAATTTGGCGCCGCTGCCGTCTAGCCCTGGTCGTGTGGGCGCAGGAGCGCGTGCATGCGCTGGGGACCGTAGGGGTGTGTGCTGTCGACCACATATTGGCCAGCTTTGCCTTTCGCCTGGTCACGCTTGACCGACAGAGAGAGAATGGGAGGCGCGAGCTCAGCTGGAATTGAGCTGGTGCGGCTGCCACGTGGGCCCGTTTTGCACAGGGGCCCGCTGGCCCGGGAGCTACCTCGCATTAGTAGAAAGTGGGGAGCGAGCGCTCGCCACGGATTGGCTCGGAGGCGCCTGGCTTCCGTTTTCCTGGCCGCTCGCCCAGGCCGTTTCCTGTGCTGACTGTTGGGGCTTTCTTGCCGTTGGACAGAGGGAGCTGTGGGGGCGTGCGTCAGTGAGAGAGTGGTGGAGGACACGGCACCTGGGCCGCCACGCCTTACCGCGTTGCTAGGGCGGCCGGTGGCCACCGTTCGCTCGTGGGCCGATCGCCACGCCTGGGCCACCGCGCGCCAGTCCGCCGGGCTGTCCACGCTGCCTGGCCGCACGCTGGGCCAGCCTGAGGCCGCCTCCGCTGGGCCGGCCTTGTGCCGCCTGCCTGGGCCGATTAGTGCCACATGTAACACCCCTGGTGTTTGCCTTACATTGGTGCATCTGCATTGCATCACATAAGCACATTCATATCATTACCACATGTGCATCATTCTATGTTTCCATGTTGCAACACGGTGTTCTTTACTGCTCATGTATGTTTGTACCTTCTGTGGTGTCTGTGTGTTATGCCTAGTACCCTAGAGGGGTTGTACATGTCCCATGTACTAGGGTCCAGTGTTTCAACGGATTGTTTCGCTTGTTTCGAGTTAACATTCCATGTGTTGCAAATGCATGTTTAAATTGATTTGAGAAGCTAGAGCAATTGCATCACATGCAAATGAATGTGGTGACCCACCAAAACACCCTAGCTACATTTATAATGTCATTAGGAACAATGTTCATAAAGGTCATTAGTCCAAATTAGGTTTCTAAGCCCTAGTTGACTCATGTTGACCCTAGAACTAGTTTTGTTTGACTATTTAAAAGTGCAGCTTGGAGTGTTTGCATGGAGGAGCACCCTTAAGCAAAGTTGTAGTAAACTTGCTAAGGAACAAAAGTTGTTTTATGGTCATCTCATGAAAATGATCAGAACACCCTCAAAAGTGGCCCACATGGCAGAATTGGGGCTGTTTTAGACTTAGCAAATTTTGCTAAGTGTTAAGCTGTTTTACAGTTTCGGGGTTCATACTTTGGAACAATGTAACTCCCAATCTAGGTCGATCTAGCTCTAACTCATGTTGACAAAGTTGTAGTTCCCATGTAGCTCTACATCTTGTATTACTGAAATTGTGGCAAAGGACGAACAGATTTGGAGTTATGGATCGTTGAAAATGCGCATTTCAATCGGTCCGAAAATGAACTGCAGAATTCAGTTTTGGGGTGCCCTCCTTTGGAGCTCCGTATCTTCCAATACCGTCCAATTAGCTCTTGATCCTTAAAGCAATATTGTTCACCTCGCAAAGATGTACAACTTTGCCTCTTTCTTCTTGATCACTGGACCACCGGATCGGGAGTTATTGAATGAGAAAGTTAGAGTTTCAGTCGTATTTTCGCGGTGGTATTTCGTAATCATCTGAGCAGCAATGGCCGACCGCGTGCAGGTGATACGAGCCGCGTGGCCTCGCGCGCGCACGCATGCATGCCACGGCGCCACGCTCGCTCATTTTCAACGCCCGAGTGCCCTCCTTGCTCTCTCATTCACTCCATCTCACACACCTCTCGCTCCTCTGCTCTCTCTCGTCGTCACGGTGCGCCCGCAGACATGGCCGACAAGCAAGCAGCTCCTTTGCCGCTGCCATTCTTCCTCCGTCGAACATCCTTGGAGCTCCCATTCGCCTCCACCTTAGCCACTCCCTGCTCACTTTGCCTCTCGCGCCTCATCCTCCACCTTGGCTCGCTGGCCATGTTGCTCCTCTCCGCCGGGCTTCCGCCATGCAGAGCCGCTTTGTCGGCCTTCATGATTCTTGAGTGGCCGGGCCACCTCCGCCGCCTACCGCCATCAGTGACCACCAGCCAGTGCTGCTGGGGCCTCCCGGTGCTCATGCTCTCCACCATCGCCGCCGAGCCAGCCCCCCGACGACCGTCACCGACGAGCCACAAGTGCCTCCTCTCGCTTCCTAATCCCGTCAGGGACTGTTTACTAGAATTCGACGAAAGTCGGGGCCTAACTGCAATGTCATTGACTCAAGTGAATAGTGCTTCCGAGGACCTATTTGTTGTAAATCGGGTAAAACTTTGAAACTTCATAGTAAATCATAGGAAATTCGTAAAATAGCAAATGAGGACTTTTGGAATCCTTGTGAAATTGTCTATGCAGTAGATCTATAATATGTCATGTTTCAGTTAAAGTTTTAGCTGTAAAAATAGATTTATGCCGCTAGGTTTTTAATTCTAGTTGTATTTGTCTTTTCATAACTGCAGTTGTAGGGCTCCAAATGAAGTGAAATTTTTTGTGGCATGCTACTCATGTGATGTTTGATGTGTGGTAAAAATTTCAGGATTTTAGGCTTGATCAATTTAGAGATATGAAAAATAACAAATGACATATGCTTTGCTTTGCTTCTATTCTGGACAGTTCTGCATGTATGCATTGTTTGGCTCAGTTAAGTTATGAATCATGCCTTGTTGATAATAAATGAGTTGTAGTAATTTTCATAAGCTTTTCAAAAAGCTAAAGAGCACAATTTTTGGTTAAGTATGTGTTTAGCTATAGTTGTTTAAAGTACTGTGGCAGTTTCTGCCCAAACCCAGAACAGGGGTTGCTTTGTGTGCCATGTGTGACCTTGTTAGTAGCAGAATTAGTTCTAGATGTTTATAGCAAAGTTGTTCAAAATTTGTTAAGCTTTCCAAAATTCCAGAACCATATTTATTGGACATGTGGAACTCAACTTATAGCTGTTTAAAGTAGCATATCAGTTTCTGTTCATGTTTTGGATATAGATGTCTTACTTGGTTTAATTGACCTTGTTAACTATGAAATCATCTTAAGATGATAATAAGAAAGTTGTAGGTAACTTTATAAGCTTTCCATAAAGTTAAGAATCATGTTTGTCGGAGGTCTAGAACTCCATTTCTGCTTCTCTAAAGTTCCTATAAGTTTTCTGTCCATAGCTGTGCCTCTCCTCTTGTTTAGGCTGCTTTGGTGCAAGTGTTACTTGTGCAACTAGTTTCATGGTGTAAATGATGTTTACTGTAGTTTTGGTAAATACAAAAGTCGTAGATGATTATCTTATCTTGCTTGTGTTAAATTTTCATGATCCTAGGTCTGATAGTTTAGGAGTTGCATGCTTAATAAGTCTCTTTGTTAGATTTTGATTACATTCTGCGCAGACTTAAAAGATTAGCATGTTTGGTCATGATAACTTGGGAATCATGCTGAGATGATTAAAGATGAAATGTGGATAATTTCCTAAGCTTTCCAGAATGTCTTGTTTTATATCATTTGGATTTATAAAACTCCAGATATGATTGATTTATGAAGCTGCTATTTGCAAGTCCAGAAATTGGCATATTCCGGTTATAGTTGTTGCTTCACCTTGACTTGCTTTGCATGTTGCTAAGTGTGGTTCACGTCCTTGGTAATTAAGTTAAATACACCTGAGATCTTGTGAGACTTATGTTCCATGTAGAATATTCTTTGTTATCTTAGCATGATAGATTGTGTGATGTTAAGTTAAGCATCGTAAAGTACTTAAGTGTGTTTAGTGTAAACGATGCTTGTCTTGCTTGCTATTTGTGATGCGTCTCATGGTACTATTCTTCATATTCATGCACTTGCATCTTGCATCTCATCTAGGTACGCTAGATGCACCACGTGAAGGATGAGATGTTGGAGCCAAACCTGGAGACGGCGTTTGATGGACCTATCCCGAAGGTGGAAGGACTGGACAAGTGCTAGGACGGGAGATGCTCACTTAGCGAGTGTCGTCTAACTAACACTCGACTCGATGTGGGATCCCAGAGCAAGCCCCTTAGCATATTAAGCCTCCTATTTTCCGAACTGCGATTCTGATGTTATTATTACATATATATTGTTGCATTAAGTTAGGTGTTGGATGCAAACCCTTGCTGCATTGGTTATCCAATCCTTGTCCGGATATTGTTACCACAATCCTAAGTAGCTCAGGCTCGAGTAGTGCTTAGCCACGCTTAAACGCTGCAGAGAAGTCGGGTGATTTCACCACCGCGAGATATAGGAAGATACATGTGGCACGGTTGGCTATAATTGCTATCGTGGAAAAAGAACCAGTCTTAATTTGAAATGAAGACCGGACGGAGGCTTGCCGGTTTGCAAGTGACTCCGTGCAGTCGCTTAAGGACCGATTCTTGGAGCCTTTCCTGTTCATGTTGAACGCATGCCTCTCTCTTAGTTGGCTGGTCGGAGACCGACCACGGCCGAGTAGCTCACCTCAGGCCGGGAGTCGATAAGTATAAAGTGCGCCTCGGAAGGGAGCCGAGGCGTGAGTCCAAGGGGTGATTTAAAAGTCCCGATCGTCTGGCGGAAGGGTAATCCCGAGAGTCTTGGCGCCGATCGAACCCGCGAATTTGGTTCTGAGATGTTCCAAAGGTGACCCACGGCTACCCTTGCAAAGTATGCCAGGTGAGAGTTAGGAATACCCCTCACCTGAGTTGTAATTCGATTGAATCGCCGCCTCCCAAGTTAGTGAGAACTTGACGGGCTTATCTCCAATGTAGATACACTTAATATCTTAATGGTTCGGAAATGATGATATGATGATGACACCTTATTATACCGCTATGGTTAATATTGTTTGCTCCTAATAAGTGAGTGCTCTAGTACAAAAAGCTAATCTAGTGGACAGTAAATGATGATAAGCTTGATGCTAAGTTTAAATTGGTTACTATACTCATAAGCTCTTTTATGCAAATGTGTCAAGCTAGCCCACCTCATAAGCCTTGCATGACCCTTGGTGTCCTTTACTTTTGGTTTCCGACGGGTAAGTCTGGCTGAGTACATTCGAGTACTCGGGGTTATCCCACCATGTTACAGTGAAGTTCTTGGCCTGTTGAAGATGGTGGTTAACCACTTGATGGCTCGGTGATTCTATAGTTACTTCTCATCTATATGCTTTTGTCGGATGATGTCACTTATGCTAGCAATGTATTTGGAACATATATTAATGTAATCTTTTGAAAGCTATGTTGTTTTCACTAATCGGTTTTGAAACCCCAAACTTGTACTATTATTTTTGAATTCATTTGTAATATTATTTTCCTTTGCAACCTCGCTGTATGTGATGTGTATTTGCTTAATCACGCGATCTTGGTTGTGATGTTGATTTACCGAGGTCTTTCGGGACACTTTCGGCGGACTACCGGGTTTATATGAGTGAAAGTATGCGTGTGTCAACGTGTTAGCGGGGACAAACAGTATTTGATCTTATATAAATTGGGCGATTCTGTTACACCGGCATCGAGCAAGATTAAGCATAATCTTGTCATGTACATTGTTTTAAAAACAAAGTTTTAGTTTAAAAGCCTATTTTAACTAAAACTTTAGCTACTGAAACAAATTTGTCAAAACTAATTTGCAAAACTATGCTAGCGACATCCTCCTTTATGCCCGATTAAGAACTATTAGGTGGCTATCTAAGTACTAACATGGGGGTTTTACTTTAAATCGTCCATACAGCGTGCTATTGTATGGATGCCATTCGCTTGAATGGTAATGTATGGATCAATTGCCTCTACGCTCGTGTAAGGGTGAGTTGTGAGAGCATGACCGTCCCAACTGTCTTGTCTAGGGGAAAGTTAGCTTTGGTTACTAGAATATTTACATGTTACACACATGTATATATGAAGGTACTTAATTATGGGTATATCTATTGGGTAGCTATGGATACCGGAAGTATATATATCCGGGATGTATATATGGAGAGTATCTTAGTTTACTGCTTTCATTGTGTGCTTATTTATCTCTTATGGGGATGGGCTGCAATGAATTTGCCTGCAGGTACGCTAACCACGAATGCGTAGATTGAATGTAGCTGACGACTAGCTATATATCGAGAGAGTACGTGTTATGCCACCAACATAGAACGTGATTGCCACCTTAGGTTGGCAATTTCATGAGGACGAATAGGACGAGCATGCATCATGATTGTGCTTGTGCTAAATATGCTTCCCTCACCTTGTTCTAATGCTAAGTAACTTGTGATCAATGTGATGTCACTATTTTCTCTGTGTGAAGCTAGCCAAAATGCCTTGTCCCATGCTGCTTGAATAGCTATGCTTGAAGTTAGTGTGTGATTAGCTTTGCCTCGTATGTTGCTTCCAAAGGAAATAGATGATGAGTTAATAGTTAACAAAAAGTTCACCCCTTTGA
Organism: Miscanthus lutarioriparius; assembly: GCA_904845875.1. Classification (NCBI taxonomy): domain Eukaryota; kingdom Viridiplantae; phylum Streptophyta; class Magnoliopsida; order Poales; family Poaceae; genus Miscanthus; species Miscanthus lutarioriparius. The sequence continues at coordinate 115,167,615 of CAJGYO010000005.1, read as the reverse complement.
AAACTAAATTGCTAAATCTAAGTAAAACTTGTTTTGTAGAGATATCCACCTACTCAGTAAAAAGGGAAATAAAAGATAACAGTACCTTACCACCATGTTCGCATGTTGTGTGTAGTGGTGTTGTTGTAGGTGACTACTTGTTAGGTGTGAGCTTTGTGCTTAGTAATAGTCGCTTAAGCTAATCGAATTGAGTGTTTCGAAATGCTCGCTTAAGAACATGATATATGTGTGGATGCTCGTTATCTAGGTAGTGCCATAGTTGTCACCCTTTTGTCCGCGGTAAGCATATGAGTGTCAAATAGCTTTATCCTAAAACAACGCTCAAGTTACGTAATCGCACAGTTGTTGTCTCCAATTAGGTTCTCTCTTGGGAGCCTGAGCCTGTACACGTGGTTGTTAGCCTTGGACGTTGTGCTACGAAGACTTTATCTATGCCGTTGCTTGACCTTAGGTCCAAGCTTAGTTCCCTTGAATGCTTGCATGTTTCGTGGTTGTCCCGCTCCTGTGTGGGAGGACCCTGCTCAAAAATCCTTGTTGGACCTTATTGCTCTCTCTCCTACTGGTGAGCTATTGAAACGCTAATCGCTATCTACCCTGGCTTTGGAACCTTTTCTGCACAGATCATGTCATTGCTTTATCAACTGAATCCCTAGTCAGTGCAATGGCTTTGTCCCTTGAATCTCGTTTGTTTTGTCTCCAACTCCTTCAAGTCTCTGGATGTTTATCAGTCTTGATCTCCTGTTGCTGCTCGACAGGACCAAATCTCATGTTAATCTTTATCTGGTAATCACTTTGGTGGACACGAGGCGTATATGGAAATTAAGCAAGAGTCTCCTGCTTAGTTGCCTTCGACAATTAGGCTATGTTCTTTTGCGCTGTGTTTTGATCTTCTGATCGCCTCCTTGTTGATTCCTAACCTTGTGACTATCCTTGTTTGCTATCCCTCTTTTGGCACAATGCTTGTTCTTACAATCTAATTGGTGCCACTGGAAATTTCACTTTGGTTGTATGATCAGTAATGGTGCCACGATTAGCGATCTATGGTGCCGCGACGGAACCTAGGGCCTCCTTGTGGTGGCGGCGATGTGGTTGTGCCATGGAGTGCGCTACCGGTATCGAGGTTTCTAGTTATGATCCATTGCGTAATCGCACCGATGTGTTATTTTCACGTGAGCTCTTCCTTGACTATCTCTCCATATCTTATCGAAGATCGCTATATCAGACCGAGAGTAGTAGAGCTTCCTTTTGAAGTCACAAAAAGGATAACCTTTGAAGAACTGGTCACCGACATAAACATTAACAGACTACAAGAGGTGGTAGATAAGTGACTCCACTTGGTTGTCCCACCCGTATTGATGTCCGTCACCTAGTGAACAACTTATGTCATCACTGTTGGATCAGAAAGGCACACAACAATTAATGTTGGACAAGTTGTTAGTCAGATAAGAATCGAACATCACATTATGATTATGACCTGGCTATCCAAGTCTTGATTATTATGTGCATGCTGATCGCACAGTCGAGATCAACAATCTCTAGTGTGACCCCTTGTCTACTGACTTCGATGGCGACCATCTGTTATGCGTCAATCACAACTATTGTTGGCAAGAGTGCAGATTTAGAACTTTTAGTGTTGAGAATCAACTGATTAGTTACTAATAGGAAGCTTAACCTCTGGCTAGGTGATAACTTTTTGCTAATTATGAAGGCCAGAGCTCACAAAACAATGTTAAGCAAACGAACAGCAAAGCCGGTCATCGATGCTAGTACTGCTTCCTTCTCCAAGCCCTATGTTGTCAAGTCAAGTCCATCTTGGACAATCACACGATAGTCTTTGGATGCTATATCGGCTATGTAGGAGCTAGCGAAAAGCACATCCCTAGTTTCGATCAAAGATCATTGTGCCCTAGGTACCATAAACGGGTTTGTTTAAGGCTCTATTTGACGAAGTGCTAGAGAATATTCAGAAATGGTTCCTTATCTATATAGGGATGCCCTCCACATGGAGTAATGCTTCGCGCCCTATGAAAATAGTCCATAAGTCCAATACTTGCGCATCGTCAAGTTGGTGTCTAGATCAACGGCGGAAATTGTTACCTAAGAAACATGTCAGGAAGACTATAGCCTCTATCTTCAGCTAGAGAAAGACTGCTGCTGCTATGAGAAAGGTTAGAGAGTGCAAAACACACACCTCAATGTGTGGAGCGATGAAAAGGGAGAACACGAAATATGTCCAGATTTTGTGGCACTAAACCGGTTATCTTCAAGCCGACGATTAGTGACTCAAATGAAGTTGGATTGACCCCAAACTTGGTGATCTCATTCCTTGCTTAGGACCCTTCAATGTCTTAAGTTGGCTTGAGTATTGGTTGAGTAAAACATCAGATTTGAGAGATATCTTGTCGGCTCGGTTTGCTGCTATTTCCGAACGCAGCAGTTTTGGTAGATGAATTGTTTGGATGGTCAACGGTGTCCGGTTGAGTTGAATTTTGGTGAGTAGTTAGAAGGCCCATGGATCTACATGCCCACCAAAATTTGTGCATATTGGAGAAGTAATTTGTGAGATATGGATAGAAAACAAAAGGGTACATAATCTGCAATTTCGATGTGACTGCGATCATCCTTTGCATTAGACGGTTGTGTTTGTAATTCATGCCAAGAATGTACAACTTGTAAATGTCTTGCTGTTAGACAACCCTCCATACCCTTGAGGAGACTAATTGCACCCCTATGTGCCTTGCTTTTGCCCGCTTAGATCAGCGATGTGTGAGCAATTGAGGTGTTCTCTGAGTCAATTTGTACCCTTGCAAATCGTAAGCATTTTGAAAGGCGTCAAACAACAGATTTCAAATTGTGCCCTTGCAATTCGAAAGTAATTGGAAAGGTGTCAAACCATAGATTTTTGGATTATGGTTTTGAGATATTGATTGGCCTAAGAATGGAAGCCACGACGTCAAATATAGTTTAAGAAAGCTGGTTTTGCTACGATGCAAGTCAACCCAACTTGTCGTGCAAATCGCACTACTGAAGGCAAATTGTACTTAACCTGTTTGGTAGTAAACTAGCCCCTAGTTTTGTGATTACTTGCAACTTGTGTTGCCCTCCAAGCCTCGCTAACATCCTTCAAGGTCAATGGTTCTCCAATGCCGACATGCCTTTGGTACCTTATATGTGTTTCTACCCAATAGGTTGCCCTCGAGATTCAACCCAGATTATCAAGCAACTTGGATCCAAAGGCTCCCTAAGGAATGATCATCGGAACGTTGAGTCGACCGAGTCAGCTATTACATTTACCACTCACTCAACAGACTCAGATAACACAGTGTTGTTACCAGAAAGAGCACTGCACACATGGAACATTATGTAGCTTTCCATCAGTTGACATATGAGTGATTGCACCGCTTCAACCAACTTGGATATTGGTTAACTAGCTTCTCATACCCTCAAAGGATGTTTACCCAGTCTATGATCACATCCTTTACGAGAAGTTGTGCTCAAGCCACTTGAGTAGAGAACTGCTTTTCAGACCTTAGGAGCCAATATAACCCCGTTGTAAGGAATATACATCAACCGACTGCGATCTAGTGCAAAGTCCATCTGTCTATGTTATATCCACTAGGGGAGTAGATGTTACAAGTATTTAGTCTACGCTTGTATCACTCTTCGTACATCATGGACGAAGTACGCAGGACAGTGCTATCTTGGATTCCTTCCAATGTAACGATGCTTTATGGACGCCAACGAAGGAAATTCTTCAGACAATAGCTTATGACGAAGAGCAAGTATCAGAAAGTGTCGTGACCAAATTAGCCTCTCTGATACTCCAAAGTTAAGTAGCCTAATGCTATCACTGATGTTGGGAACTGGATGACAAGTTTCTCTTCCCTTAAAAGTCTTTCGCACCGAATCTCGGGACGCGATTCCTTTAAGGGGGGAGGGCTGTAACACCCCTGGTGTTTGCCTTACATTGGTGCATCTGCATTGCATCACATAAGCACATTCATATCATTACCACATGTGCATCATTCTATGTTTCCATGTTGCAACACGGTGTTCTTTACTGCTCATGTATGTTTGTACCTTCTGTGGTGTCTGTGTGTTATGCCTAGTACCCTAGAGGGGTTGTACATGTCCCATGTACTAGGGTCCAGTGTTTCAACGGATTGTTTCGCTTGTTTCGAGTTAACATTCCATGTGTTGCAAATGCATGTTTAAATTGATTTGAGAAGCTAGAGCAATTGCATCACATGCAAATGAATGTGGTGACCCACCAAAACACCCTAGCTACATTTATAATGTCATTAGGAACAATGTTCATAAAGGTCATTAGTCCAAATTAGGTTTCTAAGCCCTAGTTGACTCATGTTGACCCTAGAACTAGTTTTGTTTGACTATTTAAAAAGTGCAGCTTGGAGTGTTTGCATGGAGGAGCACCCTTAAGCAAAGTTGTAGTAAACTTGCTAAGGAACAAAAGTTGTTTTATGGTCATCTCATGAAAATGATCAGAACACCCTCAAAAGTGGCCCACATGGCAGAATTGGGGCTGTTTTAGACTTAGCAAATTTTGCTAAGTGTTAAGCTGTTTTACAGTTTCGGGGTTCATACTTTGGAACAATGTAACTCCCAATCTAGGTCGATCTAGCTCTAACTCATGTTGACAAAGTTGTAGTTCCCATGTAGCTCTACATCTTGTATTACTGAAATTGTGGCAAAGGACGAACAGATTTGGAGTTATGGATCGTTGAAAATGCAGTTTCAGTCGGTCTGAAAATGAACTGCAGAATTCAGTTTTGGGGTGCCCTCCTTTGGAGCTCCGTATCTTCCAATACCGTCCGAATTAGCTCTTGATCCTTAAAGCAATATTGTTCACCTCGCAAAGATGTACAACTTTGCCTCTTTCTTCTTGATCACTGGACCACCGGATCGGGAGTTATTGAATGAGAAAGTTAGAGTTTCAGTCGTATTTTCGCGGTGGTATTTCGTAATCATCTGAGCAGCAATGGCCGACCGCGTGCAGGTGATACGAGCCGCGTGGCCTCGCGTGCGCACGCATGCATGCCACGGCGCCACGCTCGCTCATTTTCAACGCCCGAGTGCCCTCCTTGCTCTCTCATTCACTCCATCTGCGCACCTCTCGCTCCTCTGCTCTCTCTCGTCGTCACGGTGCGCCGCAGACATGGCCGACAAGCAGAGCTCCTTTGCCGCTGCCATTCTTCCTCCGTCGAACATCCTTGGAGCTCCCATTCGCCTCCACCTTAGCCACTCCCTGCTCCACTGCCCTCTCGCGCCCTCATCCTCCACCTTGGCTCGCCGCCGCTGCTCCTCTCCGCCGGGCTTCCGCCATGCGAGCCTGTCGGCGCTTCATGATTCTTGTGGCCAGGCCACCTCCGGCCGCCTACCGCCATCAAGTGACCACCAGCCGAGTGCGTGTGGGCCTCCCAGGTGCTCGCCGCCGCTCCACCATCGCCGACGAGGCCCCCTACGACCGTCACCGACGAGCCACAAGTGCCTCCTCTGCTTCCCTAATCCCGTCAGGGACTGTTTACTAGAATTCGACGAAAGTCGGGGCCCTAACTGCAATGTCATTGACTCAAGTGAATAGTGCTTCCGAGGACCTATTTGTTGTAAATCGGGTAAAACTTTGAAACTTCATAGTAAATCATAGGAAATTCGTAAAATAGCAAATGAGGACTTTTTGGAATCCTTATGAAATTGTCTATGCAGTAGATCTATAATATGTCATGTTTCAGTTAAAGTTTTAGCTGTAAAAATAGATTTATGCCGCTAGGTTTTTAATTCTAGTTGTATTTGTCTTTTCATAACTGCAGTTGTAGGGCTCCAAATGAAGTGAAATTTTGTGGCATGCTACTCATGTGATGTTTGATGTGTGGTAAAATTTCAGGATTTTAGGCTTGATCAATTTAGAGATATGAAAATAACAAATGACATATGCTGCTTTGCTTCTATTCTGGACAGTTCTGCATGTATGCATTGTTTGGCTCAGTTAAGTTATGAATCATGCCTTGTTGATAATAAATGAGTTGTAGTAATTTTCATAAGCTTTTCAAAAAGCTAAAGAGCACAATTTTTGGTTAAGTATGTGTTTAGCTATAGTTGTTTAAAGTACTGTGGCAGTTTCTGCCCAAACCCAGACAGGGTTGCTTTGTGTGCCATGTGTGACCTTGTTAGTAGCAGAATTAGTTCTAGATGTTTATAGCAAAGTTGTTCAAAATTTGTTAAGCTTTCCAAAAATTCCAGAACCATATTTATTGGACATGTGGAACTCAACTTATAGCTGTTTAAAGTAGCATATCAGTTTCTGTTCATGTTTTGGATATAGATGTCTTACTTGGTTTAATTGACCTTGTTAACTATGAAATCATCTTAAGATGATAATAAGAAAGTTGTAGGTAACTTTATAAGCTTTCCATAAAGTTAAGAATCATGTTTGTCGGAGGTCTAGAACTCCATTTCTGCTTCTCTAAAGTTCCTATAAGTTTTCTGTCCATAGCTGTGCCTCTGCTGTTTAGGCTGCTGGTGCAAGTGTTACTTGTGCAACTAGTTTCATGGTGTAAATGATGTTTACTGTAGTTTTGGTAAATACAAAAGTCGTAGATGATTATCTTATCTTGCTTGTGTTAAATTTTCATGATCCTAGGTCTGATAGTTTAGGAGTTGCATGCTTAATAAGTCTACTGTTAGATTTTGATTACATTCTGCGCAGACTTAAAAGATTAGCATGTTTGGTCATGATAACTTGGGAATCATGCTGAGATGATTAAAGATGAAATGTGGATAATTTCCTAAGCTTTCCAGAATGTCTTGTTTTATATCATTTGGATTTATAAAACTCCAGATATGATTGATTTATGAAGCTGCTATTTGCAAGTCCAGAAATTGGCATATTCCGGTTATAGTTGTTGCTTCACCTTGACTTGCTTTGCATGTTGCTAAGTGTGGTTCACGTCCTTGGTAATTAAGTTAAATACACCTGAGATCTTGTGAGACTTATGTTCCATGTAGAATATTCTTTGTTATCTTAGCATGATAGATTGTGTGATGTTAAGTTAAGCATCGTAAAGTACTTAAGTGTGTTTAGTGTAAACGATGCTTGTCTTGCTTGCTATTTGTGATGCGTCTCATGGTACTATTCTTCATATTCATGCACTTGCATCTTGCATCTCATCTAGGTACGCTAGAGATGCACCACGTGAAGGATGAGATGTTGGAGCCAAACCTGGAGAGACGGCGTTTGATGGACCTATCCCAAGGTGGAAGGATCGGACAAGTGCTAGGACGGGAGATGCTCACTTAGCGAGTGTCGTCTAACTAACACCGACTCAATGTGGGATCCTGAGCAAGCCGGAGCATATTAAGCCTCCTATTTTCCGAACTGCAGCGATTCTGATTATTATTATTACATATATATTGTTGCATTAAGTTAGGTGTTGGATGCAAACCCTTGCTTTGCATTGGTTATCCAATCCTTGTCCGGATATTGTTACCTCAATCCTAAGTAGCTCAGCTCGAGTAGTGCTTAGCCCTCGCTTAAACGCGGTAGAAGTCGGGTGATTTCCTGTCACCTGCGAGATATAGGAAGATACATGTGGCACGGTTGGCTATAATTGCTATCGTGGAAAAGAACCAGTCTTAATTTGAAATGAAGACCGGACGGAGGCTTGCCGGTTTGCAGTGACTCCGTCTGTGTCGCTTAAGGACTGATTCTTGGAGCCTTTCCTGTTCATGTTGAACGCATGCCTCTCTCTTAGTTGGCCGGTCTGAGACCGACCACCACGAAGCCGAGTAGCTCACCTCAGGCCGGAGTCGATAAGTATAAAGTGCGCCTCGGAAGGAGCCGTGGGCGTGAGTCCAAGGGCAGGTGATTTAAAAGTCCTGATCGTCCTGGCAGAAGGGTAATCCCTGAGAGTGCTGGCGCTGATCGAACCCGCGAATTTGGTTCCTGAGATGTTCCAAAGGTGACCCACGGCTACCCTTGCAAAGTATGCCAGGGTGAGAGTTAGAATACCCCCTCACCGAGTTGTAATTCGATTCAATCGCCGCCTCTCCCGGTTAGTGAGAACTTGACGGGCTTATCTCCAATGTAGATACACTTAATATCTTAATGGTTCGGAAATGATGATATGATGATGACAGCCTTTATTATACCTGCTATGGTTAATATTGTTTGCTCCTAATAAGTGAGTGCTCTAGTACAAAAGCTAATCTAGTGGATGTAAAATGATGATAAGCTTGATGCTAAGTTTAAATTGGTTACTATGCTCATAAGCTCTTTTATGCAAATGTGTCAAGCTAGCCCACCTCATAAGCCTTGCATGACCCTTGGTGTCCTTTATTTTTGGTTTCCGACGGGTAAGTCTGGCTGAGTACATTCGAGTACTCAGGGTTATCCCACCATGTTGCAGGTGAAGTTCTTGGCCTGTTGAAGATGGTGGTTAACCGCCGGTGGCTCGGTGATTCTATAGTTACTTCTCATCTATATGCTTTTGTCGGATGATGTCACTTATGCTAGCAATGTATTTGGAACATATATTAATGTAATCTTTTGAAAGCTATGTTGTTTTCACTAATCGGTTTTGAAACCCCAAACTTGTACTATTATTTTTGAATTCATTTGTAATATTATTTTCCGCTGCAACCCTGCGTATGTGATGTGTATTTGCTTAATCACGCGATCTTGGTTGTGATGTTGATTTACCGAGGTCTTTCGGGACACTCGGCGGACTACCGGGTTTATATGAGTGAAAGTATGCGTGTGTCAACGTATTAGCGGGGACAGTCGTACTTGATCTTATATAAATTGGGCGGTTCTGTTACACCACACGCCTGGGCCACGCCTGGCCAGCAGGCCGCGCACGAGCCTACGGGCCGAGCCGGCTTGCCTGCCGTGGGCCGCGGTATTATTTTCTGTTTTCCAGTGAACTAGAGTAGGTTTCCTAATATAAGCCCTGAGCGGATTTTATTATTTAAATATAAAATTATGTAAGTGTTCAAAAATGGTGAAACCAGTTTTGTTGAGTCTTAAAATCATGAGCCACCTGTTAGTAGATTTTGTTCACAAAGTTTGATAATATTTTTAGGAGCTATATAATTAATTTAAGATACTTAATATTATAAAAATGTAACTTATAGGAATTGTTATGGTAAATTGGTAATAGTATTGGATCTGAAATTTGTACAGTAGGCTTCTAGCAATATTAGGTACTCACTGTAATTTTTGTAGTTCAATAATAATTAGTTTGCTAGGTAGATAATGATGCTCTAATTTGAATAATGATTAAATCGATAGACTGGAATAAAGAAAACAACTTGGGTTTATATAACTAAAATATTTGTTGGGAAATAATGCCTTATCCGACAACGTGTATATGTAGCTTAAGTGCGGTTGTCGTTAGAACTAGCCCGTTAACTTGAGAGGCGTAGATCGTATTTTACGAATCACGATTTCAGTCGATTAATTACGTCTTTGCATTGCATCATATTGCATATCATATAGGTACGATGATGGATCAACGGATCAAGTGAAGGATGAGTGGAAATCTGCAGAGAGTGTGATGGTATTCTCTCCTGGAGATGATGCGATGGGCTTTCTATTTAGATGATGTGGATGATCTGAAGATGCAGATACTAACTTTTTAATATATATCTTACCTAGGCAAGCCCCGGTGCATAACCCTTATTTTTTTGTAGTTTAAATTATATGTGTGCATTAAGTTTTAAGGAGTTGAATGAAACCCACTTGCATATATATCTTTATCCTATGAGTCTTAAGGATCATGTAGATTGCTATGCTACAGGACTTCGGTAGAAGTCGGGTGATTGTCTGTCACTCGTGAGCTATAGGAAATATGTTACTATATCATTATCACTTGAAAAAATATAAATGGTGGAAATAAAAAATAGTGACCGGGCAGGGATATGGTTTGGGTATTGGTGGGTGTAAGAGGTTGTGTCGCCGTGGACGCGGGGCATAGCTTGGTTATACTATTTTCCCTGTCTGGTCGGTTGAGGACCGATCGTTGCATAAGATTCTAGGCAAGTCACAAACTTATTATCCCGAGCACATACTTGTGTATGGGCGCTTGGAAGACTTGTTGCTCTCTTATTGTGGGTTCCGGCTCTTTCCAGATCGACTGTCAGGGTTTTGTTTTTGTGGAGGAGGTCCTTGCACCGCACTGAGTCCGGGACTCAGGGGCGGGGGCTTAGAGTCCCAGTTTGGACGGGGACCTAGGACCCCAGGATAGGAGGGTGATGGGTTGGTCCTGCTTGTGTCTGAGGTACAAGCAGGACGTGTGTTTTCGGGGTACCTAGCTGGGGGCATTGATTCGCGAATCGCCGGACGATCCGGTACGGCTTGTCTACGGTGTAGCTCCGTAGTAAGAACTGAAGATGGAAGATGAAAAAAAGGAAAATCTGATTGCTTCCCACCTGGTTGAAAGTAGCACATGTGCTTACATAGAATGGTTAGTTAATGAACCAATGCGGCTATTAATAAAAATCAAATATAAGGATGCACGCTTAGTAATGCCTCCTGCAAATGCAATAAACCCACAAGCCAGATAGCCTTGCATATCTTTGGAGTCTTTTCTTTTCTCCTGTCGGGTAAATCTTGCTGAGTACAATTGAGTACTCAGGGTTTTATTCCCCCTGTTGCAGGTGACAGGTGGATGCTAGAGCTGACTCTTGTGTGTGGATACCTCCTGGTGGGCTCAGCGAGGATTCCTTTACGCTGCGATCGTAGTTGTTATTTATAACTCTCACCAAATGCTTTTATAAATGAAAGTTTCGTAATCTGTTGTCGTAGTTTATATATCAATACTTCATCATGTCATTAATACATGTTTATTTCCGCTGTAACTCTGTTCCCATATTTATATTCCGCTGTTCAATTAAATTATTCATAACTCTGATAATATGATTACATTCTACTATTATAATAATAAATGTTATACTCTGATGTTGTATTAAAAGTAATGTAAGAAATGGTCATGAATGATGTAAGCTTTATTCTCTCATTTGTGATCCTGATGGCAAAAATGTGGATTTTCGGGTTCTTCCCTGGGGTGTGCCTGACGAAACCGAGCAATTTAGTGTTTTCCTTTGGGTGCTTAGTGTCTAATGGAAGACAAGCACTCCCGGAAGACATTAGATTAGGCGGTTCTACCACAGGTGGTATCAGAGAGCAAATGAGGAAATAAGGCTTCGAAAACCTTTTCTAAACTAAAATTTGACAACAAATTCTTTTCAAAAAGTTAGGACATTTGTATACGAAGTTATATAAGTAGCCCTATTACTATGGTTATATATCCAGGATAGATGGCACTTTGCTGACTTAGATAGGGTTAATCAAGTTTCTGTAGGTACACTGACTCGAGCATAGTCCGATAGTATCGACTAGTTACAGGGAGATAACGATGTGCCAAAAATCTGAGAACGGTTGCCCTATATGCTGGCAATAGTGGAAGGACGTATAGGACGTGCATTCATGCATATCCCATTGGTGCATTGTAGCGCTCGTATTGCTTGTAGATACGCACTCCATAGGTGTCACGCGTGTCGTGTTGTGCACGACTAACTCGTTCCTGTTCTAGAGCTAGGTCTGCACTGTGGCTTCGTGTTTCGCATTCGCCCGTGGTTCACGCCGGTCATGACCCATGTCTCCCCGTACCCCTTTTCTGCGCTCTGGTCGGACCCTTGCCCTGCAGTCGTACTAGTTAGTAATGGCATCGCACGTCGCTCGCCTCGAACGCGAGGAATTTGGTCGATTCGTCATAGTGATCTCGCGCGGGAACCCTGGTGAACCACGCCAGGACCATTGAGCGCTCCGCCTTTATAAGTAGAGCCTGACTTAGCTATTGGTATCACCACTCGGCGTACTTTAGCTCGCTTAGCCTTTCCTTTGAGCCAACTTTTTGCTTAGCCTTCCTTGCAACCACCGCTAGAGATGGCAGGAGCCTGGGTTAGTACCTACTGCCTGAACGTTGAGGGTTTTCCTAGAATCCTGCATGCCACCATCCAAAAGCTCAGAGTCAAAGATCGTCCTGAGTATGAGGGCCATGAGTATGAGGAGCATGGCACCGAGCGGTGTGAGGTTACCATCTACATCAGGAAGAGTGAAGAGTTCCCCAACCTCACTGAAGCCTGGAGTGTGACCGCAACCGGGTTTCGCTTCGTCGACACCTACCAGGTCGTGGCCCACAAAGCCTTGCGGTACCTCTGCCAGATCTATGAGGAGCCCCTTGCCCGTACCCCCATGCGGTTCTTTCCTCCTTTGGACAAGAATCGGCGGGCATGGAGGGCTCGCATGGAGGCTTTGCAAGGGCGGGATGCGCAAGAGGACTGCCCCACCGTGGTGCACTTGACCACGTACCTGCTCACTCTGGATGAGCAGTACGACCGTCAAGCCTTGGAACTGGGGTTGTGCCTTCGGCGCGCCGGGAAAGCCGAGATCTTCAACCGGATGCTCTAGGTGTAGCTCGCCGAAGCGCATGCCAGTGCTATAGCTACTGAGAGTCAAGAGACTACCATGTCGGAAGCCCTAAAGGAGGCTAAAGATCGGCATGTCCATCAGCTACGGGTGGCCTATCTTGTCACCAGGGCCGAGCGAAGGATGTTGGCTGCTGAAAGGCAGGATGCCCCAATTTTGGAAGGGATCCCTATCCACCCGCCAGAAAGAAGAAGAACTGGTGTTGCAACACCGCCAACACCTCCACCCTTGGAAGTGTCAGAAGTCGAGCCCTTGATTCCTCTCACTTAGCCATTGTCACGAGAAGATGTAGATTAGTTACCTTGGGATGTTGTACCCGTAGTAGTAGTGTTTTTCGTTGCTGTCCTCTAGTATTGTATTCTTGCCGTTGTCGTTAGTCCGTAGTTGTTGAGATCGTCCGACCATAGGCGAATGCTGTGTCGTGAATGGAGCCTGAATGTCTGTATGATGTACCCGTATAAGACTATTGGAACATGCATTTTATTTAGTTCGCTGTGTTTATTGCGTTCATCTACCTTAAGTTCGTTAGATGTGCTTAAGAGTTTAATGGGCGATATCAAGCGGGTTACAAGAGAAGTTGCCATTCAGATACCAGCAGATCAGCCGTGATTAGATAATATAGGACACTGTATCGACTAATTGTGGATGTCCCAGCATAACACTTGACTCTCTTTAAAACAAATCCATCGTTGGATTTGAATTCCTTGTCCCTTGTTGTGGAGGGAACCTTTGTTGTTTGAATTTTTCCCTTGCAATACTCTCCTTATTCTATGGTCTATGACCCTACTGCCTTCATGGCGTGTAAATTGGTAGTAGTTGCCTGGTTGATAGCTTATGGTGCCGCGACGAAACCGAGGGCTCCCTATGGAACAGCTACCACATGGTGACGCTGCTCGGCACGCACTGGTATCGAGGTTGTTGACCAAGTGCCTTTACCAAGTTACACGGCCATACCGCTTTTGCTACAAATAATTTCCTTGGAAATGTTCAGGTGTTCAAACGGGAAATCCACAACGGGTTGATGCAGAAGTGTTCTCTCTAGTAACCCAGAGGAGATGGTTTTGGAGGAAGAAATTATGGCATGGTCTCAGTCTACAAGAAAGACGGATGTGGTCGAGTAAAGGGAAGAAAAAGAAGAGTAGTAAGAAAAGTTAGCCTCGGGTAGTCGGGAGTAATAGAAAAGTCTGAGTGGACGTCTTGTCCCAAGCCCTATGCTTAGTTGACCATGCGCTATGCATGCTAGGTCATTTCGCTGCGTGCCCTGTGAACGCGGTCTATATCGGGTCCTTATCTCCCCGTTTTCGTGTGGCCGTGGCATCGTGCCATGCTCGCCGTCTTTGGGCACTGTGTGTTTCTCCTTTTCCCAGCATCCGGTCGGCTCTCGACTCTCACGCCTCGTCCCTCGTACTGGACCCCCTTCCTCTCCTTTCTTTCTTCTTTTCTGAACATGGTCGCCTGCACGCCTCCCTCGTCGAGCGGACCTCCCCCTCTTCCCTCCTTTATTTCCCCCTCTGCCGCTCGCGCAGGAAGCGCACCATGTCTCCGATCTTATCTCCACAGCATGCACCATCTGTGTATCCCATCCCTCGCCATCCACTTCCGGTGTGTGCGCCCCACCTCCGTTCGCCTCTATAAATACCCTTGGTCCTTGTTCTTCTTCTTCATCCCCATTCCCCTCGCATTCCGACGTAGAGCTACGAGATCCAGTCACCATTGTGAAGCGAGATTTGTCAGTCTGAGGTGATGGTGTAATCTGAGGAGAAGAAAGGATCCAGTTCGTCAAAGAAGTTCAAGTTCCCTTTAGGTAGTCGATCTTAGGGTTCACGATGTTTTACTTCTCAGTCGACTGTTTCTGGATCTGTTAGTGCTATGCCATGCTTTGGATAATCATCTTCTTGTTGTTTCTCTATTGTCCTCGTCTATCCCGACTTCTGGAGTAAGTCTCGGTTGTACTAGGTTGCTCTTGGCCATGTATCTCTAAATCCCTATGTGGTTTAATACTCAAAGTTGTGTAACCTTTCGTGTAATCCCTGATCTATGAAAAATAATCATGTTTCCCCTTCTGGTTCTTACTTCGAATCTCGAGACGAGATTCTTTTCAAGGGGGTTGGTTGTAACACCCCTGGTGTTACGAGCTCGTTTAGCACCGTGATTTAGGCCTAAGAAAAATTTTCAAAGCGGGTTTCTCAAAATTTTTGATTTAAAGCATGAAAAGCAACTTTTATAAATAAAATAAAATCCATTAATAGATAGAACGATATATATATATATATTTAGACTCTCGGGTTTATAAGCATGAACTGACGAGAGAAAGAGCGCAGCAGCTTCGTTTATTTTTCCTAACGTACAGTGTACTCGTTGATTGGCATTTATTACCGTCACGTCCCTGCACCACGGTGTGTCCATTTGCCTGGCCCGGTCATGTCCACGCCCCGCTAAACGTCACCATTCAACTGCCCGTTTCGTCGCATCATCGCTGCGGCACCATCAATGCCTTGCTTGTCTCCGTTTCTCTGATTGCCTGTCTCTGCGTGTCTCTTCTTGGACGAGCGCAGTCGGCCACGTGCTTTTGCTTCCTTATAACCTTGCGCGTGTGGACTTGCCGGACTAGCTGCTCTGGCTGTTTGTTTATGTGCCAAGGTCAAGTCCACAGCGCCAGCGGGTGTACGACGTGTACCACCCTCGTGATGCTGTCCCCTTTCTTTTTGTATTTCTGCTGTTGTGTCCGTCGGTCACTCCTTGCTTCCCTCTCCATCGCGTCTTTTCTCTGATGATCGCCTTAATGAAAGTTGACCGAGCTACGGCTGTCGTATACTGATTTGTTTGCTTTCCCTCTCTCACTGCTGGTTCTGTCGTTTCACTCTACGGCGTCATGAATATCTATGTCTGCCTTTTCTCGTCTCCGTTGCATGTCCTTGCCTGCCTTACTTGTCTCTGCGGAGCCACGGTGTTGTCCGTGTCAATCGGTGTGGGTATGGCCCCCGGTATCCTCAAGACAAGACATGGGCCGCACCATCAGAGGTGGCCCAGCCCACAAGATCAAGGCGTGCACGGCGCTGCTCGGCGTGCACCGCAAGATATTGTATAGTACCAAATAGGCTACTTTACTTGTAACCCTGCCCCTCTAGAGTATATAAGGAGAGGCAGGGGTCCCCTAGCGGACGGGGATCCATCTAGATCTACACATCATGTATTCAATACAATACACCAAAGACACAGGACGTAGGGTATTACGTCAATTAGACGGCCCGAACCTGTCTAAATCGCTATCTCTGCGCCTTGTGTCACCATCTGGTTCCTGATTACGCACATCCCCACCGACAAATCTACCATCGTGAGATGCCCCTCGGTGGACTGCCGAGCATTTTTGTCGACAGTTGGCGCGCCAGGTAGGGGCTCGTGCACGCTGATCCTCCGGTGAACTAGATGGACCTCAA
The DNA here is from genome assembly GCA_904845875.1 of Miscanthus lutarioriparius. Classification (NCBI taxonomy): domain Eukaryota; kingdom Viridiplantae; phylum Streptophyta; class Magnoliopsida; order Poales; family Poaceae; genus Miscanthus; species Miscanthus lutarioriparius. Next base: position 115,151,673 of record CAJGYO010000005.1, on the reverse strand, counting down.
GATCAACATGACATTGTCCGCAAGATCATTCTTCGGTCTTGCATGGAAACCATCATCATCTGCGGCAATTCGGCTACCTGCAGAGCACCTCGATGTACGGCGATTCGGCTACCTGCAGATTCCAGCGTTCAACTTCTGCTGAATCCACGCCGACTCCAACACGTGGGCAACCTGCCCTGACTGGCTCCAACTCTCCGAGAGAAAGCCTACAAGCACCACACGGAACCTGATAGACTTTAGGGTCATGTCGTATCAACAAGATATACAACAAGCCAATAAGGAAGGAGAGAGATAGAAGGCATGCAAGCTAATCATGCATATACGTGTATATGTATCACGTACAGGCTAGCTGTTTTCATCCAATGACTACTCGATCCAGAGGCTACCAGGATGTGCACAAGTTTCTACATGTGCGCATGAGGCACTGCTGCTGCTCAGCCTCAATTCCCTAGACTCCGTCAAGATCATCACCAGGATCAACAATTCATCTTCAGCACCACTCAAACATCACGACGTGGCCGTCTAGAGGCATAAGGATGACATCATCTGGACTACTTGCTTCGACCACCTGTCGCGTCGCAACGATGATCGGCACATAGAACTGTGCCATGACGATCGCGACCGCCGCCATGATGATAGTTCGGAAAGCTCGAACGCCGGGCAACTTCGTCAATGCCGACCAGATAACGCCATACGTCGCCAACTAGACGCTCCGTCCAAAGCTAAGTCACGCTTTAATATTATTCTAAATATTCTCCAATCTTCGTATATCGCCATAATGTTTCTCCGAACTGTTTTCTCCATATTTGCTCTCCAAACGATTTTCTGAACCCCCGAACAGTCATGTTGATGCTCGGACGCCTCCAGAGACGGACCTGTCTCTGGCTCCTCCCTACACGTGCTATGGGCTCCACGCTCTGCGTTATGGGTGGTCGACAGTGGCTCCTTAGTGACGCCTGTTCCTCCTACACATGCATGGGCTCCGCGCTCGACGTTGTGGACTATGGGCTAGCTAGGGCTGGAGACTCAGCTACACACTAATTGGTCAGACGGTTTATATTAAATATAAATACATCTTCACATCAACTGATCACCGAACTGCATACGCCGTTTCATCACCATTGCTGATTTTTCTCTGGAGTTTATTTATTTGTACATCATGCACTACCCATTCTATATATTTGTATTACAGGATCATCGTCCAGGTGATTGGACCACCTGGTGCTCGGACTTCTCTACCGATCAACTGGTCGGACCGTTTGGTTTATGGACTCCGTCGCCGACCAGTTGATCGGACTGTTCGCCAGTCGCTTCTACTCAATGCTCACTTCGCTGCCGACCAGTTGATCGGACTGTTCGTCGGTCGCTTCTACTCAATGCTCACTTCGCCGCTGACTAGTTGACCAGACTGTTCGTCGCTCATGCTTCATCGCCAGCTATGCCGGTTACTCCTCAGTGCTCAGATTCTTCGTGCTCGAGGACTAAGTGGGCACACTTCACCGCTTAGACATCGCCAGCTACACTGGGGACTCCTCGGTGCTCAGACATCGCCAGCGGCGTCGGGGACTCCTCGCTCCTCGGTGCTCAGACATCGCCAACGATGCCGAGGACTCCTCGCTCCTTGGTGCTCGGACATCGCCAGTGACGCCGAGGACTCCTCGCTCCTCGGTGCTTGGACATCGCCAGCGACGCCAGGGACTCCTCGCTCCTCGGTGCTCGGACATCGCCAGCGACGTCGGGGACTCCTCGGTCCTCGGTGCTTGGACATCGCCAGCGACGCCGGGGACTCCTCGCTCCTCAGTGCTCGGACATCGCTAGCGACGCCGGGGACTCCTTGGTGCTCCCTTGATGGTCGGATCTTGCTACATCTCATCGGTGTGCTATCAGGCTGCTCCATGCTGTTCGGATCAGGGTGCTGATCTTGGGCAGCACGTCTAGGGTCTTGATACGCGCATGTCAGACGACGTCAGCAAGTTTTTAGACTTCTTTTTCTTTGACCCCGCTACAAGATTCATTCTTCATCTTCCAGCAGGCTCGGGGACTAAGTGGGCACACTTCACCTTGCGGTGAATGTGCGTATTTTTCATCTTGAGGCTACGCCCGGGGACTGGCTGCCTGCTCGGTTGGTCTTCTATCTTCTGACCCTAGCACCACGTGACTATGTCACCTACTGTCCAGCTCGGGGACTAGCTGTGGGGGTATGGCCCCGGTATCCTCAAGACAAGACACGGGCCGCACCATTAGAGGTGGCCCAGCCCACAAGATCAAGATGTGCACGGCGCTGCTCGGCGTGCACCGCAAGATATTGTATAGTACCAAATAGGCTACTTTACTTGTAACCCTACCCCTCTAGAGTATATAAGGAGAGGCAGGGGTCCCCTAGTGGATAGAGATCCATCAAGATCTATCTACTATAGATCAATACAATACACCAAAGACACAGGACGTAGGGTATTACATCATACTGACGGCCTGAACCTGTCTAATTCGTGTGTCTCTGTCACCTTCTTTTTCTTGATCTCGTGCTCCTCTACCGATCAATCTACCTTTGTGGGATACCCCTCGAAGGACTGCCGATGATATTCTATCGATAATCGGCGTGTCCTGCCGGCCACGCTGTCTCACGTCGCGCCATGTCGAGTTAGGCCGAGTCAGTCCTGTCTCTCCCTCCCTCTCCTTTTTCCTCCAACCGCCATGGTCGACGCTGCTGCTCGAGCGTGTTTCTGCAACGCTGCCATCCTCTTCCTTTTCATGAGTGCGCGCAAGCTCTCAGCACCGCCCCTCCTTTCTCCGCTGCTGACCATGCACGCGCGCCCGCCGTTGCACCGAGCTCTGCACGCGTCGCCTCCGTGCGAGTACCAGCGCCCCTCCTCGCAGGGTCTTGCAGATCCCCGTTCACCATAGCCACTCCCCATGCTGCCATCCCACATGCATGCTGCGGCCTCACGCTGGTCCCCGCGTTCTCCTCCGTCGCGCGCCCGTGCCGCAGCCCCACTGCGTGGCCTTGTGCCGCATCCGCGCCATCTGATGTCCATGTGCGTGGCTGGCCACGCTGCTCGCAGCTATGGTCACCCCGCCACTCGGCCATAGTACACGACGTGCCGAGCCTCTCGGTACCCCTGGTGTCCGCGCATATCCCATTGTCGGCCAGCGCCCACGCATGCTGCTGCCCTGCTGCTCCATGTCCATCACCACCACTGTCCCGGAGCTCCTCTGCCATCCTCTACTCCCTGCTGTTGAAGATGAAGGTGAGGAGGGTAAGAATCCAAGCTAAAATATTGTACAGGGTCCTCGTTGCTAAATACGTGACACGCGTGAATAGTGCCAATGTCCTACGGGTTGATTTAAGTAAAGTACGAGGGTCTCAATGCAATTTGGTGCCGCTGCCGTCTAGCCCTGGCCGTGTGGGCGCAGGAGCGCGTGCATGCGCTGGGGACCGCAGGGGTGTGTGCTGTCGACCGCATATTGGCCAGCTTTGCTTTTCACCTGGCCACGCTCGACCGACAGAGAGAGAATGGGAGGCGCGAGCTCAACTGGAATTGAGCTGGTGCGGCTGCCACGTGGGCCCGTGCGGCGTAGGGGCCCGCTGGCCCGGAGCTACCTCACGTTAGAAGAAAGTGGGGAGCGAGCGCCGCCACGGATTGGCTCGGAGGCGCCTGGCTTCCGTTTTCCTAGCCGCTCGCCCAGGCCATTTCGTGTGCTGACTGTTGGGGCTTTCTTGCCGTTGGACAGAGGGAGCAGTGGGGGCGTGCGTCAGTGAGAGAGTGGTGGAGGACATGGCACCTGGGCCGCCATGCCTTACCATGTTCTTTGGGCCGCCGGTGGCCCTGGCGTCCACTCGTCGGTGATCGCCACGCTGGGCCATCAGCTTGCCATCCACCAGTCATCCACACCGCTAGCTGCAGTCTGTTGGGCCGCCTGAGGTCAGCCTCATTGGGCGGCCTTGTCTTGTGCCCCTTTGGTCTGGGCCGATTAGTGCCACACGCCTGGGCAGCTGCCAAGAAGCAGCACGCGCTTACAGCGCCTGGGCCGAGCCGAGCTGGCTTACTGCGCGTGGGCATGCGGTATTATTTTCTGTTTTCCAGTGAACTAGAGTAGGTTTCCTAATATAAGTCCTAAGCGGATTTTGTTATTTAAATATAAATTGTGTAAGTGTTCAAAAATGGTGAAACTAGTTTTGTTGAGTTCCTAAAATCATGAGCCACCTATTAGTAGATTTTGTTCATAAAGTTAGATAATATTTTTGGGAGCTCTATAATTAATTTAAGATATTTAACATTATAAAAATGTAAACTTATAGGAATTGTTATGGTAAATTGGTAATAATATTGGATCTGAAATTTATACAGTAGGTTCCTAGCAATATTAGGTACTCACTGTAATTTTGTAGCTCAACAATAATTAGTTTGCTAGGTAGATAATGATGCTCTAATTCGAATAATGATTAAATTGATAGACTAGAATAAAGAAAACAACTTGGGTTTATATAACTAAAATATTTGTTGGGAAATAACGCCTTATCCGACAACGTGTATATGTAGCTTAAGTACGGTCGTCGTTAGAACTAGCCCGTTAACTTGAGAGGCGTAGATCGTATTTTACGAATCACGATTTTAGTCGATTAATTACGTCTTTGCATTGCATCACATTGCATATCATATAAGTATGATGATTGTCGGGTACCATAAAAAGGGGTACCTTAAGCAAAGACTGAAAAATTGCTTAGGACTTGTAAATATCGAAGCCAAAATACAACCGCTGGCAAACCCCAATTTCATCCGAGGCCCGACTGGATCGCCCGGCCCACCTCGAATAACATCCAGGCACGACCGAAGCAGGCTCGGCCCAGAACCATACCACGAGGCCTCGGATGAGGTACTGATTCTCTGACTCGCCCATGGCCCCACGCCACGAGGCCTCGGACGAGCCACCGATTCTCCGACTCACTCGAGGCCCCGCGCTACGAGGCCTCGGACAAGCACCCAGTTATCGACTCACTCGAGGCCAGCTCGGCATCAACCCCGTCACCTCCGCTTTGACCGACTTCTCCGACGGGACATCACATCCAACTAAAGCGTTCAACCACTCCCACAACATCAACATCAGCCACGACGGCACAGCGCAGTGCAATGAGTGGCCGCGACGAGACGGAAGTCACATCAATGCCACCGCCATCATCCGGGACAAGACGGGCGGGGTTTCCGGCACGTGTGCTTTCGGCATTGTGCCCATGGTCGACGCCCGTTGCTACGCTTATCTTGCCTAACCCCTGCTCCAAGGACAGCGTGGCGTGGAAAGTCATGCCCTGGTCCCTGTAGCCTTGGATCGACGTACAAGGCCAACTACTCTCTCTGAGCCTCGGCTAACCGCTCCCGGGTTCCTGTAGCCTCGGGGCTTACGCCCGCCGAGCCCCCCACAATGGTTCAGCCTCTGCATCGACTGAGCCTCGGCTCTCTACGTCAATGATGCGTCGGGACCGGCACGTCGCCCGTAGTACGCGCCATGCCCTGCGTCAGGCTATAGGAGCTCCCACGTCGTACACAGGGCCTAGCTCCTGTAGCCTCGGAATCAGCGTACCCGCACCATTGCATCAACTCCCGGCCTCGGCTCTCGCGTCCGTCAAACCTACAAAGGACCAAAGACACGTCTCCAACATAAGAAAAGTCGCTCTTAGGACCACAACAGAGCTCCCACGCCGCACAGGATCGGGCGTGACCGACGCGTCGCTCTAGTCCACCGAAGACAAGACCGCTCCACCGACCATACCGCCACAAAGGATGTGAGCTTGCAGGTTTCGGACATGCCGCCTCTGCCAAAAAAAGAACTGCCATGTAGCAAACACATGTACCGCCCCTGTGCCTCCCTTCGACTATAAAAGGGAGTGACCAGGGCCGCTCCTAGGCAGGACACAACCCGTGCAAGCGACGGACAACAACACCCTATAATGCACACACTCCTTCACTGCAAGAGATCAACATCTCAAGCAACCCGCACTACTCCTCACAGGGACCTGGGACCGGCTCCCTCTCTCGCTCAGCTTGTAAACCCCTACTACAAGCACCTCGGTGTAAGGAATACAAGATCGCTCTCTCAGACTGGACGTAGGGCACCTATTGCCTGAGCTAGTATAAACCTTATGTCTCTTTACATCACCATCTGGGATTAGGGACATGCAGTACATTTTCACTCGTTGGTTGAGGACCCGCCGATCCAAAACACCGACAGTTGGCGCGCCAGGAAGGGGCCATACTGCGTGTCAGCTTAGTCATCCCAACAAGTTTCGGATGGCAGACCCCGTGCGACCACTGCATCTCAGCACGGTGATCTGGTTCGGGAGCCTAGAGTTCACGTCTCTAGGATACGAGTACGACATGGTACTCCTCCCACCCAGAGGCCCGTCGACCGACGACGATATCACGCACCAGCAGCCTAGGCCCAGGCGGCGCCTAGGCCACCGCTCTCATTGCGCTCGCTAGGCATGACGCGAGAGGAACCAGCCCAACACCATGCAAGCTCAGGGCGACGCTCCGCGCTCCGCCAGTTTCCCACACTCGGCTGTTGGTGCAGAGTCCCTGGCTAGGGACCTGTCTAGCTTAAGCCTGGGCAAGGGAAAGACGTCGGTGGTGTGCAGCGACACCCCGTCATCAAGATCTGCCCTGCCACCTCTTGAGGAGCCGACTTCATCCCCGTACCCTTTCGGGTTGAGCAATGCCGCCGCCTACGCTTCCGCTCACACAGAACCCCCAGGATGCCATCAATGTTCTGCCCTCGACCTCATTGCCACAACTCCGACCCACGCCCACGCTAACCCCTCAGAGGAGGACGAGGCGTGGGCTAGAGCGGACTTCTCTGGGCTTCGCGACCCTGAAGCTATGCGCCGCTTCATGGTCGCAAGCGACTACTGCTTCGGCTACTCCGACTCTGATGACGAAGATGCTTACAACCCGATTCGTGAGTGCTTCAACGTCGAGCTTGGGATGCCGAACGTGGGCGACGAGGACGAAGGGGCAGGCAATCGCTCCCCATCCCACGTGGGGGCAGGCAACGCCACACCGCCACGCGCCGAGCCCCCACCAACGTGGGACGATGTCCCCGCCCCCGAGGAACTTCAACGCCTAGACCTAGAGCAACTCTGTGAGCTTCAAGCCAAGGTCGAACAAGACTGACTCCTTCTACAGTAGCTCCGAGACACTCTCGAGCGAGAGCAGCGGGGTCGCGGTGATGGCGGAGCAGCCCCACCGCATCAACAATGACGAAGGGGGCGAGCAACCCCCTATCTTCATCACCCCATTCGGCATGTACTGCTATGTGACTATGCCATTAGGTCTCAGAAACACAGGGGCCACGTACCAGCGGTGCATGACCTAGGTCTTTGGCAAGCACATCGGGCGAACCATCGAGGCCTACGTGGACGACATCGTGGTCAAGTCCAGGAAGGCCAGTGACCTCGTCGATGACTTGGAAGTTGGTGGCCCGCCTAAGTACTAAAGCTTGGGACCTACAAGCTAGCCAACAAGAAGGGCGAAATCCTCACCAATGCTTGGAACATAGAACAGCTATGTCGCTTCTACCCTTAAAATCCCAAGTGTTGTACAATTTTCCTCGAAATACAATAAAGAAGCGTTCTTTAATTGTTCTAAATTTTCGAGAAACCCCTTGAACCCATCGGTGCGGGTTTCACGTTACGATAACGCTATAAGGGAGACTCGGCTCTACCTCTGCAGAACCGAGCCTCCCTCGGGGCTAGAAGCGGGGGGGGGCCCCCAAGTCCTAGACACCATTTTTAGTCGTTTTTTCGAAAATTCCTACGCCAAACTCTCTCGCGTACTCTGACAAATCGATTGTAAAAAACCTAAGGACCAAAAGTTTGCCTCGAGGCCAAAAGGCCAGCCGAGCCACGAAGGGCAGCTTAGGCTCTGAGGAAGTTTTTGCAAAGGACTTGTCCAAAAACGAGACAGAGGGCAAAGGCTCGGAAATATAATAGAAAATGATTAAAAAACATATATACACAAGTACTAAAAAGGCCTCGACGGCCACGAGCGTTATGGTACAATGATGTAAGTCCTAATCTATTACATGGCCCCTTTGGCCTAGGTCAGAATACGGGATCGCCAGCGTCGATGGACGGCGTAGGAGGAACCACCTCCTCTTCGAACAGTTAGGCCAGCACCATGCCAGGGGCCTCAACCGCCTCCACCAGCTTCATCACCTCCTCCTCGGCCTTCTCATCGTCCTCGGCCACGATGTAACCGTCGCTGATGGCCTCGAGGTCGATGCCGGCATAGTGCGAGGAGACGATGGCCAGGGCACGCTTAACACCTGTGTGCAGCGCCCCCCTAAAAGGTCCTAATGGCTAGAGGGGGGTGAATAGCCTGATAAAAATTTCTACAACAACACTTAACAAAAGGGTTAGACAATTATGAGGCGAAGCAAATGTTGTGCTAGCCTACTCAAAATGGAAGCCACCTACCACAAGTCTAGTTTAGATAGTATCTATTCACACAATAGCTGTGACACTACTCTATGTTAGTGTGCTCTCAAAGGCTAAGTAAAGAGCCACACCAACCAAGCAAGCAAGCTCTCACAACTAACTACACTAAAGAGCTTGACAACTAGTTTGTGCTAATGTAAAGAGAGTGATCAAGAAAGTTATACCGCCGTGTAGATGAAGGAACCAATCAATCACAAGAATGAATAACAATGAAGACCAATCACCTCGGAATCAATGATGAACACAATGATTTTTTACCGAGGTTCACTTGCTTGCCGGTAAGCTAGTCCTTGTTGTGACGGTTCACTCACTTGGAGGTTCACGGGCTAATTGGCTTCACACGCCAAACCCTCAATAGGGTGCCGCACAAGCAACACAAGATGAGGATCACACAAGCCACGATCAATCCACTAGAGTACCTTTTGGCGCTCCGCCGGGGAAAGGTCAAGAACCCCTCACAATCAACACGATCAGAGCCAGAGACAATCACCGCCCTCCGCTCAACGATCCTCGCTGCTCCAAGCCGTCTAGGTGGCGGCAACCACCAAGAGTAACAAGCGAAACCCACAGTGAAACACGAACACCAAGTGCCTCTAGATGCAATCACTCAAGCAATGCACTTGGATTCACTCTCAAACTCACTACGATGATGAATCAATGATAGAGATGAGTGGGAGGGCTTTGGCTAAGCTCACAAGGTTGCTATGTCAATGGAAATGGCCAAAGATATGAGCTATAGCTGGCCATGGGGCTTAAATAGAAGCCCCCACGAAATATAGCCGTTATACCCCTTCACTGGGCATAACGCGGGCTGACCGGATGCTCCGGTCAGTTGACTGGACGCTGAGCCCCCAGCGTCCGGTCGCTCGTAGTCAGCCACGTGTTTGACTCCAACGGTCAACTGCCTTGCCCGAACGGACGCTCCGGTCAGTTGACCAGACACTGGACCCTCAGCGTCCGGTCGTTTCCAGTAAGGGTCTAGAACCAATTTTTATCGACCGGACGCGTCCAGTCATGCTTGACCAAACACAACCCAGCGTCCGGTGCTTAACCCTAAGCGCTATGCAGACCGACCACTTGACCGGACGCAGCCCTTTAGCATCTGGTCGCCGAGCGACCCAGCGTCCAGTCAATAGACCGACGCCAGCATCTCACTGTTACACGTGACCGGACGCGTCGGTCCCTCAGAGGTCCAGCGTCCGGTCACTGTATAACCAGCGACACTAACTCGTTTTTACTTCTAACTTCTCCACCCTTGCTCAAATGTGCTAACCACCAAGTGTATCACCTTGTGCACATGTGTTAGCATATTTTCACAAATATTTTCAAGGGTGTTAGCACTCCACTAGATCCTAAATGCATATGCAATGAATTAGAGCATCTAGTGGCACTTTGATAACCGCATTCCGATACGAGTTTCACCCCTCTTAATAGTACGACTATCAACCCTAAATGTGATCACACTCTCTAAGTGTCTTGATCACCAAAACAAAATAGCTCCTATGGTTTATACCTTTGCCTTGAGCTTTTTGTTTTTCTCTTTCTTCTTTCTAAGTCCGAGCACTTGATCATTACCATGGCATCATCTTCATCATGCTATGATCTTTGTTTGCTTCATAACTTGGAGTGTGCTACCTATCTCATGATCACTTGATAAACTAGGTTAGCACTTAGGGTTTCATCAATTCACCAAAACCAAACTAGAGCTTTCAATCTCCCCCTTTTTGGTAATTGATGACAACCCTTATACAAAGATATGAATTAAATTCAATTGAATCCATGTGCTTGCCCAAGCATATTTACCATTTGTAAATGAATATGGACAAGTTTCATGAACCCCAAATGGTAGCAATTGCTCCCCCCTACTTATGTGCTAAGAGTTTGGATTTTAGCTTGCACATATGCTTATATAGGAAATATAGGAGTCAATATCTACCAAATGATGCTAAGGTATAAAAGATGGACCTTTGAAGCGTGATACCAATCGGAGTGCACCATTATACCATTCTTAGCACCATGGTTAGCTTTCTATCACTTGGAAACATACTTTGAAAATATACCACTTGTAAAAACTCACTTGAAAAAGAAAGTTATATAGTGATTTCATCTCATCATTTAATCTTACAACTATCATACACCACACAAGCATGGATATTGAAATTTAAAACTTGTGCCATGCAAGCAAAACATATGAAATGCACATTCAAATGCACCATACAAGTTCATGAGCTTGCTCCCCCTACTTGTGTGCTCAAAATTTTAATTTATCCCTTTCCTTTTTCACTTCTCTCCCCCTATGTCATATATCAAGTATATCTTTATGTTTCTCCCCTTTGTCACTATTTTTACTACTATCTTTGTTTCTCTCCCCCTTTGTCATCAATGATCACAAAGGTTCTAAATGAAGATAATATTACTTGTAGGATCGAGATTATCAATGTCAATCAATGGGGTGAGGATTATTTTCCCAAATTTGGTCCAATCTAGATGATTTGCCAAAGATATTTAACTCGGTTTAATCCAAGGACAAGCTTCTTCACACCTCCTAATAAGGGTTATCTTGTACCATGTTGAGTTAAACACTTAAAGCTTATTTTCTAGATTAAACACTAGGTTTACAAGCCCATAAACATGTCATATGCTATCACTAGATCAAGTCAAGCATAGAAGCAATAGTGATACCATATAAACATCAAATTCATTTGATTTTCATGAATGAGCCTAATGAAATAGAACCACTTGAAAGGTCCAAATAAAATTAAAAATGTGACTAGATGCACTAATCATGTCCTTAGCATAGATGTATGTCATGCCAATCAACTTTTACCTTGGATTGCTTGAAGGAGAGGCATGTCATATAAGTCGGGGGTGCATCAACATATATTTGAGAAATCCAATATGTTTAACTCATTCCTTAGCTTGCAAAACCTTTTCTCATCCAATGGCTTGGTGAATATGTCGGCAAGTTGATCTTCGGTGCCTACACTCTCAATGCAAATGTCCCATTTTTGTTGGTGATCTCTTATGAAATGATGGCGGACACCAATGTGCTTTGTTCTTGCATGTTGAACCGGATTGTTGGTTAGCTTGATTGCACTCTCATTATCACATAGCAATGGCACTTTCTTGAACTTGATTCCAAAATCACTCAAAGTGGCCTTCATCCAAAGTATTTGTGCATAACAACTACCGGCGGATATGTATTCGGCTTCGGCGGTTGATAATGCAACACTATTTTGTTTCTTTGATGACCATAAAACAAGTGATCTTCCCAACAATTGACATGTGCCCGAGGTGCTCTTCCTTTCAACCTTGCATCCCGCATAATCCGAGTCGGAGTAACCAACTAGCTCAAACTTTGCTCCTTTGGGATACCACAAACTAACATTTGGTGTATGCTTCAAGTACCTCAATATCCTCTTTATAGCCTTTAAATGACTTTCTCTTGGTGAGGCTTGAAATCTTGCACACATGCATACACTAAACATGACATCCGGCCTTGATGCGGTCACATAGAGTAGGCTTCCAATCATAGACCGATACAACTTTTGATCCACCATATCTCCACTTGCATCACTATCCAAGTTGCCATTTGTTCCCATTGGTGTGCTAATGACTTTGCTATCAATCATGCCAAACTTCTTGATCATGTCCTTGATATACTTGCCTTGACTCACAAATGTACCATTCTTTAATTGCTTGATTTGAAGACCAAGGAAGTAACTCAATTCTCCAATCATGGACATCTCAAACTCATTAGCCATCATCTTTCCAAATTCATCACAAAAGTTTTGATTGGTTGACCCAAATATGATGTCATCAACATATATTTGCAATACAAATAGATATTTTCTAATCTTCTTGATGAAAAGAGTGGCGTCAACCTTGCCCATTGTGAACCCCTTAGAGAGTAGGAAATCCCTCAATCTCTCATACCATGCTCTAGGTGCTTGCTTCAAGCCATACAATGCTTTCTTCAACTTGTCACATGGTTGGGCTTCTTGTCATCTTTAAAATCGGGAGGTTGCTCAACATACACAAGCTCATTGATGTACCCATTTAGAAATGCACTTTTCACATCCATTTGGTACAACTTGATGTTGTGGGCACAAGCATAGGCTAGCAAAATTCTAATTGCTTCCAATCTAGCAACCGGGGCATATGTTTCTCCAAAGTCAAGACCTTCAACTTGTGTATATCCTTGTGCTACTAATCTTGCTTTGTTCCTTACTACTATCCCATCTTGATCTTGCTTATTTCTAAAGACCCATTTGGTTCCAATCACATTGTGTCCCTTTAGTCTTTCTACTAACTCCCATACTTGATTTCTTGTGAAATTATTCAACTCTTCATGCATAGCATTTACCCAATCAACATCCTTCAATGCTTCATCTATCTTCTTTGGTTCAATGGATGACACAAAAGAGAAGTGTTCACAAAATGATGCCAATCTTGATCTTGTTTGTACACCTCTTAAATATCACCAATGATAGTGCCCAATGGATGATCTCTTGTAATATTGGTTGGTTGGAGGATAGGGACTTGATTGCTTGCACTTGCATGATCATTGAGTTGAGATGATGTACTAGCCACTTGATCCTGTTCATTGTCATGAGAGTCACTTGCACTAGCTTGATGTGTATCATCTTACACATATGAGTTAGAGAGCACTTGCACTTGATCATCTTCATCATCATTCACTTGCCTAGACCTCAATTCACCAATATCTATGTTTTTCATGGCATTTGAAAGTTGAATGCCTCTAACATCTTCCAAGTTCTCATTCTCTACTTGTGAACCCTTGGTTTCATCAAATTCAACATCATGAACTTCCTTAAGAGTACCACTATCTAAATTCCAAACTCTATATGCTTTGCTTGTAGTGGAATAGCCAAGTAGGAATCCTTCATCACATTTCTTGTCAAACTTGCCCAATCTAGTGCCTTTCTTCAAGATGTAGCATTTACAACCAAAGACCCGAAAATATGCAATGTTGGGCTTTCTACCATTCAAGAGCTCATATAGTGTCTTCTCTTTCAATCGGTGACAATAGAGGCGGTTGATACAATAGCAAGCCGTGTTGATAGCTTCGGCCCAAAAAGATTGACTCACATTGTACTCACTAAGCATAGACCTTGCCATATCAATGAGTGTTCTATTCTTCCTCTCAACAAGGTCATTTGATTGTGGAGTGTACTTGGCTGAGAATTGATGTCTAATTTCAAACTCATCACACAACTCATCAATTCTAGTGTTCTTGAACTCACTACCATTGTCACTTATAACTCTCTTGATGGTTGTTTCAAACTCATTGTGAATGCCCTTGACAAATGATTTGAATGTTGCAAACACATCACTTTTGTCCACTAGAAAGAATACCCATGTGTATCTAGTGTAATCATCCACTATCACAAAGCCATATTTGTTACCACCAATGCTAGTGTATTGTGTTGGCCCAAACAAATCAATGTGCAATAACTCAAATGCTTTACTAGTGCTTATCATGCTTTTCTTAGGATGGGTGTTTCCAACTTGTTTGCTGGCTTGACAAGAGCTACAAAGCTTATCCTTTTCAAACACAACATCTTTCAAGCCTCTAACCAAGTCATATTTAACCAATCTATTCAATTGTTTCATTCCAACATGACCAAGCCTTCTATGGCATAACCAACCCATACTAGACTTAGTGAACAAGCATGTAGATAATCTAGCTTCACTAGCATTGAAATCAACCAAGTATAGATTCTCATATCTAAAGCCTTTGAAGATCAAATTAGAGCCATCTATACTTATGATCTCTACATCATCTACTCCAAATATGCATTTGAATCTAAGATCACACAATTGAGCCACGGATAGCAAATTGAAATTCAAGCACTCTACTAGCAACACATTGGATATGCTCATGTCATTCGATATTGCAATCTTACCAAGCCCTTTGACCTTGCCTTTGCTATTGTCACCAAATGTGATACTATCATATCCATCATTGTCATTGGTGTTGATTGAGTTGAACATTCTTGCATCACCGGTCATGTGTTGAGTGCACCCACTATCAAGAACCTAATGCCTTCCTCCGGCTTTGTAATTGACCTACAAAAGAGGATCAATTCTTTTTAGGTACCTAAACTTGCTTGGGTCCTTAAAGGTTAGTAACCAAGCTCTTTGGCACCCAAATGGCTTTCTTCTTTGAGCCCGTCCATGGTTTGCCAATGAACTTAGCATTTACACCATTTGTACCCATAATAAGCACATATGAAGAATTAAGCTTAATGGAGGATACATTAGCATTTTTATTTTTGTTGGTGCATTCTTGCTCTTTATGACCAACTTGCTTGCACCTAGTGCAAAACCGACCATTATTCTTCGCAAAACTAGTCTTGTGAGGAGCAAAGGCCGCCTTGCCTTTCTTGGGGGTATAGCCTAATTCCTCTTTGTAGAGAGAAACTCTTTGGCTATCCAAGCACATAAGCAAGCGGTCCTCACCACCATAAGTCTTAGCTAAGGTGTGAGTGAGCTTAGTAACCTCCTTCTTGAGATTCTCATTCTCAACCACTAGCGAGGCATCACAAGTGAGACCGTCACCACTAGATGAGGTGGTAGTGGAAGTACTACAAGAAGGGTTAGTAGAAGGAGCAATGATAGGCATAGATAGTGATTCATCAATTATGTCACAAGTTAAACCTACATCACAAGTATCAACATGCTTCTTTTTATTTTGCTCATCAAGTAAAGAAGAATGAGCCTTTTCAAGCTTTTTGTGAGCTTTGCCAAGCTTCTCATTGGCTTCCTCTAGCCTCTCATGAGATGCATTGAGCTCATCAAAGGCTTGCTTAAGGGCTTTTAGTTCCTTATGCAAGCTTTTGCATTCCCTTCTCTTGATGTCAAAGTGTTCTCTAGCATCTTCTAGCATGTCGAATAATTCATCCTTAGTAGGTTCATCATTATCACTATCACTATCATTTTCTTTTTCATATTCATTATCATCATCATGTTCTTCATCACTTTCATCATCACAAGATTGTACCTTAGTGGCCTTAGCCATGAAGCATGATGAAGAGTCGAAGAGAAAAGGCTTTTCATTGATGGCAATGCTTGCTAGAACCTTCTTCTTGGTGGTCTTGTGATCATCACTATCATCATCATCATCACTTGAGGAAGCATCACTATCCCAAGTGACCACATATGAACCACCCTTCTTCTTCTTGAAGGCCATCTTGTCCTTCTTCTCTTTCTTTTCCTTCTTATCCTTCTTCTTGTTCTTTTTGTTGTCATCATCATTGTCGCTATTGTATGGACATTGAGCAACAAGATGATCTTTGCTTCCACACTTGAAACATCTTCGTGGCTCTTCCTTGTTCTTGAATGAAGACTTCTTTCTTCTAGCATGATAGCCCTTCTTCACCATGAACTTGCCAAATCTCTTGACAAAGAGAGCCATCTTCTTATCATCATCATCATCCCATGAATCATCTTCTTCACTTGATGTTTCTTGCTTTGCTTTGCCCTTGGATGATGTGGCTTTGAATGCCACGCTCTTCTTCTTCTCATCCTTCTTCTCATCTTTCTTCTCCTTCTTTTCTTCCTTCTCATCATCATCTCTATAAGTATCATCGGTCATTATATCTCCCAACACTTGGTTTGGTGTCATTGTGTCCAAACCACTCCTCACTCGAATAGTGACCAATGTACCAAATCTTGAGGGAAAGCATCTCAAGAACTTGTGGGAGAAGTCTTTATCCTTCACTTCTTCTCTAAGTGCTTTGAGATCATTGATAAGCACTTGAAGCCTATGTAACATCTCCGGCACACTCTCATCATCCTTCATCTTGAAGCTTGCAAATTTTTCTTTGAGAATGTAAGCCTTTGCATCCTTCACAGCTTGAGTGCCCTCAAATGATTCTTCCAACTTCTTCCATGCCTCATGAGCCATCTCAAAATTTTTGACTTGCTCAAATGTTCTTTCATCAATTGCATCATGAATAGCACTTAGAGCAATGTCATTGTTTTGGAGAAGTACTTCTTCGGCCGCGGTGGGATTCTCCGGATCTTCAATCTCAATTTTTGTTTCTACCACCTTCCAAACCTTCCTATTGATTGACTTGATATAAGTTGTCATCTTGGCCTTCCAATAGGGATAGTTGGAGCCATCAAATTAGGGTGGCTTCTTGGTATTGTTGATTTGAGCCATTTTAACACCGAAGGTTGTTAAGCCTCAAATAATGGTGACCTCAGCTCCGATACCACTTGAAAGGTCCTAATGGCTAGAGGGGGGTGAATAGCCTAATAAAATTTTCTACAACAACACTTAACAAAAGGGTTAGACAATTATGAGGCGAAGCAAATGTTGCGCTAGTCTACTCAAAATGCAAGCCACCTACCACAATTCTAGTTTAGATAGTATCTATTCACACAATAGCTATGACACTACTCTATGTTAGTGTGCTCTCAAAGGCTAACTAAAGAGACACACCAACCAACCAAGCAAGCTCTCACAACTAACTACACTAAAGAGCTTGACAACTAGTTTGCGGTAATGTAAAGAGAGTGATCAAGAAAGTTATACCGCCGTGTAGATGAAGGAACCAATCAATCACAAGAATGAATAACAATGAAGACCAATCACCTCGGAATCAATGATGAACACAATGATTTTTTACCGAGGTTCACTTGCTTGCCGGCAAGCTAGTCCTCGTTGTGGCGGTTCACTCACTTGGAGGTTCACGCACTAATTGGCTTCACATGCCAAACCCTCAATAGGGTGCCGCGCAACCAACACAAGATGAGGATCACACAAGCCACGAGCAATCCACTAGAGTACATTTTGGCGCTCCGCCGAGGAAAGGTTAAGAACCCCTCACAATCACCACGATCGGAGTTGGAGACAATCACCGCCCTCTGCTCAACGATCCTCACTGCTCCAAGCCGTCTAGGTGGCGGTAACCACCAAGAGTAACAAGCGAAACCCGCAGCGAAACACGAACACCAAGTGCCTCTAGATGCAATCACTCAAGCAATGCACTTGGATTCACTCCCAATCTCACTATGATGATGAATCAATGATGGAGATGAGTGGGAGGGCTTTGGCTAAGCTCACAAGGTTGCTATGTCAATGAAAATGGCCAAAGATATGAGCTATAGCCGGCCATGGGGCTTAAATAGAAGCCCCCACGAAATATAGCCGTTATACCCCTTCACTAGGCATAACGCGGGCTGACCGGACGCTGAGCCCCCAGCGTCCGGTCGCTCGTAGTCAGCCACGTGTCCGACTCCAACGGTCATCTGCCTTGCCCGAATGGACGCTCCGGTCAGTTGACCGGATGCTGGACCCTCAGCGTTCGGTCGTTTCCAGTAAGGGTCCAGAACCAATTTTTATCGACCGGACGTGTCCGGTCATGCTTGACCGGACACAACCCAGCGTCTAATGCTTAACCCTAAGCGCTGTGCAGACTGGCCACTTGACCGGACGTATCCCTTCAGCGTCCGGTCGCCGAGCGACCCAGCGTCCGGTCAATAGACCGACGCCAGCATCTCACTGTTACACATGACCGGACGCGCCGGTCCCTCAGAGGTCCAGCGTCCGGTCACAGTATAACCAGCGACGCTAACTCGTTTTTACTTCTAACTTCTCCACCCTTGCTCAAATGTGCTAACCACCAAGTGTATCACCTTGTGCACATGTGTTAGCATATTTTCACAAATATTTTCAAGGGTGTTAGCACTCCACTAGATCCTAAATGCATATGCAATGAATTAGAGCATCTAGTGGCACTTTGATAACCGTATTCCGATACGAGTTTCACCCCTCTTAATAGTATGACTATCAACCCTAAATATGATCACACTCTCTAAGTGTCTTGATCACCAAAACAAAATTTCTCCTATGGTTTATACCTTTGCCTTGAGCTTTTTGTTTTTCTCTTTCTTCTTTCCAAGTCCGAGCACTTGATCATTACCATGGCATCATCTTCATCATGCTATGATCTTTGTTTGCTTCACAACTTGGAGTGTGCTACCTATCTCATGATCACTTGATAAACTAGGTTAGCACTTAGGGTTTCATCAATTCACCAAAACCAAACTAGAGCTTTCACCCCCGGAGCCGCTCATGGACGCGGCCGCTCAACGCGGTCAAGTGGCTCCCAAGGGAGCTACCCGACTTGACCCCCCAACCTCCAGGGCCTCGTAGGTGGTACGGGCGGCGCCCTACAGCACTTTGTGCCCCGGATCTCGGCCTCGAGCACCGCCTGCACTGCGATGGAGGCCTCGGCTGCCTGGGAGGCCTCCTTCTCCAATCCTACGCCAAGACAAGCGGGTTGGGGGTTAAGCGCGAAAGGAAATAAACCGAACAAGGGTGTAGGCCTATGAGACTCACCCTTGGTTTTCTCCATCCAGCTTTGAACCTTTACCCGAGAGGCCTCGGCCGCCCTAGAAGCCTCTCGCTCTAGCTCTGTGTCACATTGGGGTGTCAGGGGTCGAACGCGAAAGAAATAAATCAAACAGGGGGCGTGGATCAACAGGACTCACCCTCGGCCTTTTCCTTCTAGGCTAAGGCCTCGACCCGAGAGGTCTCGGCCACTTTTATAGCCTCCGCCAGCGCGCCCTTCATCAGCAGGTGCGTGCCCTTCTCCGCCTCCAGCTGTTCGGCGATGGCCTTAGTAGAAGCTACCTCCTGCTCGGCCCAGGACCTAGAGGTGTCCCGCTCACCGGCCACCCGGGTTAGCTCCTCCTCCAACACCTGAATCCACGCCGCTAGAGGGGCGGCCTGCTCCCGAGCCGTGGCTGCTTTGACCTTCAGGTCAGCACAGTGAAGGCGGAGGTCCTCCACCTCCGCGCTCCATGCCGACAGAAGCCCATTGGCGTTGGGGAGTAGCTCCTTCTGCTGCCGGAGCTGGTCCTAGACGTCCCTCTCCCACCGGAGGAACATCGATTTCTCGAGGGACCGAGCCTCGAGCTCCTGGATAAGCACAACATACGTCAAAGAACTGCTAGAGGGCTCGGAGGAAGGACAACGCGGTGCAAGAAAGGAAAGCATGTACCCGGGCAACACCGGGCAGGTCCTCGGCCACGACGGATAGTGCCGTCCGTAGCGACCGCTCGGCCAGTAGGCGGAATTGCTCAAGGGAGCCCCAGTGCCCCCCCCTCATCCACATCCTCAAGGGCAAACAGAGGCTCCCCCTCAGGGTCGTCCTGGCTCCGCCACAAGACACGCGGGCTATCCCACCCGCGGGGCTCAGGTCAGACCCGGACAAGGGCCGAGCTCCCCTCGCCTGGAGTTGGGGCTGGCTGCTCCGCGGTGCTGGCTGCCTCGGCATCTGCCACCTCCTTCCCCCGGGAGGTATCGTTGGAGGAGATTGTCTGAACCTCCAACTCCTGGGTGCTCTCCTGCGACGGCGACGGGTCTTGGACCGGGGGCCGCACCGGAGCTTGCCCCGCCTCCATCTCCGCATCCTGGGCCGACGTCCCTGCTGCGCCTGAGCTAGCCTCTGCCACCTCAGCCTCGGTGGTCCTGGAAGCACCGGCCTCCGTCACCTCGGCCTCGATGGTCCTGGAAACCTCGGCCTCGCCCTCGGTGGCCTCAGCGATTGTAGGCGCCTCGGCCTCACCTGCTTCGAGGGCCCTAGCCTCGCGGGGCGTAGGCGCCTCATCCCTCGCCTGCTTCGCAGCCGCCTCGGTGGCCTCTCCTTGGCTTGGGCGGCCGCTCCACCAGTTGGCCTCCATCCGATGCCACGCCACCGCGCCGCAGCGGCCCGCACATCCACCACCACCCCCATCGGCGGTGGCGCTGGTGCTCACCTTGAGCGCCTTAAGTGGCGCCAGGGCGGGCGCTTCAGCCTGATGCTTCTGGCTGAAAACGAACCACTCACGAGGTCAGCATATGACCAAAGAATGAATGGGAGATATCGCAAACTCCACTGGTAAAACACTTACCTTGAACGGGGAAGCAACAGCTTCCACACCAAATAAAGGCCCCCGTCCTCCTCGGCGTAGCGGAAGGCCGCCACGGCGGCGCAATGGCACGGCCTCCAGATCTCGCCGCGCAGTACGCCGGCCGGCCCTCGCCGGACTCACCGGCGCCTCGGACCTCCGGATGCCATCGATCGGCTCACCGGTGTCATCTCAAATAGGAGGCGCGGTTGAGTCGCCCCCACCGTCACCCGCTCCACCTCCACCATCAAGCCCATCAGGCCGACGGCGCGCTTCCCCGACGCCCATGTCTCGGGCTTGTCGGCCTCGACCCCGGGGTGGGCGATCGCCAGCCTCGAGGCGCCCTCTCCTCCTCCTCCCGAAGATGCCAGGCCGCTCACCGATGCCCCGAGCGCCGTCTCCCTGACGTTAGGGAGGTGGTCCAGGGGACCTCGCCCCGCCTCACTGTCGTCATCGTCGTCACTCAAAAAGTCCATCGACGACGATGACGAAGATGGCTCCTCTGGGAGACCGTCGCGCCTTTGTTGCCGGTGACATTTCTCCAGCTCATCGCGCTCGAGGCTCTTCCTCTTGCGCCTTGCCTCCTCGGCATCCTTCCGCTCCTTGTACGCCTCGGCGTGTGCCCTGTTCTTGGCTCGCCGCTCTGCAACATAAGTCCTCGAGAACAGGCGTGGGGAGGCTCGCTTGACATCCCTCATCCCAGCTTCTATTAAAATTTGGTGTCATTTGGCCAAGTAGCCAGAACAAGTTACAGCTGTTTAGCAAGGCAAATTGTGCAATAAGGAAACAGAACGAAATGTAAGGAGCAAGAAGGCCTCGGGGTTGCATGAGTAACTCCTGCGACTCACCGAGAGATATATACCCTTGCGACAGTGCATTGGGAACGGGGTCGATCATCGCCTCTCTCATGCCACCCTCCACCATCTCTCTCACCCGATACACATAATCTCTAGGTGCGCTTGTCGGAGAGGGCGACGATGTGGACATCCGAAGATGCCATCAATCGGCTCACCCGTGTCATCTCAAATAGGCGCCGCCATCTAAAGCGAGCCATCGGCCTACATAAAAGCACCCTCTATATGAGTTATATATTGTTGCATTAAGTGGTGGAAGGCCGCCACGACCACCTTACGGCCCGCCAGTTAGGTCGGGATTGGCTGCCCAGCCTCCAGGGCGCCCTCAGGTGGTTACTTGGCTGCGGAAAGAATGATATCTTAACCATGTGTGATGATCGACCAACGGGACGTTCCTCCACCTCTCCGGTTGCTGGCTCTCCACGACCCCCACGCCGATATAAGGCGGCGACCTTTCGGGGAAGCTTGTTGTCATCATTGCGGAGGGTAGAACCAGCTATTGTACCAAATGACGGCGGTTGACGACGATCCAGTGTCATGGGCCAGATGATGTAGAAGGGTTACCACGGTCTTGGCACACTTGGAGAGTGCACTTGACACCGCCCTCAACGCCTTCCAATGTGCCGGATGATATGGGATATGCACTAAGTTGGCCGGATGTTATTGGCTTGGTGGTGAGCCCATAATAAAGCCCAAAAGAAGTGGAGCCACAACTCCTAGTGGGGGGCAATGCCAAGGTACCCCTCGCAGACGGTAATGAAGATGGCCACCTGCGCGATGGAGTTGGGGTTGAAGTTGTGGAGCTCCACGCCAGTAGTAGTGCGGGTTTTCACTAATTAGCCCCGCATGAACCGGTCCGCCGGCAAGCCAAGGCCGCGCTCATGGATGGCCACGAAGCTCACGATGTAGCCATCGCGTGGCCTTGGCTCTCGCTCATTCCCTAGAGCAATCCACTTCGGCCTGTTAGGGTCGGTGACCGGGCGGAGGAGACCATCGTCGACGAGCGAGCTCGCTCGTTCCTCGGAGCAATCATCATCACCACAGACACGTTGAATGTAACCCCAAGGATCTCGCACGAGGACAACAAATACCACCATCCATGGGTGCAGTGGAAAATGTGTCTACGGCGGTAAGGCGAGCTCTCGCTTTCTCTCTCTCTCTCTCTCTCTCCTTTCCTCCCCCTTCTCCCTTCTTCTCCCCAGCGCTCTCTTCCTCTGTTCTTGGCAACCGCTCAAAGGCAGAGAGGGCGAACGCAGGCGGAAAAGGTAAAGAGGGGCGGGGCGCGGCGCGTCATGTATTCATAAGGGAGGAGAGAGGGCAAACGGGCGGGCAATGAAACTAGGAAAGAATTTCCCAGATCTGGCGCAGTTAATGCGGATCCGACTAAACCGCCCATGCGTCCACCTTTTTCTTATTAACCGTGTGCGCACAGTAACATTCCATCTGCAGACATCGCGTCACATCCGCCCACGGCGACGGTAGGCGCCGTTCCGTCTCCCCGAGGAACCGCCTCAAAAGGCGCACCCGCCATCGCCAGCCGATGGGAAGGGAATATTCCCCACTCGATTCCTTTCAGACTAAGGAACTGGGCACCGAGCCCGTTACGGTCCAGGGGTTCGAAGGCTGGGCCCCCGAGGGTCTCGACAGCCGCCCCAGGACAAACAGAGTCAGGGACGACTATGGGCGAGCGTGTACATGGCCAAGGCCCAAGCAAGCAATTGCTTGGGATGCCCTAAGTCGTGTCCGAGACCGACAGGGAGGTCTCTGAATGGGATCCCATCGAAGGGAGGCACCGAGCCCCCGAGGCCAATTGAACGGCCCTGGGACCCACTAGAGAAGCCCTCTAGTAATTTTGCAGTGCGTCTCTGGACCGCTAGCCGACCCCTATCGAATGGGGCATGGGCCTCCACTTGGACTTACCCAATAACAGCTCACCGGAGGTGTCACTGCTCGCCCACCGAGGGTAGCCCGGCATACTCCACCCCTCCTTCCGAATAAAAAGGATGCGCGAGGGCCACACAAAAAAGACAGAAAAACTCCTGACTGCCCTCTTGCTCCGGGCAGAGGCTCAGGGGCTCTTCCTGCGACCAGGCCGAGGCCCAACGACCTAAACTCGCACTCGGGGGCTCGGCAAACACGATAAAACCCCTCACTCAATAGGGAAAAAGCCCCTAAAGGAATAAATCCACTCCTCCAGGGCCTCGGGGGCTACACCCAGTGGGTACGCTCGCGCGGACCCACCGAAGCCTCGAGTACGAAACACAAATCCCGACAGGAGCTGCCGCAAGCCAAGTCTCGTCAAAACCTCAAGGAGAGCGCTCACACTCTCCCCGAGGCTCGGGGGCTACTGTCGGGTACCATAAAAAGGGGTACCTTAAGCAAAGACCAAAAAATTGCTTAGGACTTATAAATATCGAGGCCAAAATACAACCGTAGGCAAACCCCCATTTCATCCGAGGCCCAGCTGGATCGCCCGGCCCACCTCAAATAACATCTAAGCATGACCGAAGCAGGCTTGGCCTAGAACCATACCATGAGGCCTCGGATGAGGTACCGATTCCCGACTCGCCCGAGGCCCCGCGCCATGAGGCCTTGGACAAGCCACCGATTCTCCGACTCACCCGAGGCCCCACGCTACGAGGCCTCGGACAAGCACCTAGTTATCGACTAGCTCGAGGCCAGCTCGGCATCAACCCCATCACCACCGCTTTGACCGACTTCTCTGATGGGACGTCACATCCAACTAAAGCGTTCGACCACTCCAACAACGTCAGCCGCACAACCTCACGACACAGCGGAGTGGTCGACAAGACGGAAGTCACATCAATGCCCTGCCATCCGGGACAGGATAGGGCGGGGGTTACCGGCCGCTGTGCTCCATCGCCTCGATCCGCTTGCCCAGCGACGCCTCCACCTCCCCTATACGCCCACCGAGGGACGATTCGAGGGAGGTCTTCATGGACTTCTGCTCATCCAGCAGAAGCTTGGTGTTGGGATCCATGGCACCGAGATGCTTACGGAACATGGTGAAATAGTCGTGAATGATCTCGTGGGGTTCCAGGATGGGGATAGGATAGATCGGCCAAGGAACGATAGGCTCTAGATACCAATTTGTCAGCAAATCGAGGAAGGGGAAGGGGAATCGGAGTAGGGGCGAGGCAGCAGAGCAGGAAGGATAGGAGGAAGACGAATCTTTGGAATATTTGTTTACAAACGTCATGACCCTCTTCCAGTGAGACCAACACATATATGTGAAAGATACTCATGCACGCACCCGCTACACTTGCTGGGCTCACACATTCACCCGTTATGGCCCAAACACCCTAGCGCTCTTCATCTTGGCCCGCTCCGGTCTTCCTCCCGCCGAGCCCGACACCGACTCCAGTTGCTCATTTGGCATAGAGGACTAGACCTCGATCCTGACATCCCCTCTCCCTTGCGCGCCTGGATGTCCCCAGACAGCAGCGCGTGGAAATTGTTGATGAAGGTAATCAAGATCCTCCCATGTTGATAGAGATGAAGGCAGCTGGGACGACTTGATCAAACCTTAACACACAGGAACCGAACCTTTGAAAATGGAGCGGCGTTGAAGATCTTCTCAGGAATACTCCAACGAATGGAAGAAGGAGGCAGAGTTTTCTCCACCATGTGATGACCGCCCACTGCTTTCTTGAGTTGTGAAACATGAAAAACAGGGTGAATAGAAGAAGAAGTAGGAAGCTCCAACCTATAGGCGACGTACCCAATGTGCTCGATGATACGAAATGGCCCCAAAAAACTTGAATGCCGGCTTTTGATTAGTACAATCGGCCAAAGACGACTGCACATAAGGTTGTAGCTTCAGAAAAAACCCATTCATCAACCTAAAACTCGTGCTTGGAGCGGTGTTCATCCGCCTGCTTCTTCCTGCGCTGCTTAGCTCGATAGAGATGTTGTTTGACAAGTTCAGTCATCAGGTCACGGTCATGGAGCCACTCAGACAGATCAGGGATTGGATGATCATCAGCGGCATGCAGCCCAAACTATCGAGGAGCAAATCCATACAGCACCTCGAATGGCGAACGACCAAGAGCAGAATGGAGTGATGTGTTATACCAGAACTCTGCCACATCAAGCCAAGAACTCCAGTGGTGAGGACAAGCATGGACATAACACCTGAGGAAAGCCTCCAAGCACTGATTGACTCTCTCAGTTTGTCCATCCGATTACGGGTGATATGCTGAGCTCATACACAGATCAACCCCAGCCAATTTGAACAGCTCCCGCCATAAGTGACTGGTAAAGATACGATCCTGATCTGAGATGATAGCATTGGGCAACCCGTGCAACTTGTAGACTTGGGATAAAAATAGCTTCGCTACCCCAGCAGCAGTGAAAGGATGTTTAAGGCCTAGAAAATGTGCATACTTGGAAAAAGTATCCACGACAACAAGAATGCAGTTAAAGCCTCCTGACAATGGAAGACCTTCAATGGAATCCATGGAGATCACTTGCCAGGCACGATCCGAGACCGATAAGGGTTGCAGAAGACCAGGTAAGCGAGATCGGTCCGGCTTGGCTTGCTGACAAGTTAAACAGGAACGCACAAATTCTTGGACTGCTGATTTTAAACATGTCCAGGCAAATAGCTGCTTGATACACGATAAGTCACCGGAATACTGGAGTGACCCCCTATAGCACTGTCGTGGAGGGCAGCAATGATATGAGTCTGGAGCTCCACATTATGGCCGATCCAGACGCGCTGATTGTAGTGCAGCAGTCCATCCCGAAAAGTGAAACGGGGTACAACAGAAGGATCAATGACCAGTTTATCAATTAGTCTATTGCACATGGGCATCTGGTTCATAATAAGCAACCACCTCTTGCAACCATTGTGGTTGAGCAACAGATACCGCGAAACACTGCAGTGCTTGGTACTCGAGACAAAGCATCAGCAGCGCGGTTATCCACTCCCTTGCAATAGACAATCTGGTACTGCAATCCGAGGAGCTTAGTGAAAACCTTTTGCTGCCAAGGTGTGTGTAGTCGCTGCTCCGATAACTGAACCAAACTTTTCTGATCAGTCAAAATGAGGAATTCAGCATGCTGTAAGTAACTGCGCCAATGATCCAGTGCCAAAAGGATAGCCAAATATTCTTTCTCGTATGTAGACAACCCTTGGGAGCGTGGACACGAGATTTACTAAGGAAAGCTAGCAGATGACCCTCCTATGTAAGCCTGCACCAATGCCAGTCTCGCTTGCATCTGTCTCCACACATAATGGCTTGGAAAAGTCCGGTAAGGCCAACACTGGAGCAGACGTTAGGGCCTGCTTTAGGGCGTGAAAAGTAGCATCATGAACTATCAACCATATGAACAATGCTCCTTTCTTCAGCAATTTTTCGAGGGCCGAGATCACCCCAAAGTGCTTCACAAAGCGCCTGTAGTAGCCCGCTAGTCCTAAGAAGCTGCGAAGCTCCTTAACCGATGATGGTACTGGCCAATTAAGAACTGCCTGGACCTTGTCCGGATCAGTCGCCACGCCTTGCTTAGAAATAACATGTCCCAAATATTTCAACTAACGTTGGGCGAAGACACATTTGGAGCGTTTAACTTGCCACTGATCATGGCGTAAGAGTTCCAACACCTGCTGAAGATGGACCAAATGTTCTTCAAGCGACCGGCTGTAAATGAGGATATCATCAAATAAAACCAAAACTCCCTTGTGAAGCAATGGTGTCAGAGTAGTGTTCATCGCTTTCTAGAAAGTGCCCGGTGCCCTAGTGAGTCCAAATAGCATGACCCGAACTCATACTGACCCGAGTGGGTTTGGAAAGCTATTTTCGATTCTTCACCCGGCTACAAATGGATTTGGTGATAGCCGACTGTGAGATCCAGACAAGTAAACTAGGAGGCATGAGTCAGCTCATCTAGCAACTCCTCAATCACCGGTACCGGATATTTGGCCTTAGCAGTAATCGCGTTCAAGTGTCGGAAATCCACACAAAACCAGAATGACCCGTCCTTCTTCTTGACAAGTAATACACAGGAAGAGAGTGGACTGTTACTAGGTTGAATGATGCCAGCCTTGAGCATATCCATTACTTGCCTCTCAATTTCATCCTTGACAGCGGGCGGGTAGCGATAAGGGCGAACTTGCACGGGCGAGGCCCCTGGAATAAGGGGAATAGCATGATCAAAAGGCCATGCAGGAGGGTAACCAGTTGGAGGAGCAAAAATCGACTCAAACTGTTGCAATATTTCAGACACAGCTGGATGAACAGAAGTCGGTTGAGAGGTGTCTTCACCTGACACAACAGTCACTTGGATAACTGATCCCTTCGGTAACGCTATCAACTTTCCTTGCAAGCGAACCATGGTTTGTCCATGAGGAATCAAGAGCCACTTGTGCTGCTAGTCAATCTGCATGGGGCTATGACGTGCCAACCAGTCCATGCCGTGAATCATATCATATGATGGCATAGGGAAAGCCAAGAAAGCTAAACTGAACTGACACCGTTGCACTTCCTAAGAGATATCACTGAAAAACTACGGTCACTCAACGATGCTACCATCAGCAATCCGAACTCAAGGTGGAACTGCTAGAGATTGGCCACCAGTCAACTTACTTGCTAAATCAGTGCTGACAAACGAGCAAGAACTGCCAGAATCCACCAAAATCTGAATCGGAATACCCTGAACCATGCCCTCCAAGTGGATAGACCGAACTGGAGTGGGAGCAGCAACTGATGCTAGCACTTGGACAGCAAAAACTTGTGGAGAATCATCCTCAGTGGTAGCTTCGTCAACACAGTCAGATTCATTAGTATTGCACATCTCCCAAAACTCTTGTAGAGCGTGCAACTGAAGAGCTTCAGGACATTTGTGGTCGTGAGATCATTTCTCCCCACAGCGAACACACAAGCCGCGGGCGCGCCTATAAGACCGTAGCGTGTTCAACTTGTCCTCCACTCCACGGGGCCGACGGTCATCAACCTGAGCCCCACCCGCAGCTGCCCGACCGCCACGATCAGGAGATGATGGCGGCGGCGGCATGGGCAGAGACTTGGACGCCGACTTCCTCCGCCCAGGATCCACCAGTTCTTCCTACAACAAGGCGAGAACACAGTAGCATCCACAATAGAAGGGTGTTGCATATGCACAACAGAACGTATGTCATCCCTCAACCCATCCACAAAGCGCATAGCATAAAATAGGGGATCTGAAGTTTTACCATAAGCTATGAGTTGATCTACCAAACCAGTAAACCTATCTGCATACTCCTGAACACTCCCCGTTTGACGTATGTGAAATAACTGGCGAATCAACAACTCATACTGATCCTGACCAAAACGATCTAGAACCAACTTACAAAACTCCTCCCAGCTAACCTTCTTCACCTTTGGATCCAAGGACTGCAGCCAGCGAGATGCAGCGCCTGTCATCCGCATTGTGGCTACACGAATCCATTGACTGGGCTCAACAGAATACATGTCAAAATAATCATCACAACGACTGAGCCACAGCTTTGGATCCTCCCCATCAAAAACTAGAAATCCATCTTCGGTAACTTGCTACTAGAATACTGAGGCACCCAATGTGCGCGATGCTCATGCGGCGCACCCTCAACACCCAAAAACTCTCGATCCCCCATGTCCAACGCTGAGCTAGAGAGAGACCGATGCAGGACAAACTGATGGGTGGGTTGGGGAAGGGAGTGGATGGTGAGCTTACCCTTGACCGAGGGTTGAGCCATGGACTCAAACCCCCGATGCTGATGTGCAACGCCGTGCCCAACAAACAGGCCGATGGCCGGGTGCCCGGCAGATGATGTCGCCGTGGCCACCACGGGTTGGGACTTCAGGACACCAGCGGTGGTCGCCGGCTCCGAGTCGAGCACCACACGACTCACAGTTTTGTGAAGGGCAATCATCTCTTTGCGCAACTGCTCCACCACCACGTCGGACTTGTGAATCGCGCCCAACTCCGAGCGTAGCTCCGCCACCGACGCATCCACCTTGGGCTTTCATTCGTCGAACACCTTGGCGGCATCCTCCAATCGGTTGAATCGATTCGTGATGGAGTGCTCCACCGCCTCGATCCGCTTGCCCAGCGACGCCTCCACCTCCCCTATACGCCCACCGAGGGACGATTCGAGGGAGGTCTTCACGGACTTGAGCTCATCCAGCAGAAGCTTGGTGTTGGGATCCATGGCACCGAGATGCTTACGAACCTGGTGAAATAGTCGTGAATGATCTCGTGGGTTTCAGGATGGGGATAGGATAGATCGGCCAAGGAACGATAGGCTCTAGATACCAATTTGTCAGCAAATCGAGGAAGGGGAAGAGGAATCGGAGCAGGGGCGAGGCAGCAGAGCAGGAAGGATAGGAGGAAGACGAATCTTTGGAATATTTGTTTACAAACGTCATGACCCTCTTCCAGGCCGAGACCAACACATATATGTGAAAGATACTCACGCACGCACCCGCTACACTTGCTGGGCTCACACATTCACCCGTTACGGCCCAAACACCCGAGCGCTCTTCATCTTGGCCCGCTCCGGTCTTCCTCCCGCCGAGCCCGGCACCGACTCCAGTTGCTCATTTGGCACAGAGGACTGGACCTCGGTCCTGACAAAAACCCAAGGCGCCCTCGACTGTGGAACTCCACTTCTACTTCCTCTGCTAGGGTTTCGTCTCTCCGTCGCCGTCATGAGTGCCTCCAGGCCGGACCACCGGCGCCACCACCCGCCGTTCCTGCGGGACCTGTCGTCCCCGATCTCCTCGTCGTTCCGCCTCCCACCCGCCTCGGTGCGGCGCGAGACGCAAACCTCCACACCGCCGCCGCCTCCGCCGCTGCTCTCCCTCGACGACCTCTCCCACCAATCCCCCTCCCCGCAGCCGGCCATGCCTCCGCAGCCGACTGCGACCCCCTCGCCTCAGCCCCCTTGCGTGGCGCCGGCCTCTTCTCCTCGCCAATGCGGTCCAACGGCTCCCCGGCCCCCTCGGCGTGGTGGACCCCCTCGAGGGAGGAGAAGCCCAGGGAGGGATCACCGATGGATGGCGTCGTGCAGCACCAACAGCAGTCCCCGATGACGCCGTCGGGTCAGCAGTCACAGCAGCAGAAGGTAGCGTTGATCACGCTGCCGCCTCCCAGGGAGGTGGCGCGGCCGGAGATGCCGAGAGATTCGGCTCCGGCTGCTGGACGGGTCGACGAGGCGGAGTGGGTCACCGTTTTCGGGTATGTGACCTCGCCCCCAGTTAATGCTTGAAGCACACAAGCAAGTCACAAAGAGGAACTTTAGAGGTCATGGGTAGAGTTTGCTAGTATAGTTGTAAACCAGGATACCTTATATTTTGTTGATGTACCTCCCTCGGATCATATTCTGCTAAGCCTATGTGATAGAGTGATTCAATGTTCATATCCAACAGATTGGTTATCCTCTCCAATGATAAGGCTTGCCTTTTGTTATTGTCATACTGATAAAGTTGGCAACATGTTGGTGGGGAATGGAAACATGCATTATGTATAGGGTGTTGAGTGCACAATTTTTCAAACTTAGGAGAGGAAAATCCCAACAAATATCAAACAGGCAGTTTTAGGATCTCTTATCTTGTAATGATTCAGCATGTATTTTAATTTCTGACCTACATTTATGTGCACTGCTGCACTATACATTAGCCTAAATGTTCTAATATAGGTGTCTACAGTTCCTCTGTTTGTTTTTGTAAGGTTTGTTAGGATTTGGGAAAAAAAATAGAAGCATACTTTTATGTTAATTATCAATTACTCTTACTTATGTCAGCAATTGCATATAATTTGAGTAATCATTGGTCAAAATCTATGAAGTTACATCTTTAATCCTAATACACCCAATATACTTTGGTGGATCAAGTATTTTGAAAAATCATGCAATCCATATGCCACCAGTATGCCCCTGCGCTTGAATAGACCTGATGGTTGGATGCCAGTGATGTTAGTGTGTTATAATGTATTACAGGCTTATTAATCTTCCATCTTATTTCTTTCAGATTTTCGCCTGGTGATACTAACATGGTGCTGCGAGAATTTGAGAAGTGTGGGATAGTCTTGAGACATGTTCCTGGTCCAAGGGATGCGAACTGGGTGCATATCTTGTATCAGGTAACTATTTACAGATCTACTGTTTGAGGCTTTGAACACTGATAACTCACTGGATATTTGCTACCTACTTTTTATGGATAATTGTCCCTGAGAATTAGTGCAAAATAAACCATGTCATTTGTTGTACAAGCTAGACTTTGTAGGTTATTTGGGAAATTGTTGAATGAAAGTGATCCCTGGGTATGGCTAATTCAAGCACCAAAATTAAAATGCTATTGGTGGCTTTGTTTACTTCAGCAATAATGTTCTTTTACTTATTTGATCTATCCAGTTAGTAAGTGGAGTTATTTGATCTATCCAATAATATTCTCACATAATAATATTAACAATTCTGTTATCACAAAAGCAACTAACCAGACATTTTCTGGCTAGCCCAGTTTGGGATGTACTCACTCCATTCCAAATTATAAGTCATTCCATCTTTCTTGGAGAGTCAAAGCATCTTAAGTTTGATCAAAATTATAGAGAAATTACAAAGATTTATGACATCAAATAGATATACTATGAAAATATAATAATTAATAAAGAATCTAATGATACTTATTTAATGTCATAAATATTATTGTTTTATTATATAAATTTGGTCAAACTTGAGGTGTTTTGACTCTCCAAGAAGGTTGGAATGACTTATAATTTGAGATGGAGGGAGTAATGATGTAAACAACACTTTGCAGAGGTTTGACAAAAGAGTTATTTTGTTGATCCACCTCAGATTTCCATGTACAAGATAGGTTGGGATTTGGAGTTTCTTGCTCATATTTCCCTTTTTATCATCATGTATTTTTACAGTATATTACAGATTTTATTTACTCTCTGTTACGGGACAGTACCTTATGATGCCTTTGTTTTCTGACTACCAGCAATAGCTTTCTCTAATTGGACTCACTCTGCTTAAGATGGCAGTTGTCTTTTTTGTTATCGGTGCAATTATCTTTGCTGACTTTGTGTGTCCTGTTTTTTTCTTATGTTCAGAGCCGGCATGATGCACAGAAAGCACTCGCCAAACATGGTCAGCAGTTAAACAGTGTTCTTATTATTGGTGTGAAGCTAGTGGATCCATGGCAGCAGCAGTACCTGAATGAGAACACTAACGAGAACTATCAGGGCAGTGCTACAGTCACATTTACATCGCAACCTGTAGCACCAAGTGGATTTGCAACCAGGAATGCACTAGCACCTCTACCTAGCAACTCTGTGCCAAATGGCAGCTGCAATGAGAGCAATCTTGGCGCGTCTGGGGCCATTGCTGCGCCTACAAAGTCTGTCTTGTCCAAAGTTATGGACTTGATGTTTGGCCTTTAAGTTGCATTGTTCACTCAAATGGTGGCAATTTTTTTGTTCATTTTGGAAATTGTAGACCAAAATGAGGTTCACTTATCGATGTTACGTCAAAAAAAAACATTATTTGGCCACGGTGGTTTGCATTGGGTATAAGTGCGCAGATTGTGTATCTTATTCGTATGGCATCCGACCATGGTGTAAATTGTGACAGGACCTGTTGCAAATGTTGGTGTGATTGACTCATTGTTGGCAATGTTCTAGTGCCGTTCTTCTCGGCGACAATACAATAGCCCTCCGAAAAAAAGGGTAAATGGTGTAAAGTGATGTGATGTTGGATTGGATAGATTTTCTGCGCGCTAGCAGAGTAGCGAAGGTCAAACTGTTGTACTGATGCAGAGTAGCGGATTCAGATCACATGATCCTGACTTGTATTTAGTTAAATATATCGGCATCCCTTTCAAAAAAATATGTTCGCATCCTTTATAAAGGATTTGAGCTAGCTAGGTATGTTTCGTTGAAATTTGGCTTATATTTATTGATTGAGAGAAAAACATTGTTCGCTCGTTGAAAAGTACCGCTTGAAGTAGTTGAAGCGTCAAATTGGAAATGGAATATGAATTGTCCCCCTCGCAGAAACAACGAATCAAGGCCATCCTCTGTTCCGCTGCTCTATGCATCTTGCTCGAACAAAAAGATGGGGTTTGACCTTTTTTTTTCTCAGCTCGGCGTAGAGTATTCTCGAGAGTACATGATAATAAAGCATTGAAATTGTAAGCATAAAAATCAGATTATCGGAATAAGTGGTCAAAGTTGACCGCGATGGAAAGTGGTCTTGAAACGCTCAACGTGCATAAATGAGTCAAGTTGTATACCATAATTCAAACCATCCTCATTACTATATCTTATAGTATTAAATAAAAATAATTTTATATAGATCTCGACGAGATACTACTAATAACTATTTGAACTTTCGAAATTTAGTTCTAAAGTACCTGTTAACATTATATGAAACCGCTCAGTTGATGACACACCTTGCAATTAACAATTTATAGTACGGTCCTGCGCTTCCAAGTCTGAACGCCAGCACGTTTTTTGGACAAATCAGCTACAAATAGAGTACAAAAACAAATGTCAAAATATAATATTTGTTATTAAACAGCATTACAAAACCTGCCCCAAATGGTAGTCTTTGCTCCTGCAAATAAAATTACTAGATGTCAACGAATCACGAGTACCTGTATGAAAAGAAAAAGAATATCTTTACGAATTAACTAGTAATACAGTAATAAAAAGAGAATATGTCCAAGCTGGAATATATAAATAAATATACTTTATTTAATCAGGAAGACAGCAAAAGTTTCCTGCACATATATAGCCAGCCCTCTCCAGTATTCAGATACCGTACAGGACAGCTTTGTATTTTTATAGATCCATAATATAATACTCTATGTTTTTGTCTTGTTGCCAGTACATGCATAATTAGCAATTGTTTAAACATGTGGAAACGGTTTGAGCACGTACCTCTTGTCGTATAGTTTAGTGCCGCCAGAGGAACAAAATTGTCATTAAACCATGGCATATCCATTATTGAAGTGTTGTTGTGACACAAACGTCCCAACAGAAATGAAGAGAGAAGGCAACTTGAAACCACGATGTTCAGAGAGAACTCCAGAGCTCATTATAAATAATAAATAAAAACTGCCTTTGTTAACCAAACCAAGTTTGTTTGGTCACTAATGCTGAACAATCATTGTTTCAGATGTGGTAATTAACGACCTGACTGAAACATAGTCATCATATGGTTTAGCCCAAACCTGCATGATCAACGGCATTAAGAAAGACTTTGGTGACTCTTAAGGTAAAGCCAAAATTTAAGCATAGATGCATTTGGAGATATCGGTATCAATCGGTTGGTAGTGGTATTCGAAACACTTTTGTGCATGCATCACATACAATCATTAAGTTTTTTTCTTCTCATTGATGGAGCCGGCGTCATCTGATGGTTGCAATTCTATCAGCATTAAATCTCCCTGAAGGAAAGCTAGCTATCAAAGCTTAATCGGAGTATATTAATTTAACATTGACATTCTTCATGGCCCAAACGGAAATGCGGCTGGTGGCAACACTTGTCCGCCAACTAATCGTTGACTGGGTCATGGGCTCACAGTTGACAGAAAATGATGATGGTACAATAGAAATCGAAGGAGAGAAAATAGACAAAGGAATTTCTGCAGGGCTAGTAGTTTACTTAATTCTTTTATACTCCGTATAAACCATGTCTTTGAGTTGATTATTTCCATTGTTGTTAATAAAACACGCTTTGTCCTGCATCTAGGAGACATCCTACTCAGGATCAACGCTAATTAAGTACGTTTGTAATTAGGTCGTAGACGTGGATACTTGCACGAGCATGAGGGGTGTACTATAGCGTTATCTTGCCACCTGTTCTCGTTTGTTTATTTTAGTATAGGTAACAAACCACAAATATCGTTTGATTATGCCTTGATACATGCAACATTACTAGCTTGTTGTTGCGCAACGAAATAAAATAGTACATACATTCAAAATAAACACACATTAGTATGTACAATGGTATGCCGTTTTATGTTTTGTCAAAGCAAATTCAAAATGGAAGTTATTACCCGTTAATTGTCAATGTCAACAGCACCTTGTATTTAGAATGCATTTTGTTGATTTGTCGTTGCAAGTTAGTATGTGTGTTGATTTAGTATGTGTGTTGAGTTAATCATTTACAGTAAGCATAGCTACTGAATCAATCATTGTGAAAGGCTAGAGGAAGAAATAAGGAACATTTTTTTCCAAAAAAAAAAAAGATGTAAGAAAACAGAGTCACATTTCCGAAGCACCAATGAGCAGGGTATTTCTCACAGGCATGCATTGCCCGAAGAAATGTTATTTTTCCTTAAGACAAGCCTTTTTATCTGTTACTAATAGAAAAAAAACACACAAAATGATATAGGGAACCTTTCAAGCATTAACTTGATCGCTGTCTGCGATTTTGACTCTGTTTCCTCACAACACGTGTTATAACCTGTAACTCTTGATTTATGCAGAATAGCCAGGAAAGCAATATACACCAAGAAAAAAAAATAGCCCACCATCCCCCTTTTTTTTCTTCCAGAAAAAAATAGCCCACCATCCCTCTTTTTTTTCAACCTTACGGATGGTTTTGCTTCCAGTTATTGAAATTTTATAATAGTAAGCGTCCTCGATGATATTGTAGATTTTCTACAATTTACATTTGAGGACTAGCTTTATAAAAGTTTTCTAGCACCTCAGAGCTCAGACAATGAGTGCATATGTTGAGAATTTGAGATAGCTACCCACAAAGGGCATGCTTTCTTTTTCTCTTTTCTGTTTGGCTTTGCCAAAGAGAGGGAGGGAATGCAGTTAGTGGCAGTCATGTACAGGATCTTGGTAATCTTGAGGTAATCTTGAGAATTTGGCAGCTTCTCTGTCTCTTTTCTGTTTGGCTTTGACTGTCGAGCAGTATACCTTGGTAATCTTGTCGCTGGACGATACTCCTACGAGCCGACTGTCGAGCATATACCCTGTCGCTGGACGATACTCCTACAGCTACAGCTACAGCTACAGCAGTAGTTTTCAAGACCGTTAACACGGTGCACACACAGAGACACAGGTGTGTGGTTTGCATGTCCTCCTGCCCTGTCCGAGCCGTCCTCCTCGCCATGTCTGTCCGTCGCACGACAGTGCAAGAGGAGGCACCTGGCACTCCTCCACGAAAACGACGACGACATTGTCGCCCTTGGTCGCTGTGCTGCCGCAGCTCGCTAGCGAGCCACGCCAAGCCTGCTTGGCCATGCGAAAGCGCGAGCCGCGGCGAATTCTGATCCAACACGGTGGCGCCTGGTTCGCGACCAAACGCAGCGACACGAACACGGTGGCGGAAAACAACGCCAAGGGAAGAGGAGAGAGAGAGAGGGAGAAAATCCCTTTTTTTTTTTGTCGCGTCCATGACATGAACATGCCCACATGCCTGGCAATGGCATGGAGCGGCAGCCGAGATGCACGGCCAGGCCATTGCAGGGAGAGAGACAGGGGAGGCGATAACATGGATCTGAGACTAGACTAGCCTGAGACATGGCCACGTAGTACGTCTGAGACTGTGACGTCCCTACCTCCTGAGCACGATCTGCTTGTTGTGCATTGCACTTGCAGTCGCAGAGCAGGGCAGCAACGCCTCCGCACGGTAGCGGCGATCTGGACTGGCCGGCCCTGGTCAGTTGCGCCCGGGGAAGGAGACAGAGATGTTTCAGACAGGTAGTTCCCCATCGATCGCCTCTTCAATAATGCCGCTGCCTCCTGCCTTCCTTCCAGGATTAGCTTGCAGAGTTGCAGTCTTGGCAGGCGTCCCTCCAGCAGTCCAGCAGGCTCCATGGTCATGGACATGGAGTCAGCGCGCGTCGTCGCCGACGATCCGTTCGTGCCGCCTATGAATTGCTCACACCTGGTGGCCGGTGGGGTTTCGTTTAAAATTCAAAAGCTTTTTTTTTTTTTAAAAAAAAGCTACTCCCGTTCAGCGCCAATATGTCCTCCGGTTCAGGTTCAGCCAATCATTCGGGGGACCAAATCTCCGTGGGATCTCTGAGTGACTGAGTTGTGCAGACTAATCGGGTCTTTCCCTTCAGGAATGGTCTCGCATGCACGCAATGACACAAAAGGAGGTTCAGGATCCGGCCGGAATCAATGGTTCCATAGCAAACCTGCTGTTTAATCCCTTTCCTGGATAACAGTCTCGCACGATGAAATTACAAGCCAGTTATTTTGAAAAAGATTAATTTTCCCCTTGCATTAGGTGTTTTTTTCTTTATTCTGAGAGAAACTAACTAAAGGAAAATAGAAAATTATGACCGGTAAATTTGACGCATCGATCCACCAACAAAATGTATATGGCCTATTTGGATCGCGACATGGCAAGCAACCTGCCTGTCATTACCAGGCAGCGATCCCGGCTACCAAGCGCTTAGAACGACGGCCTGGGAAGCTGCTTGGCCAGGCAATGTTTGCCTAGGCGTCAAACCAACCAAACGGATAATGGTTAGTTCGTGCTTGGTTACTCGTGTGTAGGATCATGTCATTGGCAAATATGGATAAAACTGCCCTTATCTGTAGCAATTGCTACCCTCCAAAATTAGTCTAGATAGATACAGTGCAAGAAAAGATTCTCTCTTCCTCCGATTTGATGTGATGTTGTTTCTATAGCTCCACGGCGTCACAATTGCACCCTAGTAGAGAAATTACGTCTCCTTTAGTCATCAAGTCACTATGACAAGAACGCTTCTCTGTAAAAAAAAAAGTCAATAACTTCTTGTAAGGCAATGTGACTACTGCGAGAAAATAGATCGCATTTCACTTCACGGGTATGAGTAAGGAGATTACTTACCTGCTGGACTTGCAAATGCCGCTTTCACATTATTGTTACTGGATTTATTAGTTTTGCTCAAGTGTGTTTGATGGGCATACGTAGCTTTTTCGAATCGTCATGGCATTGCAAAAGCCAACAACGCTATATATCTGCAGCCACCTAGCATCATTTTCACCGATCAAAAAACCGGTAATAGTGTCACGACACGCGTCATCGTGAAATAAACTCAAATTTTTCTTTACATTGATCTCGCAGTTTCTTCCACTTACTAGCTAGTTTTACCCACATCAAACAAGAAAATTCAACAAAAAGATAAGATAACAAGTAAAAAGAAAGCAAAAACCACACGCTTGGAAAAAAACACACAAAGCAGGAACCAACAGCCTGATCGCTGGGCTGGCTAGGGCTGGCTGGGCTGGCCAACCCCCTCACATGAATACTGTTCACCTGAACCAACCAGCAGTACTTCTCTCTCACATAAACGAACCAGCAACGATACGAACCAGCCAACCGAACATGCTGCAAAACGGTGAAGGACATGTACAAACGGATGAGCCTAGCTAACTAGTAGTCCCACAGGAGAGGGAGAGGGTGGAGGAAGCCGACGGCGGCGTCGAGCCCGTCGCACGGCGTCCACGTGTGATCGGACGGCCCGAACTCCACCACGTCCTCCACCCACAGCGGCGCCAGCTCGTCGAACACCAGCTCAGCGGCCACCTCTACCTGGGCCAGCTGACGCTCGGGCTGAGGCTCCGGCTCGGGCTCGTCGTGCGCAGCGGCGCCTGCTCGTTGCTGGCTATCGTCGTCCGCCGGAGCGGCCTGCGCATCGCGCGATGAAGAGGACGAGGACGAGGAGGGCGAAGAAGAGCCACCGCTGCCGGCAGCGGAGTGCATGAGGGCGGCGCGCGCGGCGGCGGCCTGGACGTCGCGCGGGGCGAGGGAGGCCGGGCGCGGGAGGTGGCTTGCGAGGTCCGGGAAGTTGAGCACGGCGCGCGCGCCCTTGATGCTGAGCGCGGCGACGTCGTGCGCGCGCGCCGCCATCTCCGGGCACGGGAAGGTTCCCAGCCAGATGCGGGACTTCTTGCGGGGCTCCCTGATCTCCGACACCCACTTGCCCCACGCGCGCATGCGGACGCCGCGGTACGCCGGGGCGGAGCCGCTGCCGCCGCCGTCGTTTGAGCGCGGGCGCTTCTTGCCGGCACGGCCGCCGCCGGCTGGTGGGGCGTCAGAGCAGGGCGCGGCACGCGGGCTGGTGGACGACGTGGAGGGGTCGGAGGAGTAGGAGGACGTGGACGAGGTGTCGGAGCTGAGCTCGCTCATTGCCATAGGGGGAGCACTGTACTGTACAGCACCGAGCTAGCTTAGTCCGAGCCGATCGATCGTCGGCGATGCTACCGCGCGAGCTGGAGGAGTCGATCAGCAAGAGATGGAGACAGAGAGAACAGAGGTGGTGCAATGGTGGCTAGCTAGGTAGCTGTAGAGAGAGAGGACGGACACGGCCGGACCGGACGGAGGGTTGCTGGGTGTATAAGTAGGGGAAGGGGAGGAAGAGGAGACAGGACAGGGGAGACCCGCGACGCGTCCGGTGTGCGAGGGATCGCTCGAGCGCGCGCGCGCGCGCACGTAACAGTAGTGGCAACAGCGACGCGGCAGCGGACAGCGCTGCCCGGTTCCCTCGCCATGGCCATTATTATTGCCGATGGATCGACATGGACGGCGCGCGTCTCGGTCTCAGGGGGCTGGCTGCAGTACACGTCGGACGTGTCCATGCCCTGCTCCGCGGCGGGCGTCTCCGACGATCTGATCGGCGATCAGCACCGGGCGCTGGCTGGGCAGGCATTTACTGGTCAACTCGATCGGCCGGCACGAGTGCATGCGGTGTGCTCGCGCGCACGCTCTCGCCATCCCGCCGCCATTATCCACCCATATCCATCCCTTCCTTGTTCCATCCACCGCGCCCATGCGACACCACACACATGTACATGTACTACCATTTACTGTAGCATTTATTTATCACTAGATATATGTATGTGCGTTACAGCGATTTCACAATATTTTAAATTTATAATCTCAGTAGTCAGACGCCCTGAAGGCTTCGTATCGGATGTGGACACGTGGTTCCAGTCTTTGTACCGGAATACGGTACGACGCGCACGTATGATCTCCGAGTAGAGCATGATTCGTATTGGACGTGGACACATGAGCAAGCATCAAGATTTGGTATCACCGGATAGATGGTGACTTTAGAGTTTTTTTGAATTTATTATTGTTTATTTATTCATAATCTCTGTAGTCAGACGTGGACGCGTGAGCTCCGAAGACTTCGTATTGGATGCGGACACGTGGTTCCAGTTTTTGTACCAGAACACGGTAGGACATGCACGCATGATCTCCGAGTAGAGCATGACTCGTATAGGACGCGGACACATGAGTGGGCATCAAGATTTGGTTCACCGGGTAGAGGATGACTTTAGAGTCTTCTTAGGTGTAGAGCGGACATGTGAGCAGGCATTAAGATTTGGTATCACCGGGTAGATGATGACTTTAGAGCCTTTTTAGTAGAGAAAAAGAAGAGAAGAAGATATTATATTAGGCGGTACGGTGCAACCGTGAATTAGTTAATTAATTATCAAATTGATTAGTTATATATTTAAGCAGATGCATCAGATCTTTTCGGGTTCTAATATATATGCTACACGCGCATTGGTGGCAGCTACAGTACCGCTCGGGCATAGGCGACAGTGGCATGGCATCGATCGGTCGATCGACGACGAGTTCATTCAGACAGATGTTCAGGCACAGGCCCAAGGTACCAGTTGATCGTCTCCCTCTCGCGCCAGCGACGCTCGCAGCACTGATTCCCTGTTGAAATGAAAAGCATAGCCAGTAGTAGGCCAAAACGCAACGGCCAGCCAACAGGCCTACATGTACTACTACTCACATCACATGCCCACCTATTAATAACTTCTTATTTATTCTGCGTGCATACACAGTGTGTAGCGCAGCACTGTTGCTTACTCATGGGTAACCCTGACAGAATTGAAGATCATGGAGGGATACCACATCGATCGATCGAATCTCTTTTTTTTATCATAAAAAAAACATGTTCCAGAAATTGACGCCTGATCGATCGTCGACCATTAACTCGATCCGACGACTAGTCGACGACGACCAGATAAACTATTTGTGAGCAGTGGCATGCATGGTCGCATGACGTTGTCATGGACATGGCCTTTGGCTTCCCAACGAGACAGCAACATGGTCTGTCTGCCGCCTGCGTCTGCCTGCCGCGCCGAGCTTCACTCTTGCATGCAGTAGTAGATTAATACAACCTCGACGGCAGTGGCAGGCAATCATTCATGGCCTACCAACCAAAACCCTACCTAGCGCAGCAATGCAAGATCGATCCAAGCAGCGTGGGCCAGCGAAAAATTTCCCGTTAGTCAGAACGCGAAGCCACTGGATCGGTCGATCGATCCATCGATCGATCATGGCTGACACCAGCTGATTAATCTCCGTGGCCCAGATGGTTTTATATCAGTTGTACTCCGTTCTTGCATTGCGTTGCGTTGCATTTCTTCTGCCTCGGAACTCTGAACGAAGTCTGAACTGAACTTATCTGAAGTCTGAACTCTGAACCAGCCAACCAGGAGGGACACGGACACCGGCAGGCGGGGCAGCGGGTGGTGGGTGGTGGTGGTGGAGTACTTTCCTCTCCGGGCTCTGCTATCTTCGCCGCCGGTGGTTAACTGCGGCCTCTGCCGGTTGCACTTGCACGCGCGAGCTGGGTCTGGGTGTGCGTGCGTGCAGGTGCATTGATCGATGTGGCGGAGCACTGGTTGGTTCTTCAGGCTTCACAAGAGTAAAGGACTGCCCTGCCCAACATTTTCCCTCCAGCTCCAGGCTTGCTTAGTTTTTACAGCATGCATTCAGCATTTCCTTGAGCTCCAGGCTTATTTAGTTTTTACTGCATGCATTCAGCATTTCCACCAGCTCCAAGGCTTACTTAGTTTTTACAGCATGCATTCAGCATTTCCTCCAGCTCCAGGCTTATTTAGTTTTTACTGCATCTGCTGCATCCGTGCGTGCAGTTACAATTCCGAAGAGGGATAAGGAACGAGGAATGGGACCTTTTATATATTACAGAGCATGCAGGAACTTCATTTGCTGCAGAGACTAAAAATCAGCGGGCATGAGGGAGGACAAGAGCGCAGCTGATGGGTTTTCATTCGTTCGTCTGCAAGTACAAGGACAAGGAGGCTGGCGAGTGTATAGCAGTCGCAATGATACGGAAATGGACGAGCCAACCATGCATTATTATATTTGCATTGCCCGCGTCGTCGTCGATCCATCGAGCCTGAAAGTAATCAGTTGCTTTTGCGATCATTGGCACTTGCCACGGCGGCGGTGCGCATGATTACGCGCATTAAATCAATTAATAATTAATTAATTTCAGTAGCCAACAGCACTGACGACGCATAATAGTTACCTGGAATTAGGTATCTATCAGGGAATGCATCAGACCCTCTCGCCGATCGATTGCTTAATTCACTCGTGCAATGTGTTACATACACTGCTCGTTCAAAGGTTTAGCTCAGTCTATTCAACAGCTTCGTCTCCGATCATGCATCTTAACTTCGCACGCATGGTAGATGAACAGCCACGACACCTGATGATCGAGTTCGAGGTCTATTTAGCTGA
Source organism: Miscanthus lutarioriparius (assembly GCA_904845875.1). Classification (NCBI taxonomy): domain Eukaryota; kingdom Viridiplantae; phylum Streptophyta; class Magnoliopsida; order Poales; family Poaceae; genus Miscanthus; species Miscanthus lutarioriparius. Next base: position 115,108,889 of record CAJGYO010000005.1, on the reverse strand, counting down.
TTCAGGAGAGAGAAAGAAAATGAAGGGGAAAAAATAAAAGGTGAACATACTGCACATGCACGAGCTGAATCCAGTGGTGACGACCAGATCGAAGAGCTTAGAAAGATCTGGTGAGCCTTTATTATTACAGCATGCATTGCATATTGCATACTGCATACAGTACACGCATGCACAGTCGGGTAGTTATCAGGAAGTTGGGTAGGATACGTACGTACTCCTCGCTAATTATAATTTAAAAAAAAGAAGAGAAAAAAGAAAGAAAGCAAGGAAGTTGGGTAGGGTACTGATGAAAAGGATGGGAGGAGCTGCTGCTGCTGCGGTTGGAGCAAAGATACGGACATTGTCTATCTCTGGAACCTGTGTATATGTACATGTGTTGTATTGTGTGTGTATATAAATGGTATGCCCAGCTGGAAAAGCGCGGGACGACGACAAGTACGCCTACATGTACTGTACGCGCATGCATGCATGCGCGCGTGACACCTTTCAGGCCGTGAACAGTTGAGGAGCTTTGCATTCAGGGCACGGCCATCAATTTGGGCACCAAACTAAGATAGCCACGGGCAAGGGGCAATCTACATCACAGCTTTTAATCTAGACTGTAGCTTCCTGATTATTCAAAAAAAATCTAGACTGTAGCTAGCATGCATGTGTGTGTTAGTGTATATAACATATGCTACACATACATGCATCATATCTGTTGTTAGTCGTTAGGTCATGAAAAGGTCCGTCCGGGCAGATAGATGCAAGTGCATGCAATGCCGCTGGCTTCTTGTTGTTGTACTTGCAGCTCACGGGCACAGCGGCCTCCGGATTCGATCGATGGGCTCTGTATGCGCGCGCGCGCCACTGTGGCAGGAACTCAACTCGATCTCCTCATCAGCAGTTCAGCACCAACTGCACTGCATGTTGCAGCGGTGCCGCAGTGGTTGACTTGACTGCTGCTTGCATGGTTTACTACTACGAGTACTTTGATTGCTTGCCTTCCTCCACCTCGTCACATGGTTCACGATCGAGAAACCACCGCTGATCGCTGAGCATGTGTGCCTAGCTTAGTAATTTACTAAGTTCTTATTAGTTTTCTCTGGCCGGCCGCGGTACATGCACCCCGGACTGCACTGCAATGGCTATCCATGCCGTGCCATTAATAGCACTAGCAGTAGCAGGCATAGGCACAAGCACAAGCACAAGCACTGACGAGCGAGCTGAGCTGAGCTACAAGATGGACATGGACACGCCCCGCCGGCATGGCACGGCGGTGGCGGACGGTGCGCCGCCCCATCAGCTCGCGCAGACAAACGCATCTGACCGGCCGGGCCGAGCGCAGAGCAACGAACGCATGCAGGTGCAGGTGCAGGTGCAATGGCGGGCGGCGCTGCGTGCAGTGCTCTGCTCTGCTGCGTAGTATACTGGAGTTCTCAGGGGTCGCCGGGTAGGTAGGAACTGAACGGCCCAACCGGCGACAAGTCGCCGTAGGCTGCAGCTTCATGCGGATCTCGTGGGGTTTCATTTGCGGGCCCGATACTCCAAGTGGGCGACACCTCCCAGTCGGCCCGCCGCCCGGCCCATAATCACGCGGGGCAATCAGCAAGGGCCAACTTGCTGCGACCATTGGAAACCCATCAGACTTGGATTTTGCAGCCCACTTCCCTACATTTTCCACAGGAGAGATCCACGAGTCATGAGCTTAGCAGCCATGTTGGAACGGCAACGTGGAATGAGAATGGAGACACAGGGTGTTATTTTATAACGTGGAAACGTAAATATCCCCATTTTTGGGACGTGGATGTTCCCGAAACGTGGAACGTGGCTATGTTCGCATTCTCAAGCTGCTAAGCTCATGAGGCTAGGAAATCGCTCCCGAGTCCCGGTGCCGTCTCGACATAGCTAGCGACGACCCCACCACCATCGCCGTCCTCGACTATCTCCTTGTTGTACTCCTTACTGGTGCAACTCAAGGAGATTGTCCTTGCTGAAACTACCTTTAAAAGAATTTCGATATTTGACACATTGAATCAATACTGTTATTTCTTTTAACCTCTACTCCACATGCCTTTCAAAATATAACTTTGCGCCTAAAAATTCTTTGAATTGAAGGGGTTTCAACCTTCTCTCTCATTTTTTCTTCTCTTTTCTTTTTCTAGGACAAGCTTTCCCCTTATCCTTATCTTCAGTCATCGATTGGATCACTGACCGACTCGTCTTTGTTCATTCTTGGGTCTTGGGTGACACCACAATGTGACCAACGCTTCCCTTTCTCTCAGTCTCCCATGACCGTGAAGAGGGGGGCTCAAGCCCCCCTACCGCCGCTGATCCCATGGAGCCCCCCTAGAGCCCTCAAAAATTATTGCCATGACTGCTTTGAGGAGGAGAGGCTGAAGGTTGAAGATGACGACTTCAACCCCCTAAACTTTTATCCTAGGTCCATCACTGTTAGTAGGACTAGGAAAATAAAAGAAAAGAAAGAAAATAAGGAATGAAAGAAAAGATGGAAAAGCCCCCTAAATCAAAAGAATTCGCTTGGAAATTTTGAAAGGCATGTAGATTGGGGTTAAAAGGAGTGAAACGTGTGGATTCGATATTAGATATCGAAACTTCTCATATCTTTGGAGTCTTATCTCTTCCAACCAGCGAACAAAAAATCCCCATGATGGCAATAAACACCAGCTGATAGCTCCTAACCAGCACAAGGAAAATTCACCATGTGATGGTATCTCCCTCTTGAGCTGGAGGGTAATTCTATCATCCAAGAAAATCCTGTCTGGTAGTTTTATTCCCATGGTTTATTAGCCTAGGCTTCCGAACTAGGTTTCCATAGGGATCACCTCTATACCCTTTGGCGCCACTTGTACCACGACTTCACCATTGATTTTTAGTAAAGCAATACTAAAAGGTGCAAATGAAACTGGCTTGTGTTAGGCTTCAGGAGCACCAAGAAATCATTTAAAAAATGAGCTAGTTGTCGGAAGACAAAAAAGGTGTTCTAATGGTTTCTTTCTTTCCCTATTTCCTAGAACTAAAAGAAATTGCCAAACGTTTTGCGTAGAAGCTTTAGCTCCACATAAAAAGTTGTTTTAATTGACGAGCCAGACATAAGGCCACTTATAAATAAGCCAGAGCCTAAGAACAGACAATTGTTTTAGTAGATGGAAATCTTATTTTGATCTGTTATTTTAATTACAGTACTAGCCTCTGGTTGATGAAAGCAAGCTCTCAAAACGATATTAAAGCACTTAACTAGACACTGGACCTTTTAAAAGCAAGATTTTAAATAGAGGGCTAAGCTATTTAGTGGCGACCCCCTCAAGAAGCTATACAAAAGTTATAGCAGGATATAGAGGAAGCTATTTGTCATTTAGCGCTTTTATAGAAATATGAAAGTTCTTAAGCAATTATGTAGAAAAAAATAGAGACAATCGAGGGAAAAGGCTATGGTTAGGAAGGAGGGCCGGATGGAAAGGGCAGCAACGCGATGTCAGGCGCACATGATAGAGTAGCTATGGTGGATCAGAAGAGTTGGCCAAGAGAACCAAGGAGCTAGGTAACCGTGGGAATTTAGTGTGTAGCAGAAGAGAGAGATCTAGAGGGTGGCATAGGGGCAAAAGCCCAACTCTGGACGAGCCACCTACTGAAAAACCATTTGCGGGAGCACCAGTTCAGTCCTATCATTGGCACGCATGAAGGGCTAGATGGACGAAACCCTTACTCCCTTTTTAGCCGTAGAAAAGAAAATAAATAAAACACACTTGATTTGTAGAGCGTGGAATTAGTGACATGATTTTATATAACTACAAACCCCCATCAAGCCCAAATCCATCGAACCAACAGGCTAGAGCAACAACTCCATCATATCCACTTTTCTCTTTCTCTTAAAATTTGCTATAGAGGATTGAAGAAAACATAATTCATGGTTTTAGAGGACGGTTACTCCAGTAGATTAAGAAAAACGTATCATCTTACCTCCCTGGCACGTGGAACCAACATGTCAGTGGATCAATTGATTCTTTCCTTTTATCTTCAACCGGTCTCTCTCTCTCTCTCTCTCTCTCTCTCTCTCTCCTTTCTTCCAATGGTTATTGGATCTCGTACTCGTAGCATGGGCCTCTAGCATGCCACCGGCATGGTAGGACCCATGCGGCACACTTGCACGATCCCCCGTGCGGTAGGGCTGGCGCGGCGCCCACTGAACCCCTTGGCACTTGCGCGGCTCTCCAGCCCACCCAGCCCCTGGCACGACAACATCGATGCTCCAATATGGTCTCCTTTCATATTGTGGCCGATCAAGTTGTGGTGGGTAAGAAAATATCGTGGGAGAGGAAACGGAAGCGAAAGAGTATCCCCTTTCTTTGACGGAGAGAGGAGAGATTTTTAGGGATTGAGAAAACAGATTGGGAAAGAGGATGAGCAAGATGATCAGTTAGAACATGGTTTTTCATCTCATTCTCCTATATAGTAGGTTTTAGGGAAAGTTCTTAGCTTGAGTTGCTCGTCCCCTTGATTGGACAGAGTTCTCGGCTTGATACGGTTGTATAACGAATAATATGTTTTAGAAATAATTGTACCATCAAATTCATGTTGTTTTCTAGAGAAGGAGTATGATATCTATATCCCTCATGAAGCTAATCCCCACTATAAGTTATATCTCAACATGTAAGACATTCAAATCATCTCCCACTAACTATCCACATCATCTTCCACTAATAGCCATGTCATGCCACTAATTTCCAACCTCTTAATGCGAGCTATCCATGTCATCTCTACTTAATTTCATTCTAAATTCTTCATAATTCTTCCCGCAACAACACACAAGGTATCTTCTAGTGTATATAATGTTTCATCCGGAAGTTGACCTAGTTTGGTGAGAAGGAATGAATTTCAAAAAGGAGGGCATCTTGTGCGTGTTTGGATTTGATCGATCTTGAAAATTTCCAAATATAATGCAGGTCGATTTAGGATACCGTTATCTGATCAATTTTTTAAAAGAAAAAAACTTAGACCATTAGTTTGTATATAAAAAGTTACATAGGTTTGCAGTGTTACTCTCTCTCTTTTTTCCCTGAGGAATTGCAATGTTACTTATTCATCATGGAAAATACTCCCATGATAGATTCTGAAAATTGTATTATTTAAAATTCTAAATGTTAGTGTCATCATCATTATTATTACTGTCTTAAACCACCTACATTTGGAAGGAGGGATTATATATGATGCTTCATCCGGAAGCTAGTAGGCTACTTTTTTTGGTGAGAAGGAATGAATTCCAAAGGAAAAAAAAAGGAGCCGAGACGACCCAGACAAGGGCATCTTGTAAATTCGGCTGCTAGCTGTTTATTTGGCGATTGTCATCTTCACTGATGGTGGTGCTGGCTCTTTTATATATTCCGATCCCCGGCGTAGTGGTGTGGAATTGTGGAAATGGACGGGAGGCGACGGCGACCCATTCCGTTCCAATTCCAATGGACGCACGGGAAAGACTGCTGCTGGGATTATTGGGCTACCCGTAAAATCTTCAGAGAGGACAGCAACGTAGATAGGTCAGATCGAAGATCGAACGCGCGAGAGAGGTTAGGGCCGACATAAGAGTTGGTTCTCAATTTACTGCGAACAGCCGAACACCATTCGCTCGCTGCAGCTCTCGACAAGCACAGGCTTGCAGACGCCGAGAGGAGAGCGAGTGTTTGGATGGTGACTTGACGGTTGACCACGCAGCAATCCAGACTCCAGGTCAACGAAATCGATCGTCTGAATTTGTTGCCTGAACGAGGCACCTCTGCCAGTTTGCTAAGCAAATAAGCCCCGAAGATGGCTTCACAACAAACAACACTAGCGCCCGGACATCCGGTCTAAGACCCGCGTCAGGACACAGCTCCCGCGTCCCCATGCCCGCATCGTGTCTTATCTGCTCCTCCCGTTCCCAACCAGCGCCAGCGTTTGGAACCATGGCCCACGTCCATCCTATGTCCGTATTGTGGAACTGCGCCCCGCGCCCATCCCACGTCCGGCGCCCGCACAGCGGAACCACGACCCACACCCACCTGCTCCGCTTGCGGATGCGCGCCGCGGAGACGCGTCTGCAGGCCTCAGGCGGCGGCACGTGAACCACGGCAGCGCACCAGCAGCAGTAGGCGGACAACGGTCTACAACACAAGATCTATTTTTGAAATATTCAGATGAAACATTTGTAACATATGTCTGAAAACAGATGAAACACTTGAAACATGCGCCTATAGCCATTGCAATATGTGCAACACCAGATCAACTTTTGAAACATCAAGATAAAACATTATAAACAAATGTCTAAACACCTGAAACACTTAAAACATAAGCTTGCAATATATGTATATTGTCATTGCAACATATGCAACATCTTAGATCGACTTTTGCAACATTCAGATAAAACACTTGAAACATAAGTCTGAAACGTCTGAAAACACTTGAAACATAGGCATGCAACATGTGTATATTGCCAACATATACAACATCTCAGATCGACTTTTGCAACATTCAGATGAAACACTTAAAATATGAGTCTAAAACGCATGAAACACTTGAAACACGGTGGCACAAAAGGTGGCCATGGCCTACCTGGTGGGGGACTGCGGTAGCCAGCAAGCTCGGATTCAGGGGGACGTCAAGAGCAAACAACCCAGCGTGTGCAGGCCTCCCCTTCCTGCCGCGGTGCCTTCGGCCGGTCGTGGGAGACGAAGTCTGGACACAGGCGGCAACCTCCTCCTGGTGGTGGCGTGGTGCCCGCCATGGTCACGACGGGCGAGGTGGATGGGGGCACGCCGGGGGATAAGGGCGAGGCACGGGATGGTGGCGCGGTGTGACCGGCCATGGGGTGCGGCGCGACAGGGGGAAGGGCACGCCGTGCGCAGGGGACGGGCGCGCGGTGGGTGAAGGGGCGCACGCAGGCGCGGAGTGCGGTAGCTGGATGCGCGGTGATGCCCCGATAGCCAAATGTGCGAGTGGGAAAGAGCATGTCTGTTGGGCCTATCCGCTGCGCAGGCCTAGGAAGACACCGTCCATATGGGAGCGGACATCTATGGCCAAGCATTAGTGAAACAATATATATAAGAATGGTCCTGGAGACGAAGCTAGAAGCATGGAACTATATATATTTCCCTACCTGCAGCTATGTCAAGCCGTTTTTTAGATAAAATCTATTTTTCACCCTCAAACTTGCGTGGTAGCCTAATTTCCAACCTTAAACTATAAAATCGGTAAACAAACACGCTTCAATTATTAAAACCAGACAAATCTGGTACTAATGTTGATTTAAAAGGTGGTTTTCTATTTTGTAAAAAAACAAACTCTGATCTACTATCAAAAATTCATATATAATTTATTTTAAACTAGCAAAATATAAAGTAGTACTATTTTTAGAACAATATATTCTCTACTTGTTTGTGATCCATATATAGGCATCTAGAATTGGTCTGTTCTTGTTTCTATAGCTTTATTGCTCGTGGTTGCTCTCAATATTTATTTAAAAAAGTAAGGTCCGAATAACGGTAAACATTAGCATCATAACACATAGATGACAGTTTAGAAGAGAATTGGAACTAGTTTCGTATTTTTATGAGTTAAAATAAATTAAATACGAATTTTGAGAGACCAAACCAGATTTCTATTATTTAACAAAATAGAAAACCATGTTTAAAACCAACTAGATGACCAAATTTGTCAAGTTTCGATAGTTGGAAGGTGTATGTCACTTGTCACCTAGTTTCATAGTTTCAAGATTGAAAATCAAATTACCGCGCAAGTTTGAGGGTCAAAAATAGATCTTACCTTTTTTTTAACAAAGCTATAGATTATATTAAAAAATGAGAAAAAAAAGTAGTAAAAAACTAGAGTGGACAGTATATGCCAATAGATAGCACGGATCGCCTAGTAACTAAGCCTAGGAATACTGCACTCTGGCTGCAAAATTCACAAGCTTATTTTTTCCACAATTCCTATCCATCAGACTCGTGATTATTTAGTCCGTTCAGGCGACGGTGCTTGTGCACTGGCCGCGGCCACTCAACGCATCAGGGGGCGCATGCGTGCAAGTCCATGGTACGGGTGGCCCGCGAGAAAAGTCCATGGGCGACGCAAAACAGCATCTACACTGGAGGTCGATGGCGACGAAATCCAGTCATTCAATCAAAATTCAACGGCTGTAAACCATCGCCTGAGAGATTATAATTTTCAGACACCTGTAAATTAGCATGTCTGAAAGAGCTCTTCTTCCTCCAGTCCGAAATATAGGTCGGCACCAACGCCATCTCCGATGTATACTTTTGATTGTATATATCTATCTGTGCCAATATATTATTTCAAATAAAAAAGGGAGAGTTATTTGTTTTTTAGGGGGAAAGGTGTTATTATAGACTATGTTAGTTTTTTTAAGCAAACAGGAGTGGTATTCCCCTATGAACTTTATTAAGATTGAAAGAAAAAAAAAGGATTTTTTTTAGGTAATAGAACGAAGGTTCAAGCCTCTATCGTCCGGAAATATAGGCTCCGTTCGTTTTCGCTGAAAAAACAAACTGAAACACTGTTCTGGCTGATTTGTTGTGAGAGAAAAACACTGTTTCGACTGAAAAAACAAGCTGAAAAAGACGAATTATAAGAGAAGCGACCCGTACCTGTAGAGCTGATAGTCACAGTACAAGCTGAAGTCACGGTACAAGCGATAGTGCACATAATGCCAAGAGACGAAGCGTGCAGCATCGTGTGGTGTGGCGTATACTGGCGTGTGGCGAGTATGGTGGACGAACGCATCGACGCGTCGTCGGCGGCGGCTCGTCTCGCATCCAGAGCCGGCGTCGGTGTGTGTGCGTGTGATGGGTTCCTACCCTTGGGCTCGCCTCGACTGGCCCCCGCGGAGGCGGAGCAGGAGACGTGCACGCCGCGGCCGAATCATATCGTTCCGCTTCCACACCCGCGCGACTGCTCGGACCTTGGCATCTTGATTCTTGCCCTCGCCAGTCGCCCGCCTCCGCCTAGCTAGTGCTCCTCTTCGCGTCTTCCCGGCTATATATACCCGCGGCGAGCAGCGGCCATGGCTCCTCACCACAGCAGCACCAAGAAACAAGAAGGCCTTGCGCAACTAAGCTCGACCGTACCAAGACCCTCTCTATATATCTCCAGCTTCTGGCATGTCGGGCACGTGCGGCAACTGCGACTGCGCTGACAAGACCCAGTGCACGTAAGTAGTACGGAGTAGCTAGCTATCCTCGGCTGCTATGCATGCATGCCTACGGTTCCTGATATAAATTTCCAAATGGGCCGTGCGCGAAATGGGCTAGCACGGGCCCGGTGCGAAAAAGCACAGCCCTAGCCTGGTACGGCCCGGCCTTGCCTGTGCCCGTGCTTGGCCCGGCCCGTAGCCGTGCCCATGCCTGGGCCAAAAGGTCGGACCGTAGTGCCGCCCTAGGCACAGCCTGTTCCAACGGGCGGCATGGGGCAGGCACGGCTCGCAGCCGTCGGATCGCAAAGGCGGGGCGTGAGCCGTTGGATTGTCGGGCGGCCGGGGGGTCTGGTATATAAGCCGCCCGATGCGGCCGCTCTCCCCACTCTCCTCACTCGTAACCCTAGCCTCTCGCCCTCTCCTCTTTGGCTCTCCCCGCTCACTCTGTCGCTCGCTCGCTCCTCGCCGCACTCGTAACCCTAGCTCCTCGCCTGCTCGCCGCACTCGTAACTTGGGCTCCTCGACGCCGTCACCATGGAGTCTTCCGGCGGGTAAGGGGTCAGTTCCGGTGGCCGGTGGTTCCCTCTTCTCCCTCTCCGCCCTCAATCTCCCTCTTCTCCCTTAGATCCGGTGGTTCCCGCCCTCAATCTCCATCTGTTCCCTTATTCTTCATCCCTGAACATTGATTGAGCCTCGTTCTCGGCATCCTCGCCGCATCTCCGTCATCTGTCCGTCGTCCACATCGCTGGCTGCCGCCACCTCCAGGGCTCCGGTCTCCGTTGAGGTACCGAGGGTGTGCAATCGGTCCGTCTCATCGTCGTCGTTTACGGGGCTCCGGCCATAGAGGTAAGGGTAAACCCTAACCCTAACCCTAACCCTAACCCAAACCCTAATCCCTAACCTAACCCTGCTTTTATCTGTTGATTGTGGCAGCCGTCGAGGAACCAGAGACCGCAGAGATGGCCCCAGGCGTCGGGCGACACGACGATGGGGAGTTTGACCACTCCCAGAACGACGAGCTGCGTATGTGCGGGATGGCCGGAGATGATGAGGATGATGATGTCCGCGAGGACACTGCCTTGCTCTTCGGCCGTTCTGCTGCTGATCCCCTTCCCGTCGACGACTCCGACCCCCCAGTCGACGTGGCTGATGCCGACGGTGGCCAGAGGGACGTGGCTGATGCCAACGCTGTGCTGAGTTCATTGAGGGGTTTTGCCAGTTTAGTGCCTAGGCCGGCACGGGCACGCTGAGCCTAGAGTCGGCATGGCACGACACGGCACGCTCCAGGAATGATAGTGCCGTGCCTGGGCCTAGAGTCGGGCACGGTGGCACGACACGGTTCATCAGCCGTGCGCGTGCCGTGCCGTGCCGGCACGTTTGGAAAACTAAAGCGTGTTCGGTTGGTCACATTCCAACTTGTTTCAGCTTATTCTCTCTCACAGAACACTATTGAATCACTCGAAATCAGCCACAACTGGATCAGCCAAACAGGCAGTTCCTGATCCATCTGCATCTCTGCATACACACATATAGTAAACACTAGAAGCTAATTACTCTACCTTTAGCTTCCTGTTAATTAAAATAAATACTTACTATTTAATTCCGACCTAGACCGATCAATCATCTTTTGCTAACTTGGACGGGATGCATCCATGACCATGGCATATATGGGTTGATGTGCTCATCATATATCATGCTAAAATAAAGGTTTACCACTGATTATTGTTAAATTATGTGCAGGAAGAAGGGCGACAGCTATGGCGCCGTCGTAGTTAACACCGAGAGCCGCGTGGAGATCGTTGAGGAGGAGGTGACCGTGGCGGAGCACGACGGCTGCAAGTGCAGCACCAGCTGCGGCTGCGGCAAGTGAAGCAGACCGCCGCCCATCCTAGCTCATCCATCACGTCGTTGTCGTCGCCGTCGTCGTCGTATAAATAAACCATCGCGCCATGCATGGTCCGTCGTATATATGTTGTGTCCTCGTGCGTATATACGTATATATGTGTGTACAAGGACCTGACGCGACACGTACACGGGATCGACCGCCTCTCGAGGTACCTGACACGTACGTCCGTATGTATGTACGGTGTGTTTGTGCCTAATAAGGTGGAAGATCAGTCTATGTCGTCGCTCGTCGGTCTGTGTCATGTGATGAACATTATTCGGCCCGAGGCATGCATGTATTGCGCTCCTGTGTCACGTGACGATCGATGTATCTCTGTCGTTTATGTGTATGTACAACGAAACTTATCGTGTGGTTTGACTAGTAATAATATCCAAGTATAATATCGTCCCGCCCATTAAAAAAAGCATTTTTTGTTTTTATAAGAAGTTAAGTAATTTTAAATTTGACTAGATCTATAAAATATATATAATATCAACATTTCATAACGAATCTAATGATACTTAATTGATATTTTAAAATGTTAGCATTTTTGAAATTGTTTGACATTTTAGAAACCGAGGAGCACACGCTCTTTTTTTATATATCTGTGTCGGTGTTTGAGGATCGCAACTCGTCACAGGGTTACCCAAGACGATGGTTGGTGGGCTTCGGCGTATGCAGAATTCGATGATGAGCGCAAAGACAACAACAATTTATACTGGTTCAGTCCGCCGAAATAGCGTCCTACGTATATTGCGCCATGCGCTTGGGGTTTAGACCGTTAGGTCTGTTTCTTTGCCGATCTAGGGAGCCTTACCCTCCTTTACATAGTCCAGGAGGTAAAAATCTTCTAGTCGGTTATAATGTAAGAGTCCTAATAGGATTACGAGATAGCAATGTTACTAGGATTACATATGGGAAATTTATCGAACTAGATCTTCTCCCTTCCTTGCAGGGTACCTGGACTATGTCCCACAAACTATACACTCCCTTTTGTTAGAACTGAAGGCAGTACTGGCGCCTACTTCTTCTCATGCAGCAAAACAAATGAAAAGAAATCTCTGACAAGGACAGCCTAAGCGGTGTTTGGGGCTGCTCCGCTCTATGTTTTTTAACTTCGCTCCATGTTTTTCAGCCAAACAATTTCAGCTTCACGCACTCTATTCGAGAAAAATGGTGAAGTTATAAGAGCATCTAAAAAGGTACTTCATAGACTCTAATTTTTTATGGAGCTGCTCCACGGTGGAGGAGTTTGTGGAGTAGAATGCAGTCGCGGATACTGGAGAGGAAACAACCTAAGTGCATGCGGCCCATCATTTTTTTTTGGCCCAAATGCCGACTCTGACTGATAGGCAAGGCATTGGGCCAGCCCAAACAATAGAAGAGACCACCACCATCGACCTGTGTCTGTGTCCATGCAAGGCGGAAAACGATCCATAAAAATCCATTCCAAAGTCCACTGTCTACTCATCGCTTTGTATGTTGCTAAAAAAAACTCATCGCTTTTTATAGACAAGCTAATTTATCGCAGATTTGGAGTTGTCAAATGCACTACTAAGCAATTAGTGGAGAAGGCAAGTCAACCAACTTATTCCCCTTGTTGGATTGGATCCCTCCCCCCATCAAGATCAATGTAGATGCAGCAACATCCAAGAACTCGAGCTTAATTAGGATCTGTCGCAGGACACTACACTAGCGGCAATTTCCTTGTGTCTCATCGTTAGTGTTGGATGGAGTTGCAGACCTGGAGATAGATAATGGAGGCACTGAGGTCCCTCAGTCTCACTGAGAGGAAAAGGCTGATGAATTCTGAATTTCTGATGCCTACAGAGAGGGAGGGGAAATGACATGAGCTGGACCCCTGGATCGACCTGTATTTCTTCTTCCGGCACATAGTTTCACGGAAGGGCCGGCCGGGTACCGGGTACGCTGGGACGCTGCTCCGGAGCCGCAGACAGTGAGCAGCGACAGCGAGCATGCATGCATGTGACTGAGAGCATGCAACTCTGCAACCTCTCCGCTGAGGAGGATGCCACGCCACTGGATGCATGCACTGCAGTGCACTAGTGCAACTTTGCAGGCTGTCGCGCCCCAACGCGGCCGGATCGGACAAGAACCAAGCCATGCGTGATGCGTCTACTCCTAGCTAGGAGCAGCTAGCTAGCTAGCCAGGCTTGGATTCTCTCGGTCTCAGTCTCATCCCTCTCGTGCAGGGTGCATTGGAGCAGCACTTCATGATCGTCCCGTCCCGTGACGACGGATGATCAGTCATCACCATGCATGCAGCCTGTGACGACTACTGCTACTCCTACAACTCAATACTCGGTCTCTGTCTCTCGTCACATGACAAGCTAAGCTAGGGGGTGTTTGGTTGGCTTCTTAAATTTTAAAAAGTTGTCTAAGAATGTTTACATTTGAATCTTGCGATGGTGTATTAAATATTAAATGTAATTAAAAAACTAATTGCATAGTTTGATTGGAAATTGCGAGATGAATCGTTTTGAAGCCTAATTAGTCCATGATTTGACAATAATGGTGCTAAATAAACATATGTTGATACTACCGTAATTAGGCTTCCTAAATTTCACTCTTGTCTTCTCTTCTCTTTATCTCCCAATTTAAATCCCAAAAATATTACAATAACTCACATGCGAATCTTTACGATACAATTTTATGACTGATTAAATGTCTAAAAAAAACTAATTACGATCTCCTGGAAAATTACGACTTCAACTATTTTAGCACCGCAATTAATCATATAATTGAACACTGTCTCGACTCTTGAGCAACAACAGAGTAATTTAGTTCTCTTGTCTTTTCTTCTGCTAGCTTGTACGGAGTATCCTCTTCGTCCCTGACATTTTGTTAGCAATAAGCTAATTAATACCGCTACGTCTACTGTGTGCCTGTTTAGTTCTCAAAATTTTGCAAAATTTTTCAAGATTTCCGTCTCAACTCTCGAGCAACAAAATAAAAATAAAACTAATTACAGTTCTCTTGTCTTTTCTTCTGCTAATTAGCTTGTAATTGGACACTAATTACCAAATCTTCGTCCCTGACATTTTGTTAGCAATAAGCTAATTAATACCGCTACGTCACGTCAAGGAGATTCCATGGGTGAAGCCGAAGCAGACATGCATGCACGCATGTGATCCAGGGGGCCGAGACCAGGAGCACGTTGGCTGTTGTGCACACAGCCGAGATGCACCGACCATGCGGACTCCTACATGAGAGAAATTAAAGAAGCAGGCAGGCAGGCCGCCATGCTCACCGAACCAACGTACAGTAACATACATAGCAGCGCCGCGCCCCGGCCAACCAAACCCGTACGACGACGAGCCGCTCGGATCGTCCGGTCGGTCTGCATTCTGCAACAGCCGGCGGCGGCCTAGCTAGCATAGCTCTAGCTACCTCCATCACTATGCATGCATGTCTCCTTGCTCAGCTCGCTGCATGCATGCATCGCAGAACGTCAGTAGCCTACTCGAGTCTCGATCCTGTAATGATAGTAGCTGCAGGGTACGTACGAGGTTAGCCTCGGTGATGCCTTATAAAAATAAAAATAAAAACTCTGTATGATGAATGGTAGCTAGGCGCCATTACTTGCACGTGCTGCGTACGCTGGGCGAGACGAGAGAGGGACCGGCCGGCCGGCCGGCCGGTGGTTGGCGGAGTTGGGGCTGCATCGGCGTCGTCACCAACCTCCCACGCAGCTAATTCCATCCTTAGATCCAATCCGCCCGGCCGGCCTGCGCTCAGTGCCTCCAGCTGCTCCATCCATCCGCATGCATGTGCTCTGCTAGCTGCTAGGTAAGCCACCCCTGCCCTACGTGCTACATGCTTGTCCGTACATAATAAGCCACAAATGGCCTTGGCAGACGACTATTACGCAGTCCGTTTATAGCTGCACAATTAAACTGGTGGTGGACGTGTACGCGTATTTTCAGAAAGTTATTTAAGTTCTCTTCTCACTCGATTTTTTATACCCAACCTAAGAATGTCACATGGTCTTTTTCCTCAACTTCGACAAGGTTAGAATTAAGGTTCAGGGTCGAGCGGGGGCTTACGTGATGAATCTAGTGGGTTTAGAAGGATTGCTGCGGGACAAGGGCACCCCCATATAGTGGTGGCGGAGAGTGAGGGCGGCGTGGGGCGAAGCGGCGGTGGCGCCACCTATCAGGTAGTGGGGAAGACAGTTGGATGGGGCAAGGGTGGGGGCGGGGCACGGGTAGATATATCCCAATGACCTCCACCGGGTTAGCGTGGCGCCGGTAGTAGGCGGCAGGGGAGCTCGATTGGAGATGAAGAAGATGGCGAGGAGGAGGCACAAAATCTGATGAACTTTAGGACCGAGCCATGGTGGACGATAGCGGATCCGACGATGGGGGAGTAGTCGGAGTCGGGCAGGGAGGTAGAGGCAACAGCGGGGGAGAGTGGCCCGTCGGGGTCAGGTGCGGGCGCACGAAGGAAGAAAAGGGAAGAAGATAAGGTGAAGAGAGATTTAATCTTGTCCCTCCATTTTGTATCTAAGGGCAAAAAAAAAATCAAGTGATGGTTATATTTGGATCACTTAGTTGTTGCCTAGATGTATAAAAAAGTGCACATCTAATTTTCTTTTAAAAGTCAACCGGTCTTAGAAATATATATAAAAAATACTTTTCTCGTATTCAAATTATAAGACGTCTTTGTCATTTCTACAACGGAGCTCGTGAACTCAGCTAGCTCTACGAGTGTTTTTTTTAATATAAAAGTGATGAACAGACGATAGCTTGTTTGTGGGGCCAAATAATCTCATGCCGTGGAAGCAATTTAATTAGTTAATTCGTCTGTTTCTGTTCGTAAGTAACGTGTACATGGACTACAGTTGGCTCTAATCTGGTACCCACTGATGACGCTGGACCCATGTTAAGCTAGCTAGCCGGCCAATATCCATCGATCCACAATAATTTCGATCAGCTTCTGTTTCATACATATGACCTGTCTCTGATACTCTTCTTCAATTGTTGCCAGTATAATATAATGCCGCCTCTCTCTGTACATGGAGAAGAGAACGCATGCATGCATTTGACCGTATAAATATAGTAATACAGGAGTACTCTTTTTTTTAAAAAAAATACAGGAGTACTCCTATGCTGGAAGCTGATGACTGATGAGAGAGCGTGGGATCAGGAGATCGAAACGGGAAGGCTTTGCCACCGGCCGGACGCGCAAAGCCTGGATCCTGCAACCAGCTAGTATACATCTAACATGCATCTGCATGGTCTCTAACTAATCATTTCTTATACGCCTGTCTTTCTTAGATTAACGTCGTTGCATTGATCCTATCCAGCCAGTCGCATCTGTCGGCTCTGCCGATTTTATTTATTTTAATTATAACCGCTAGCGCTGCTCAATTCATCCGAGCAGGCATACCAAAATACTGAAAATGCTAATAAATTAAGATACATTGGCCCGTTTGCTGGCCCAAAATTGGCTGAAAAAACAAGCCAAAATAAATGTTGTGAAAAAAAATGATGCTAATAAATTAAGATACATTAAGGCCTCGTTCGGTTGGGGTGAGGAGCGATTCCCATCGGAGTTTCCTTCAAAAAAAAACTTAAAAGTATTAGCGGAGTGTGATAAACATTGTTGAACAGTGTCAAAACAGTGCTACAGTGAGGGTGGGGTGGGGCTTTTTCAGGTTTTGGATCGGGCCGGCTAGGAAACTCCTCTCTCCCAGCGCCCCAGCAACTCGACTGACGGGCACCACCGCCACCACTTCATTATTCTGCTCCTCTCCGGCCCCCGTGCGCTGCCCTCTGGTGTGTGGCGGCGGCGGCCCGCGACGGACCGAAAAAGGCCTCCCATCGCATCCCCACTCCTCCTCCTCCCCCCATCCCCACCCCTCCTCCACCATGCCCTACCTTGAGCATCTTCGGCGGGTTGGCCGGCCGACGAGCCAGATCCGGGCCCCCCGGGGCCGGATCCGCCCTCCCTCTCACCGGATCTGCCCTGTGCGGTGATGGCCGGCGCTGGCCTGCTGGCTGGGCGTCTGGCTTGCTGAAGCCGGTGCCGTGGCTGCCTCCCCCATTGCAGGGGTGCCCAGTGCTCCAGCCTTTCGGTGCCCTTCCAACCATTCCATCCTTCTCTGGTTGGGGGCACCGCGGCCTCCTGTGCACGACGGCTGGCGCCCGGCGGTGGGCGGTCGATCTAGGAGCCCGCGTCGGCAAGCGTTGGCGTGGTGGAGATCGGACGGCGGCCGGGGTCGCTGCTCTCTGCTCACCGGCTGGAGTCACTTGGCACGGTGGCGCCCCCCATCCCCGACCCATAGTGTCGACTACTGTGCTTGGGTATCTACCCTACTTGGCTTCCTGCTATGGGCTGGCGGCGGTGGCGTAGGCTGCGTCATTCTCCTTCCTGAAGGCGTCGTCGAAGCTTGTCCTCACGGTTCGAGTCACTGGGCCTGGTTTCTGGGATGAAAATCCTCGTGTGCTCTTGTCAATGATGATGGCGTTTGCGGATGTTAGTACCCTTCTTGAAGGTGTCGTTGGAGCGCTCCTGCTGTCGTGCCTCTGCTCCTGCTTCCTGCCTAGAGTTGCTCCTTGTGCTAAGCCTGATTGTGCTTCATGCTACCCTTCACTTCGATTTGTCCAGTAGTTGGTTGGTGTTGCTGCGGTCGTTTGCTCTTTGTAGCGGATGCTTTGTCGCTGTTGCTATTGCTATTGCTTTTCTTGGACGGATGCTTTGCCGTCATGTTGCTCGGGTGGTTGCCTTGCCGCCAATGTCGCTTTGCTGCTGTGAGCGTGATGGCCCCCATCCGCGGATGCTTTGCCGTGTTGATGGTTGTCATCTTGGTCGGATGTTTTGCCGCCGTGCTGCAGTTCTGGTGGATGCTTTGCCGCTGTTATCTTGTTGGCGCCCTTGGCGGATGCTATGTCGCCGAGGTTGATGCTAGCCTCGTCACCTTTGTGGTCTTCACTACACTACTGGCCACCAATGTGTCATCTTTCTGTATTAGACTTAGCCGGTTTGGGATTTTAGGTGGAGGGTCTCCCCCATCTTGTTTTCTTGCTTTTTGTTTGTGCCTGTGGGATTTCGTCGATAAGTCTAGTATTACCTGCGAGTCCTATATATTATTATACTAACTCTAACCTCTCTTATCGAAGTACGTGCCAAACACACGCTTTCGGAAAAAAAAAAACAGTGCTGCAGTGCCTTCTTCCGTGGGGGAAAAATAAATGTATTTCTTTGTGAGGTGGAGGGAGCATCTCTAAGCTAATGTTCCCCGTTACTGTACATGCGTACACGTGACAGCACCGTCCGGTACCGCTTACCAGCTGCACGCAAACCAACTGACAAAGACAACGCCAAAGTTTCCTTTCAGCTCAAACGCTTTTGCTTCCAGTCTACTGTCTCGCACAGTCCTACGAGCAGCCAGCAGCTAGCAGCACTGCCCAGTAGTACCTCGCCATCAGCACTTTTTTTTCCTCAAACAAACCAAAGAAAAAAAAGGCCGCGGTGGAGGCGGGAACGAGCCTGCCGTTACCCGCCAAATTTTTACCCGGGCAGAGGTCGGGCCCGCGGCGTCAGCCAGCCTGATCGATCGGCGCAGCGCGCCAGCGAGAGAGAGAGAGAGGGAGATCCCGTGTACGCGGGCGGTGGGGGCGTAGCGTAGCGGCGCCCGCGCAGTCCACTCGGCCGGCGCCGCACAGTCTAACGGCCGGCGCCGGTCTCGGAAAGCCGCACCCGAGAGGCTACCAGCCCCGCGGTCCTGGGACCAGATGACACGTGGGGTCCGTCGGGTCGGGAGACGTGCCTGTCAGGGCGTTCCGTGAGGGGGTAGCCTGCGTGCGAGATGGCCCCCGGACGCAGGTGCAGCGAACAACAGCAGCTTCCGTGTTTAATTCTGACGGGACGTGTTTATGCGTGTATACCGTCCGAAAGTCGCGATGTTTGGTCGACCAAAGCATGCATTTGAGCGCCTCTCTCTCTCGTGTGCTCTCGCAGGATTCAGGATTGGTCAACGAAATTTACTACTTTAATTAAATTATAATAATTATCAACAAATGGTGCAGTCTATGGGCACACCTTTCTTTTTTTTTTGGGCCATTTTTGTTCACCAAGTTTTGCAGTATACTCCCTCCATCCCAAAATAAATAATTTTCAAGGTTTCAAATTTATCTTAAAATAAATAACACTCTACATAAACATGGAGCACCGACTCCTAATGCGGAAGCTACTCATGGATGAATGAAATGATAACTTACCAAATTCAAGAGACATCTTTCAAGAAAGAAAAAGAGATGAAGATACATGCTTCTTTTGCCAACGTTCTTAATCTGTCTAAATTTTTTTAGAAACTTATTATTTGTTATGGGATGGATGGATTATTTTCTTTGGAAGCTAAGAGTAAATGTTTGTCTAGTTGATGCCTAACTTAGCCACAGCTAAGGATAGATAAAGTGTGCGACAATAAAGAAATATGGCCAATAAATCAGGCGCCACATTCCTATCAAAATGAGTCTATGATATATGGGGCATATGTCAAAGCAAGTTCGACATGTCATAGTTGTGGCATAAACCAAACATACATTTTAAAAACTACGTCATGCCTATGGCATGACGAGTTGTGATCATGAACCAATCATGTTCTAATCCTATACCATGCGAAGTTGAAGTAATATCATTAATTATTGTTATGGTTTCATAGAGGCACCAGTAGATCTAGAGGGCTTAGGTGGGAGGAGGGGCATAAGCCCCTAACGACTCTATGGCTATACACACCTCTACCTAGAAAGGGCTCGCCTCCTATATGGATTAATATGTGCGTTACTTTATCTTGCATCTTTTTTCTAGGCACTTAGTTATGTTGTTACTTATGTTTTAGTTTTGTTGACAACTAAACTATGATGAGTTGTTGCCACAATAAATAAGATCAAGATGAAAATGATGTAGGTTATCTACCACCGCTTGTAGTATTTCCATACGAGAAAAACACCCATGATATCCTACCAAGAATGTGCTCACAACATGGTGGTAACATCCGCAAATGTGGGATTTCCAATCACAGCCCAAATCATAGACCTTGCAAAAAAGTCTCTCGTTGTGTGTTCCTAGTGGTCGTGGACTCTTTGGTACGATTGCTAGCATAATGTGTAGTAGGTAGTATATAGTTTAGGATTCTTTTTTTGGGACCTGTACAATGCCTTCGAGACGTTTGGTCTCACCACTAGTCCATCATCTAAAATCACTTAGGCCATATTCGTTTTGTCCCAAGCCTATTGGAATCGAGAGGATTAAATCATCTACAAGTCAAAATCTTCCTCAATCCCCATGAATTTAAGATAAAATGAACGGAGCCTTAAGGCGTTATTTGAGTTCTACAACGACTTTTGTATGAAAATACCTAATTTTATCGTTCAAAGTGAAATTTCGAGATGAAGCCAAACCCAAAGTGCATGGGTGACCTGGAATTTTCCTTTCCCCGATTCTATAATTAATAACAAGACCTCGAATCTCATTCTATTTGTCCACTCCAGAAATTAACAAATTATAGAGCTTTGAAGTCCTTAGGTGCAAAAACGACCCCCAAACCAAAAGGACACCCTTGCACAATCCGAATTTACAAATAAGCCCCTCCCCTCTCGAAGCCGCCGCCTCCTGCCGTCCTGCGACTGCGGAGTGGCCGTTGCTGCCTCCCTTCCACTCCCACGGTTCCACCCCGCCACCGTTTCCCCCCTTCCTCCTCCGCCACCACAGTGCCACACCACTCCTAACCCTAATCCGCGCGAGCCGAACCCTAGCCGCAAGATCCGCTCGCCGCATGCCTCTCCCTTCCCAGCGGCGGCGCCGGCTGAGCTGAGCCGGACAGGCAGCTTCCTTCGACGCGCGGGCGCCGTTGCAGTTACAGCCGGCGCCATGGGCTGCGTCTGCGGCCGGCCCTCCGCCTTCGACGACGGCCAGTGCCGCGCGACGCCTCCGCCGGCCGCGAAGCTCTCGGCAGCGGTGAGGAGGGAGGAGGAGGCGCGGAAGCAGCAGCTGCAGCTTCAGCAGCATGCGAGGGCAGGGAGCGGGAGGGAGGAGGCGCTGGAGAGGAGGCGGGCGATGATGGCGATGGCGGCGGCGTGCCAGGTGAGGAGCCCGGTGCCGAGGGCAGTTGAGGCGGAGCAGGTGGCCGTGGGGTGGCCGCCGTGGCTCGTCGCCGTCGCCCCGGAGGCCGTGCGTGGATGGGTGCCCCGCCGCGCCGAGTCGTTCGAGAAGCTCGACAAGGTAGGACCTTCTTCGTTGCTTCGCCCGTGCTACTTTGTTATCTTCCCATTTTGCTCTCGCCTTTCGCCTGTGCCGGAATCTCATAACAGTGATAATCTGTGAAATTATGCTGTAAATTCGAGTTTTTTTTGGGTTTTCCATTGCTAGATTAGAAGATAAGTTGAGGTACTGCTCTCTGTGAACAGATGGGGAGCAGTAAAATTGTGCAGTAAATGATGAAATGTTACGTTTTACATGGTATATATTTCCGCGACGCGGAAACAATTTGATATCGCGAGATCTTTTCATTTCTTGGATTCGTTTTTGTCTATGCCTGGCGATGGCAGCTGGGGACGATAGGAAATAGTAACATTCCGTTATCGGTGGGGGATGCCTTTTGTGTTGGATGCGAGAATGCCGTGGCATTTCGTCTGCCTGGTTGGCTGATAAGCCCTGGCTGAAAGCACTGTTGGCTGATTTGCAAGACTACTGCTCTTCGTATTTCTTCTGCCTTTTTCCTGCAAATGTGGTTTAATTATAAATAATAAAATATTCTGCTCAGAGCAGCAAAGACTGTTCATCTCTGCTAAATTTCTGGAAATAAGGCGGTAATATAACAAAGAGTAGTGTTCTGTTTACCCTGTTCTGGATGGATACTTTAGGTCTAGACATTGGACTGTGAAAGGCAGGAACTGATATTTGGCTGAAATACTTCAAACCATTTCTAGAATTTAGGTTTGGACCGAGTTGTTGAGATCATGTGCTCAGATGTGTTCATGAGTGTTGCCAGGGGTAGCTCTGATGAAATTAATTCACTGTGAAGATCGGCACATGTAACTTTTATTGCCTTGGAAATTGTTTTCAATAATTGTTCGTTTGTTTATTCAGATTGGTCAGGGTACATACAGTAATGTTTACAGAGCTCGTGATCTTGAAAAGGAGAAGATTGTTGCTTTGAAGAAAGTGCGCTTTGATAATCTGGAACCTGAGAGCGTGAAATTTATGGCAAGGGAAATCCTCATTTTGCGTCGACTTGATCATCCAAATGTTATCAAGCTAGAGGGTCTAGTAACGTCAAGGATGTCCTGCAGCTTATATCTTGTTTTTGAGTACATGGAGCATGATCTAGCTGGACTAGCTTCTTTCCCTGGAGTAAAATTTACCGAGTCTCAGGTATGTAGTCATATTGTTGTGGTCCTTAGTGTATTCACCTGTCAATATTCCTGCTATTATCTTAGTCTCAGAGAGAGAAAGAAGTCGATGACATTGCTTGGTACAGTGATAGTAGTAACTTTTTGAAATGAAGCGAGAACTACTAGCTATTTGTATGAACTATGGTCAGTACATGCTGACAATAAGCATCCCTAGATGAAGTGTTCCATGTAATATCAGTCTCATTATTAAAATAAAATAGTTGGCAACATTGCCTGGTAGCCGGTATAGCATTTTTGAAATGAAGTGAACTAGCTATTTGTATGATCTATGGTCAGAACATGCTGACGATACGCACCACTGTTGTCCAGGTAAAGTGTTACATGCAACAGCTCCTCCGTGGTCTTGAGCATTGCCACAGTCGTCACATTCTGCACCGTGACATTAAGGGTTCAAATCTCTTGATTGATAACCGAGGCATATTGAAGATAGCAGATTTTGGATTAGCAAGCTTCTTTGATCCTGAACAACGGCATCCTTTGACTAGTCGCGTTGTCACGCTATGGTATAGGCCACCAGAGCTCTTGCTCGGTGCCACCAATTATGGTGTTTCTGTAGACCTCTGGAGTGCTGGCTGCATTCTTGCCGAGCTATATGCTGGCAAGCCTATCATGCCTGGTAGAACAGAGGTATGCTAACAAGCTCCCCTCACACTAAGTGAATGCTGTAAGAGAATCTCTTCAGTAGTTATATTTGTTTACAAAACTAAGTTGTTAAAGCTTCTCCACTGTTTCTAGGTTGAGCAGTTGCATAAAATATTTAAACTCTGCGGTTCACCGTCAGAGGATTATTGGAGGAAATCTAAGCTTCCCCATGCCACCATTTTCAAACCGCAACACCCGTATGCAAGGCGTGTACCAGAAACATTTAAAGAGTTCCCTGCTCCTGCTCTGGCATTAGTAGATGTTCTCCTCTCAGTAGACCCAGCAGATCGTGGAACTGCGTCTTCTGCATTGCAAAGTGAGGTATACAAATTCCCTCTTAAACCTTTCTCCAGCAACACAAGACATTTATTTTGTGTTTTCAAACAGGCCATTCTTTTTTATGAGACATGCTGTTTCAATACTCATTTTGTTTGCAACATTTGAAATATTCTAAAATTTGAATTTTCAACATGGCGGAATGAACTTATCTTGTGCTTAACAGTCTATACTCGATAGTCTGGCAATCAGGAAGTAGTGGGTAGCACCATACATTTCTATGTCATGCTTTTAATCATATTGGAATAGCCAGTTTTATCCTTGTATTATCAAGTAATATGCCCAAAAGTGACACTTATCGTTTCTTTTCTATTTCATTCCTCCTGCCTTAAATAATTAGCTATGAACCTATTGTTGTGTCTGTAGTTTTTTACAACAAAGCCATATGCTTGCAATCCTTCAAGCTTGCCTAGGTATCCCCCAAGCAAAGAGTTTGATGCAAAACGTCGGGAGGAGGAAGCTCGAAGGTAAGCACAACCAACTTGGTGTTCGCATTTTATCATCAACCAAAGACAATTCTTAATGAGGCATTGATCTTTATTGTTTCCTGTTGGAAAATTACATAAGCACTTCACTAGGTCATGGAGCATAGAACTTATCTTTGTCGACCTGTCAAACTTATATGAACATTATTATATTTTTCACAAGCACATGAACATCTACTACCTCCATTTCACAAGATTCATCGTTCACGATACCTTTCTGCACCTTTTGCCATTTGTACCCATGCTGTGATAGTTGGAAAGTTGAGTTACTAGAGTGAGTCATGTAACAGGGACAGCAATTGTTACTTTTTTTTCCCTTGATGTTACATCTTGTTGTTCTCTGTGCCCCAAGGGACAGCTGTGAAGCAGAGTGATTAGGTAGATCTGCCAATCCTCACATTCTTTTATATACTCCCTCCGTCCCACAAAGGACGCAATTCTAGAACAGTGCTATGTTCACGTATGTCAAGTTTGACTAAATTTATATAAAAAGTTAGTACTATTTATCGTACTAAATAGGTACCATTAGATTCATCGTGAAACATACTTTCATAATATACTTATTTGGCATCATAATCATCAATATTTTTGTCTATATATTTGATCAAACTTTAGGCGCTTTAACCGAGAATGCACCTTGAACTGCATTCTTTTTGGGACAGAGGTATTATTACGCAACATTCCATCCGTGGATGGTGCTTGCCCTATACCTACACAGGATTAACATTTATCTCTCTTTTTTCTCATGTATAATTAGCACGTCCTGTTTTCTAGACCTGCACGACTTGTTTCATTTTTTTTCTATTTCCTTTAGTCTGTTGCCTGCTCCATCTTTTTCTATTTAAATTTTAACACTTACGTGAAAGGCAACCAACTTGTTGTCATACTGCAATGCCTGCATTTCTTTTGTACTGATCATAGCCATTAACTTTTTAGGCAAGGTGTTACTGGAGGAAAGCAACATAAACATTACCCCGAAAGGAGAACTAGAGAATCAAGAGCAGTCCCTGCCCCTGATGCAAATGCAGAATTAGTGTCATCATTGCAGGTAATTCTCCACTTGTTGACACTTTCCTGAATAGTCCTTTTTTATCTTTAGCTTGGAGATGCATATACACTTGTCTTGTCATTTCAATCCATAAGTAACCTGTGTTGCCTGCTGCATGAATGTCTTTGATTTCAGAAAAGGCAAGCCCAAGCTAATACCAGGAGCAGGAGTGAGATGTTCAATCCCTGCAAAGAAGACTCCGCGTCTGGATTCCGAATAGAACCACCCCGGCCAACTCCTGTTACTGAGTCTTCTGAAGACCCACAACGTGCCTACCCAACCAGGATCTTCCATTCTGGTCCTTTAGTTAATCAGCCATCAAAGGCTGGAGGTGGCAAAAACGGTGAACTTCAGGTCCCTGGTGCTGCGAATCACCCTGTGGTTGTGTCAACAAGATCAGGTCTCCGAACGGACGATGGCAGCAGGACAATGGTTGCTCAAGCTGAAGCATTTGCTCATGGGCGGAGGTTGTCGGAGTCCATCAATGAGCATTTCAGTAACAGTGGGAAGTACGATCAAGTGTTCCTGAAGAAGGATGACAGGAACATCAGGGCTGATGGAGCTATTGTAAGTAACGTCCTGCCTGAAATGCAAAAGATGGAAAGCTTGATTGTCCTGTTTGAACCATGGTTATTGCATTGTTCGTTCAGAACTGTAGTTTAACATGCAACGCGAAGCTCAAATTGTAGGTTAACAAACCCAGTTATTAGGTCAATGAAACATGAAAAAGGGGTTTAAATGGAAACCAACCTCATTTATTCTGCTTCTAGTTCATTATTAGTACTTTTGGAAGAAAAAACTGACCATTTTATGGCTTGACATAACAGGGTTACGGATCGAAAGGCAACAAGATCCACCATTCTGGGCCCCTGACCTGCCCTTCAGGCAACGTCGACGAGATGCTGAAGGAGAACGACCGGCAAATCCAAGAAGTCTTCCGGCGAACCCGGGTGGAGAAGTCGAGAGCGAGGAGGGACCATGGACATCACCAGGGCGGCATAAGACCCAGCGATTTCGGCGCCATCCCTGTCTTCCCTTCCAGCCGCTCCAGCTATCAGGCCATGCAGCCTTGAGGCGCCCGAACAAGAGTTGGAACCTTCGAGTTGCTTGGTCCCGTGCTGTTTTCGGGGGGATATAGAGCACACGCTATGCTATGTACAGGGAGGAAGAAAGCAACACCCGTGTAGTGGGCATGTGTATTGGAGAGACTCCGAAGGAAAGAGGGGAGGTGATTTGTTTATTGGCGGCGATTCTAGTGTCTCGGTGACAAAAGTCATGTATCGTCAGGTGGTTTCCAAATGTTTGCTGCAACTGCAATGCGATGGTAGGTGTATCTCAGCTCGCCAAATCTGAAACTGAAAACCCAATGTATGTATGAGTCGAAATTGGCCACCAAGAGCTTTTTCACTGTGATGATGCCACCAAATCTCTCAGCCGTGCTGAGACTTGGGAGCTTTGTTGAAGCAACTGTTATTCTTGTAACCTTGTTGGCGTGGATGGAAGAAATCTCGGCTTGGTAACTTTGTCGTAGGTACATATGCTGATCTTTTCCATGAGATGTTCAGTGATTTGGACGAAGGGCCTCGTGGTTTGCTATGTTGCAAGCTGCAAGGTTTCCAGTAGAATATGGATATGGATTTATCCCTGTTCACTGATGCTGAAATTTGGCTTATGCTGATGCTTATGCTGAAATGTTGTGAGAGGAAAACACTGTTCCATGGCTGAAAAGTAGTTCTGAATAAGCTCAAGCGAAGAGGGGGGCTGAAATATTGTGAGAGGCCATGGTGCAGCCTGGCCCCATGACATTGGGGCTGCCCTTCATCCCTAGCACCTTGTCGCTCCACTCGCCGGAGAAGATGTCAGTTTCAAGTCTTAGTGATCGCTGCACGCTCGCGAAGACACTGGCACCTTGGCCAGCACGACGTTAAAGCTCAGAATGGTAGAAGAAGTCATCTAGGGCCTGTTTTGTTCGAAGCCTGGACAACTTGCGTGGCAAAAAGTGTTGTCTGGGAGTTGCCTGAAAATTTGATGAAATCTGTCTAACCAGGCAAACTTGAGAATGGCCTGTTTGGTTGGAAGCCTGTGCCTGAGAAAGTTAATAGTAGAAAACTTTCTAACTTATATCTAATTGATTTTGTTATACACTTTGATTGTACTATTAAATGGTAATACATCAATTAATCTAGCAAGAAACATATTTGGATTAGATTTTTTTTTCAAATTTTTTTGCGAAGTATTTAATCTAGTCATGTAAAAAAAATATGCAAGAAAATCATGATAAAGTTGTATAATATTCTAATATTCGCGTCGTCTAAAAGCTAACACATGTTGCTTTATCTTCTATTTATATATGTCTCCTTGTCTCCTGATCATGATGGTGTAGGGTCAATAGCCCAGGCAATCACGCTGCAACGTCTAGGCCAGCGAATTGGATGGCCTGGCCACATATTGGCATCCTAGAAGCCGACAGGTAGTGGGCCGGATCCGGGAGAGGGTGGGCCGGATCCGACCGGGAGAAGAAGAAGGGGAGGGGAGGGTCGACGCCATGGAGCCCGCCGCCGCCGCGTTGCTCGCCGTGGAGCCTGCCGCCAGAGGGCTCCTAACCGTCAGATCCACGGATCCACCACCACCGGGATCCAACCCACCGGATCCGCCGCCGGAGGACACCTCTCCGTCGGATCTGCGCCGTGGTGGCTCCATCCCACCGGATCCGCGATGCCACCCGCCGGTGGAGCCATGGAGGGAGGGGAGGAGGGCGGATCTGCACCGCCACCCGCTGCTGCTGCTGCTCTGCATCGTCGGGAGGGGCCGAGCTGCCCTGCGCCATAGACGGGAGGGGCTGGGCTGCCTCGCGCGCGGCCGTGAAGGGCCCCCCGAAGGGAGGGGAGCGGCAGCGCCGGAGAGAGGGCGCGGGCGGGCGGATCTGAGGAGGAGGGAGGGGAGCTGAGGGCCGGAAATGGAGGAGGGGGGGGGGCAGCCATGGGAAGAAGAAGGGAGGGAGGGCGCCATGAAGAAGAAGAAGAGGGAGGGGAGGGGCGCCGTCGGGGGAAGAAGAATGCGGAGGGGAGGGGCGCCCGCGGGAAGAAGCAGGGGGAGGGGAGGGGCGCCGGCGGGGAATTAAGTAGAATTTTGTCCTTTGCCGAGTGTCCTGGATCTGGGCACTCGGCAAAGTTTTTTTTTCATTTTTTTCTTCTCCTTCTTTCCCAGAAAAAAGATTTTATTTCTTTGCCGAGTGCAAAAAAGAAAACACTCGGCAAACCCCCTCTTTGCCGAGTGTTTTTTTGACACTCGGCAAATCTCCTCTTTGCTGAGTGTTTTATTTGCCGAGGGTTTTTAGCGCAGCACTCGGTAAAAAACCTGTTCGTCGAGTGCCCGAGGGAAAACACTCAGCAAACATAAAAACAATCGGTAAATTTGACGTTTCCGGTAGTGATTGTAACTCGTATGTGTATGGGTCATGCGTCTGAGTCACGTACAAGACACGGAGTGCCCGGGTAGCTAGGGGAATTGAAGTAGACGAAAAAATAGGTGGAGAAAAATTTTACCTCTTTAATATAGAAAATTATGGATTATATAGATTAAATATAGGTTATAGATATATATTATAGATTATAGATGTAGATGTAGATTATAGATAATAAATTATAGATTATATAGATATATATATTGATATAGATATAGATTAGATCACCCGAACCTTATAAGCGCAACTAGTATTTGGAAATTGGTCGTGGATCAGGATCGAAACCTAGCTTAGCTATAGGCGTAGTAGATGCTTGGCATGTCGCTAGCAGTAGAAGGAAACACGATAAACCAACTCCATGCATGGATCGCCCAGGTGTACAACACCGCGCGCGGTGGCCTGGAAGGCATGGCAATCCGCCGCCGCAGCCGAGACAGGTGACTAGCAGGGCAGACACGTCGTCCCTTGTGTGGCACTCAGGCCCTATTCGCTTGTCTTACAAGGCGTATTATTTTAACGAACGAAAACGGTATTTTTAGTCATGGCTTTTCAGCAAAGCGAATATGGTCTTAGATCTTTGTCAGGCATAGGCCTGTTCGGTTGGTCGTTAAACCGGCTGGTTTCGGCTAATTCAATAGTATTTTGTGAGGGAGAATAAGCTGAAAACGGTTGACTTGGCTGAAAAGTAGTTCAAGCGAACATTCATTATTAATCATTGGTCCTGTTCGCTTGTCTTATAATCCGTACTTTTCAGTTTATTTTTTCAGCCGGAACAGTATTTTTCTCTCGCAATCAGTCGGAACAATGTTTCGGCTTGTTTTTTCCAGTGAACGGAGCCATTATTTTTGTCTTTGTTCTGGTGTCACAACCAAGGGACTGAAACTGAACTCGCAATGATATACTAGTACTAGGGCCTTGTTTAGATACCCTCAAAATTCTAAGTTTTTTCACTCTCTTTCTATCACATCAATTTTTAGCTATTTGCATGGAGCATTAAATGTAGGTAAAAAAAATAATTAATTGCACAGTTTAGTTGAAAATCACGAGATGAATCTTTTGAGCTTAGTTGGTCCACGATTGGACAATATTTACCAAATAAGACAAAAGTGCTACTATTCATCGGGTTGAAATTTTTTAATCTAAACATGGCCTAGTATATATACAGATGTTGGTGACGCTGACAGATGCAACAAGAATAATGTGTGCCTGCGTTGAAAGAGGGAACGCAGGGTACGGTACGGCGTGCGTGGCCGGTGTGCATGCATGGCGCGGGTCGCGTTGCGTACGGGAGAGATGGAGCACGAGAGGGACGGGGTGGGGCGTGACCGGAGGGTCGCCGGGGACGTTACAGCTCGCCGCGTTGCCGGGGGCGCTGGCCACTTTGCCATTTGTTTATCGTCTCCCATACAGATCAGGCCTATCGCGTGTTTGCCCTCGCGACATCCCTGCAACCAGCAACCGTTTCTCCGAGAAACCTGCTCGCCTCTCCACGCCATATCTATCATCGTCCTCCTCCTCCTCCTCCTCCTCCTCTCGCTCCTAGACTGGATCAAATCCTGTCCTGGCACCTCTGTCTGTCTCTCTCTAGGTCAAGTTGATGAGCGAGCAAGCGTTCAGAGTAAATTGCCTGCACCTGTCTGTTGTTCTCTGTCAATCTCCAGGTCAGTTGGTGGGTGTCCGGGCTGTTCATCTGTTGAAGTGGTCTCGGATTGTCTCTGGCTTCCTTGAAGTTTAACCGGTCCTGGAGGTACTCGTCAACAGGCAATAGTTTCCGATAGCAATTGCTGTGTGTGGTGTGTTAAATACGCGGCCGGTCTTGCTTGCAAAGGTCTTTGGGGTTGCATCAGCGTCGTCGTCGTCGTCGTCATTTGATCCATCCTAATCTCTTTTAATTTGTTTGCCAGCACGTAACCAGCCCTCCTCGACCCATCCAAATCCCTTGCAGACGCCCAAAAAAAAATCCAAATCTCTTGCTCCCTGCCCGGCGGCCCCAAGAATTCGATAGCCATTGGGTGCGTCGTGGTCACCCTCGTCCGATCCTTACGAGGATTGCATAAATAAGCTGCCAAGCTCATCATTGGTGTTCGTCAATCATCGCCGGTAAGAACCATCGTCATCGTCCAAGGCGCGCGTGCGGGCGTGAGACACGCAGCAGCAGCGGCGGCCTGTAGTGTCCGTCCATCGACCCAACAGATCGATCGCGCGCGATCGCTAGCCCTGGTGGCGCTTTGCACCGAGCGGCT
Source organism: Miscanthus lutarioriparius (assembly GCA_904845875.1). Taxonomy (NCBI): domain Eukaryota; kingdom Viridiplantae; phylum Streptophyta; class Magnoliopsida; order Poales; family Poaceae; genus Miscanthus; species Miscanthus lutarioriparius. The sequence continues at coordinate 115,078,165 of CAJGYO010000005.1, read as the reverse complement.
GCAGATCGTCGTTGGGCGCCATGCACGCCAACAACGGCCGCGGCGACCAGCACTCGCCGAGGTCGGCCAAGTCGGCTTCCCCGCGCGGCGGTGGCGGGGGCGTGGGCGGGGGTGACCATCATTACTCCCCGTCGGCCAAGACCCCGCGCGGCGGCGGGGCAGGAGCGGCGTCCCCGACGAAGCTGCCGAGCAGCGCGGCGTGGCTGGTGGACAGCCGGTGGGCGCTGTCGGCCGCGCTGAGCCTGCTGCTGTTCCTGGCCGTCGCGCTCGCCGTCACGTCCTCCTCCTCGTCCTACATCTCCTCGTCGTCGTCCTTCTCCTTCCTGCCCGCCACCCGCGCCGCTGACTTCGTGGAGGGAGAACGTGCCGCCGCTGAGCCGGCCAACGACACGCCGCCGCCCGGCGCCGGCGTGCCGCGGCTGGCGTACCTCATCTCCGGGTCCAAGGGCGACCTGGACCGTCTCTGGCGCGCGCTGCACGCGCTGTACCACCCGCGCAACCAGTACGTGGTGCACCTGGACCGCGAGGCCCCCGTGGCGGAGCGCCTGGAGCTGGCGGCCCGGGTCGCCAACTCCACCGTCTTCCGCCGCGCCGGCAACATCCACGTCATCCGCCGCGCCAACATGGTCACCTACCGCGGCCCCACCATGGTGGCCAACACGCTGCACGCCTGCGCCGTCCTCCTCCGCCGCGGCGGCGCCTGGGACTGGTTCATCAACCTCTCCGCCTCCGATTACCCGCTCATGACGCAGGACGGTACGTATTGATATAACTTAAAGCACTTGGCGCGATCAGTGGGTAATGCTTAGCTTAGATGAGGGGACCTGCTGATGTATCTCACGTCGAGCTCAGCCACGACCACGGCGCCACCGTGACATGGCCACTGGAGTCGTAGCAGTAGGGGAAGCATAGACGCGCCCGCTAGGTCGTCATAGATAGCAGTAATGCGGGCGCGGTGCTAGTGGCGATGGCAAAGCCGATGACGTTTCCCATCGCTTATAACGCGTCCTTCTAGATCGGACTATGGTTAGGATATCACGGTGGGGTGCTAGTGGCTACGGTGAACCTCTTGTCTTGTGCCCCAGCCCCTACCATCCTTTTATGGCGCTGCGCGATAGGGCCCATCAGCCTGTAGAAAGGTTGAGTGCCCCCGATCAGGGCGCGGATCAAGGGTCCAGTTGACCGTTGGGCCAATTGGTGAAAATTAACCTAACATTCTCCCTTTTGATCTCACCTTATGACTTAAACTTAACTTTATTTTTCTTTTCCCCATTCCATCACAGATCAGTGCATAGAGCGTGCCTCATCGTCACGATCAGTTGCCATTAGATTTAACAGCTATAATACACTTCTCTGTTTTAAAACAGATACTCAATTAGGCCCTTAGTATCCAGAAATCATAGGCTTTTCCGTAAACCTATGTCGATTGTGTGTTCTCTGAACGCACTGGGTGGTAAGCAGATCCGTAAGTACTTACTTAGTACTTATGTGCTCAATGCTTTCAAAATGATTCTGATTTTTCTCTTTTACAACATATAACTTAGTGTCAATGTGTTTGGCATCACACTTGACCTGTTGTCTTAGGAGTTAACTTACTTTAAATGATTATTGCTGTTGTCTACCATTGTTAAAGCCGGGTACAAATTCCCTTAATCTTAATTGCCTGTTCCTTAAGCCTCATGTCAAGCTATACTATGGTATGCATCACTGATGACACCACAACTGTTTCTTTGGAGCTTTTTCATAATAATACTCGAACTGCGAGTGTTAGCAACTGCTGTGGATTTCACTACACATCTCGCCAAAGACTTAACATTTGTACCCTCAACTATTTGAGAGTACTTGTTCTTTCTTACTCAGTACGAGGCCTATGATACTTTGCAAAATTACAAGACATTTTCAACTCCCTTCCAGTGATCTATATCTGGACTGGATTTCTTCCAAAATATCCTAGATACGTAAACTACGTCAGGGTAAGTTCTTACTTGTACTTGTATACTCATCAAGCTTCCAACAGATGAAGCATATGGAACCATGTTCATTTGATCGATCTCATATCGGTTCCTGAAACACTTAAAGTTTTCAAATCTATTAACCTTGACTATAGGAGCAGGCGTATGTTTACTCGCATACATACTTTATTTCTTTAAAAACTTTTCTAAGTATGCCTTTGCGATAGTCCTAATACCCCATTTTCTTCTATCTTGGTGAATTTAGATTCCTATAACCAATGATGCTTCACCAAGGTCATTCACATTGAAACTTGAGGACAAAACTTCTTCTTCTCCAATGACAGATTAACATCACTACTAGTGAGTAGAATATCATCTATTCACAGGATGTGGAAAATGAATTTTCCATTCTTGAACTTCGCGTAAACGCTATTGTCCTTCTCATTTTCTTTAAAACCCAAACTTTCTCTTTGTTTCATCAACTTCAAATACTACTGTATAAAGACTTACTTTTAACCCATAAATGGATTTCTATAGGCGGCATCCCATATGTTCTTTTCTTCCACGATAAAATCCTTTGGGTTATGCCATGTAAACGTTTTCATACAAATCCCCGTTGAGGAATGCCGTCTTTACATCCATTTGATGCATTTCTAAATCGTAATGTGCCATGAACACCATTATGATTTAAAAAATCCTTACATGAGATTAGAGAGAAAACTCTTATTGTAATTTTTTTATTCTCTTTGCATAAAGCATATTGCTACAAGTCATGCTTTATATCTTTCTACATTCTCTTTGGGGCCATATTTTGTCTTGTAAACCTATTAACAGCCTACTGTTTTAACTCCATTAGAAATTACTTCTAAGTCCCAAACATCGTTGGTATTCATCGAATTGATTTCAACTTTCATAGCTTCTTGCCATTTAAACGAGTAAACACTTCTCATGGCTTCTTCAAATGAGGTGGGATCACCCTTCATTTAAATATCTTTACTAACATAGACTTCATAGTCATCAGAAAACTGGTTTACTAATTCTTTGAGACCTTCTGGAGCCTCAGCTACTGGCACTTTCATATGTGGCTGTTGTTGCTCTTCATTGCCAAGAGGCAATTGATTTTACAGGCTCCTGTATAACAAGATCCTTGTTTACATTATTCATCTTCTTCGAAGAGCTAACAACAGGTGTTGTATTAGTCATACAACATCAACAGGTATTTAGAAACTTGTTGCTCCTTAGTCACTGGAGTGGGCACGGAGTCCCTCTTCTCTTCAAGTCTTAGGTCTCTACATACCTCTACATACTATGCTCCCCTAGATCTTTCCATCTTGTCTAAAGATAGTGTATCTTCAAATATCTTATTTTGGGTTTAATCTGTTAAAACCTTATATGACGCTTTAAGCACCACCTTAACACCTTTGAGGCTGACTATGCTATCTTCCTGTCGGAACTTTAAAAGATCTAGGAATTTAGCTTTTTCTCTATTTAGGGGTATCATTGTTGTGTCCGTTGTACTCATCCCACGGTCGCATTCATCTTAATTAATCTTTATATCACTTTTAATGAAGAGTATCTTTTTTAATTGAGCTTTTTCTCTGCTTAGGGGTATCATTGTTGTGACCGTTATACTCCTCCCACGGTCGCATTCATCTTAATTAATCTTTATCTCACTCTTAATGAAGAGTATCTTTCTTAATTGATCTTTATCTCACTCTTAATGAAGAGTATTTTTCTTAATTGATCTTAATATTCTCCCCCTCGGAATATGGCATGAACTTTACTGCCATAATTTCGAGAACTATTCAGAAAGCCTGTGAACGAGGAGACACTTATAACTTACTTCATTCACATGATTATGTCAGGTAAACAAAGTTATTTCTTGATCCGTTTAGGAGTACACTTTCCTTATTTCACTTCAAAAACTCAACGAGGTCTTTCATTAGCAGTACTTTTGCAAGTCACGCTTGCTTTTTTTTTCTTATCTTCTGGTTAGTATTGATCATGACGATGCATTTCTATTGTGCCACGGTCAATACTAGGACAACATAAGAGCTACTCAAAATTCTCTCACTATGCGGGATACAAAATATGTGAATCATCACAAAACTTCTCTCGCCATGCAGGATTGACTAGCATAAGTACTATGCTAAAACTTCTCCTCACGCGGGATAAATCTATACGAAAACTTAGTCATGACGACTAAAACATTCACTTATACTTTATTTTCCAATTAAATCTTCTCGTTGGTTCCAATTTAATCAGAATATTAGTAAAGTAACAAAAAACTGTCCTGAACTGGCTTGACTCAAGCCTTTTCATTCACATATCCCAGCATTGTAGCCCGTTGGCATGCAGCCGAGTGATCTCGTCGGTTAAAAAATAAAACATATAATATGTTTCTACATCAATTTTACATCACCGTTGGGCAGAAAATAGAATTAATGCATAAAACTCATAAATTAACTTGAAATTCATATAACTACTATACAAAATTAAATTCTCCCGTTGATTTGAATTTAATTGGAAGATAATCAACATAACTACAACGAAAACTTGATAATGAAATACATTCTTTTAGTTTAGGAGCATTTCTTGGTCCTTATCTACTCTCTGAAAAATTGACCACGTTGGTATAAAATTTATCAGAGATTTAAACTTCAAACTTAAATTCATTATAATACTATCATCATCAACGTTGGTCAGAAAATGACTACCATAATCTTACTTAAACAAAAAATGGACTACTCCTCTAATTTAAATTTTCCCGTTGGTTCTAATTTAATTAGAGGATAAACATAATGAAGTTTACAAAATATAACTGCTCTTCGAATTAAATTCTCCTGTTGGTTCGAATTTAATTAGAAGATAATAAACATTAAACTTTACAACGGAAACTTAAACATAATTGGCGAATTTTACCCACAGAAAAATTCTCTTGCTAATTTTCTTGAGCCTCTAATCATTTTCCAGAAAATCACATTTTATGGAAAAAAAGAAAAACTGGGCTCAAACTCTTCATCTTCTTTGCTTTCGGCCCAATGACAAAAAACTCGCGCCCGCTCGCTTCTTTCTTTCTTGCATGGCGCGCCTTCTAGGCCACAACCTGGGTCTAGCCGGCAAAGCCGTCCGCCAGCACGCTCCCGCCTGGGCCGGATCCTGGTCTCATCATTCGCCACCGTTGGATGGAGATCGACGGTGGGGTGATGATCTCGGCGGAACAAAACCGCGCGACCGACGCTTTCCCCGAACCCTAGCCTCATTCCGTCTCTCCCCTTTCTCTCTCTCTCAGCGACAGGCATCGACCGAGTGAGCGTAGAGAGCCCTCAGAGCCAAGAGAGAGAAGGTGGCACTGTCTCTGCCCCCCTCGCCGGTGTGCGCACTCCCCAGCGGGTGAGCGTGTCGCCGTCGAGCGGCCGAGCCACGACACCCTACACGGCCGTAGTACACCGGCGTGGAGGCCCTTCCCAGGGTGATCCGGTGAGTGGAGGCCGGCGAGGTAAGCCGCCTCCCTAGCCCTTCCCCTTTCCCCTTGATCTTCTCTGTTTGGATCTTCTTTCTTTTCTTTTCAGAGCTGGTCCGATTTAGGGTTAGGGTTAGGGTTAAGGTTGGGGTTTCGTGTTGAGTTAGGGTTTCGATCCGATTGGCAGATCGAGTCCCCTCCTCTTTCTTTTCTCGTTTTCTTCCCACGTGTTGCGGAGGCGGCGATAATGGTGTGGCGGGTTCAAAGTGAGCCCACCCGTTTCTTTTCTTCTTTGCTAGGGTTAATCCTCTCTTTCTACTTGTTTCTCTCTTTTCTACCCCGATCTAGATCTACATACTAGAAAACCTGACTCTGGTACCATTGATATAACTTAAAGCACTTCTAGGCGTAGTTCAGTGGGTAATGCTTAGCTTAGATGAGGGGACTTGCTGATGTACTTTACGTCGAGCTCAGCCACGGCGCCACCGCGACATGGCTAGGTCGTCATAGGTAGCAGTAGTGCGGGCGCGGTGCTGGTGGCGGCGGCGAAGGCGATGGCGCTTCCCGTCGCTTACAACGCGCCCTTCTAGATCGAACTAGGGTTAGGACATCACGGTGGGGCGCTGGTGGCTACGGTGAACCTCTTGTCTTGTGCCCCAGCCCCTACCGTCCTTTTATGGCGCTGCACGACGGGGTCCCATCAACCAGTAGAAAGGCTAAGCGCCCCCGATCAATACACGGATCAAGAGCTGGGCCTATTGGTGGAGACCAACCTAACACATACGTGTGTGTATTTTGTAGCCAGCTATATATATATATATATATATATATATATAACAACTACCCTGTAGCTGGCTACAAAATAACTTATTCTGTAGCCACTTTGAGTTACGATAATTACTATGTTAATTTACGAGATTATAGTAACTCCTTACTAAATGGTTTACTATAACATTATGATAAATATCCCCATGTGTTATAGTAACCTAACTATTGTAAATATGTATTGATATTATCGTAAATTAGTGTATATATATATATATATATATATATATATATATATATATATATATATATATATATATATATATATATATATATATATATATATATAAAAGCATGTCGTCGTCCTCCTCCATGCCCGCGTGGTCGAGTACACGCACGGTCAAACGGGTCCACCAAGGAGTACACTACGCTATGCATTTTGCATTATATTATTCATATATATACAAAAGTTTCATTGACGATTTGTTTATCAATGGAAGATATCTTGCACGTATTCTCGACGGTGCCCAGGAACGTCAACTTCATCGGGCACACGGGTAACTTAGGCTGGAAGGAGTGAGTAGCTCTCTGCATCTGCAGCTCAACTGTTCGATGAAATGCAAAGGCAGCTGAAGCTGACTGCCATGCTTCATGCTTGCAGGGGGCAGCGTGCTCGGCCTATGATCGTGGACCCGGGGCTATACGGGTCCAAGAAGCAGGACATCTTCTTGGTGACGCCGAAGCGGGAGCTGCCGACGGCGTTCAAGCTCTTCACGGGCTCCGCCTGGGTGGCGCTGACGCGGGACTTCGTGGAGTACACGGTGTGGGGGTGGGACAACCTGCCGCGCACCCTGCTCATGTACTACGCCAACTTCGTCTCCTCCCCGGAGGGCTACTTCCAGACGCTGCTCTGCAACGCGCCGCGCTTCGTGCCCACCGTCGCCAACCACGACCTCCACCACATCCGGTGGGACGTGCCGCCGCGCCAGCACCCGCGCGCGCTCGCGCTCGTCGACATGCCCGCCATGCTCGCCAGCGGCGCCCCCTTCGCAAGGAAGTTCCCGCGGGACGACCCCGTGCTCGACACCATCGACGACGGACTCCTCGCGCGCCCGCGCCCCGCCAACGGCACCGCCGGCGAGGTGGCGTTCGTGCCCGGCGGCTGGTGCGGCGCCGACGCCGCGTGCCGGGCCGTCGACAACGACTGGGTGCTCAGGCCTGGGCCCGGAGCCGAGCGCTTCCGGAGGCTCATCGACAGGATCGTCAGGTCCGAGGCCTTCCCCAACAGGCAGTGCAAGTAGTCGACATGCATCATGTGTGTGTGTGTACCGGAAAAAAAAACCCAGCCGATTTGTACTCATGTAGTGGACTGGAGATGATCATAGCTTACCTTTTCATATAACAAATACACACATGCTTGTTAGTGTTAGCCAATTTCAGAATCAGAAAACATCTTTGCATGCTTGTGTGAGACTACTGAATGGCCCATGGCATGCATTCTCTTCTTCAACTCTGAAATGGTGTACTGCCACAGAGCAATGCTCAGGTTTTGGACTCAGTTTCTGCTCTGTTAACAGGCTGTTTGGATGTTAAGGTTTTGAGAGACTCTGTATCAATAAACTATAGTTTGAGAAGCAAGAGACATGCAAAACCATAGTGTTTTTTTTAAAAGGAGGTTTACAGCTGAGTTTTTAAGACTCCAAAAGGACTACTATTTCAGTAATACTATGGTTCTCAAAATTAAAAAAGTTTGTTCAATCCAGACACTCCATGAAACTCTAAAACCAAGTATTTTTACAGAAACTATGGTATTTTTTTTAAAACTCTAAAAATACTTTGCATCTAAATAAGGCATATAAGTATTGATGGTGAATGCTGCAAACTGGACCTAGAATTAACCCAAAGTTTCCACCAAAGATAGACTATGCTGCAAACTTTCAGTTCTAGGTTTTAGTTCTAGCCATTTTTGGGCCCAGGACTAAAGAAAGGATTAGTCCCAGTTGGAACTATCAACCGAGACTAAAATCACCCACCCAACGGCTAGAGCCACAACTTTTGCAGGAGGGGAGCAGGAGGGGACCTTTAGTCCCGGTTGGTGGCTCAAACCGGGACTAAAGGTCACCCGCCAGTTTTGGTTGGAGCTACCGGCCGTGACTAAACCTTTAATCCTGATTGGTGGCTTCAACCGGGTCTAGAATTCCACCTGTAGTCCGGGTTTACACCACAAACCAGGACTACATGTCCCGGGCTATATACTTTCTCCTTCTTCCTCCCCTAGCCCGAGCCATTTCGAGCTCTCTGCCTTCTCTCCGTTCTTGCTCGTGGAAGGAGTTCATGCTTGTGGGATAGGTGAAGACTTCATTCCTTCATTCATTCTTTGGTTTCTAAAGGTTAGCAACTTCATCCTCTCATGTTTCATCACTGGCATGGCACATTTCGTGGTCTAGAAAAGAGAAATTTGTGGTTTTTTAGATTGGGAATGATGGTGGATTTTTTTTAATTTATTTACCATTTGAGCTCGAAATTGCTTGATAGTTTGAATATGAAGATGAAGAAAGCTTATAGTAGTTCATCAAAACTAGTATGCACCTTTCATTGCCTCATTTCATGGTATAGAAATAGAGATTTTTTTTGTTTTCTAGATTGGGAATAATGGTGGATATTTTTGATTTATATGCCATTTGAGCTCAAAATCACTTGATAGTTTGCATATGTAGATGAAGGAATCTTATAGTAGCTCATCAAAACTAGTATGCACCCTTCATGGTCTCATTTCATGGTTTAGAAATAGAGAAATTTAAAGTTTTTTTAGTATATAGCTCATTTAATTTCATGGTTCACAAAATGAGAAATTTATAGTAGTTGATGAAAATGAGTATAGAGAGTCATAGATGGCGACTGCTTCCGAGTCCTCGGCCTCGCATGGGGTCCCTAAGCGACTGAGGCCGGACCTCCCTCTCATTGCGTGCAACAAGTGTGGGAAGAAGACTGTGAGGGAGTACAGGGTGAAGAAGAAGGGTATCAACCAAGGGCGTATCTTCTACACGTGTCCGGATCGTGAAGTGAGTTATTTTTTGTCATGTTTTATTATGGTTTGTAGCCATTTTTCGTGATGATTTTGATTAAAGTTCTTGATTTGTTGTTGTAATTTCAGTGGGATGGCACTAGATCATGTGACGGTTGGTACTGGGAGGAAGAGTATGTTGTGCACATCCAAAAATATCTTGCAAAGGAGACTGAGGCGGCTGATGAGAGTGCACCTGTGTATGATGAGGCAGTGAACCAACAGAAGAATGATCTATCTGTTTTAGTTGGAATTAGTCGTGAAATCCTTATTCTGCTGAAGTGCATTGTTGGTTTAGTTTATTTAGTGCTATTTGGGATTGTCTACATTGTATCAAGGCTTTAATAAATTAATGTTCGAGAGTGAAATAGCCATGTGGTATTGGATATTAACTAATCATGTTGACTGATGGATATTCTGGATCTTTTAATTAACTACTAATCATGCATGTTGTATAATATGGCTTATTACAAGTTTTTGATATGGTGTGCGTCATGTAATGAAGATGAACCGGCAATGGATGTACAACGCTGACCGTCGCTCCCTAGAGTTCATGAGGCGCATGCATGATTTCTTAAATGTGGCCAAGGCAAACACGCGGGATGGTTTCATGTGCTGCCCATGTGTTCTGTGTAAGAATGAGAAGGGTTATTCTTGCTCAAGGATCCTTCATGAACACCTGTTTACGTTGGGTTTCATGCCAAACTATATTTGTTGGACTAAGCACGGTGAAAGAGATGCTATAATAGAAGAAGATAAAGAATAAAAGGGGATGATGACAACATTATTATTCATGGGTTTGCTGAATACGGTGCCTTTGATGATACTGCAATGGGGGAAGCTGAAGAAGAGGTAGCGGCTGAAGAAGAGGTAGCGACAGAAGATGAGCCCATAGATGATCTTGGTTAGGCCATCCGTGATGAACAGGGAGAATGCGAAAGTGAAAAGGAGAAGATCAAGTTCGAGCGCATGCTAGAGGATCACAAGAAATTGCTGTACCCGACTTGCGAAGAGGGGCAAAAAAGTTGAGTACCACACTAGAATTGTTGCAATGGAAGGCAAAGAATAGTGTATCCGACAAGGAATTTGGGGAGTTACTGACTATCGCAAAGAAAATGCTTTCAAAGGCAAATGAATTGCCCGCCACTACATACGAAGCAAAACAGGTCGTCTGCCCTCTGGGATTAGAAATCCAGAAGATACATGCATGTCCTAATGATTGCATCCTCTACCACGGCGAGTATGAGAATTTGGATGCATGCCTGGTATGCCGTGCATCGTGGTATAAGATCAGGCGAGATGACCCTGGTGATGTTGAGGGCGACGGTGAACGTCCTAGGAAGAGAATCCCTGCCAATGTGATTTGGTATGCTCCTATAATGCCACGCTTGAAACGTTTGTTCGGAAACAAAGAGCATGCAAAGTTGCCGCGATGGCACAAAGAAGACCTTAAGGTAGACGATATGTTGAGACACCCCGCTGATGGGTCCTAGTGGAGAGCAATCGACAGAGAATTCCTAAAATTTGCAGATGATGTAGGAAACTTAAGGTTTGCTTTAAGTATGGATGGCATAAATCCTTTCAGGGAGCAGAGCAGCAGTCATAACACTTGGCCTATTACTCTATGTATGTACAACCTTCCTCCATGGCTGTGCATGAAGTGGAAGTTCATTATGATGCCAGTACTCATCCAAGGCCCAAAGCAACCTGGAAACAACATTGATGTGTACCTAAGGCCATTAGTTGAAGAACTTCTACTTTTGTGGAAAAGCATAGGCATACGTGTGTGGGATGAGTACAAACAGGAACACTTTGACCTGCGAGCATTGTTGTTCGTAACAATCAATGATTGGCCTGCTCTTAGTAATCTTTTATTACAGTCAAACATGGGATATAATGCATGCACGCACTATTTTGATGACATGGAAGATATATTTTTGAAAAAATGTCGAAAGGTCGTGTACATGGGCCATCGTCGATTTCTTCCATTGCCCTAAGAAAGAGAGGCAAGCATTTTAAAGGTAAGACAGAGCACCGAATAAAGCATGACAACTGTAGTGGTGAGGATGTATTCAATATGGTCAAGGATGTACACGTAGTCTTTGGGAAGGGACCTGGCAGCCAACTTATTTCGATTGATGCTAATGAACGCGCACCCATGTGGAAGAAGTCTATATTTTGGGAGCTATCCTACTGGCAAGTCCTAGAGGTCTACAGCGCGATCGACGTGATGCACCTGACGAAGAATCTTTATGTGAACCTGCTAGGCTTTATGGGTGTGTATGGGAAGGCTAAGGATACACTTGAAGCAAGCTAGGACCTGTAGTGTATCAAAGAATGAGAGAACCTGCATCCAAAGAAGGTAGATGATGGACACCATTGCTTAAGTCCTGCCAACTACACTCTTAGCAAATTAAAGAAGAGAAGGAAAGCATGTTTGAATGCCTAGCATTAAGGTCCTATCTGGCTTCTCCTCGAATGTAAAAGGGATAATAAATGTGGCAGTGAAAAATTCTTAAACTTAAAGTCTCATGACTACCACGTGCTTATGACGCAATTGCTTTCAGTTGCATTGAGAGGGATTCTACCTCCAAATGTACGATTAGGCACCGTGAAACTATGTGCATTCCTCAATGTAATTTTTCAGAAGGTAATCAATCTAGTGCATCTAGCAAAGCTATAGAATGACATGGTCCAATGTCTTGTCAGCTTTGAGTTGGTGTTCCCGCCATCATTCTATAATATTATGATGCACCTCCTAGTTCACTTGGTCAAAGAGATTAGTATTCTCGGTCCTGTGTTCCTACACAATATGTTCCCCTTTGAGAGGTTCATGGGAGTCCTGAAGAAATATGTTCACAACAGTGCTTGGCCAGAAGAAAGCATCGCCAAGGGCTACGAAACAGAGGAGGTCATTGAGTTCTGCGTTGATTTTATTCCTGACCTCGACCCGATTGGTGTTCCTGAATCACGACATGAGGAGAGACTAAGTGGAAAGGAAACACTAGGGAAGAAAGCATATATTGGCAAGGAGGACAATTATTTCCGTAAAGCATACTACATAGTTCTCCAAAACTCCTTGGTGGATCCGTATATCGAGGTACACAAGGATATTGTATGATCCAAATTCCCAGGGAGGATTGAAGCCTGGATCACGCATCGGCACATGAAAACTTTGGGCGGTTGGTTGCGAAAAACAATGTCAGGGTGACGACAGTCTGGATGAGCAAATGTACTTGTTGTCTAGGGAGCCATCTTGGCATATCCTAACATTCAAAGGGTACGAGATAAATGACAATACATTTTACACGATAGCCCAAGATAAAAGGAGCACCAACCAAAACAATGGTGTCTGCATAGATGCCATAGACCTAAATGGAAATAAGGAAACATATTATGGCTGTATAGAGAGATGTGGTAACTCGACTATGGACCTTATTTTAAGGTCCCTTTTGTTTCGGTGCCAATGGGTGAAGGTGAGCAGAGGTGGGGTAACAGTGGACCATCAGTACGGAATGACAATAGTGGGCCTCAACAATCTTAGGTCCAGAGATGAACCATTCATCTTAGCTAAGGATGTGAATCAGGTGTTCTATGTGAAGGACATGTCTACCAAACCGAAGAAAGGGAAAAACAACAACGAATCAGACAATGAGCCAAAGCGCCACATAGTTCTTTCAGGAAAAAAACATCGTGGGAATCAAGGACATGTCTGACATGTCAGAAGATTATGAAAAGAATGATGGAATTGCGCCCTTCACAGTGAACAGTGACCCAAGCATCCTGCTAAATAATGAGGACACTCCATAGTTATAGCGCGATCATAACCAAGGGACGTACGTCAAGAAGTTCATTGCTGTTCCCACTTGATATGGTGATGTATGAGACCTATTATGTAATAATTGTGACTTTCAAATTTTTCTATCATGTTTTTATATTTTCTACAGTTTAAACGAATTTTCTGCTTGACGGTGGACTTCCTGTGGAGAATGTGTGATGAAAAACCAAATGATCTGTTGGCACAAAAACATGTCTCGTGCCGGGACACACGAGCAAGCTGGAAGGGTCTGCTCGATTGAGCTAGAGATCCACCTGGCTTCAACGCAAGGATCACTGATCCTGCATATTCCTCCCGAGACGTGCCAGTCACTTTGACTCTGTAATTGACAAGAAGAGAAAGTTTATCAGTAATTTAAGGTGGAACGTGCCGATCTGTGCCCAGACAGTTCCAAGTGTGCCACTTTCGGGAGCAGCCATATGGGGAGAACGATTAAATAGCCGATCCACACAGAAATCGGCTGTTACGGACTGTAAAGCTCACGGGTAGCGATTGATTTTAAGTTGACAGGTACAGTACTCGTATATGTAAATGAGATCATTAGCTAGATAGATATTACCAGTGTAAAGAATTAAGCCGATGAATCTAATCAGAAAAAAGATATAGCACGCGAACGAATCGACTATATGATACGGACGGATCTACAAACGCTCTGAATATAATCTGTTACCATCAACAATGAGGTTCGATCGGATCGATGACAGCTATGATGATAATAACAAACTAAAACCGAAGAATCCGTAAAGACATCCGTACTTCGACAGGCTTTCCAAAAGACATGCTATATATGAAGGCCCAGATGAATCGGCTAAAATAGCCGATTCAGGTGAAGAGAACTACAGCGTGTGAACAATCGACTATTTCGCGCAGATAGACCTATGGACCTCTTAGACCTAACCCACTATCTCTAAAAGTGGGGTTTGACCGAATCGATGCAGCCATGAAAAAGACAACAAATCAAACCCTTAAAGTACACAGATCTATTCACGCTTAACAGAATCATGTAAACACACTGCAGGCGTTAAAGCATAGGCGATCGGCTATTTAGCCGACGCAGGCATAGCAAACAGCTAAGGTCACGCCTAATTAGGAACAGATCTACTAACTAGCGTCCTCCAATCTAAAGTGCTATCAGTGGGGATCGACCGAATCGTTACAACCATAATAGTGAACCATAGATTAGACTTAACTAGCCAGCAAACCTCTTTAAGATCACTCATGCCTTAACCGCGTACTATGCGCGATCAAGATCGAAGTAGAACAGCCGATAAAACATAACCCATCTCCCAAGGTAAACAATATCGTGTTGTAACAAAGCAAACGTTGGACCCAAGGCATAGCAAATAGCTAAGGTCACGCCTAATTTGGAATAGATCTACTAACTAGCGTCCTTCAATCTAAAGTGCTATCAGTGGGGATCGACCGAATCGTTACAGCCATAATAGTGAACCATAGATTAGACTTAACTAGCTAACAAACCTCTTTAAGATCACTCATGCCTTAACTGCGTACTATGCGCGATCAAGATCGAAGTAGAACAACTGATAAAACATAACCCATCGCTCAAGGTAAACAATATCATGTTGTAACAAAGCAAACGCTGGACCCAAAGGATATGAGGCTGATCTAGATCGATCTCGACCGGGCAGATTGATGTTGCTGCAAACTAATGACAATGAAAACATCAGCAAGATCGATAACTTAATGAATCTACCCAAAGTTTGCCACTCTTTGGTAGAGCCGATAACTTGACCTTAATCTAGTTCGAGCAGTGGAGGTCGACCGGATTGATGCAGCCGTACTTGAACTAGACAAGAGTCGAAAACTAGATTATACTAGAGTCATAGTGGAGGTCGACCGGATCAATGCAGCCGTACGAACAGAAGTATAAGCCATGACGGTACTTACAGATGAATCGGAGGTCGGTCGGACCGATGTAGCCCTGCTCGCTGAAGAACTCACCGAGATCTACTCTACTCCTACTCCTAAGGGGTGGCCGGAGCCAAAAAAAGTAAATAACTTGTATTTGATTGATCGTGTGTCCTTTACAATAGCCGGGGTTCAATATTTATACCCGGAACCTACGCATGAATCCTTTCTAAGCATGACTCATTACAATTTTTGGCCTAAGAGAAAACATTCCTAATTTAAGATAACATAGACCCTAATCTTTCCCTTTTTGTAAAGTCCAACATGTTTTTCCTGGCGCCGATCATAGCTTTTATCGTTATCCGCTGGTGCTATCTGAAGAGAGCCAATTCCAGTACTGCATTCGAATCAGCTGATACCGACCTTTATGCAATCGATTCCTTGATGACATGATCTTGGGAGCTTTCGAGTTCCTACAATTCTTCTTCCAAATTTTGGTGTAAACACATGCCCCCAATTTTGGGATAAAAGTAATTTTATTCCAAAATTACCACGTCTGCACCCCCGATAGGTCCGTAGTCATGGTTAGAGAATCATGATCTAGGGTCTACTATTTGTCATCGTCTTTTTTAGCTTATGAGCCCATGCTTCAAAACTTTTACGAGAGCATCATTGCTTCACGGGCGCTTGGATCCATCTTTCTAGGCCGACTATAAAATTTCTATCCGACTCTGGCGAGAGCAATTCAACAACTCAGCTATGTTTCTCTTTTGTCTGCTTCCTTGAGTGCCTCTGGCTCCGTCGGACCCTCCATGGTCTTTGCTATGAAGATCTTGAGCGGTTAGAAGAATTCTTGTGCATAGGGTGATTGTGTCACCCATCTTAGCGCCTTGTCGAGCAAGAGGATCAGCCACTGTGGTTAGAAGAATTCTTGTGATATGACCTGAGTCTTCTCTCCATGATCGCAGAGCTATTCTAGTGTTTGCAAGGGCTAAAATGTGTGGACACCTTCCCCTCATTCGCTTCATCAAATGCCCATCGGGGAAACCACATATTTCTTCCCCATTGTTTTTCCAGCCACCGAGAAATCAATTGGGCATCTGTTAAGTAGGCGGCCTTTCCCTTCTCTTGATGTATTTTATCATCGGGCCGATGTGACTCGGTTCATGATGATCTTCGGCCTTGTGGGGATCCGGACTCTTTTCAATCCAAAGAAGCCTTGGTGGGTTGATCGTTGGTCAATGTAAACCTTTCGTATCTATCCCACGATATTTTGTAATTATGGGAAGTAATAAGTCTGAATCTGTTATCCCTTCATGACCCGTCCCCAAATCTCTGGAGTGCCGATCTGTTTCCTTATCTGACTTTAATTCCATAACCCCGGTGAAGTCTATCTTCTCACCTTCCCGGGCTATATATACGGGCCACAGCTGTGGATCGAAAAACAACCTGCTTCGTCTCAAACCCTCTACATCTTCTGTGCAATTCTACTTTCTCATAGGTTTGAGATCATGGAAAATAGCAAGAGGTCAGCTGAGGGAGTTCTCAATGGATCTGTGTCATCACACCAGCGCCTTCGTCGTCAGGAGGGTGTAAGTTGGGATGCCCCCATCATCCTTGAGCACAGGGCTAATTCTGCCCAGCCTTCGGAGTTACCCTCGTCAACAGCCCGCTGTCAGCTCCCCTGCTATCCAAGGAGGTGGACCGACAACGACGATCTGCTCACCTCCATCGATCGTCATGGCCAGAATCTCGCCGACTACCTTTTCCTCGCAGAATCGGCTCTAGCCATGGTTCGATGTCGATCGCCTCCTGAGGCCGACTCGGTGGAGGATAGGTTGGCCATGGCCGAGGCTAGAATCACAGGTGAGATGTCAACCACAACTTTCTATCTCTTATTAATTTTATCCTCAAGATCTTTAACATCCCTCCCTTGAATCTTTTTTAGATCCATTGGCTTAGCTAGAAAGCCTCCGATCAGCTGTGAAGTATGCGGTGGGGTTCATCAATGCCAGAGGTGCCATTCTAGTGGTTTGCCTGCTTGACATCTCGAACCATGTCAGGGAGGTCGCTCTGCATGGAGTTCGTCATGGTGCTGCCATGGTGTTGAACGCTGCGCAAGCTCATTCTGGCCACGAGCTTCGGTTTCTTCCCCGTGGTTTTCCAGCCATGGCACACCCTGGGGTTCATGAGCGCCTGGTCGAGGATTTCTTCGACGCGACCAACTCTGTAGCCCTTACTTCCCAGGTCGATGATATAGTAAACAAAGTATTTTCGCCTGTAGCTTGTAATAGGTGATATCAGCAAACAATTTCTTCATCTTAAGTGATTTTTTCTGTTGCTTCGTATTTCATATTCCATGCATCAATCTATCCATGTTTGCTTTGCTCTTATAGGCGATACATATCATACTGGCTTCTACCCCTTCGGGTTTATTTTTATACTAAAGGCGATACCCTTCTGGTATCGGCTATTAGAGCCAACGACCGAATAAATCGGTTGTCAAGTATTAATCCAAACGCTAGGATAATATTTCTTTAGATATTTCCCATTAATTGCTCTACCAAATTCTTCCTCTCCTCATAGTGTTTCCAGAATATAAGCATTGCAGGCGCATGATGTTTAATCCGATAAGGTCCTTCCCAATTAGGTGACCATTTGCCGAACTTGTTGTCTTTTGACCCGATCGACAATTTCACTTTTCAGACCAAGTCTCCTTCAGAAAATTGCTTGCTCTTAACCTTTTTATTGTAATATTTTGCAACCCTCAGTTTATTGGCTTTGATATTCTCAAGAGCACACAGCCGATGGCAACTCAAGTCATCTAAGTTGTCTATCATAAGATTCTTGTAGACTTCGGCTGATAAATCATTTTGCAACGTAACACGCCTCGATCTAGTTAGAACTTCCCAAGGAAGGACTGCATTATGGCCATACACGAGTTCATAAGGTGACATTTTAATCGATCCGTGGCAGGCCATCCTATATGCCCATAATGCCTAATTAAGCGTTGAATGCCACTTCCTCGGCTGCTCCTCAATCTTTTTCTTGATCAGCTTAATCATAATCTGATTGGATGCCTCTGCCTGGCCATTAGCCTGAGCATAGTAAGGAGAAGAATTTAATAGCTTAATTCCCATACTGGTAGCAAAATCTATGAACTCTTCTGATGTGAACATTGTCCCTTGATCTGTAGTGATAGTTTGAGGAATCCCAAAACGATACACAATATGCACCTTGAAAAAATCAACCATATTCTTTGAGGGTACCGTCTTTAAAGGAATTGCCTCAACACACTTGGTGAAGTAATCTGTTGCTACCAATATGAATTTATGTCCTTTACTTGAGGGCGGAAAAATCTGGCCAATTAAATCAATTCCCCAGCCTCGAAACGGCGTGGTTTGATTATTGGATTCATAGTCAAGCAGGTGATTTATGGACATTACCAAAACACTGACAGTCCTAGCACCCCTTATAATATTCAAAACAGTCCTCCAATATCGTTGGCTAGAAATATCCAGTTCTACGAATAATCCATTTCATCTTATAAGCCGATTGATGAACTCCACATATCCCTTCATGCACTTCACCCATCAATACCTTAGCTTCCTCTTGATTTAAGCATTTGAGCAACACCCCATCGACTATTTTATAATATAGCTGATCATCTAGTAAAACATACTTAGTTGATTTATACCTTAGCTTTCTGGTAACTTTCTATGATGGATTCCTAAGGTAGTCAGCTATTTCAATTCTCCAATCATTATCTGAGGTTTCACTACTCAAGACTTCTTGAAACACTCGATAACCTGAAGCACTTTGAGCTAAACGATTGGCCTCTTGATTCTATGCTCTCGTAATATGTTGAAAAGAGACATGAGGAAATTCCTTGAGCAACCTTCGGCACTCATCATAGTATCCCCTCAGAGTATTTTCTTTGCACTCATATAGGCCGATCAACCGATTAATAATTAACTGTGAATCTCCAAATATTTCAATTGCTTCGACCATTACTTCATGAAGTAATTGAAGTCCCTTAAGAATAGCCTCATATTTCGCTTGGTTGTTGGTAATCATTGGTTCAGTTGGAAAGGCAAACTCAAAATTGCCCCCCGAGGTGAAATAATAACAATGCCAATGCCACCACCTTGCTTGCATGATGACCCCATCAAAGAACAATGTCCATGGTACCGGCTCCACATAGCCAACAATTGGCTTATGATGCTAGGTGACAAAATCAGCCATTACTTGCCCTTTGACTGCTTTAGCCGATTTGTACCTGAGGTCAAATTCCGATAACATGAGAATCCACTTTCTCACTCTCCCATTCAGTATTGGCATTGATAACATGTGCTTGATCACATCAGCGTTGGAAACAATTGTACATTTGGTCGATAACAAGTAGTGACGTAACTTAGTGCAAGAGAAATATAAGCACAAGCATAACTTTTCGGTGGAAGAATATCTTGTCTCTGGATCCAGAAGTCTTCTACTTAGAAAACAACTCGCTCTTTTCCTTCAAACTCTTGCATCAAGGCCGATCCAATTGTTTTGTCATCGGCTGATATGTACAACTTAAAAGGCTTACCCTGCTGAGGAGGAACCAGCACAGGTGGACTCTTCATATATTCTTTTATCTCCTTAAACGCCTTTTGTTGTACGTCACCCCACTTAAATTATTGATCATTTTTCAACTTCAACAAGGGAGAAAAAGGCAGAACTCTCTCCGACAAATTCGAAATGAATCTTCTGAATAAATTAATCTTACCAAGCAAAGATTGTAACACTTTTTTAGTAGTTGGGGGTAATGCTTCATCAATTGCTTTCATGCTTTTCTGACCGGCTTCGATTCCTCTCGTGGACCATAAAACCCGAGAATTGTCCAGCTGATACTCCAAAGGCACACTTATTGGGATTCATCTTTAAACCGTGTTTCCTTGTGCATTCTAGAGTCTCCCGCAAATCAGCTAGATGCTCCTTGTGCCCCTTGGATTTCATCATCATATCATCGATGTAGATTTCAACAATCCTGCCGATCAACTTATGAAAAATATAATTCATTGCCCTATGATAAGTTGCACCGACATTCTTCAGACCAAAGGTCATCACAACCCACTCAAATAAATCGATTACGCTAGGGCACCTGAAAGCGGTCTTTGCTATGTCTTCCTTAGCCATAAAAATTTGATTATATCCTGCATTGCCGTCCATGAAGCTAATAACCTTGTGCCCATCTGCTGCGTCTACCAACATATCGGCTATTGGCATCGAATAACCATCTATGGGTGTGGCCTTGTTTAGATCTCTGAAATCGATGCAAACTCTTAACTTTCCATTCTTCTTATACAGGGGACAACATTCGATATCCATTCTGCATATCGGCACGGTCGGATAAACTTTGCTTCCAGTAACCTTTCAGTCTCCTTTTTGATATCATCAAGCACATTTGGGTTGAACCTCCTCGGAGCTTGTTTAAACGGCCGATATCCAGGTTTGATTGGCAATTGATGTTCAACAATCGATCGGTCTAGACCAGGCATCTCATAGTATTCCCAAGCAAAACAGTCTTTAAATTCCTTTAAGAAATCGACTAACTCTTGCTTATACTCAGGATCCAACTTGGCACTTACATACGTCAGCCTAGGCCTATCTCTAGAACCAATATCTACCTCTTCTAATTCATCGGCCGACGTAAAGTCATGTCCTAGTTTGCCATCTATACCATCTATTGGATTATCCATTAAAACAAATTTTCAAAGCCGACTGCTTGGATCGGCTGTTGGCTTTCATTATTGATTCTAATGAAACCTCCTTCCCATAACTTGCCAGAAAAGCATTCGAAGTGTTCTAGCTCCCAAAAGACTGGATTGGCTGTTGCGATACTCATGGACTCATCAACGCGAACCAGCTCGACATCATCTCCATGCCATTGAATCAAACACTGATGCATGGTTGATGGCACACAATAGTTTGCATGAATCTAGTCACGACCAAGGAGTAAACTGTATGACCCTTTTCCATCGATGACGAAGAACGTGGTGAGCAGAGTCTTACTCCCGATTGTCAGTTCGATGTTTATTGCCCCCCGGGTCTTAGAGATATTACCCCCAAAGTCCTTAAGCATCATGTCAGTCTCAATCAAATCTCTTGGTCCTTTGCCAAGTTTACGAAAAGTGGTGTAAGGCATAAGATTAACAGAAGCACCTCCATCCACCAACATCTTGTTCATCGGCTTCCCATCAACAAAACATTTT
Source organism: Miscanthus lutarioriparius (assembly GCA_904845875.1). NCBI lineage: Eukaryota > Viridiplantae > Streptophyta > Magnoliopsida > Poales > Poaceae > Miscanthus > Miscanthus lutarioriparius. Next base: position 115,056,960 of record CAJGYO010000005.1, on the reverse strand, counting down.
ACATATAAAGCCTTTAAGTGCCGATGCTTGACTGGTTTATGAAATATAGCCTGCTGTATAATTATCAACTTAGCAACTATCTCTTCATACTCCGATTCATCAAAATCTGAGTAAACTTCTTGATCTGCTGGAGCCCTGAATTATGATGGCAACAGAAAAGCTATCTGAATATTAGCCGATGGTTGCCTTCTATCGGCTGTTTGTTTAGCACGCCATACTTGAGGTTTGCCAGATGCCTAAGCCTATTCCAACTTTCTGTTCCTTGGGCGTTGCACTCTTCTTTTCTAGCTTCTTGTCAAACTTCCTAGACACCATTGGCCTTCCTGCCAAACATATTCTTCTTCATTACTTTCCTCTTTATAATCAGCCCAGTTTTGATCAACAACTCGCTTTCCAAGCCGATCATGAACACTTCTATTTTTAAGCACCGATCCATGTTATTATGATGATACTCGTCTTGAGCATGGATAGACCGGCGGTTGGCTTGAGATTGCCTAAACTCCCAATATTGCTCACTGCACTCCGGACAGTTATTTCGGGTAGGCGATTTCAAACCTTCGTTCTAGCAATGTCTGAAGAAAGAACAATTCCAATGTGATTCAGCTTGTTTTATCTCATACCTCTCCTTTTCCTGTTGATGCTGGTATTCTTGCTTTTCTAACCAACGCTGATAATCCTTTTCCTTCTGTCGCTGCCATTTATTCAACAAAATCTGAGATTAACACGTGGCTTTGTTGTCCCATCCTTTGACATTTTTTCCCTGCTCATATCGGCTCTTTTGTTGATCACAACGCCCTTTAATTTCTCTGTATTCATCAGCCGATATTTGCATCTCAGGATCGACTATTCCAGTTTCTCTTGATCTGGTTGATGTGAGGACTTTAGTCTTTCCTTTGAGAAGTCTAGCATCGACCATATTTTGATCTCTTGGGAAAGGATTATCATCAACTTTCATTTTTTGAGGTGTATAGAATTTGAGCCTTTCTTGCTGAATAACCCTCTGTATATGCTACCGAAAAACTCTGCACTTATTAGTAGAATGAGATGTGGTGTTATGAAACTTACAGAACTTCTTGTTCTTCAACTGATCGGGAGACAACATAACATGATTATTGGGCAACTTGATCTGCCCCTTCTCAAGCAAAGAAATCAAAGAGCTTGCCTGATTTCATGACGTCAAAGTCATAGCTCTCCTCGATTCCTCTTCCCCAAGGATTTGGCACCATTACTGTCTTTTTGCCCCAATTCCATTTAGTCATGGAAACCTCTTCTTCTTCATCATCTTCATAGCCGTCATCGACTGAATACGGATTATAGGCTTTGGACATTATAGTACTCTTCTAGAATCGGGTATCTCTGCGCATATTCTAGAACTGGCTATCAAGTGCGGCCACTCATTGAGCCAATTGACCCAGGTTATCAAATTCTTGTCCCAGCAGTTTCTCTCTCCATGTTGGCAACATTCCTTGAACGGCCAAAGTAGCTAGCTGATCATCAGCCAAGTTTAACGAGAAGCACAAATTTCTAGTCTCTTGAAACCTCTGAAGAAACTCGGTGCCCGATTCATTAGTTCTCTGCCTTATAGTTTTCAAATCGGTAATCTTCTTTTCTCCTATTCCAGTATAAAAATATGTATGAAACTTTTTCTCTAGGTCAGCCCAATTGGCAATAGAGTTAACTGGAAGTGATGAAAACTAAGTGAAAGCTGGCCCTGACAGGGACAAGGAGAAGAAACAAACTCGATGGGCCTCTTCAACGGATGCTTCGCCCAACTGTATAAGATACCTACTGATATGTTCTATTATGCTTGTGCTGTCTTGGCCAGTGAACTTAGCAAACTCTGGGAGCCTGTAATTTGTAGGAAGAGCGACCAAATCATACCACTCTGGATATGGGCGTTTGTACGAGAAGGTCTGCCCTTTTGGCTTTAGACCGAACTAATTCTTCATCATCTCGGTCACTCTCAGCAACAACTCATCAGCATTTGAATTTGGATTTCTCTGTACCTGCTGACCCATCTGTGGATTGAAATCCCATGTGCCTTGATACCCTAGATTTGGAATCATGTGAAGGGTGTTATAATCTGTGCCATAATGATACCCCTGTGGAATTTCTATCTGCTAGGTCCTTTGCTGGTTTGCTGCTTAAAGTATCTGATTATAGACATGAGGATCTATATCTCTACGGATCCTTTGAATTGATGGTGCTATTTTTTGAGCCGACGACGGTATGTGGCCTGATGTGCCAAAATTAATTATCTAGTTCTGACCTTGCCCCGTCGGCTGTTGCACATGCTGTACTGACGATCTAGGATTATACTGTATCTGATTTATAGTAGCACCTTAAACTTGCTCAGATGAACTTTGAACTACCTGGACATCATTATTATTGGCTGGTGCTGCTTCTTGATAGCTGGTACCGGCTTGATTAGTCCCTTGAGTTGACAGATGCGGAATGTTGTAATAAGCCGACACCATCTAATCAACAGGAAACCCATGAAATACCTCCTTCATGGTGTTGTTGAATGTGTCCAAGAAAGCTTCATTATTTCTTGATATGGCATCACGAACAGATTTGTTTACAACTTTCGTGAAGAAACGCCTGTCTTCAGCCTCATCTGCATTTGTCTGCCCATGCAACAGAACTCTCGGTAGTGGATATTTCTGAACAATTGTGTTGTCACGTGTTTTGGTGTCGGACAACAAGCACTTGTTCTAAAATTCTTCTATAACTTTGCTGATGACATCTTTATCTCCGTCAGGTAGGTCTTCATAAGGTACCGTAAGGATGTCATTGTTGTTGTAAGCCGCAAAGACGATTGTGGGGTCCCACCGGGCGTGCCAGAACGTGTGTCGGCACAAAAACGTGTCTCGTGCCAGGACACACGAGCAAGCCGGAAGGGTCTGCTCGATGGAGCTGGAGATCTGCCTGGCTTCAACGCAGGGATCACCGATCCTGCGTATTCCTCCCGAGACGTGCCAGTCAATTTGACCCTACAATTGATAAGGAGAGAAAGTTTATCTGTAATTTAAGGTGGAGCGTGCCGGTATGTGCCTAGACAGTTCTAAGTGTGCCACTTTTAGGAGCAGCCATACGGGGAGAACGATTAAATAACTGATCCGCACAGGAATCGACTGTTATGGACTATAAAGCTCACGGGTAGCGATTGATTTTAAGTTGACAGGTACAGTACTCGTATATGTAAATGAGATCATCAGCTAGATAGATATTACCAGTGTAAAACATTAAGCCGATGAATCTAATCAGAAAAAGATATAGCACGCGAACAAATCGATTATATGATACGGACGGATCTACAAACGCTCTGAATATAATATGTTACCATCAACAATGAGGTTCGACCGGATCGATGACAGCTATAATGATAATAACAAACTAAAACCGAAGAATCCGTAAAGACATCCGTACTTCGAGAGGCTTTCCAAAAGACATACTATACATGAAGGCCCAGATGAATCGGCTAAAATAGTCAATTCAAGTGAAGAGAACTACAGCGTGTGAACAATCGACTATTTCGCGTAGATAGACCTATGGGCCTCTCAGACCTAACCCGCTATCTCTAACAGTGGGGTTTGACCGAATCGATGCAGCCGTGAAAAAGACAACAAAGCAAACAGCTAAGGTCACGCCTAATTAGGAACAGATCTACTAACTAGCGTCCTCCAATCTAAAGTGCTATCAGTGGGGATCGACCGAATCGTTACATCCATAATAGTGAACCATAGATTAGACTTAACTAGCTAGCAAACCTCTTTAAGATCACTCATGCCTTAACCGTGTACTATGCGCGATCAAGATCAAAGTAGAACAGCCGATAAAACATAACCCATCTCCCAAGGTAAACAATATCATGTTGTAACAAAGCAAACGCTGGACCCAAGGCATAGCAAATAGCTAAGGTCACGCCTAATTAGGAACATATCTACTAACTAGCGTGCTTCAATCTAAAGTGCTATCAGTGGGGATCGACTGAATCGTTATAGCCATAATAGTGAACCATAGATTAGACTTAACTAGCTAGCAAACCTCTTTAAGATCACTCATGCCTTAACTGCATACTATGCGCGATCAAGATCGAAGTAGAACAGCCGATAAAACATAACCCATCGCTCAAGGTAAACAATATCATGTTGTAACAAAGCAAACGCTGGACCCAAAGGATATGAGGCCGATCTAGATCGATCTCGACTGGGCAGATTGATGTTGCTGAAAACTAATGACAATGAAAACATCAGCAAGATCGGTAACTTAATAAATCTACCCAAAGTTTGCCACTCTTTGGTAGAGCCGATAACTTGACCTTAATCTAGTTCGAGCAGTGGAGGTCGACCGGATTGATGCAGCCATACTTGAACTAGACAAGAGTCGATAACTAGCTTATACTAGAGTCACAGTGGAGGTGGACCGGATCAATGCAACCGTACGAACAGAAGTATAAGCCATGACAGTACTTATAGATGAACCGGAGGTCGGCCGGACCGATGTAGCCCTGCTCGCTGAAGAACTCGCCGAGATCTACTCTACTCCTACTCCTAAGGGGTGGCTAGAGCCAAAAAAAGTAAATGACTTGTATTTGATTGATCGTGTGTCCTTTACAATAGCCGGGGTTCAATATTTATACCCGAAACCTACGCATGAATCCTTCCTAAGCACGACTCATTACAATTTTTGGCCTAAGAGAAAACATTCCTAATTTAAGATAACATAGACCCTAATCTTTCCCTTTTTGTAAAGTCTAACATGTTTTTCCTAGCGCCGATCGTAGCTTTTATCGTTATCCGCTGGTGCTATCTGAAGAGAGCCAATTCCAGTACTGCATTCGAATCAGCTGATACCGACCTTTATGCAATCGATTCCTTGATGACATGATCTTGGGAGATTTCGAGTTCCTACAATTCTTCTTCCAAATTTTGGTGTAAACACATGCCCCCAATTTTGGGATAAAAGTAATTTTATTCCAAAATTACCACGTCTGCACCCCCGATAGGTCCGTAGTCATGGTTAGAGAATCATGATCTAGGGTCTACTATTTGTCACCGTCTTTGCCAGCTTATGAGCCCATGCTTCAAAACTTTTACGAGAGCATCATTGCTTCACGGGCGCTTGGATCCATCTTTCTGGGCCGACTATAAAATTTCTATCCGACTCTGGAGAGAGCAATTCAACAACTCAGCTATGTTTCTCTTTTGTCTGCTTCCTCGAGTGCCTCTGGCTCCGTCGGACCCTCCATGGTCTTTGCTATGAAGATCTTGAGCGGTTAGAAGAATTCTTGTGCATAGGGTGATTGTGTCACCCATCTTAGCGCCTTGTCGAGCAAGAGGATCAGCCACTGCGGTTAGAAGAATTCTTGTGATATGACCTAAGTCTTCTCTCCATGATCGCAGAGCTGTTCTAGTGTTTGCAAGGGCTAAAATGTGTGGACACCTTCCCCTCGTTCGCTTCATCAAATGCCCATCGGGGAAACCACATATTTCTTCCCCATTATTTTTCCAGCCACCGAGAAATCAATTGGGCATCTGTTAAGTAGGCGACCTTTCCCTTCTCCTGATGTATTTTATCATCGGGCCGATGTGACTCGGTTCATGATGATCTTCGGTCTTGTGGGGATCCGGACTCTTTTCAATCCAAAGAAGCCTTGGTGGGTTGATCGTTGGTCAATGTAAACCTTTCGTATCTATCCCACGATATTTTGTAATTATGGGAAGCAATAAGTCTGAATCTGTTATCCCTTAATGATCCGTCCCCAAATCTCTGGAGTGCCGATCTGTTTCCTTATCTGACTTTAATTCCATAACCCCGGCGAAGTCTATCTTCTCACCTTCTCGGGTTATATATACGGGCCACAGCTGTGTATCGAAAAACAACCTGCTTCATCTCAAACCCTCTACATCTTCTGTGCAATTCTGCTTTCTCATAGGTTTGAGATCATGGAGAACAGCAAGAGGTCGGCTGAGGGAGTTCTCAATGGATCTGCGTCATCATGCCAGCGCCTTCGTCGTCAGGAGGGTGTAAGTTGGGATGCCCCCATCGTCCTTGAGCTTAGGGCCGATTCTGCCCAGCCTTTGAAGTTACCCTCGTCAACAGCTCGCCGTCAGCTCCCCTCATCTCTGTCCTGCGCCCCCCTCATCGGTGGCCTCGCCTCGTCACGCCACGGGTGGCCCGAGGCCCTGACCCTATGTGCGGCCTTGCCTCATGACCTTGCCGCCCTCGCCTCGTCACCCCACGCTGGCCTCGCGTCGTCATCCCCGCCGGCCTCGCCTCATCACCGTCGTCCGCATGCGCCAGCGTCTGCGTGCCATCGTCTCCGACGCACCCCTTCTCCACCGTCAGGCGCGCTTAGGCACCATGTTCATTTCTCGTCCTCGCCGGAGTCGCTGTACGTCGGCATCCTCTCCATCCTCATCCTCGCTGGAGTGGGTGAGTATATATTGTATATATGTGTGTGATATAATGATGATCATGTGTATGTGAGAGATGATTAGTACACTGTGTGTGATGAGAGTGAGTGAGTGTGTGTGTGATGTGGATATTATTTTTTCGGCATAGAAAAAATTGAAAAAAATAGATAGAAGCATTGTAGCGTACTATAATATATATATACATAGAAAAATTGTAGAAAATTAAACAATATAGTTGTAGAAAATAATATTGAAGAAATATATTAAATATTCATAGTTAAAAGGATTGATTCTATTAGTGCTATGATTTTTTTGGTATATATACATATCTAAATTTTGATATATTGACATTATTAGTGTGACATGAATTTTCATATATTTATATACACCAATGTTGATATATATCCTAACATCCTAAGCTCCGCTCTAAACCCTAACCCGTCCGAGCTCCACTCCAAACCTTAACCAAGGCATAAATAATAACCCTGAATTCTTTAGTTATATATATTTGAATCTTCATAATTAGTGTGATATGAATTTTGATATATTGACATTATTATTGTGACATAAATTTTGATATATTTATATACACGTACCAATGTTGATATATATCCACTAATATCCTGAGCTCTGCTCCAAACCCTCACCCAGCCGAGAGCTTCGCTATAAACCCTTATTATATCTTGATCGAGGTCCACGCATGCAAACCCTAACCAGATCGAGCTCGGTGTAAATAATAACCCGTAAAGTCTATAGTTATTTAAGTTTAAGCCACTGACTCGATCCATTTGCATATGCATGACTAGTCTATGGTTTTCATTTATACATAGTTGTGGCAATTAAGATGGTCGAGTCGCATGACGACTACGACCAGAATGAGGCAATGATGAACATTATCAATGCCATGACTCAATATGGCCCCAACCAGAATGAGGCCGACCCGACAGAGTTTGATGACAGCAATGCATACTTACTAAATTTTGAAGATGAGCAAGAACTTCTTGTGCAAGAAAATCCTATGCAAGAAAATGTTGGCGAGGTATATTATTTAATAACCTTGCATCTCTTATATATATATATATGAAATTAAGCATAATTCCATTAATTCGATATATATATGTATTACTGAATCTTTGTGTTTCTACGTACGTAGCCCTCTGGATCGACGACGTTGACAAAAAGCAGTAAAAGTGTACGAGGCCCGACAAAACCGTTGGAGGGCCGGTACATAATCACAGAAGTTGATCCCAATATGGCGAACCGCTCCTGCCAGCAAAGAATGAAAAGAAATTCATAAACCACTGTAGGATTCTTGTTAGGGACAAGCTCTCAATCAACGCCCATGAATGGAAATAGAAGAAGGATGATTGTATCATCAGTTTTGTCTCTGAGTGAGACAAGGACCTTCTTTGGGATTCAGTCATTGCACATTTCTAGCTACTAGGAGGTGAAGATTTAAAAAAATAGTTAAAAGTTGGGCTCTCAAGAAGATGGCCAGACAATTCCAGACCTGGAAGAAGAAGCTGTACAATGAATATGTGAAGAAGAATCTGACTCTAGATTTCAGTGATAATAGCCCGTACAAAAAGTTGAGGGATGACTGGCCTAAATTTGTGAGGTACAAGACCTCAGAAGAGGGTGAGGCACGAGTGAGAAGGAACCAACATAATGCGCGATAAGAGGTATACCATCATAAAATGGGATCAGGAGGCTACAAGAGTGCCATTGCCAGGTGGCAAAGAATGGAAGCAGACCTGCTTTCCAAAGGGATCCATCCTGTTTAAATCGAATGGCATGAACGCTCCAATAATTGTCTTTTCATGCATGGGGGATCAACGGACCCAGAGATTGGGGAGCCGGTTGATGGTGGCGAAATCGGAACAGCAGCACAAGGACTTTTTGATATTGTAGATGCTTCTGCTAGTGGTGCCTTTGTGCCTAACTGAGAGAAGGATGAGCTGACATACGCCCTCCAGACTCCTAAACACCCTGGGCGATGTGAGGCAAAGGGTTGATTTCATGGTGGCATGGCTTCCATGAGGACGCCGCTACCTATAGAAGCTGCTAACGAAGGAAGGAGGAGGAGGCAGAGTGGATCCGCAGGTTAGAGGAGGCGGTGCTTCGATCATGGGAGCGAGAACAAAACATGGACGCGAGAATGCAAGAGGAAATTAGACGACAAGTGGCACTACAGTTGAGTAGCCAAAGGCAGTCAATAGTAGAGCATGGAGTCAACATTAGCCCCCTGTTGGTAGTCATTACCGATCAAATCCGACCGCCAATTAAGACACAAAATGTGGAGAAATAATCAATCTTGGTCACATATGCATTTACTACTAACCAAGTTCCACATGTATTTGGAGAACGTTATTTTGTAGGTCACAAAAACAAATACATGGAATAATTCACCGAAAGATGCTTTCCGACGCTGATTTGCGTAAAGAAACAAGGGAGACGCCCATCAACTTAATGCAAACCGAAGAAAACACCATGGAGCAGGGATCCATGTCCAGCCCATAGCCTGCCAGGAGAAGGTGGTGGCAAGTGGCCACGGTCAAGGGGTGGGTGACCCCGTGCTGACACTGCTCAGCCATGCCTCACTCTTGCGGTTGCATGCCCCCATGCTGAGGCAGTGCATCCCATGCTTTCACACCAAAGATAGACAGAAGCATCGCCTTGCTCTTGTATAAATAGAGGGGTACCCCTCTGTGGGGGGTACGACCCCGGATACCCATGGCAGACCACATGGGCTGTGCCCCTAGGGGCGGCCCAGCCCACCAGACGAAGCCTTGCGGGGCACGACGCTGCTTGGCCTCCCGGCAAGACACCGGGAAGATATCCTGAAGATACTACGAGATCTGTTAGGATACGTATGATCCCATGTTTTCTGTAATGTGTTATTACTTTCCGGTTACCTCTCAGATCTAACTGACTTGTAACCCTGCCCCCCGGACTATATAAGGCGGGCAGGGACCCCCTCCAAACTCACGCAATATTATATGATAGCTAATACAATCTAACAGACCACAGGAGTAAGGTATTACGTCATACTGACGACCTGAACCTATCTAACTTGTGTGTCTCTGTTGCCTTCTTGTTCTTGATTACACGCCTCTCTGCCTATCAATCTACCTTCGTGGGATACCCCTCGGAGGACCGCCGACGATATTCCATCAACAGTTGGCGCAACAGGTAGGGGTGTGCGTGCTGTTTCCTTGTCGAATAAGATGGCTTTTTCCATAGGCTCTTCGTCCCTCTCGCAGCCCGACCAAATCTTCACGGTCAGATTGGTCTCGTGGATCATCAACTCTGACGGAGTCGGAGAGCTCATCGAGCTAGTGCAGATTGATTCTACGTCAATCACCCCAACACCTACGACTGTAGATCTAATCTCGAAACCGCCTCTGAGGTCGCCTTCATCAACAACTCGCCGCCCGCTTCCTCACTACCAAAGGACGCAGATCAACAACAACGATCTAATCGCATCCATCAATCTGGTTGGTCAGAAGCTCGACGATTGCCTCTCCATCGCCGAATCGGCTCTAGACACTCTAGTTCAGCACCGACCACCCTCCGATCTAGATCTATTGGTGGCTGCTCAGAAAACTCTAGGGGTTGTGGCTCTGCCCTTCGGGCGCGCCAACGTCGCCACCACCTACCAAGATGCCCTAAGGGGCAAATTCATTGACCAGGTTGGAGATGTCCATCCTCTCGCCGATCAAATCACCGACCAGCTTTCACCGACTGTCAACATGCTGCACGTCGGCCGATGCCCCGAAGCATCCCCTCCAAACCATCTTGGAGGAGAATCCAGACTCTGAGTCCTAGGGATCTATGGAGACCCTCGCCGAAACCACCACCGAGCTACTTCCTCTCCCGCCCTTCCGTGGAGGCAGAATCTTCAACATCAGCATCGATAGCCCCCCTTGGAACAGGGAAACCGAGGAGGAACACGCCGCTCACGAGAATCGGAATGTCAACCGTGCACAGCGTCGAGCAAACGAGGCTATCCTTGTGCAAGCCAAGGCTCAGCTCGACTCACAAGGAAGGCTACGCCAACTCCACCACAACCTCAATGATGAATTCATTCATGTTGACGGCCATGACATCTACAAGACCCCAAGCGCCAATTTGGCCATGGCCGCCAATGAGCTCGCCTGGCTCCCGTAGACACTGGAGGTCGCCAAGGTCGTCGCCATGCTCAAAGCGACGCACTGCCAGGTCAATGAGATCCACTAGGATCAGAGGCCTTCATACTCCACAAGCTCAATCCACCGATCAGCCACGCCAAGATCTGATCGCCGCCCAAGTCATTTCACCTACCGGCACCGTGATGATGCACTGCCTCTCTAGGGGGGAGCTAGGGGCAACCGCGCTGACCACCATTGCCAACACAACCAGGAAGTCGACCAGGACGTCTAGGTGCACCTCAACAATCTCCGAGACGCGCGGCGACGTATCGACGAGCGCCGTTTCGGTCGTCACAAAGAAGAAGTACGCCACCGCCAAGAGTATGAGCAAGAGTTCGGTAATCCGGACTCAGCCCTCCAGCCACTCAACGCCGATGATGCCATAGACCACGACGGCGATGATCCTAATGAGCCCAGAGCTTTTACAAGAGCACTCCGAACACTCCAGTGGCCCTAGGTTTCAAAATCACCGAGGTTGAGCCCTACAAGGGACGGATGAACCCCACACAGTGGCTACAAGCTTATGCCACTACTGCTGTGCGTGCCGCCGGGGGAGATACCAGCGTCATGGCGATTATCTTCCCATCATGCTCACGCCAGCTGCGATGAGTTGGCTGACGAGCCTTGCCTCGGACTCCATCAGATCCTAGGAGGAGCTAAAGAAGGTCTTCACCGACAACTACATGGCTACATGTGTTCGGCCGGGCACCAAGCACGATCTGAACCGCATCTACCAGAAGCCCTCCGAGCTCCTCCATAGCTACATCAGACACTTTTCCAAGATGAGGAACTCTATTCCTAACATCACAGAAGCTGAGGTCATCACCGCCTTCGTCCGAGGACTCCATCACCATGAGCTTCGCTCCATGTTTAACCGCAAGCCGCCAACAGGGATTGGCGAGATGATTACGACCACCAGCCAATATGCCGACGCCGAAGAAGCTGAAGTGCGCTTCAATGAGGATGCGGGCACTCATCGCCCAACTCGTCGCAGCGACGATCGCCCCAACGACTGGTGCCACAATGACCGCCACTACGATGACCACAGTCATGATCGGGACAGTGGCCATGATCGGCCAGAAGGCTCCAAGTCTAGTCAATATCGCCGCCGCTGACTAGACCATATCATCGCCGCTGTTGATGAGCCTCGAACCAAGCGCAACTACGACGAGCAGTACAAGAAGATCCTCGATGGCTCATGCCCTCTACACAAGAACACCAAGCATAAGATGAAGGACTACCTCGGCTTGACCAAGGAATTCTAGGCTAGAAAGCCAGATGACAACAACAACGATGGCGCTAGAGGCCGCCGACCACCTGGGGGCAACAACAATGCCTTCTAGGATCACGACAAGGTGGTCGCCACCATCTTTGGGTGCTCGCCATCACTATGAAAGACGCCGCCGCCAACCCTAGCTATCGCCCTTGGTTCGAGGTCCCCATCACCTTCAGCAGGGCCAGCCAGTGGGTGGATATCCCTTTCACCGGGCATTTCCCCCTCGTCCTCGACACAACCATCCAGAAAGTGCTTTTCAGAAAAGTGCTCATCGACGGTGGGAGCACCCTGAACCTCCTCTTTGCCGGAGCCCTAAAGGAGTTGGGCCATGGGATAATAGATCTCACACCCTCAGACTCCTTTTGGGGTGTGTTTCCTGGCAGGGCATCCAAACCGCTTGGAGAGATAACCCTACCAGTATAGTTCGGCACGGCAAGTAACTCCCGCGTCGGGCACATCAACTTCTACGTCACCGATTTCAACACGGCCTCGAGAAACCTGGTCGGCAAAGCTTTTTGAGCTGGTTTTTACTGGCCCACGGCCATCACCGATGTAGAAGACCTCGTCCGACATTGTGAAGGATGTCAATTTTTTGCCAAGCAAATACATGTGCCGGCACAAGAACTGCAGACCATCCTAGCTTCCTAGCCTTTCGCATGCTGGGGACTGGACATGATCGGGCCTTTCAAGCCAGCGCCAGGTGGTTTTCGGTATGTGTACGTCGCCATTGACAAGTTCTCCAAGTGGATCGAGTACAAACCGCTTGTCTCAGCTATGGCAAAGAAGGCAGTCGAGCTTTTCGAAGATATCATCCACAGATTCGGTCTCCCGAACAGCATTATCACCGACCTCGGCACCACATTTACTGATCATCATTTTTGGGACTTCTATGAGGACTGATGCATCTCTGTCAAATACGTCTCTGTTGCCCATCTCAGAGCCAATGGCCAGATCGAACGGGTGAACGACATGATTCTTGATGCCCTCAAAAAGAGGCTATATCAGAAAGAAGAAAAGCATCCAGGCAGATGGCTCAAAGAGCTACCAGCTATGGTCTAGGGACTGCGCACTCAAGCTAGTCGCAACACCGGTGTGTCGCCATATTTCTTGGTCTATGGCTCAGAAGCCATACTACCAGCGGACATTGCCTTCCGAGCACCTAGGGTGGAACATTATGATGAAGAGCAAGCCATAGCTATTCGGACAGAGGATGTCGATAGGGCCGAGGAGGAACGCCTAATCACCTACGTCCACACAGCCAAATATCTAGAAGGCTTGCGGAGATACTACAACCACAACATCAAAGGTCATTCATTTGCTGTCGGTGACCTTGTTCTCCGCAGAAAGCAAAAAACCAAAGGGATGCACAAGCTCTCCTCCCCCTGGGAAGGGCCCTACGTCGTCAAAGATGTTACCCGACCAGGGTCTTACCGGTTATGTGACTTGGACATAATCGATATTCCCAATTCATGGCACATCGAGCACCTTATACGTTTCTATCCTTGAAACGCTCCAGATATGCATTCTCCACACCATGATGAATAAAGTTTTGGTTGCCATAATTTGTCTCCATTATTTCTCCATGATGGTTTAATCTCCATTTGCGGTCGCTAGCTCTAAGCTACTCCTTAACGAACTCCAATACGTGATCTCCATAAAATCTCTGACCACGTTTCTCCAATTGTCCAATGTATTTCGCCGAACAGGTTTCTCCAAATCTCCGACCATGTTTCTCCAATTCTCCAACGTATTTCGCCAAACAGGTTTCTCCAAATCTCCGAACATGTTTCTCCAATTCTCCAACGTATTTCGCTGAACAGGTTTCTCCAAATCTCCGACCACATTTCTCTAATTCTCCAACGTATTTCACCGAACAGGTTTCTCCAAATCTCTGACCACGTTTCTCCAATTCTCCAACGTATTTTGCCGAACAGTTTTCTCTAAATCTCTGAACATGTTTCTCGAAATCTCTAAGATATTTCGCCAACTGCCGAGCAACACACGTCTTGTTCTATGCTCTATGGAGAAGACCTAGTCTCCCATCTCTCCCTACACGTGCTACGGGCTCCGCGCTTTGCGTTATGGGTGGTCGGCTGTGGTTCCTTAGTCACGCCTATTCCTCCTACACATGCATGGGCTCCACGCTCGACATTATGGACTATGGGCTAGCCAAGGCCAAGAGCACAGTAGAGAACTAACTGCTCGGACGCCACTAATACTGCGTATATCTCCAAGTTATTTCAACAATCGCAAAGCAGCACACGTTCCGCTCTGCTCTCTCTAGAGAAGACTCAGTCTCTGATCTCTCCCTACATGTGCCATGGGCTCCGTGCTCTGCGTTATGGGTGGTCGACTACAGTTCCTTGGTCACGCCTATTCCTCCTACACGTGCACGGTCTCCGTGCTCAACATTATGGACTATAGGCTAGCCGAGGCCATAGGGTTTAGTAGCGAACTAACTGCTTGGACGCTACTTATACTACGTATAATTGAGTTATGGTTAAAACTACAAAAAAATTCACCGAAATGCTGGCAAACTGCATAAACATGCACTTTATAACATTTATACACATACATAAATGTTTTTTGCGCTCTCGCATGTTCTAACTACCCTCCCCAGATGTTACAGATAATATTCTCCGAGCATATCATTGGCCTTCGCCATCGCCGTCCATCTCGCCGAACAGGTCGATGTCGCCGGCCAGCTTTTTCACCGCGTTGTCCACCTCATCCTCCAGCTGCTGATGCTCCGTTGTGCCTGACTCTTCGGTGAATCCGGCCCCTATCGCTTGAAGGTCTATGGTAGGGTAATGGGACCAGACTACCGCTAGGGCATGCGTAATGGCGGTGATGATGGCGTCGCGGTTGAAGCTCATAAAATTCTCCCATGCCGCCTTGCACCTCTCGATGATGGTGTCTGAACACGATGGCCTGCTGCCGGGCTGAGGAGCCACCTCCAGGTCGACGCAGGCGAGCACCGGTTTTACTCCAGCAACTATGGAGTTGAACTTGTTCCTCTGGGTCCTGGCCTCCTGCACCAGCACGTTGAACTATGCTTTGACCGACCAACGGTACTGTACGGGGATTACAAGGATCCATTAAGCCAAGAAATTACTCCAGCAATAACTCCGAACACAAAGTACTTCACCTTTCAGCTCCTCGATCAGCTTCTCCGCGTGCTCTAACTCCTTTGCCTTCTCCTCTCAGAGTTGCTCAATGGTCTGGCGTAGCTAGCTGAGCTCTGAATCTTGCTCTACAAGCACAACAGTCATTAGCAACAATATGATTGTTCAGCAATGCAAAGGAAAATCACCGATATGCCTTACCTTTTCTTTGCTCGGAGACACTTCTGAGCTGCTCGGACTTGCATTCCAGCTGCTCGGAAAGGATCCTCATTAGCTCGGAGCTCCATTCTAGCTGCTCGGACCGGTCCCACAGTTGCTCAGACACGGTCGCCAGCTGCTCGGATGGGACGCCCTTTTGGTACTCTAGGTCCCGTGAGTTGGATTCGGCAAGATCACGCTCGCGCTGGGCCCTCTGGACGTTCTTCTCCATTGCCTTCACCACCTCCTTAAGTTTTTCGTTCTCCTCGGCGAGGGGCTCCATCCTCTTTATCAGCTGGCGCCGCTGCTCGACAGTCTGAGTTATCCCTTGCAAAAACGCCAATATTATGACAAACTCCGATCTTCGACGTTAAAGACGAGCACTCTAGGTGCAGTACTAACCTTGATTTGTTTCATTACTCCGGCAAGGGTGGACTCCAGTCTCCTCAGCTCCCTGGTGGTGTCCTCCTCCTCAACAACCACCACCTCATCGCCGCGCTTGCGAAGGATTCAGATAGCTTTGGGTCGAGGTTCCTCACGCTCAATCTCCTCCACCTCGTCCTCCTTCGCTGCAGTTGGAGGCACCACCAGGGGGCTCGGTGGCCAGACAGCGTGTCCGACCACTCCCTCCGACGCCTTAGGGAGTGCCATCTGCCGCTCTGACACTGCTGGCTTCTCTGCTATAGATCTCGACGCGGTGTCGGCAACTCCAGCCTTGGCTCCTGAGGACCCGGTGGCTTCCACCGTTGCTCTAGGCATCATCGCCGACCCGTTCGACGTCGATGCCAACCTCTCGCCGCCCCCAAGTTCACCAGCAGCGGCAATTGACTCCTGCGCCGGCTGCCGAGCACCTAGGGACTCCGGGATAGGAGCTGCCGATATCGCCTCTGCCCCGAGATCATCCCTCGGCTGCTCGTCAGTCGGGACAGGCGGGGTTAGATCCTCCGCACGCTTTGCACTGCATCAGATCAGCTCGTCAGTCGCCAAACCAGATAAGGATACAACAATAAAATAACTCCAAGGCAAAGATACTTATGTTTTGGCCTGTCGGTACAATTTCTTGAACCGGCGTTGCCTACTCGAGCCCCCAGGCATGGCCGTGGGGTCGACTCCCGTGCTCTGGGGTGGAGGCCTTACAGTCTCCACCATCAGCTTCTCCCTCGCCTACTGCTCGGGGACTTCCCTCGCCTATTGCTTGGGGACTCCCTTCACCGCCTGCTCAGGGACTTCTTCCCCTCTCTTTGGTTGCTCCTCCATGCACGTGCTGCACGGAGGCGCTTCAGTGCTCGGTGGAGGAGCCACTGGAACCTCATCATCATCCGACCACTTGGACATCGCGGCACTTCGCATCCGAGTGGTCCGGTCACCGCCAAGTGAGATGCCGCCCGGCTTGAGGGGAGCGGCACCTGCCGTCTTTCTCTTTTTCTAGGCCGGCTCGTCTACCACTGCCCTCTTCCCGGGGATTTTCTCTGGCACCGGGGGAGAACTCACCGCTCGACCAGCGTCCGTGCCACCGGACTCTGATGAGACACTGATGGCACCTTCCTCAGGCTGAGTCGGTAGCCGAGCGTCTACTGCTTGTGGCCAATCGCCCCTCGACATGCCTGAGAAGTACACCGCTCTTTCCTGCAAATGGATCTTTGCATAAGTGAATGAGTCCACTGCTCGCCAACGACAAAGGATAAAAAGCATCAGGGACAAACGGTTGAGATATTTACCTGAGGAGGCAGATTCTTGCAATGAAAGGGCCTCGTCTGCCCAAACAAGTTGAACGAGGCAAATGGAGCAAATAGCTCTGTGGCCCGCTCTTGCACATCATCCCTCGATAGCATCTCCGTCCTCTCCCAGGTGCCGTCGGTCTCCCCCTTGAAATCAAAGGCTATGTGGGCCCTCTCCTAGCAGGGTTGGACGCGGCGCACTATGAAGCTCGCCGCTACCAGTCCACAGTTGGTCTTCACTCCCTTTATAAGGTTGAGAAGCTCCCTCACCTGCTCCATATCAGCACTGTTTGGCCTCTCCGACCAGCTTTTCTGGCTCTCTAGGATGTGGTCGGCGTCGCAGCGAATGGCAGGCTGGCTCTGCTTCATGTAGAACCACCTGGCATTCCACCCCTTTAGCGACATGTTCAGTGGCACAGTAAGGTACTCGCCCACCATGCCATCGCGCAGCTGAAGATATACGCCACCGACCACCTTGGAACCAGCACCGCCCTTCTTCTTTAGACAAAACAGGTGACAGAAGAGGTTGAAGTGGGGAAGGATTCCGAGATATGCCTCACAAAAATGAATGAAGATAGAGATGTGAATATGGTGTTTGGGTGGAGGTTGCATAGACTGACTCTCTAGAACTCCAACAAATCCCTAAAGAATGGATGAATAGGAAAACCTAATCCGAGCCAAAAGTAGTCCTCAAACACTACGGCTTCATCGGTATGAGGCATTGGAAAGGGCTCACCGAGGGCTGGCCGCCATCCTGCGGTGACGCGGTCAGGAAGAACGCCTGCCTCCACCAATCTGTTGAGCTCCGCGTCCCCCGTGCACGAAGCCACCCACTCTTCATCACGCTTGGCTTCAGCACTCGCCTTCTTTGGGTTCACAGCCCCCTCTTCGGCGCCATCTCTTAGATTTGGATTGGGGCTGGAGGCGAAAGCGCGTGCGGCTACGAATCTGGAAGCGCGAGGGCTCAGGAGGAAGATGAAATGGCAAAGGTGGGAGGGCGGGGTGCGGTAGCGCAATTATAAAGCATTCCCCCACCCTTTTGCATTCGAGGGTTTTTGGGAAGCCGTTCCCTCAATTTGCGCCTCTCCGAATTCTCCGATGTGGCTTAATGGGCCGTTACCTGGGCTTTCGCGCAACCGCAGCCCGTATCGCCCATTTATCGCCGCCATTGGTTACTACTCACCGAATATTCACCGACTTCTCCACCACCATCCTCCTTTTTCTCCATGATTTTATTTCTCCTATATCTCCGCTTGTGGCTCGGGGACTACGCCACTACTACGACTTGGTTCCTCACCATGCTGGGGACTTTGTTCTGTTGACTGCTGTTTCTGATCCTGACACCACGTGACTATGTCACCTACTATCAGGCTCGAGGACTAAGTGGGCACACTTCACCTTGCGGTGAATGTTCGTTTTTATTTCAAGGCTCCGCCCGGGGGACTGGCTGCCTGCTCGGTTGGTGTTCTACTATTCTTCTACTTTGGACCCTAGCACCACATGACTACATCATCTACTGTTAGGCTTGGGGACTAAGTGGGCACACTTCACCTCGCGGTGAATGTGTTTGCTTTATTCTGGAAGACTCCGTGCCTCTTGAAGCTGAAGAAGACTATCTCCCTTTCTTGTGGTCGAACTCTAAGTGGGCACACTTGGTCCACTATGAATTTTTTTTCGATTATGAACTTGAGCTCCTTACACGCTTATGGCAAGCCGTACTTGGGATATACTGCTCGGTGATGGTTCACACTACTCGGTGACGGCTCACGCTGCTCAGCGACGGTTCACACTGCTCGGCGATGGTCACGCTGCTCGACGATGGTTCACACTGCTCGACGATGGTTCATGCTGCTCGGCAACTGCTCACAACTGCTTGGCAACTCATCATGGTGATTGAACCATGAGTTTGACTACTCGGCTTTGTTTGTACCTGGTCGAATAAGCTCAAGACGGCGTTGCACAATGGGTACAAGGCACTCGGGGACTAGCTGTGGGGGTACGACCCCATATACCCACGACAGACCACATGGGCTGCACCCCCAGGGGCGGCCCAGCCCACCAGATGAAGCCTTGTGGGGCACGACGCTGCTCGGAGTCTCCTGCAAGACGCTAGGAAGATATCCTGAAGATACTATGAGATCTGTTAGGATACGTATTATCCTATGTTTCTTGTAATCTGTTATTACTTTCTGGTTATCTCTCAGATCTAACCGACTTGTAACCCTGCCCCCCGGACTATATAAGGCGGGCAGGGACCCCCTCCAAACTCACACAATATCATACGATAGCCAATACAATCCAACAGACCATAGGAGTAAGGTATTACATCATACTGACGGCCTGAATCTATCTAACTCGTGTGTCTCTGTTGCCTTCTTGTTCTTGATTACACGCCTCTGTGCCAATCAATCTACCTTTGTGAGATACCCCTCGGAGGACTACCGATGATATTCTGTCGACACCCTCCCTCTCTCAACACACTTCACTTGAGCATCACCTCACACCTCACTCTCTAGTAGTAGTAGTAGCTTTGCTTTTTAGTAGCTTTAGAGCAAGGCAAAGCTACCTTGGAGAGCTTAGCTCCTTGGAAGAAGAGACCTTTGGGTATGAATAGAGATATGGGTTCTTCCAAAGTTATGCCTCTCATATGATATTTATAGTCATACTTGTGAACTAGAGTATGGTTATTGTGTTATAATCTTGATATATGAGCTAGTGTATAGTTTATATGTCATGAAAGTAGCACACTTAACTTTATGCTTAAACACTCATACAACATATATAATTCGAATTAGAGTAAAGTTGAGGTGGCGGTTCATCATGTCGTTAGGTGTGACCAAGTTCTTTACCTATCGATCTATAGGGTTAGGGACACGAGGGATTTGGGTTGTTCCTGTATACGCAAGCGTGGTGCTTGTGTATGGAGAGACAGGTGAATGCATTGTCCCTTTCCACGGTTGAGGGGTAGGCGGCAGGTGGTGACAGCCATGTCCGTCCCTTGTAATCCCCCATGTTTGACTAGGGTGTAGGAGTCTAAATTGTCACATGAGATTGCTGGCAGATCAGTACTCGGTGGCCTCCCGACCCGCTTCACACTTAGTCCTAAGACTAATTATGTAACTTGTATGATCATTAACTGATCTTTGTATGACTATACTAGACCAATGCCTGCTCGACTAGGATTATTCTTTTATTCTTTCTTCTCTATTTTATCCTTTGAGGAATGCCAGGTGTGTGTCCACTATCTTGAAATCACCATTCTTACCCATGTTATAAACATTGGTGTACTTGCAAGCATTATTATTCAAGTTCATATCCATACTAGACTCTTACTCAAATGCCTTCCTTTGGGAAAAATATAAATAACGATACCCTGAATACTTTCGGGTGAAATGCTACAATGATAGCTCCGTGCGCTTGCGGATAAATATCTAAAATTATTAAGGAACTATCAAGACCATTACTTAGTGGCATTGCTAATCATTAGTGATGACGCTAAGAAATACCAACAAGCATTTCTGGCGCCGTTGCTGGGGATGGATTCTATCTCCATACTTGGTGATTGCGTTTAGAAATGCCAACAAGCATTTTTGGCGCTGTTGCCAGGGAAGGCATATTGATTAAAGAATCTAGTTGGACATTGTGGGGGTATAACCCCCGATACCCATAGGGCTGCACATGGGCCGAGCCGCTAGGGGAGGCCTAGCCCATGAGACCACGTAGGGGCCACACCGCCAGTCAAGGCCCAGTGTGCAAGACGCCGCCGCGTGAAGTACGGCATAAGTCAGCATGCCTCGCAAGACTGCGTGAAGATCCTCGGTTATCTAGGAAATCTGCTCAGATATTCTAGATTACCATGATATCTGTCACTTTCTATTTTGTAAACCGATCGAGATAGAAACAACCGTTTAGTAACCCTACCCCCAGGCTATATAAGGCGGGTACGGACCCCCTCATTTTCATCTAATCATACACAATATAATCCACAAAGACACATGACGTAGGGTATTATGTCACACCAACGGCCCGAACCTGTCTAATCGTTGTCTCTCGCATTCCGTGTCACCATCCGGTTCCCTCACGCGCACCTCCACCGGTTCATCTACTACCGTGGGCATACCCCTCGGTAGACTGCCGACCAGATTTCATCAACAATGGCACGGCAGGTAGGGGGTGTGCGTGCTGAATTCATGTCCAACCAGATGGTAACCTTTTTGAGCTCCATGGCCCTTCCTGAGCTAGGCCAGATCTTCTTAATCGGATCCATGACTAAGGTCATTGGCCCTGATAATAATGGGAGGATCATGGAGGCAGCGCAGGATCACCCTGCACCGACCGTGCCAACACCTGCAATGACATCTTCGATCCCAGTGCCTCGCCGCTGGGTTAGGAGATCTATCAGCAGCGATGATTTGATCACATCCATCGATCGGGTCACTGACCGCCTAGTGGAATGTCAGCTCCTTATGGATTCGGTCCTAGACCAATCTAGAGCGGGTGATGATTTTCCTACACTCCAAGATCACCAAGCCGGTGCGACCGAGTGACCTGCTCGGCCACACCATTTGAGGTGACCAGATTCTGATATGGTGATCATGACTACTCTAGAGGGGCACACGGTGTGGCACCAACCACTTCCTGCTACCAGCCTACGCTTGGCCAACCACGAGGCCCTGATGGGGAACCCATTGAGGCCCTATCCTTTTGGGCTGGAGGGTGCGGGATCTGCGTACCATAATGCCGTCCACCAAATCTTCATCGACCACGTTGAGCACGACCATGCCACTGATCTCTACATGATCGACCCAACTAACTCTGGTCAACCGACACCTATGGTCAACATGGGGGCTATTCGCCAGCTTTCGGGTGATTCCGATCTTCCGACAGAGTCTCTCCACAACATTCTGGACGAGACCCCGGATGATTATTCTGAGGGCTCAACCTAGACCGTGCCGAGCTACCCTACCTTTCCTCCGGGTTTCAGGGGCATGATTTGCCATGTCAGCCACGACAATGTCACCAAGGATGGCTAAACTGCTGAAGAGCGTGAAGCTTGTCTTGCTAAGAACGCCGATCACCAACATCGTCGAGATGAAAAGTAGCCCAAGCGGCCGACGAGGATGGTCATGGCCCACCCCACCATCAACGTAATCTAGAAGAAGCATTCCACATGGTGGGTGACTAGACAGTCTACAAGACCCCAAGCGCCAATCTAGCCGTCACTTTCAATGAGCTCGACAAACTCCCTCACACTCTAGAGGTCGAGAAGGTTCGAGCACATATCAAAGGTGCGCAAGTCCAAGTCAACGAGTTCCGAAACAACGCCCCGTCTTACTCCACCACGTCAGCTCATAGCCATCACTCTCACCATGATGAAGGAGGCAGCAACATGGTGCCGATGGTCCCCGACCTATGGCCGGAGGTCCCTACCTCTATAGGGGATCCAGAGGCAACTATGAAGCTCATTCACGCCACGACGACCGCCCGTCACGCCACCAGGGAGGTCAGGGTGGCAACCGTAATTAGGAGGTCAATCAACCCCTCTCCCATGATCTTCACGACCACATCAACGCCAGCATAGATGTCCGCGACCGCATCGAAAATAGCAGGTCCATACGCTATGAAGCAGAGATGGAACGTCGCTGGCAATTCGATGCCGAACATGAGGGATTTGTTGCCTATCAATTACCACTTCTTGTCGGCGTTTCAAGGTTGTTGGTGTTAACACCTATGATGGAAAGGCCAACCCCGCTTAGTGGCTTACACTATACGAGATTGCTGTGAAAGCTACGGGCAGAGATGAAGACGTCATGACAAACTATCTTCTTGTCATGCTTAACCAGTCTGCAAACAACTAGCTCCTCAGCCTGCGGGAGAACTCCATCTAATCTTGGGACGACCTTAAGAAAGTCTTCACCAACAATTACATGGCCACGTGCGAGCAACCTGGCACCAAGTACAACCTGGAGAAGCTTCATTAGTCCTCCGAGGAGTCCCTACATGACTTCATCAGGCACTTCTTGGAGACAAGAAACTCCATTCCCAACATCACCGATGCCGATGCCATCGCCACCTTCACCAAAGGGCTCTGACATGAGCAACTCCGTGGGAAGCTGTACCGTAAGAGGCCCACAACCATCGATGAACTGATACCAACAAACAAATGGGTACGCCGACGCCGAAGAAGCTGAACGGGCTGCCCGCTCCACCCACCACCAGCACTGCAATGATGACCAACATGAAGACAGGAGCTACGACGACCGTGACCGCCGCCGTGACAATTACGACCGCCATGACAACCACGACCGCAGCCAAGATGATCGCGATCTCCTGCGTGATGACCACCCAGAGAGTTCGAGGGGCAGACAAGGCCGCCATCGCCGGCCTAATAACTCGATCAACACTACCAATACTCAAGCCAAGCGCACCTATGATGCTAACTTCAGCAAGCTGCTGGACGGCCCATGCCCTATCCATAAGGATGCTAAGCACACTATGCGAGAGTGCAGAGGCCTGAAGATAGCGCTCGGTGGCAAATCCTCGAAGAAGCCATGACATGATGATGATGAGATCAAAGACGGCCAGGGTGGAGAATGAGGCAAGAACAAGGGCCCAACCTTCCAGGACCCCACCAAGATCATTGCCACCATCTTTGGTGGGATAGCTGTTTCCGAAGATAAGCGGGAGCAGAAGCTTGTTGCCTGACACATCATGTCGGTTGCTACATATGATGGCCCTGTTGCTGATCCCAAGTACCTCGACCGGTTGGAGCACCCGATCACCTTCTCTAGGGGCGATCAGTGGTCGGACATCCCATATCTAGGGCATTTCCCACTTGTCCTAGATCCCAAAATAAAGGACGTGCGCTTCCAGAAGGTCCTTATCGATGTTGGGAGCGCCCTCAACATCCTCTTCGCTGGAACTATGGAGGAGCTAGGGCTCAAGAAGGAAGACCTCACTCCCATGGATTCGTCATTCTGAGGAATCGTTCTCGGGAAGGCGTCCCTACCCCTAGGACAGATTACATTGCCGGTTCAGTTTGAGACCGCCAACCATTTTTGCGTCGATTATGTCAACTTCCTCATCACCAATTTCAACATGGCGTTCCATTCCACACTATACGTACCTAGTGCTGAAAATGCCATGGAGCAGGGGTCCTCTCCCTGTGTGCCAACCTCGACGTTGCCTACAACTATGAGAAGGAAAGCTTCGTGCTCACCGAGGCAACTGGCATCTCCATCCGTATGCAGGACTACATCATGACTTCGCAGCTGATCTCTCTGTTGGACCTAGAGATCCCAACCACGGATGCCGCTCGAGCATCGACCAAGTCCAAGGAGGTGAAGGAAGTGACCCTTGTCCCTGATGACCAGTCCAAGACTGCTCAGATCGAGGCCAGCCTCGAACCTAAATAGGAAGATGCGCTCATCAGCTTCCTAAGGGAGCATGTCGATGTGTTCACATGGAAACCTACGGACATACTTGGCATGTCTCGGGAGCTGATCGAGCACTCCTTAAACATCTTGGCGACCGCCAAGCCGACCCAGCAGAAGCTTCGATGATTCACGCCGGACAAAAAGGATGCCATTAGGGTAGAGATAACCTGGCTCTTAGCTACCAGTTTTATTACAGAGGTGTATCAGCTAGAGTGGTTAGCCAACCCGGTTCTTGTAAGAAAAAAGAATAAAGAATGGAGAATATACATTGATTACGCCGATCTCAACAAACACTGCCCTAAAGACCCCTTTAGCCTACCTCGCACGCTGCCACACCCCTCACAACGCGCCTACCACCGCTTGCCACTGCCATACCCCCCTTGACCGGCTACCGCATGAAAACAGGAGTGCCAAGGCAACCGCGCTCACCCCCTCCCTAAAACCCTAAGCCAGAGACCTTAATCACCCTCCATGTGCCCCCTTCCCCTCCATCCACCATCCACCGCCACCATGGCCGTGAGCTCCCTATAAAAGGGGCACGCTCGGTGCCCTAGCGCCCTTCCCCTCCAACCACCCGAGCCTCACTGCCACTGGTGGTTTCACCAACTGCACCCCGAGACCGAGAGAAGGGAGGAGGAGAGGAGAAGGAGGGCGACCACGCTGCTGCCACCGAGGAGCCACATCCAGAGGAGAAGATAGTGCCCCGATCGTCTTCCTCACTATAGCGGTTCGGCACAGCACTGCTTCACCTCGTCACGGCCACAACTCACCTCTACACCGCTAGCCTACTGCCTCGAGCCCCATGGTGACCCCTGTTGGTCCTTTTACTCGCCGTCCTGCACCGACACCATGTCTGCCGCTGTGTTCTCCCCCTAGGGAGCATCAAAGGCCGCCCTTTTTGCCGCAGTAGTGCACCACACACACGCACGCACGCACACGACCAAGAACCTGGCCTTGCCGAGCCTCGGATGCTCAGGAATGCTGGTGTGCCCTCGCCGCGCATCGCATCGTCGCCATGGCCAAGGCCACCCATGGCGCTGCCACGTTCCGGCCGCACTAGGCTCGTAGCATTTCCCAAACCACCGCATATGGACTCACCTCGACGAGTAGCCCCCAAGCTCCCACCTTTTTGGTCGTAGGGCACCTAGATGTCGTAACCGTGCACGCCTCCCTATCATGGCCACACATCGGAGAGCCGCCGTGTCGCAGCCACACGTTGGAGCCCAGTAGCGACCCGCACGTGCCACATGTCCGCCCGAGCGATTGACATGTTTTTGGGCTGGCTAGGCCTAGATCGGCCCAACCTGGCCCGTATCTGGCCCATGACCCAGCCCATTGGGCCCAGTCAAGCCTAGTCAACGTTGACCTGACCCCACCTGTCAGTCACTGTTGACCATAGGTCCCACCTACCAGTGACTGTGTTTCCCGCATGCAATCACGTGCTGACATGTGTCAATTATTGTTCAAAATTCTCTTTTTTTTTTTTTTTAAAATAATTTAAACTTGGAAAATTCATACGACCTCTAAAAAATATGAAACTAGTGCCCAAAGTTTTCTAAAAATGAGGTCTACGTCATAGGCTTGTGTTGGAGTGCATTTGGATCTTTTGAATTTCTGTTACTTCTTTGTGATTCATCTATAGGAGTTGCTTATCGTGGCTAAATGTCTCGTTTGACAGACCCAGAGGAGCCACAGACTGAGGAGCACAACCCTGACTACACTGAGGAGCTTGGAGATGACCTACCAGGTGCCACGTCCCACCCAACCTTGTAGAATCCTATTAGACATGCTTCAAAGCAGATGCTAGTGCTTTACTTTTATGCAGATGATCTGTGATAGGTTGCATGGTAGAATTGCTTGTGAGCCATTACCTTGTCGCAACCTATACCCATGCACACCCACTATTAGGTTAGATGCTCGCTTACTTACTTGCTACTACTATTACACATTATATCTATGATGTGATGCTTGGTGGAGGATTGTATGTGAGTGGTTAAGACACTAGGTGTCGATAATGTGGTAACAACTAGGGAGATCTTGGCGTGTGTTTCGGGTGTGTGGTGAGGGTTGAGTCAATCGGGCAGGATCTTATGATGAGTCATTGGATGAGTCTTGCCAGGGGGTGCAACCTGGGCATCCCCTACGAGTGGTACCTATGGTGGGTGCATGTGAGATGGGAAGATCCCAGGGTGGAGTGTCTTTGTGGGATGAAGCCTCAGGATGGAGATGCCGTCGAGGCACGGGGTGTTGGTTAATCCCTTTTGAGAACATATCCTGTTCGGTCCCCCTAAGGACTGGTATGTCGAGAAAACCGAATCATAGGACCCTATGTGCATGCCACTCATCCCTGAATGGGCGGGGGACGGATGCTGGCCAGCTAGGACGATGCCACTGCTACTAGGTTGGGAGTGGATAGTGTTGAGAGGTACGAGTGTACGGCCCACACCCTCCTAAGATAGTGTAGTGATCTCTAGGGGCCCGGTACTATGTCTCATAGTCTTAGCATTTTGGTGGACTCTGAGGTGACCTAGGGCTGAGTGGTAGGGTGGCATCGCACCGGTTGGAAGGTAGCCCGGTATAAGCCTAGGTGGGGCACCGCCAATGATGGTGATCTTATAGTTCTAGGTGTACACGCTCTACAGAGTTGATCGATCTATACATATAGCCGCATCCTCAGATATGGAGATTCCTATGACCTACGCTTCCCTTGATTAGTGAGTGGAGTCCTTTCTTCTCTCCCCCTAGGTTCTTGTGTTAGTTTCCTGCTTTGGTCGATGAGGCAAGGTATGAGCGGGAGTCATCCTTATTGCCTAGAGAGTGTGAGAGTGGTGAGATGTGTGTGATGAAATGGGAGAATGTGTGGATGAGATGGGTTAAAACTTGATGAATTATTATTAAAACTTGACATACTCGCATAGGAAACTATGGCCACAAATAGGTCCTTTGCTCTACCCTTGCATTCCACTACCACAAAGCAAACGCAAAGCATAGGGTGGGAGCTAGTGGCCAGTACAAATCATACTGATAATTGTTTGACAGGTTCTGAGCCCGAGTACGACTACCAGGGAGATAATTGGGAGGATTAGAGGTCTCGTTCCTGCGCTCAAGTTTGGTTGAGAAGATGGAGTCAATGTCCACTGCCTTTCTACTAGATATTGTTCTAGATGCTGCATGCTCTGAGTGATTCCACCAAGTGGAGATGTAATAATGAGTAAACCTTGCTATTTGTACTCTCCTTAAGACATGTATTCGATGTATGACTGTGATATCGACTGATTATTTGATAATGTGATGGGATGATCACCTGGGACTATCATGTTATACTTTGAATCTATGGATTTCCCTTCTAGGAAATCGGGATTGTTTTAGTTTCTATTGGCCCTCAGCAATAGCTGATGTTGAAGCACTCATTCGCCGATACAAGAACTGCTAGTTTTTTGCCAAACAAATCCATGTCTTAGCTCAGGCCTTGCAAATGATCCTTGCATCATGGCCCTTCGCATGTTGGGGACTAGACATGATCGGCCCATTTAAGCCCACGCCGAGAGGTTTTCGCTGGGTCTACATGTGTATCGACAAATTCTCCAAGTGGATCAAATACAAACCCTTGGTCCAAGCAACAGCGAAGAAAGCAGCCGAGCTGCTTGACGACATAATTCACCGGTTCGGCCTGCCGAACAGCATCATCACCGACCTAGGGTCCACGTTCACTAGTAGCGACTTCTAGGATTTCTGTGACAAAAGATGAATCTCAGTCAAGTTGTCTCCATGGCACACCCAAGGGCCAACGGCCAAGTCGAGCGCGCCAATGGTATGATCCTGGATGCATTGAAAAAACAGCTCTTCGAGAAGGAACAAAAACACCCAGGTAAATGGCTTAAGGAACTACCAACCGTGGTCTGTGGACTAAGGACCCAACCTAGTTGTAACCCTAACGTCTCCCCGTACTAGATGGTTTTTTGCTCTAAAACCGTATTGCCTGCTGACGTCGCCTTTCGAGCACCTAGGGTGGGGAATTACAATGAGGAGAACTCTAACCTAGCTTGGCTCGTTGAAGTAGACAACTTAGAAGAGGAACATCTAGTCACTCGTGTTCGGACGGCAAAATACCTCGACGGCTTGCGAAGATACTACAACCATAATGTTAACGATCAATTCTTTGTGGTTGGAGACTTAGTACTCCGTAGGAAACAAAAGACATACGGGATGCACAAGCTCTCCTCACCTTGGGAGGGCCCATTCATTGTCAAGGTAGTCACCCGACCAGGGTCCTACAGACTATGCGATATGGATGAAAGAGATGTCCCAAACTCTTGGCACATCGACCTGCTTAGACATTTCTACCCCTGAAGTGTTCATTTCAAAGATATGTACCTTTCATATTTAAATATTCAATAAAGTTTTTTACACTGATGTTTCTCCATATTGTTTTCTCCACACTTTTCTGCTAAGTGATTCTGATTCTGCGTACAACATCTCAATGATGACATGCCAACTACGCCTAACGCAAATATCCGATCAAACACATTGATGCTCGGACGCCTCCAGAAATGACCCTGTCTCTGACTTCTCCCTGCACGTGCATGAGCGTCCACCCTCTACATCATGGGTGGTCGGCAGTGGTTTCTTAGTGATGTCCTATTCTTCCCACACGCACATGGCCCTAGCCCCTTGCGTTATGGTTAACAGGCTAGCTAGGGCTAGGGACTCAGCTACACACCACTGATCGGATGGTTTATATCAAATATAAACATAAACATACCATAATTACAAGTGTTCAACAAAAATTGCCAAGTACCCAACACGAGTTTTTCCTAATCTACGGAGCACTGCTCTCTACCTCAACAAACAGCTCGACATCTTCGGCCAACCTCTTCGCTAGCTCCTCTGCATCGTCTTCTAGCCTGGCAATCTTCTCCACATTTGTGCCCTACGCGTATCCGGTTGCCACCCGTTGGAGATCCACTGAAGGGTAGTGTGACCTCAGCTGTAGGAGCGCGTGGACGATGGCTATAACACCCTCGGTGTTACACCATAACAACCTACTTAACCATGTCATGAGCATCATGTTTATGTGGTAATGCATGTGATAAAGTGTGTAGATAAATTTCTTGTTACCTAAAATGAATAATAAAAATTGTAAATGAAAGTTGGTTCAATAGCTCATGTATATCAAGTAGGGTTGAAAATCAATTTTTATTGAGCAAAAATATTATAGAACATGTGTGTGGTACCTAAATAAAGCTTGAAGTACAAACTTTGTAGATAGCAATGCAACCTTTGCTGTAGAAAAATAACATTGCTAGCCAATACTTCTAATAGCCTACAAATGGAACTTGGAATCAAAATTCAGCTCAAAGACTTAGAAGATTTTTAAGTATATAGACAACAAGACATTGCCATGGTTGAGAATTTATTTTGTGGAATTAAGTTAAGAGGTGGTGTCATGTTTTAGGTCGGGTTGGTAGCCAGATATGCCCTCTTGAGCGTGGTGAAGGTGGTTTGGTCCCAAGAGCAACCGTTTAGTTTTTATAGACGCTTTAAAATTCGTGCACGACACGATTTCGGGCTGGTTGGCCAGGTGGGCGCGGTCACCACGTCCTGGGGGCGCGACATCACCACGCTGGCTCGCCCCGCGCGCGCACGCTGCCGCCTGCAGTGGGCCAAGGCTGCCTCCGGCTTGGCCATGGCCTGGCTGTATCCGGGCGATGCGGGCCACTGCGTTGCTGCTCCACTCGCCACCATGCCATCGTCATCGCCGCTGTCGCCTTGTCGAGCTGCCAGGGCGCAGTCATTGTCGCCCTCGGTCGCTGCCGTGCAATGCTGCTGACGCCGTGCTCCGCTGCTGCTTGCCTTGCCACCACGCGCACGTGGGCTGTCTCGACTGCTCGCGCCGTCGCCTCGCCTTAATGGCGCTACGGCCGCACAGGCTGCACCCCCACCTGCCTCCTCGTGTGCGCACATGGTCTGGCTGCATTGTCGCCCATCTCCTCTCCCTACCGCTTCCGCCATCGGAGCCGTGCCCCATGCAATTAGCCAGCGAGAGATCACCTCAATCCAATTTAGCGCGTCTATAGTTCCATCATCAAGCCCTCTCGCTGCTCGAGCCCACCTAGCCTTGAAGCGTGCACTGCCAAGCCCCAATTTGGAGTCTTCCCCGCTGCCGTGCCGATAAGGCCGTGCTCAGCCATAGCTGAGGGCAGCCCTCCACCTGTCCATCCTGAACCAATTCTAGTGCACCGCTAGCTTCACGTCCATCCTCTCTTTACCTTGCGCGTCTTAGCCGAACCTCTACCGCTTCCCCGGCGTCGCTGAAGCGATCGTGCCGACACGGTGCGTCACCACTTGGCTCGGCTACATGTGGCCAGCCCTCCTCTGTCATTCTCCACTCCATCCATCACCTCAGCCAGACCCGCGGTAGTCTCCTGATGCTTGCTTGCCAACCGTCTAAGCCTGTAGTTGTCGAGCTCATCGGAGCAGTTGTGCCGCCGTCGTGGATGGCTGCGCGCCGCTGCAGCCTTCCCCAGTGAGTCCCACCACCCCTCACCGTCGTCTAGTGTAGCCACCATGGTCGGGGATGGTGACTGACCCGATAGGTGGGTCGTCGTAGGTCCTAGGTGGCCGGCGCGGCCTCGCTGTGTCAGCGTCCGCCACGCCGCCGTGCGCTGGGTCGCCGGGGTGCGCGTGGGGGAATTCCAAGAAGGTTAGGGGCTTAAGTGAGAGTGTCAGAGAGAGGGGGAAATAGTATTAGGACTTAGGTGTGATTCGGAAGAAAACCGAGAACTTTGTTTGAAAAGCACCAGCGCGCGCGGGCTCCCTCGCCGTGGGCCACCTCTCGAGTGGGCCGCATAGGGGATTTGTTTTTCTTTTTCCTAGGGAAGTAGTAATAGCTTTCTAATTTAATATCTGAGCTGATCTTTGGTAATTAATATAAAATCATGTAGGTGTCCAAAAAAATTGTGAAACCAATTTTGTTAGGTTCCTAAAATCATTGTCTACCTGATAGTGTAGTTAGTTCATACATATCTATGTTGATGCTAAGGCCTACCAAATCATTTGAAACTACTTAATATTAGTAGGATAAATATTGTAGGAATTTTTGTGGTAAATTGGTGATAGCTTTAATCCTAAAATTTTTACGGTAGCTTCATTGTGTTATTATGTGCTTACTGTAATTTTTGTAGCCCTAAGATAGCTTGTTTATTAGGGTAGCTAAATATCCATTAAACCTTTAATATGAATAAAAGAAGAATATTGACTTATGAAATAAAACACTTGTTAGGGTGAGCTTGACACTTGATTTGATGTAGCTGATGGTTAGCTTATTATCTTAGCCATTAGAGCTAGCTTGTTAGTATAGCCTATGTATTCTTATTTTAAGAGTTGTTGTTGTTTAAATATCAAATTATTACATCATCATCGCATGCATATAGAGAACGAGTTGGCGGAGATTGTGACCACCGGCGAGCACGAGTTTAAGGAGATCATCGAGGAGTATGAGGAGGAGATTCTCGTGCAGGAGGAGGTCCTAGAGCCGCCACTGACTAACGCAGTTGACACCGCGCCTGCCCAAGGCAAGCCTCGGTGCATAACCCCTATTTTTCGTATACACCGTATATATATATATATATATGTGTGTGTGTGTGTGTGTGTTGTGCATTTACGTTGCAAGAGTTTTATGGAAACCACATGCATATATATCTATTCTAAGAGTCTTACTAGTGTAGGTTTGAATAGCTGCTATGCTTAGGTTGTCGGTAGCATGAGTAACCTGCTGTTACTCACAATAGATGATTACTATTACTCTCAAAATAGAATGATGAAAAGAAAATGGAGACTGGGCAGGGATATGGTATGGGTATTGGTGGGTGTAACAAGTTGTGTTCCGCGGCCACAGGGCTTAGCTTGGTTACACTATTTTTCCCTGTCCATATCGATTGAGGACCATCCATCGCTGTGGATGGTAGTCAGGTCACAGACTTATTATCCTAAGTACATACTTGCTTATGGGAGTGGGAAGGCTTGTTGCGCTCTTATCAAGGATTCTGGCTCTTTCTAGACCGACTGATTGGAGGCAGGGAAAGGTGGAGGTCTAAGCACCATACTGAGACCGAGTCTCAAGTGTGGGGGCTTGGAGTCCAAGTTTGGATGGGGACCTAGACCCCTCGACATGAGTGGAATGGGATGGTCTCATTTGTGCATGGGGTATGAGCAGGGCGTGTGTTTCGAGGTACCTAGCTAGGATACATTAGTTCACGAATCACCGTTTCTATGAGACGGTATGACTTGGCTATGGTCTAGCACCGTAGTAAGAACTAGAAGATGAAATGTGGTAAAATGGTTCTGATCGCTCAACTCTTGATTGAAGGTAGAACAGGTGCTTACCTAGAATGGTTAGCTAATAAAGTAATCATGACTACTAATAAAACTTGACCTTAAGGACGCACTATTAGTAATGCCTTTCACAAACCAAAGAAAACAACAAACCATATTGCCTATCATATCCTTGAGAGTCAGGAAAATATTCCCACTAGTCGGGTAAGTCTTGCGAGTACATTGTGTACTCAGGGTTTATTTTACCTTGTTGCAGGTGCAGCTTGAGTAGTTAGCTCTTGTGTGGAGGATTCTTCTGGTGGGCCTAGATGGATCCGTGTATCATTTTCGCTAGATGATTATTACATTCCGCTGTTTAATTATCACACTTTGAACTCTGGTATTGTAATAAATAATTTCCAAGACTCTATGTTGTATGAAATGGACTAAGTATTGTAAGCTCATAGTCATTATTGGATCTTAGATGTAAAACATGTATTGTTTCAAGTTCTCCCTTTGGGTGTGCTCGACGGAACTGCCCGTTTTAGCCCATTTTTGGGGGCGCTTAATGTCTAGTGGAAGACAACCGCCTCCAAAAGTGTGTTATTGTAGGTAGTTCTACGACAATGGCTCCATGGGGTGCGCTACGCGTGAATTCCTTGAAGTTCATCCACGCTGTCCGGTAATGATCCATGATCGATCGGTACTGCCGGTCACCGGTAGACGTCCCCCCTCAGGTTGGTCTGGACCGATGTAGTCTAGCACGGGCTAGATTCCTACGATCATCATCTCCAGCTTGTCATCATGTGCCTTCACCTGTTCCACGAGCACCTAGAACTGTGCCTGGGCCTGGTGTGAATACTCTGCAAACAACACAGCCATATGCTAAGCATGCGCCTAACACCACACAAGTCAAAACAGCGTGAAAATACTCACGTTGAAGATCTTCAATGGCTTTCTCGCCTTTCTCCTCCGCTTTCTCTTTTGCCTCCAGAAGCTGGCCAAAGGCTTCTTGGGAAAGGCCAAGCTCCGTCTCCAGTCCTGCATATAATCGGCAGACATTTCACAACGCTGACTACCAGCAAAGCAAAGTTATGAGACATACCTTTCTGTTGATTTGTGCTATGGCTAAGCTATTCAACCATCAACTAGCCCTCCGCCTCCATTTGCTGACGCTCCTTCTCCAATGCCAGAACCTTCACCCCTAGGTCCTCCTTGCGGTTGTGCTCTCGGAGCAGGCGCGCCTGGAGGTCGTTCACCGATGCTTCCAGACTCTTATTCTCCTCCAGTACTGGAGTCATCTCCTCCAGCCACCACCGGTGCTGCTCGGACACCTTCATCACATTCTATAGAGGACAAACGGATTAACAGACTGCGTTCTTCAAGGGACAAAAAGATCTCTCCAAGCTTACCTCAATACGGCCAATCATTGACGTTAGATTGACCCTTAGCTTCTTTGTTTCCGTGCTCGCCTCCCCCTTCTCTAGCATCTCAAACTCTTCACCACGCTGAATGACCATGCAAAGGAGTTGCAGATGCGAGGTGGGCTCCCTCACTATCTCTTCGACCTCAACAATGGCCACCAGCAAAGGCGCCCTCCTCGGCTGCTACCGTGCTCGGATAGGGTGTCCGAGCGCCATCGCCGTCGCCACCACTCGTTCAACAACCATAGGTGGGCCTCGTGCAGCACTGCTCAACGTATCACCTGTGGGCTCTATAATTCCTCCGGCAAGGCCACTTGACGTCGCCGCCATGCCCCACACCTCCTCTACACCAGGATCACCCTCGTCATGCAATTCACCGCCAGGCGAGGTCAGTCCAGTTGCTGAGGGCTCCTCCATAGTAGGGGCGGTCAGCCTTGCAACCGGATTCATTCTAGCCTGCTCTGGCTCGGCGTGGGGAGCTCGTCGCTCCTCCACGCGCCTTCTGTCATCGGTAGCCGATGGCTGTAGGTCCTCTGTTGATTCCGCACTTCAACAAACAAAAATTCATCAAGAAGTAAACCACTGCGCTAAAGAAATGCGTCAAATAAGATAAGGAACTCACAATTAGGACTCCCGTTGTGCAGACCGGAACCGGCACCCCCGCTTGGAACCAGTTTGTCTAGCAGCCGAACCGGTCGGTGTCTCCACCGCTGCCACCGGAACCTCCCGGGTGGTCTCAGGGACTGCGGTGGTCACCCACGCTGCTTCCACAGGGGGTGTAACAGTGGTCTCGGTGAATCCAGCGGCCACTAGAGCTGTTGCCTCTGGTGCCACATGAGTTGTTGCTGCCAAAATCGACTGAACACTATCAGGTGTCGCCGCTGTGGTTTCCCTCATTCGTGGCATCTCGCGTGTCTCTGCTCCAGTTGGTGCAGCTAGCAGGGGCGTCCCAACCCTTGGAGAAGGTGGTGCCACCGGCCCATCGTCTTCCAACGAGCTCGATACCACCATTCGTCACCTCCGGTGCTGAGTAGGAGCGCCGATGCTCATCGGCCGCTCTTCTCGACGGGGCGACCCTCCCATTTTCCTTCTCTTCAGGGATGGCTCCTTGCCCATAGGCTACTTCCCCCAGAGTTTCTCATGGACATGCGACATTCACTCACCTCCATCTCCATCGTCGTGATCATCCTAGCTGTCCCTACCAGCTTTCGAGCTGGCCCGATGCTAGGGACTGCTCGATCGAGCATCAACATCCCTCGGCCAGTAAGTTGATGGCACTGCTAAGAAGTACACTGCCAGGTCCTGCCCACGAATCTTCAAGAGCATGAATGACTATGCTGCAACAAAAAAGTAATCAAACAAAACTAGAAATAAGACTTTTACCTGAGGTGGGGGGCTCCCAACACTGAAGGCCCTCTGCTCGTCGTTGATCTTACGGTGACCCATGAGGTTAAACAACAGGCCAACCTACCGCATGACTTCATTTTGGTCAATTAGCTTAGGCACCTCTCGGGTCCCATCAGTATCCCCATAGAATTCAAATGCGGAATGTGCCCTCTCCTTGCTAGGCTGGCATCGTCAAAAAGTGAAATTCGTCGCTACTATGACCCCATCCACCCTTCTCCGGTCGATCAATGTCAAGAGCTCCCTCACTTGCTCCATTCCATTGACACTAGGTCTCTCTGACCACTTGGCGTTGCTCACGAGAATCTGATCAATGTCACATACCACATGGTGTTCCCCCTGTGGCATGTAGAACCACTGCTACGGCCAATACTTCATGTTTGTGTTCAACAGGGTAGCAATGTACTGGCCAACCATCCCATATCAAAGCTACAAGTACGCGCTACCTACTATCCTAGATTCAGATCCCCCTTGAGCTTTCAAACAGAAGAAGTGGCGGAAGAGATCAAAATGTGGAAGAATGCCAAGATAGGCTTCGCGGAAATGGATAAAGACAGAGACATGAAGGATGGAATTTGGGCCCAGATTACAGAGACTAATCCCATAAAAGTCAATCAACCCATGAAGGAATGGATGGATCGGAACACCAAATCCGCAATAAAAGTAATGTTCAAAAACCACTAATTCATCGCCATGGGGGTAGGAAAGCTCTCACAACGAGCCAGACGCCATCCCGCCATCACCCTATCGGGTAGCACACCGTGCACCACCAACTAGTTTAGCACCGCTTCATTGCTGACGGAGCTCGCCCATTCCTCGGCGTGATTGAGCTCACGTGATGCCCTACACGAGCTGCTATGGTTTCTTTTGGGCACCATCTAATAGATCTATGGCCTAGAGAATACTAAGAGCTTGCTGTTACTTTGATGGTGGAGCGGTTACCGAGTGGTGCGGTGTGGGCGTGAGGAAGAAGACAAAGTGGCAAAGGAAAGGTCGGGAATGTGCGCCGGGGTTGCGCCACTCTTATAACAGTTCGACCCCTGACCCTTTGCCTTCTAGGGTTTTTGGGAAACTGCGCCTTCCCTGCCGCTTTTCCCCTGAAACCTTCGCACGTCGTTGGGCCGTTGAGTGGGCCTTATAGGCCGCTGTGTCAAATGCGTTGAACGTGGAGTGATGAAACGGAGTCCAATGCTACGCATCATTTCAATGGAGTTAAGATATTTTCTGACCCTGCTACAAGATACCTTCATCATCCTCTAGCAGGCTCGAGGACTACGTGTGTACACATCATCTTGTGATGACTGTACCATTTTTCTCAGCTAAAATAGAAATGGGTTCAACACCCACAAACTACCTCTTTGGATCCTGGCACCACGAGACTGCTTCACCTAGTGCTAGGCTTGGGGACTAAGTGTGTACAGTTCACCTAGTGGTGAATGTACTGATTACCTGGTCTAGATATTTTTCTTTGACCCTGCTACAAGATTCCTTCACCATCTTCCAGCAGGCTTGGGGACTACATTCTGTACAATGCACCTTGTGGTGCATGTACTGCTTTTTTCCCATGGTGCTTTGACTTCGTCAAGTCTACCATCTAATGCCTTCGCTCAGCCCTGATGACCACGTCATTAGAGCCATCGCAATAAGCACTTAAGTGTGTACACTTCATCGGCTGAGACTTCAAATTTTTTTACTTGACCTCCTTACATCCTTCCGGCAAACCTTGAAGCTTCAAGTGAGCATGAGCTCGGCTCCTAGATTGAAACACTTGGACATCAGTTTCTATAGCTCGGATGCCATGTTCAACAGTTCAGATGACGTATTCAACAGCTCAGACGCCTATTTCAACAGCTCAGCTACCAGTCAATCTGGATGGATGCCTGCTTTTGACGATTGGCGACTAGCTGGACTGCTCGAACAAGTTCAAGACAGCATTGCTCGGTGGATACAAGGCGCTCGGGGACTAGCTGTGGGGGTATAACCCACGATACCCATAGGGCTGCACATGGGCCGAGATGCTAGGGGAGGCCTAGCCCAAGAGACAACGCTGGGGGTCGCGCTGCCAGTCAAGGCCCAGCATGCAAGACGATGTCGCATGAAGTATGACGTAAGTCAGCGTGGCTCACAAGACTGCATGAAGATCCTTGGTGATCTATGAAATCTGCTAAGATATGCTAGATTACCATGATAGATGTAACTTCCTATCTTGTAAACCGATCGGGATAGAAACAACCGATCTGTAACCCTA
Organism: Miscanthus lutarioriparius; assembly: GCA_904845875.1. Taxonomy (NCBI): domain Eukaryota; kingdom Viridiplantae; phylum Streptophyta; class Magnoliopsida; order Poales; family Poaceae; genus Miscanthus; species Miscanthus lutarioriparius. Next base: position 115,019,209 of record CAJGYO010000005.1, on the reverse strand, counting down.
CCCCTAGGCTATATAAGGCGGGTAAGGACCCCCTCGTTTTGATCTGATCATACGCGATACAATCCATAAGGACATAGGACATTGGGTATTACGTCACGCCGATGGCCTAAACCTATCTAATCATTGTCTCTCGCGTTTTGTGTCACAATCTGGTTCCCTCATGCGCACCTCCACTGATTCATCTACTACCGTGGGCATACCCATCGGTAGACTGCTGACTAGATTTCGTCGACAGACATGTTCATGATAATATGCATGTAAGGTAGCCATTATTTATGTAGGCTAACTTTGCTTGTTTTCTCCTATTGTGGATGAAAATAGTATAGTGTATAACCGGTTACAAACTGCCGGAAAACTACATCAAAAATCTGGAGGCACTCCTAAGGAAGAAACGGTCCCGTGCCGCTTCTTCTTTTGCCACTCCACCGACAGTTGAACCAGTCATTCCCGTACCATCCGCTACTCCAATCATGGCCAAGACCCTTCGCGACTACTCCACCCCCGCTGTTGCCAACGTGCCTGTTGGGCCCGCTGTCAACATTGGGGATGGGAACTTTGAGCTCCATACGGGCCTCATCACGATGGTGCAGGCAAACCAATGCCATGGTTTGCAAAGCAAGGACGCGAACGCGCATCTCCAATACTTCCACAAATTGTGCGACACGGTTGTCATCAAGGACGTCACACCAGAGAGCATCAGGCTCCGCTTGTTTCCCTTCTCCCTCTCGGGGAATGCGAAGCAGTGGTATTACAAGGAAAAGGAAGCTGTCAAGACGTGGGACAAATGTCCCGTGACGTTCCTCGCTAAGTTCTTCCCCATGGGCAAAACCAATGCCCTGAGGGGATGAATTTCAAACTTCTAGCAAAGCTCCATGGAGACCATTCCCGAGGCATGGGAGAGACTACAGGACTACATCCAAGCATGCCCGCACCACGGGATTGAAAACTAGTTAGTGCTCCAAAAATTTTATGATGGATTAATACCCATGTCTAGGGGCCACCTCGACACTGCTTGTCGGGTTCATAAACCCGGGGTCCCTCGCGAACCAGCTTCCCAACAAAGGCTTGGCCTAGGCAGACAACGCTCAACTCATGGGCTGGCCCGAGTACTAGAATGATAGGCTAGAAGGGCGATCCATTCTCCGACCGAAAGGCCTAGACGAAGAGAAACAGCACCGCTTCCAACTCCGCCCGCCTCTCCGGAACGCTGCGCTCTAATGGCCAGCTTGGTAAGCCATTCTTGGTCTCCAAAGACGCCTTGGATCTCTGGGCGCCTCTCCACTGCGTCCGCGAAGGGATCGCCAGTAATCGCTTCTTCGACCCGACTCCAGACCCACGTCTCCGCCGGGCTTGGACGCGCGACCCTCCGCCCTCACTACTCCTCTCCACCTGGCGCATTCAGAGCTAATCGGACTAACTGAAAGGTAGCCGGGGACGCCTTATATCAAGTTCCTGCTCCAAAAATGAAGGACCAGGAATGATAAAAAAGTAAGGGCGCAGAGTCAAACCATAGTATCGAGATTGAACCCTGTACACCTACAGTACCAACAGGGCATGTTAGAGGGGTGTCCGCAAACCTTCCATGAGTCCAAAATTCATGCGTGTCGTACCATATGGAACCCAAGCATGGGTTTTCCATTTATGCTATGCCGATTTTGTATAGGATGTTCTTTCCCTATAGTGTTGTGGGCGCCCATTAACTCCCATATGGTAAGGCTCCCCCATATGCCTTTGGGCATCGATAGTATTGTGGGCGCCTAGAGTATTTGCATGTTGAAACTGATGTGTACAAAATGAGAACATGGTAAAACCCCTTGCATGCCTCCAGAATCAAGGAATCAGATGTGGCATAATCGCCAACGTAGAAGTAGTTAAGTAATAATCGCCACACCCAAAGAAGACAAACGCGACCTCCCACATACGTCTGACATTCAACAGTGACATCAATAGTGTTGTGGGCACCTACAAACATCTAGTACCCGTAGGTGTGGGCAACAAGACTTAGCAATAAACGTACTCACTCTCTCTCACTTGTAAGGCCATCCCCTTCATCTATAAAAGGGGATGCGCTCTCTTCCAAACGAATAAGTTCTCTAGATTGATTCAAGCTCTCTGAGATTCATAGATCGACCAAGTTCACTAGTGCACCACAGCAGAACCACCAGGTTCAAACTACGAGCACACTCATTCCCGTGGTTGAAACATAGCAGCACATAGCGGAGCTCCGGTGCGCTTTGGAATTACAATACTTGCTCCCTCCGACTAGAATCGATCGGACCTTATAATTAACTTGTACCCCTACCTACCTTTACTCCTTCTTTGCATAATCCTTTGGAGTCATCCCCACCGCAAACTTGAGCACTGGCTCAAGAATAAAGTCACCGAAGAGCCCAAACTAGGATGAGTAGGGCACATTGCACGAGCCATCTTGGCAATCAGATAAACCCCGTCATTGATTGCTCGGGCCACCTCCGATCATAATCAAACTCGGTTTGTAATAACGTGTAGAACTACAAATATTTACTTGTTGGTCACTTTCTGCACCAACATTGCTGCTAGAGGCGCCTTCCTTTCCCTCACCATTGATGGAGCCACGACTCTCATTAATAAAATGATGTCGAATCAAAGTTGGGGGGAGGAAAGGAAAACACAAAAAGGAATGCATACCATGAAGGGGACGGATATGCTTTTCGCAAAAATAGATCTTTTGATGAAAAGACTGGAGGAACGGGCCTAAGAGAAAGATGCCATGATGGGCACCGTCTAGGCCATGGACTCACACATGACGTGTGAAGTCTATGGGAATGTTGGCCATTCGGGGAATGATTGCCCCGAAACCCATGAAGAAGCTGCCTTCATCAACAACAGGTTTCACCAACTAGGTAATAACGGGTGGAATAACCAATCCCACTCGTAAGGTAATTCGAACTTCAATTCCAACTACAATTTGAATCAACCTTCTTTAAAAGACTTGGTATTTGGCCAAGCCAAAATAAATGAAAGTCTAACTAAAAAGCTTACAACCAATGATAAAATTCTCCAAAATATAAATTTTCAAATCGAAGGCTTAACTTCTGCTGTTAAAAACCAATTGAGCTTTAATAGAATGATAGAAACACAACTAGCTCAAATAGCTGCCGCAATTCCTATTGATAGTAATGGAAAAATTCCTGCTCAACTTGAAAATTCTCGTGAAAATGTAAAAACGGTGACCACGAGGGGTGGTAAGACCACTCGTGATCCACCAAACCCTAACCAGTCCACAGGAAAGGAAAAGAGCGCCAGGAGGCCGAACCTTCGACAAAAGAAAAAGAAAAAGAATAAGAACAGGAGATGGCACCAAAAGACTTCGTCGACACCAGCTACCTACCATTTCCCACAAGGAACTACAAGCATGCCATGGATGAGCAATTCGCTCTTTTTGTTGAGATGATCAAGAAGATACATGTAAGTGTCCCCCTGATGGACGTCTTACATGTACCTTCCTACGCCAAGTACATTAAGGACATCATCAACAACAAGCGACCACTATCATCCACAGAGGTTGTCAAGATGATAGAAGAGTGTAGCGCTGCTATACATGACTTCCCTAAAAAGAAAAAGTATCATAGGTGCCCCACAATCTCATGTTCCATCGGGATCCAACACTTCGACCAAGCCTTGTGCGACCTTGGGGCTAGCGTAAGCATTATGCCCAAGGTCATCTTCGACAAGCTAGACCTCACGCAATTGACGCCAATACCAATGATGCTTCAGCTGGCTGATTCGACAGTACGCTACCCGGCAGGGATTGCCAAAGATATTCCAGTGAAAATCTAGGATTTCTATATCCATGTCGACTTTATGGTGCTTGACATGGAGGTCACTAAAGAATCGATCCTCATCCTTGGGCGACCCTTCTTGAGCAATCCAAGAGCTCAAATTGATGTTGGAGCCGAGAAATCCGCTTCAATATCCATGGTAACGAAGAAAAATTCACATTCAAGCCTAGGAAGGAGCAATGATCCATTATCTGTATCAAATACGAGCCAAACCCACAGGGCCTAAGGGAGGTCCATATCCAACCTCAAATGGTGGATAGGCCTATGAAAAAGAACAAAGAAATCAAAATGAAGCCAGAGCAAAAGATGGTTAAAATGACAAAAGAAAAGACCCCAAAAGCCATTCCCACACCACCAAAGAACAACAAAACGTTTTGGAAACCAAAAGAAGAAGCTTCGAAGTCCTTCACTATACCACCGAGAACAAATAAGATGGTGTGCAGGCCAAGGAAAGAGCGGCCCTTTGCATCCACTTCTCCAGGATCGGGCGCTCCATCAAGCAAGAACTGAACGAGGAAGGGTCCTACTCATTGGACCTTAAAAGGTGAGTCCTTGCCAAAGGTAAAATTGGTAGTTATCTTTGTAATCATACTAAAATTTTGAATTTCTATTTTATACATTAATAAAGCAAAATGATAATAATAAAGTTTACCTCTTCACCTCTATTCCCATTAAATAAATCCCGCTTGTTCGATACAAAGTATACTTCGGTTTGAGGCATGGTTAGTATACGATCATGTCTTCATAGGTTTTTTAAAATTAAGCAGGGTGCTTAGGTTATCCAGCCTACCTTGATTTGATAATTAATCATTGAACCAAAAATACTCAGTATGAACATTAGTCGATACACTAAATCAAAACAAAATAATCTACCTCGAAGTCATCATCTGGCAACGAGCAAGCTTTAGGGAGGACCCCGCAGAGGTAAGTAGTATATTTTATTTTTCGCATTTTAATTTCCGCATTATTTATTGCATTTATTTATTTATTGGCATTTAAAAAATCATAAAATATAAAATCAAAAAAAATTAAATATGATAAAAACAACAAAAATATTCATTCCACTCTCATATGTGATTTAGGAATGTTTAGTTTCTCCTTTATTGAAATGATGCATAGTTGCTATGTCTATAATTCATCTGTGCCTAGGTTGTAACTTAGTATTCCCCAAGATTTAAGTTTGTTGGCTAAAATGTTTCATCCTAAAACTTGAAACTTGTGGATTGCAAAAGCATGATCCTTTTCTAAGTTGTTGCAAGTTAAGATATGATAAATAGAATATGCCATGACTTTATTCTAAGAGAAACTTGACATCCGGAGTTTTTCTTTTTAAAAATGCTAAAATCAAAAGTTCCTTGATGGTTATGAATTCCTACACGGCCATATGACATGATTCAAATTCAAACCTTAGTCATATGCTACTTATATTCACATTGAGTTTTGTCAAATTGTTGTGACCCTTGTAGAGATTCTTGTCACGCAAAAACATGTTTTCCATCCACCTAAAATAAAAACTCCATTCATTTGTCATGAGTCTTTCTCTCCAAAGTTTTCATATGCCAAAAAAGTATGGGGCTATGCTAAAAAAAGAAGAGACACGTGAAGCTCTCAAAATAGCAAAAGAAAAGAAAAAAATGGAACACATGAAGGTTCCAAAGTATTGAAAAAAAGAGAGAAATATAGCCTATAGTTCCAAAGCAATTAATCAAATGAGAGAAAATCATGATCAAAGAAGTAACAAAAATATTAGGAATAGGAAAATATTTCACGCATTTGCACATCTTGATCAAAGTGTATGACTTGCATCTCCTTGGATCCGATTTTGACTTAGCAATATATGTGATGTAAGTATGCCTCTCATTCATACCTACCTACAACTCCACTCAAAGCCTTTTAGGGATAGGATGAAAAGAAGGCAAAACAATCAAATGCCTTGGTGAGGACCATACACATTGAGTGATTAAGTGAATCATTTGAGGAACTTACATTTTATTTTGCAAAACTCATAAAACCTCCGGATAGAAGGTTGATCAAAGAATGAATGATTGGTAATTCTATAAAAACCGTTCTATCTTGTAACTACCTAAGACTTAGAAAAGCAATAAGTCCCATAGGGATTAAGTTAAAAGGGTGGATAGAATGCCAACTTATTTAAATTGAGGAAGAATACTTTGTTATAAGCATGGCACTTGTGAATTATATTTGTCATCGTAGCAACTACTGATCAACAACCAATAACTTAGCTATTTGCTCGGGACGAGCAGAGGTTAAGCTTGTGGGATCTTGTTGGCGGTCATTACCGATCAAAACCGACCGCCAATTAAGACACAAAAAGAGGAGAAATAAACAACCTTGATCACATATGCATTTACTACTAACCAAGTTCCACATGTATTTGGAGAACGTTATTTTGCGGGTCACAAACACAAATACATGGAATAATTCACCGAAAGGCACTTTCCAACGCTGATTTGCTCAAAAGGAACAAGGGAGATGCCCATCAACTTAGTGGAAACCATGCAAAACACCACAGAGCAGGGATCCATGTCCAGCCCATGGCCTGCTAGGCAAAGGCGGTGGCGACTAGCCACGGTCAAGGGGCGGGCGACCCCTAGGAGCGGGCGACCCCCTGCCGGCGCTGCTCAACCATGTCTCGCTCTGGCGGTGGCATGCCCCCATGCTAAGGCAGTGCATCCCATGCTTTCACACCAAAGATACACAAAAGCATTGCCTTGCTCTTGTATAAATAGAGGGGTACCCCTCCCTCTCTCAACACACTTCACTTGAGCATCACCTCACACACCTCACTCTCTAGTAGTAGTAGTAGCTTTAGAGCAAGGGAAAGCTACCTTGGAGAGCTTAGCTCCTTGGAAGAAGAGACCTTTGGGTATGAATAGAGATATGGGTTCTTCCAAAGTTATGCTCTCATATGATATTTATTGTCATACTTATGAACTAGAGTATAGTTATTGTGTTATAATCTTGATATATGAACTAGTGTATAGTTTATATGTCATGAAAGTAGCACACTTAACTTTATGTTTAAACACTCATATCACTTATATAATCAGAATTAGAGTAAAGTTGAGGTGGCGGTTCATCATGTCGTTAGGTGTGACCAAGTTCTTTACCTATCGATCCGTAGGGTCAGGGACCCAGGGGGATTTGGGTTGTTTCTATATACGCAAGCGTGGTGCTTGGGTATGGAGAGACAGGTGAATGCATTGTCCTTTTACATGGTTGAGGGGTAGGCGACAGGTGGTGACAACCTTGTCCGTCCCTTGTAACCCCCCATGTTCGACTAGGGAGTAGGAGTCTAAATTGTCACATGAGGTTGCTAGCAGACCAGTACTCGGTGGCCTTCCGACCTGCTTCACACTTAGTCCTAAGACTAATTATGTAACTTGTATGATCATTAACTGATCTTTGTATGACTATACCAGACCAATGCCTGCTCGACTAGGATTATTCTTTTATTCTTTCTTCTCTATTTTTTCCTTTGAGGAATGCCAAGTGTGTGTCCACTATCTTGAAATCATCGTTCTTACCCATGTTATAAACATTGGTGTACTTGCAAGCATTATTATTCAAGTTCATATCCATACTAGACTCTTAATCAAATGCCTTCCTTTGGGAAAAATATAAATAACAATACATAGAATACTTCCGGGTGAAATGCTACAATGATAGCTCCATGCGCTTGCGGATAAATATCTAAATATGTTAAGGAACTATCAAGACTATTACTTAGTGGCATTGCTAATCATTAGTGATGACACTAAGAAATACCAACAAGCATTTCTGGCACCGTTGCTGGGAATGGATTCTATCTCCATACTTGGTGATTGCGTTTAGAAATGCCAACACCCCCCTCAGCTAAGAAGCTGTTGCGCTTCCACCGAGCTCCTAAATCAAGATGGCGCATTGCAGCACTTCCCCATGGATGACATCACTATGCTATTGACGCCATGTGAGCTGCACATTCCCATGGGGCGCACGGTATTGTTTCTCCTGTGGACCCTAACAAGACACCAAGAAGCCATGGGAATCTTATTCCACCTGGATATTATAGCGTCTCGGTGGATAGAGTTATGAAAGACTATAGGAAAGTGGCTCTTGACTTTCCTAGAGGTCAGGGCTGGCCCTAGGGGTGGGCAGGGTGTGCGGTCGGCCTAGGCCTCAAGTTTAGATAGGCCTCACCCATATAGTAGATTAGTACTAGTATATGTATATGTATATCTAGGGTCCAATAGTCCTATGGCCCAACACAACAAGCAGCATAGGTCTGTTGTAGGCTTCGATAGTTCAACTCTGGACCTCTCATGTGGTGTCGCCCATTTTCGCTCAGAAGACCGAAGACGAAGCGAATCGTCAACTACGAACGCGCGGCGATGCCGCCGTCGGACGCAACGCATCAAGAGGCAATTGAGCAATTCTACACTTCTTAGGCCCCCTAACTATTCTATTCCATGATTCCATCTGACCATACCTTGATCCTATCAATCATCAGTGATCCGTGATGTGTGGCCTCATCGTGATAAATTTAAATTGTGTGTTTATTTAAATTTTAGGATCGTGGGATATAATGTCATCTAGAAAGTTCGAATCCGGTAATGACAAAAGGAAAAGATGTGTGGATGCATTGATAGAATCACAGAGAGGATCTCATGAGTACGGCTGCTTCGATGAATCCTGCTGATTTTGCATCTTGAAATGTTAGAAGAAATTGTTTAAGATAATGTCAAGTGCCAAGTAATTTATTATTACATCTGTCCATTTTATGAACTTTGAGATATTATATATAAGTTTTTAGTGCATCGAATATTATCTAAATTGATATGTATTTGTGAGACTATATATAGAGAGAGAAATATATATAAATATTTTTAGAAAGTGGACTATAGGACTCCATATTAGTTATCGACCTAGGCCTAGAAAAACTCAGGACCGGCGCTACTTGAGGTGATGGGGAGAAGGCCCTAGGACAAGTAGAGCATTCATTCATTTTATAGCACAAGCGCTACATCATTATTCCTGATGCGACGGCTAGGGTACCGTCGCCTCCTCCTCAACTACCTCATGATAGGTGCGGATGAAAGTTAACGAAATAGTTTTTCAATAGTCATTCTCAATTATTGGCTTCTCACGTATAACCATTTACTCCTAATCATTTTTCTACTCACAAGTCTCCCAACCTGAGTCTAGTTCTTCCATCCCATGATGATCATCATAGTGCTATGGACAATGATGATGCTCTGGACAATGATGATGTGTTCCATGGCATGGCTGAATCTCCATCTCCATCTCCTCCAAGGCGGTCTCCTCCTCCTTTGCCTCCCGCACCATAGAGGCGCCATAAGAGGCCCCGCCCCCGGTGAAGTCCCCGTTGAAGAAGAAAGCTAGCCGTCGTAAAACAAAGTCCCTAGAGAAGCTGCCTTACGAGAAGTCTGAAGAGGAATCAAAAGCGGCGGCACCAAAAGATTTGGATAACTGGTGACAAAGTGTAGCAGAATCAATAGCAAAGAAGGAACTTATGAAAAACCCGCCAAAGCCGCACTACATAGCTCAACAAGAACTATGAAAAAAAAGTCATTGAAGTGGAGAAAAAGCAGCGTGAGGCATGTAAGCCCTCGCCATTATCGGACTATGAACGCTCTCTCGACAAGACATATAAGGCGTCGCTAAAAGCGAAGAGAGCAGGGAAAGATATTACACAACTCGAGCAGCAATCTAAGCAATCTATCGACCCACTAGTTGTTGAGGATGATTGTACAAACGCACAAGGCAGTCCAATCAATAGGGAGGCACTTCAAGACTTCATGGACACAACAGGTCTCACACCTCAACAACTTATTAGGGGAGGATCGATACCAACAGCCAGCTTTGATATGTACCGGACCTATGCGTATGGCAGGAGTCTTGTCAACCCTAAGTCCAGGTCATCACTGGGTACGCAAATGTTCTTGTTAAACAAGTGGTACTTAAATGCGTGTGTAAAGGAAGAGGCATGGCTTCTTGCCAGAGTTAGACCAGAGCATTACTTCAATGCCTATGACATTGTACATATTGAGTTCAATGAATTACACCAACTATTAAACTAGGACACTCTCGACAAATCTGTCCTCAGCTGTTGGTGTCTGTAAGTGATTATTTCTATAATTGAAGTAACTTGCATGTTAGTTCATTGTCTATATATAGTTATCCTCACACTATATATATTCTTTTGTACTATATATATATGCAGATATGAGATGCTGAAACTAAAGAAAAAATGGATGACTGATGTTGGTTTCATGGATCCGAATCGCACATTCAGGGACATGGTAACTCCATATGATAGATGGCGACCTCAAGTGAAGAATAACCTATTTAGGTTCTTAGATAAGCAACATGACAAGACATTGATACTCTCCCCTTATAACTTATAACTTCAAGTGAGTGTTAATATCTTGTGCACATTTTATTTTGCTTACTCTATGTTGACTTTAGTTAATGAGTTATGCCTGCGTATAAACATGTAGCTTTCACTGGATACTGCTGGTCATCGATATGCCTAGGAGTCTTATAAAAATATTTGACTCGGCGACAAAATCCTGAGAAGATTACCAAAAAATGATAGATATTCTCCGGTGATAATTTTGGTCTCGTACACTGTATACTCTCTTATGCCATTTTATTGATATAACTCTATTTATTTATTTTGTTTGGTAGTGCTTGGGCTACGTTCGTCTCAGAAACACCATTATGGTAATTGTAAAGTGCCTCTGGATATAGTCTAATACCCCGTAAGTACCAGCTAGGTCACCGCATCTTTATTTAGTTCAATTCATTATTACCATGCTTTCTTGGTTCATGATGAATCTTTTTCTCGTAAAGTGATGTCTGCAGCAGGGATCGGAGAACAACTTATGTGGATACTACGTATGCGAGTTCCTCGTGCAGTACTCAATGAGAACAAGTGAAGAGATCGTCGAAGTACGTAAAAAATATACATAATTTATTTATTACCATTGTGTTGATATATATAATCATATATATATATATTCATACTTTTCCTTTCATTCAAATTGAAGCATGAATAAAAGAAGGAAAAGGTCATGCGAGCTGATCAGATCAAAGCAATTCAAGAGGCATTGTCCGAATTTCTTATGGATGATGTCATAGATCCCAAAGGCGCGTACTACTATGACAGAAAAGAAATATTACCTAGTAGCCATACGACTGAAGATCAGGGTTGAATGAAATCCCAAGAACATGAGTATAAGCTTTTTGTGACTTTACTATGTACATATTCCATGCATGTACAACCTCTTGAAATATTTGTATATATATAGTTTTATACATTTTAGTGTGTTATTTATGTATAATGCTCGAACGGAACCTTATACGTACGTTATATGGACGTATATTAGCAGCGTAGAATTCGTATACGAAAAGCTAATTGAAATAAAAAGAATTGAATTGAAAAGAAACCATAAAATAAAAAGAAAAGAAATAAAAAAACTTTTAATACCGGTTGGAAACACCAACCGGAACTAAACGTGCCAGCCACGGGGCAAGGTCTGCGGGACCATTTAGTCTCAGTCGGTAATAGCAACCAAGACTAAAGGTCCACTTTCAGTCCCGGTCCAGGACTAAATGGGGTCCTTTAGTCCCAAATTTGCAATTCTGGTTAGGAAACCGAGAGTAAAGGGGGTTTTCCAACCGGGACTAATGCTTAGTCCTGCACTAGTGAGGAAAAGGCTGTTCAATTCTTGGCATACCAATAATGACAACTAACAAATATATTCCATCATCATTGATGTCAAAAGAGGCACAAGGCAAAGCAAATCTTTAATACGCCTGACACAATAGGTAATCTAATCTGCCTGTTTATTCATTATTAATCATTATTTTTGTCTTTGATCCGGTGTCACAACCAAGGGACTGAAACTGAATTCACAATGATACTAGTATATTGACCGTGCTAACACTACGGGTCATATTAAGTCAAAGTTAATTCTATTAAATTTGAAGTACTTAGCTAATTGTGCTTTGTCAAAGCTGTTTCCATATCCCTGAACTAAGCACTGAAAGTTACATTACAGGAACAATAAATTTATTCACAAATAAGACTCTCCTAAAAATCAAGAGGACAGAAATTGGATCTCTTAAATCAACTCAAACTCCAAAACTTAGAGCTAACAAAAAAAAGTTCAGTCCATATAATTGAGTCATCATGGAAAAATTTTCTGTACTGGCTTGCTTTCTGTACAAGTGAGTAACCGAATAACATGCACATGGCCGTCACTATTATAGGCATACTACAACATTCGAAATACAAACTGCTTAAGTGACTTTTTCAACCCTAATCAATGTTACCATGATGTAAGGGGAAATTTGTGATGACATGACATAAAGCTGGCAATTACCATGACTTTGCATCCTTCACATCCTCTGCATCAGGTTTCTTTTCAATTTCACTCAGTACTTTGTCAAGTAGAGCGTAGTCCAAGCCCTTGACCAGATGTGTATGCTCCAAATTACCTTAAAAGCATAAAGTGTAAATGGAACATCATTCAAAGAGCAGGTCATAAGATGGAAATATAAAGAGCGACATGCACAGAAAAATTAAGAAGTTACCTGCTGCCCTGTTTCTTAATGTAGCCATTTGACCTCAAGCAGTACGCTATTGGGGATTTAGATGAGCATAATAAATGGTGACCAGATGACCTGCATTTTCAATTGAGGAGAGATAACCAGAAGAAAAATTCGCATCAACACTATACAGAACAGTAAACCAGTTGAACTTGTAAGATGGCAAAGCAAAAACAGTCATTTTCAACTGAGGGGGCACGACATGGCCGCCCGACTCTGATGAAATCCTCCCACAGTCCAGAGTCATTTACACCTGAGGGAGCACGGCATGGCCTTTTTTTGTTTTTAATTAACTACAGTAGAATTCATGCATTGGATTTGGATCAGTAGGAAACTGAAAGATGCAAATATCAGGACGTTGCGTTGCTATCTCTATCCAGCTACCACAGCCGCATTGCTATCTTCTCTATGTAGTTTTAGTATAGAATAAATTAAGGACGAAAGTATAGATGCTAACCTGCGAGGGTTTAGGGTTCAGGCATGTATTCCTCCACTGCGCTACCTCCGTCGAGGCCGCCCGCTTGCCGCCAACGTCGTCCGCTCCTGGAACCTGCGAGTGTTTAGGGTTCAAGCGTGTCTACGCCACAGGTTTATCTCAGGGATGCACATGAAAACAACCAAACAGCGATATATTTTTTTCATAGTTTAATCCGAAAACACTCATGCATAGCAAGACATAATAGGTCATGTTATCACTCAATCTATCAAGTGTGCAATTTCTTTCAGGAGATCAACAAGCATCTGTTTGAGGTCACCTGCTCGTGAACCTAGGTCAACCTTGACACATGAGTACATACATAAATAAAATCAAAATAAAGTTTTGAGAAGTGGCCGCTGAAATTGATTCCAGAATGTAGTTTTTATACCGATGCTTGTTTACTTAGATGAAGTTGCTCTAGCACATCAATTGTCAATTGATTTGGTAGAACTTCTAGCAATTTAGCCACCTGAGATGCAAGTGGAAAGCAATATTTGTCATCGAAGTTTTTAGTGCTCGAGTACCATATGATTCAACACGGCTGATGTCAGATGCTTTCACAAATTCCTAAAACAGTGACTCAACAGATGGCTAGTTGACATGATCTCTACCAAACAGTGGCGGATCTAAAAAATTTCATGTGCAATTTGCTAAAACATATTTAGCAATTCAGTAATCCATTTCAAAATTTATCTCATAATTTAATATATACAAGTACTAAATAACATAATAGATTAAGAACTTTGTTACTATGCTTGGGAGGAACCACCTGTTCCTCTCGTAAACTCTCCCGTAAGACTAAAGGGTAGTTTAGTATTTTTTTTCTCTTCTTCCAAACATATAGATACTCACGAACAGGAAGTAATTCGCTGGCGATGCCACCCGCCGCCCCGTTAATTCGCCGGCGCCCGGCGCCCGGCGCCCACTGCCCGTCGCAATCCAACCAAGGGGAATAGGAGTTCGTTGCTGCTCGTGTGTGATCTGCAAGTATGCTGCTGCTCTCCTCGCCACCAACCGCCTCCCCGTATCTGCAAAAGGCATGCATTCTTTCATTCAGCAAGCAAGCCTGCCTGCAGTGCAGAGACGACGCAAGCAAGCAGCAAGCTGGCTCCGTCGGTGGAGCCGATTCATACATCTGGACACGACCTGCGCGGTTGCGCCTAGAATCCGATTGGAGGTGCCGCTGGCCTTCTGACTGCCGCCCGCTGCCGGAGCCCTCCGGCTTCCCGCAGTGCGCCCCAGCTGCCGGTTCCTTGCCTCGGCTGCCGTCGTTCTGTCTAGAACAGTCCAACTCTGAACCAGGCGTTGCGGAGCGCGCTGTCGCTAGGAGAGGGAGGCAGGAAGAGAGCGGTAAAGTTACCTCGCTACCCTTCGAATTTATTTTGAAATTAGTTCTTCGCCCATGTATTTTAGGTTCCGGTCCACAACTTAAGTTTCTCTGTATAAGTTCTTCTTATTTTATAACCATTAGATCTATCTAAATGGATGGTTCTCCTTTTTTGCCAGCACCGTAAAATTACTCATAGATTAATAGTTCAAAAAATATTATAATACTATTTATATGGTTTTCTAAAGGACACAAAAAGTATCATACACCAAATTATCAAATGATTAAAAAAAAAGAGGGGATGGAATGTAGGATCCTCAGAAAGGAGGTACGGTGCGGCGGGAGATCATAGATGCCTCGAAGTCTCTGTCTTTGAATAATTCGAAGCCTTTGTTTGCAAATAATTCCAAATTGAGATTTCATAAAACTATGGTTCGGAGAAGAAAAAAAAATGACTACTCTGTAATCATATTATGGATTAGAGTACGGAAAGAATATGCTACTTACTCCTGATGTATCATGTATATTTGATTTACAGGTATAAGCGAGTCAGTACCTGAGCTTTACTGTCTCTCTGTCAGATTAGTTTGATCATAGACCCTCCTAATCGGAACGGAACAACTCTGCTGCTGCAATCAGAAGGCACCAATTCTACTGGAATCGATCGTAGACTCTCTCTCACAAAACTACGGTTAGCACCATAACATGCAGAACAAATCAAACCTGCCTCTTACTCGATGTCTGCCTCCGCCGCGCCGCCATCATCCCCAATTTTTTCCCCAAACTTGGAACCCTAAATCCCGAACTGAGGCATGAATTGGCGGATTAATACCTGCTCCAGCATCAGTGACGCTCCCCTCCCGCGCACGCGTCTGCACGCCATCGACATCATTCTGTGCACGCCACCGCTACGCGACCGAGGACCGGCCGGATGCGGTCCCCTCGGCGACCGAGGGCTTGGACGACTACGGCACCGGATGCGCCTCCTGCTGCTGCGGATGGCTGGCGGCCAGTGCCCTGCGGTCCAGGGCCCTGGTGGCCTCCCGTCCCGGCGCAATGTCGTGGGAGAGTAGTCGTCGCGTCTCGCGTGTGCGTGAGAGAGGAGGAGTCGCGGTGCTCCAGGGAGCCGCGGGGCTTCATTTTTTCGTGGAAAAAAGGGCACACGAGGGATCGAACTCTGGCTGCGGGGCACGGGCACTGCGTCTGGGGGCGCCCGGAGGGCGCGCGCCCGTGGGGAAGTAGCCGACGCAATGAACGATGGCCATCGGATTTAGTTGAGTAAGGAGAGAGAATGCCTGTGAGATGATCTGGTATCTCCGTTTTCATGGTGTTATATTTTCTGGGTGTATTTGTGGGTGTGGATGTAGCATAAGTCATGACTGTGAAATAGGTATTTGTTGTGTGGTTGTAGATTAATTCTAACTGGTGTATTATAGGGGTAGAGATTTGCAAAATTTTATTAACAAAAATAATGTCCAACCAAATTCTATTAAAAAAACCTATTAACTGAAGAGATCTAAAATTTTTCGGTTCAAACCTTTTTCGTTTAAATTTGTTTAGAGTCTCAAATATGCATTATAATATTGACTAAAGTGAATATAAAAGGAATGAATCAGCCATTTAGTCACAATTAACTTTGAGGCACAATGGTAAATAAAGCAACGCGTCAGGCCCGAGGTCGTAAGTTTGATCTCTCGTGGCCTTGCCTGTATACGGAAAAAATGCTCTTAATAAGGTGGCTAGGTTTATGGATTTTAAAATAATTTCTAGAGGTGGTGGGGTTCAGTCCGGCTCCAGAAATCAATCTCTACGTAAGGATGAGTTTTGAGTCTTTTGACTCGCCTTGATTTAAAAAAATATTTCTAAAATAATTTCTAGAGGCGGTGGAGTTCAGTTTTCTCTAGAAATCAATCTATGCATCGATTTCAAAATCATTGATTTCTAGAGGCAAGCATGTAGAAACAGATAAAGTAGTCGTATCTAAAAAAATCATCTAAGGCTGTCTCACCAAATAATATGACGAGAGGAGCCTAAAACCGCAAAATTGAAATCAGGAAAAGAAAAACGACAAGCGTAGCGCCCGGACGTCCGGCCCTAGGCCTACTTCCGGACACGGCTCCCGTTCCACGCACCCGCCACACCCCCCTCACATAAAATCAAAACAGAATCGCATCCGCTATGCCCACGCAAACAGGAGAGCACGCCCGCCGCATCCCACGTCACTACGCGCCTGCGCCCTTGCTCCCAACCGCGAGATGCAACAGAAGGTGGAGGAGAGATACAGCACCTGATCTACTTTTGAAACATCCAAAAATAACGGTTGCAATATATGTCTGAAGGCAGTTAAAACACTTGAAACATGCTTCTTGTAGGATCTCTGGTTGGCCTAGAGTGGGTGAATAGGTCTGTCAAAACAAACATTCAAACTTTTATCAAATTCACCCTACGGTACTACCGCTCTGGAGGGCGGCACTGCTGGACTGCGTCACTGTTCAAAGTCCGTGAACGAAAACTTAGATCAGAGAAATTTCCTAGCTTACTGCAGGTATGACAATCACAGATCAAGAGCTAGAAGTGATAGAAACACCACACACAAGTAGATCGACTAAAAACCATAGAAATCACCTCAACCACAATATGTCATGCAAGTAATGTAAATCAAGCACAAGTGACATAATGATTTATCCCGTGGTTTGGCTCGCCACCAAGGCTTTCCTACCTCCACGTTATTGAGGTTAGCCACTAAGGCTTAGAGCTTTCTAGCCCTTCCTCGTTCTCAAGTCAAGAGAGTTAACTTTTGAGATGAGGGATGAGCTTACTAGCTTCAAGAGATGGTTACAAACCTCCTAGGGCCATCACACAAGTTGGCAAGCTCCACAGGCGATGCTCTAGCCAGCTAGGAGCCAAGCTCCAAGAGTAACAAACACAACCGCCAGCCAAAACGTGAACCAAGTGCTCTTTAGAGTTGTGAAATCAATGGAGCTGCTCTCTAATTGAGTTTGGGACACTTTTTACTAAAGGATTGATGGAGAAATCAATGGATTTACTTGAGGGCTTGAGGTCAACAATGGAGGGAGAGAGAGAGAGCTCCTGCTCTGCTTTGAACGTGCTCAAGTGAGGAAAGAAGAGGCAGGATCCATTGGGAAGAAAGGGGAAAGGTATATATATACCCCCCAGCCCTCAACGGTCACTTGAATCGCAGATAGCTGTTGGGGAGGAAAGGAAAAGGTATATATACCCCTAGCCCTCAACAGTCACCGCACTCAAGGGGTCAGGCGAGACGGAGCCCGTGGCCTAGAGGTCGGGCGAGACGAAGCCCGCGACCTTGGGGTCAGGCGAGACGGATCCCACGACCTTGGCGTCGGGCGAGATGGATCCCGCACCCAAGGGGTCGGGCGAGACCATTTAATACGTCTCGAGCCATCCGAAGAAGTCAGCGTGGGTGCTAACTTCCTTGTGCCGCGACTCAAGTGCGACAGTGCCGCACCACGCAAGACATCAAGGGTAATAGTGAAGTGGGGACTGCCTTGGCTGTGAATCTGAGGATGCTTGTGGTTGTTTGAGCACTTGATAGAACATATTAGCTTAAGAATTATGTCCCCTTTATAGTACGGTTTTTCCTATACTCAAATTCAAGATATAAAAGAATCTTAAACCTCTTTTGAGTTTGAAGCCATCTATATTTGTAATTGGGGGCTCCTCCGTTTCGCGTAGCATCCTCGAATATAAATTCTCTGCTTGTCATCTCGATAAATCTCATTAGTTCTCTAATTGCATGGTCATTATCACCAAAACCCACAATTAAGGCTTGATTGCGCTTTCACTTCTGAAACACATGAAAAACACACCTAAAACACACTTGAAAAACATTGCAACCATATGCAACATCCGAATAAACACACATGCAACATATGTGTAAAACATATGTAACATCCAGATAAACACAATTGCAACATGCGTCCGGACAGATGAAACATACATCTAAAACATCTGAAACACAATGTGCATTTCATATGTTTGCTTGCATGACACAAGTTTCAAATTTCTATATCCATGCTTGTGTGGTGTATGCTAGTTGTATGATTAATTGATGATATGAAAAACTAGCATGCATAGGTTAAGAAACTAGACTTATGTTCATTTTATGAAAACTAGACCCTTGCTTCTAACGTTGATCTCATGGGGTATTCTAGTTTTTGTGTTTGTCTAGTTACTAATGGTGTTAAGGATGGTATATTGGTGCACTCCGATTGGTATCACGCTTCAAAGGTCCATCTTTTATACCTTAGCATCATTTGGTAGACATTGTCCCCTAAATTTCCTATCTAAGCATATGTGCAAGTTACAATCTAAACTCTTAGCACATATATAGGAGGAGCAATTGCTACCGGTTTGGGTTCATGAAACTTGTCCATATCCTTTTACACATGATAAATATGCTTGGACAAGCAACATGGATTCAATTAAATTTCAATTCATATCTTTGTGTAAGGGTTGTCATCAATTACCAAAAAGGGGGAGATTGAAAGCTCTAGTTTGGTTTTGGTGAATTGATGAAACCCTAAGTGCTAACCTAGTTTATCAAAGTGATTATGAGATAGGTAGCACTACTCGAAATGGTGAAGCAAATGAAGATCATGACATGATTATGGTGATGCCATGGTGATGATCAAGTGCTTGGACTTGGAAAAGAAGAAAGAGAAAAACCAAAAAGCTCAAGGCAAAGGTGAAATTGATAGGAGCTTTTCGGTTTAAGTGATCGAGACACTTAGCGAGTGTGATAACATTTAGGATCGATAGTCATACTATTAAGAGGGGTGAAACTCGTATCGAAATGCGGTTATCAAAGTGCCACTAGATGCTCTAACTCATTGCATATGCATTTAGGATCTAGTGGAAAGCTAACACCCTTGAAAGCATTTGTGAAAATATGCTAACATATTTGCACAAGGTGATACACTTGGTGGTTGGCACATTTGATCAAGGGTGGTGAAGTTCGGGGTCAAAAGGAGAAGTTTCGTACTGACCGAACTCTGCCTTGGGCAGTGACCGGACTCTGACCCTGCGTCTGGTCAGTGGCGCACAATGAAGGATGCCCTCGGTCCCTTGACCGAACGCTGAAGTGAAAAAGGGACCAGACGCGTAGGGGGTGCGTTCGATCACCTAGTGACGTACGTTGACGCAAGCAACAGAGAGAGGTTGTGTTGACCGAACACTGGCCTGGGTCCGGTCATGTGTCACCGGACACGTCCGGTCGCAAAAAACCATCTCTGGAACCTTACAAGAAACGACCGGACGCCAGTGATGGTGCGTTCGGTCACTTTGAGCAGCGCATTCGGTCACAAATTAGCACGTGGCGCAAAGCAAACTAGCCGTTAAGATTGGGTGCTCAGCATTTGAAGCTGATGACACATGGTGATCATTAGTGGACCGGACGCTGGGGTCCTACGTCCGGTCAATCCGACCGGTGCGTCCGGTCGCCCCGATTTTTCAGGGAACAGAGAGCCAACGGCTCTATTCGTGGGGGCTCTCTATTTAAGCCCCATTGTCGGCTCTAGCTCACTCTCTTGGCCATTTGCATTGACATAGCAACCTTGTGAGCTTAGCTAAAGCCGTCCCACTCATCCCCATCATTGATTCATCATCTTTGTGAGATTATGAGAGAATCCAAGTGCATTGCTTGAGTGTTTGCATCTAGAGGCACTTGGTATTCGTGTTTCGCTATAGGTTTGGCTTATTACTCTTGGTGGTTGCTACCACCTAGATGGCTTGAAGCAGCTAGGATCATCGAACAGAGGTTGGTGATTGTCTTCGGCTCTGATCATGGTGATTGTGAGGGGTTCTTGACCTTTCCTCGGTGGAGAGCCAAAAGGTACTCTTGTAAACTACTCGTGGCTTGTGTGATCCTCATCTTGTGTTGGTTGTGCGGCACCCTATTGAGGGTTTGGCGTGTGATGCCAATTAGCACGTGAACCTCCAAGTGAGTGAATCGCCACAACGGGTACTAGCTTGCCGGCTGAAAGCTCTAGTTTGGTTTTGGTTAATTGATGAAACCCTAAGTGCTAACCTAGTCTATCAAGATGTTTATGAGATAGGTAGCACTACTCCAAGTGTTGAAGCAATGACGAAGATCATGACAATGGTGATAGCATGGTGATGATCAAATGCTTGAACTTGGAAAAGAAGAAAGAGAAAAACAAAAAGGCTCAAGGCAAAGGTATAAAATATAGGAGCCATTTTGTTTTAGTGATCAAGACACTTAGTGAGTGTGATCACATTTAGGATAGATAGCCGTACTATTAAGAGGAGTGTAACTCAGATATCGAAATGCGGTTATCAAAGTGCCACTAGATGCTCTAACTCATTGCATATGCATTTAGGATCTAGTGGAGTGCTAACACCCTTGAAAATATTTGTGAAAATATGCTAACACATGTGCACAAGGTGTTTGCGGGGTTGAGATGGGTTTGGGTCCCTCTCTCCCCCCGCCGAAGCTTGTGAGGCGGGATTCGCGCTTTGGAAAAATGAAATGTCTATTTTCTATTGCGCCGGATGCAAAATTCTTGGTGGTTGGCACATTTGAGCAAGGGTGAAGAAGTTAGAGTTGAAATGGAGTTGGTCGAAATGATGTCAAGCGTCGGTCCTGTGACCGGACGCCAAATCCGAATCAGCACCGGACGCCGACGCTGTCAAGTCCGGTCGCGGCTGACTTCAAGCAACAAGATAGGAAGGGTTGAGCACCGGACGCTGGTCTGCGTCCGGTCAAGGTGGACCGGACGCGTCCGGTCGAAGAAATACGCCTCGGGGAGCTTACTGGAAACGACCGGACGCTGGGGCTTCAGCGTCCGGTCAGTTCGAAGGAGCAGCGTCCGGTCGAGGCTGATGACCGTTGAGTCTGGACACGTGGCTGACATCAAGCGACCGGACGCTGAGAGCCAGCGTCCGGTCAGTCTGACCGGAGCGTCCGGTCAGAACGCGTTTTGCCCAGTGAAGGGGTATAACGGCTCTATTTGATGGGGGCTCTATTTATAGCCCCATGGCCGGCTCAATGGACAACTCTTGCACATTTTCATTGACATAGCAACCTTGTGAGCTTAGCCAAAGCCCTCCCACTCATCTCCATCATTGATCCATCATCATTGTGAGATTGGGAGAGAATCCAAGTGCATTGATTGAGTGATTGCGTCTAGTGGCACTTGGTATTCGTGTTGCGCTGCGGATTTCGCTTGTTTCTCTTGGTGGTTGCCACCACCTAGACGGTTGGAGCAGCGGTGAAGGATCGGCACGAGTTGGTGATTGTTCGTGGCCGCCTTCGGTGATTGTGAGGGGAGTTGTACCTTCCCCGGCGGAGTGCCGAAAGGTAACTCTAGTAAATTGCTCGTGTCATTGAGTTACCTCACGTGTGGGTCGGTTCTTGCGGTGTCCTATCGTGTGGACGAGGTTTGTGAAACACCTCTTAGCCGCCGAACCACCAAGTGTTGGTCGACACAACGGGGACGTAGCGTGTTGGCAAGCACGTGAACCTCGGGAGAAAATCGATTGTCTCTCTTCTTTGTCATTCTCCCGGTGATTGGCTATATATTCATCTTGTGATTGGTTCATCCCCTACACGTTGGTATAATCACTCTACTCGCTCATTTACATTCTTGCAAACTAGTTGATACAAGCTCTTTAGTGTAATTAGAATTGAGAGCTTGCTTTATTATTTACATTCATCTAGTTGAGCTCTTTAGAGTAGCAAGGTTGAGAGCTCTTAGTGAGTAATTACATAGCTAGTTTGTGTGCCTAAGTATTCATTGCAACTAGAATTGTTGGATAGGTGGCTTGCAACCCTTGTAGAGCTAGAGCAAGTTTGCATTACGCTATTTGTCATACTAATCAAATTGCTCTAGTTGATTTGTAGATTTTTAAATAGGCTATTCACCCCCCCTCTAGCCATATTAGGACCTTTCAAGTGGTATCGGAGCCGTGGTCACCGTTTGATTGAAGGCTTAACAACCTCGGTGTCAAATTATGGCTCAAGTTGTGTTCAACCATGTGGGGGGCAAACCACCATTCTTTGATGGCACAAGCTATGATTATTGGAAGAGAAAGATAAGTGTGTATCTTGGTTCAATCAATGATCAAGTATGGGATGTAACCGAGAATGATTATGCTATCATTAATCCCGACAATCCCACCAACCAAGATAAGTCTAACAAGCAATGCAATACAATGGCTCTCAACACCCTATACAATGCCCTTGATCCAAAGGTGTTTGAGCAAATCAAGGATTGTGAAAGAGCAAATGAAGTGTGGAGGAGATTGGAGGAAACCTATGAGGGCACACCGGCGGTGAAGAGTGCCAAGTTGTACATCCTCAAGGACAAGTTGACAAGTTTCAAGATGAAAGATGATGAGAGCATACCGGAGATGTTCCATCGCTTGCAAGTCATTGTCAATGATTTGAAGGCTTTGGGAGAAAAGATCAAGAATGATGATGTCTCTCCCGACTCTATTGTCACCCCATGATGGAGAAGACACCCTATGAGCTATTAAATGGAAGAAAACCCAACATAGCATACTTTCGGGTTTTTGGATGTAAATGCTATATATTGAAGAAAGGCACTAGATTGAGCAAGTTTGAAAAGAAATGTGATGAAGGGTTCTTGCTTGGTTACTCCACTACTAGCAAGGCTTATAGAGTTTGGAATTTGGCTAGTGGTACTCTTGAGGAGGTTCATGATGTGGAATTTGATGAAACAAATGGTTCCCAAGAGGAAGATGAGAATCTAGATGATGTGAAAGGCACTCCATTGATCAATGCAATGAAGCACATGGACATTGGTGATATAAGGCCTAGAGAGGTGATTGATGTTGAAGATAACAAGAATCAAGTGCTCTCTAACTCAAATGTGCAAGCTAGTGGTTCTCATGATCAAAGTCAAGCAAATACTAGTGATGACAATGTGCAAGATCAACAAGTGTCTAGTTCATCATCTCAACCAAATGCTAGAAATCAAGTGCAAGTGCTTCAACCAACCAATGTTGCAAGAGATCATCCATTGGACACTATCATTGGTGATATTTCAAGAGGTGTGCAAACTAGATCAAGATTGGCATCATTTTGTGAGCACTTCTCATTTGTGTCATCCATTGAGCCTAAGAAGATAGATGAAGCTTTGAATGATGTTGATTGGGTCAATGCTATGCATGAAGAGCTAAACAACTTCACAAAAGAAACCAAGTATGGGAGTTAGTTGAGAGGCCTAAGAATCATAATGTGATTGGAACAAAGTGGGTCTTCGGAACAAGCAAGATCAAGATGGGATAGTAATAAGAAACAAAGCAAGATTAGTGGCTCAAGGTTACACTCAAGTTGAAGGTCTTGACTTCGGAGAAACATATGCCCCAAGTTGCAAGATTGGAAGCAATTAGGATCTTGTTAGCCTATGCTTGTGCCCACAACATCAAGCTATATCAAATGGATGTGAAGAGTGCATTTCTCAATGGGTACATCAATGAGCTTGTGTATGTTGAGCAACCTCCCGGTTTTGAAGATAAAAAGAAACCCAACCATGTGTTCAAGTTGAGAAAGGCTTTGTATGGATTGAAACAAGCACCTAGAGCATGGTATGAGAGATTGAGGATTTCCTACTCTAAGGGATTCAAGATGGGAAAGGTTGACACCACTCTCTTCACCAAAAGGCTTGGAAATGACTTGTTTGTAATGCAAATCTATGTTGATGATATCATCTTTGGATCAACAAATCAAGAATTTTGTGAGGAGTTTGGCAAGATGATGGCAAGTGAGTTTGAGATGTCTATGATTGGAGAACTTAGTTACTTCCTTGGTCTTCAAATCAAGCAAATGGAGAATGGCACATTTGTGAGTCAAGGCAAGTATATCAAGGACATGCTCAAGAAGTTTGAAATGGATGAGAGTAAAGCTATTAGTACACCAATGTGGACAAGTGGAAGCTTGGATAGTGATGCTAGTGGCAACATGGTGGATCAAAAGATGTATCGGTCTATGATTGGAAGTCTACTCTATGTGACCGCATCAAGACCGGATGTGATGTTTAGTGTATGCATGTGTGCTAGATTTCAAGCCTCACCAAGGGAAAGTCATTTGAAGGCAACAAAGAGAATATTGAGGTACTTGAAGCATACACAACATGTTGGATTATGGTATCCCAAAGGAGCAAAATTTGAGTTGATTGGATATTCGGATTCCGATTATGCGGGATGCAAAGTTGAGAGAAAGAGCACATCGGGCACATGTCAACTATTGGGAAGATCACTTGTATCTTGGTCATCAAAGAAGCAAAATAGTGTAGCACTTTCAACCGCTTGAAGCGGAGTACATTTCGGCCGGTAGTTGTTGTGCACAATTACTTTGGATGAAGGCCACTTTGAGTGACTTTGAAATCAAGTTCAAGCAAGTGCCATTGCTATGTGACAATGAAAGTGCCGTCAAGCTCACCAACAACCCGGTTCAACACTCAAGAACAAAGCATATTGATGTCCGCCATCATTTCATAAGAGATCACCAACAAAAGGGGACATTTGCATAGAGAGTGTGGGCACCAAGATCAACTTGCCGACATATTCACCAAGCCACTTGATGAGAAGAGGTTTTGCAAGCTAAGGAATGAATTGAACATACTTGACTTCTCCAATATGTGTTGATGCACCCCCCACTATATGACATGCCTCTCCTTCGAGCAAAGCAAGGTAAAGTTGATTGACATGTCATCCATTCATCACTAAGGACTTGTTTAGAGCATCTTGTCATTCCTATCATGTCCTAGGCTCATTCATGAAAATCAAATGAATTTGATGCTTATATGATACCACTATTGCTTGTATGTTTGAAATGATCTAGTGGTAGCATATGACATGTTTGTGGGCTTGTAAACCTAGTGTTTGATTTAGAAAATGAGCTATAAATGTTTAACTCAACATGGTACAAGATAACCCTTATTTGGAGGTGTGAAGAAGCTTGTCCTTGGATCAAACCGAGTTACATATCTTTTGCAAGTAATCTAGATTGAACCAAAATTGAGAAAATGATCTTTATTTCACATGGTTTCACCCCAACCTATCCATAATTTAAGCTCACCTTTTGTGCTAATTGTTGACAAAGGGGAGAGAAACAAAGATATGAGTGATAGGGGAGCATTGGACATAAGGGAGAGATATGCTAAAGGAAAGGGACCAATTAAAATTTTGAGCACACACAAGTAGGGGAGCAAGCTCATAAACTTGTATGATGCATTTGAATGAACATTTCATATGTTTTGCTCGCATGGTACAAATTCCAAGTTTCAACATTCATGCTTGTGTGGTGTATGCTAGTTATAGGTTTGAATGATGAAATAAAAACTAGCATGCATAGGCTAAAAGTAACTAGACTCATGCTCACATTATGAAAACTAGACCCTTGGTTTTAATGTTGATCTCATGGGGTATTCTAGTTTTTGTGTATGTCTAGTTACTAATGGTGCTAAGGATGGTATATTGGTGCACTCCGATTAGTATCACGCTTCAAAGGTCCATCTCTTATACCTTAGCATCATTTGGTAAAAATTGACTCCTATATTTCCTATCTAAGCATATGTGCAAGCTACAATCCAAACTCTTAGCACATATGTAGGGGAGTAATTGCTACCATTTAGAATTCATGAAACTTGTCTATACCCTTTACACATGGTAAATAAGCTTGGGCAAGCAACATGGATTCAAATGAACTTTAATTCATATCTTTGTATAAGGGTTGTCATCAATTACCAAAAGGGGAGATTGAAAGCTCTAGTTTGGTTTTGGTTAATTGATGAAACCCTAAGTGCTAACCTAGTCTATCAAGATGTTTATGAGATAGGTAGCACTACTCCAAGTGTTGAAGCAATGACGAAGATCATGACAATGGTGATAGCATGGTGATGATCAAATGCTTGAACTTGGAAAAGAAGAAAGAGAAAAACAAAAGGCTCAAGGCAAAGGTATAAAATATAGGAGCCATTTTGTTTTAGTGATCAAGACACTTAGTGAGTGTGATCACATTTAGGATAGATAGCCGTACTATTAAGAGGAGTGTAACTCGTATCGAAATGCGGTTATCAAAGTGCCACTAGATGCTCTAACTCATTGCATATGCATTTAGGATCTAGTGGAGTGCTAACACCCTTGAAAATATTTGTGAAAATATGCTAACACATGTGCACAAGGTGTTTGCAGGGTTAGAGATGGGTTTGGTCCCTCTCTCCCTCCCGCCGAGCTTGTGAGGCGGGATTCGCGCTTTGGAAAAATGAAATGTCTATTTTCTATTGCGCCGGATGCAAAATTCTTGGTGGTTGGCACATTTTTGCAAGGGTGAAGAAGTTAGAGTTGAAATGGAGTTGGTCGAAATGATGTCTTGGCGTCGGTCCTGTGACCCCACGCTGAATCCGTAAGCACCGACGCCGATCGCTCAAGCGTCCGGCGCGGCCGACTCGGCTGCACTTCAAGAGGGAAGGGTTGAGCACCGGACGCCGGTCTGCGCGTCCGGTCAAGGTGGACGGACGCGTCCGGTCGAAGAAATACGCCTCGGGAGCTTATTGAAACGACCGGACGCTGGGGCTTCAGCCGTCGTCCGGTCGATTCAAGGAGCAGCGTCCGGTCGAGGCTGATGACCGTTGAGTCTGGACACGTGGTCGACATCAAGCGACCGGACGCCGAGAGCCGTCGTCGGTCGGTCTGACCGGAAGCGTCCGGTCGAACGCTGCTTTGCCCAAAGGAAGGGGTATAACGGCTCTATTTGATGGGGCTCTATTTATAGCCCCATGGCCGGCTCAATGGACAACTCTTGCACATTTTCATTGACATAGCAACCTTGTGAGCTTAGCCAAAGCCCTCCCACTCATCTCCATCATTGATCCATCATCATTGTGAGATTGGGAGAGAATCCAAGTGCATTGATTGAGTGATTGCGTCTAGTGGCACTTGGTATTCGTGTTCTTATTCTGGATTTCGCTTGTTTCTTCTTGGTGGTTGCCACCACCTAGACGGTTGGAGCAGCGGTGAAGGATCGGCACGAGTTGGTGATTGTTCGTGGCCGCCTTCGGTGATTGTGAGGGGAGTTGTACCTTCCCCCGGCGGAGTGCCGAAAGGTAACTCTAGTAAATTGCTCGTGTCATTGAGTTACCTCACGTGTGGGTCGGTTCTTGCGGTGTCCTATCGTGTGGACGAGGTTTGTGAAACACCTCTTAGCCGCCGAACCACCAAGTGTTGGTCGACACAACGGGGACGTAGCGTGTTGGCAAGCACGTGAACCTCGGGAGAAAATCGATTGTCTCTCTTCTTTGTCATTCTCCCGGTGATTGGCTATATATTCATCTTGTGATTGGTTCATCCCCTACACGTTGGTATAATCACTCTACTCGCTCATTTACATTCTTGCAAACTAGTTGATACAAGCTCTTTAGTGTAATTAGAATTGAGAGCTTGCTTTATTATTTACATTCATCTAGTTGAGCTCTTTAGAGTAGCAAGGTTGAGAGCTCTTAGTGAGTAATTACATAGCTAGTTTGTGTGCCTAAGTATTCATTGCAACTAGAATTGTTGGATAGGTGGCTTGCAACCCTTGTAGAGCTAGAGCAAGTTTGCATTACGCTATTTGTCATACTAATCAAATTGCTCTAGTTGATTTGTAGATTTTTAAATAGGCTATTCACCCCCCCTCTAGCCATATTAGGACCTTTCAAGTGGTATCGGAGCCGTGGTCACCGTTTGATTGAAGGCTTAACAACCTCGGTGTCAAATTATGGCTCAAGTTGTGTTCAACCATGTGGGGGGCAAACCACCATTCTTTGATGGCACAAGCTATGATTATTGGAAGAGAAAGATAAGTGTGTATCTTGGTTCAATCAATGATCAAGTATGGGATGTAACCGAGAATGATTATGCTATCATTAATCCCGACAATCCCACCAACCAAGATAAGTCTAACAAGCAATGCAATACAATGGCTCTCAACACCCTATACAATGCCCTTGATCCAAAGGTGTTTGAGCAAATCAAGGATTGTGAAAGAGCAAATGAAGTGTGGAGGAGATTGGAGGAAACCTATGAGGGCACACCGGCGGTGAAGAGTGCCAAGTTGTACATCCTCAAGGACAAGTTGACAAGTTTCAAGATGAAAGATGATGAGAGCATACCGGAGATGTTCCATCGCTTGCAAGTCATTGTCAATGATTTGAAGGCTTTGGGAGAAAAGATCAAGAATGATGATGTCTCTCATCGGTTCTTGATGAGTCTACCTCAAAGGTTTGAAATGTTGAGAATGCTAATCATAAGAGGAGGATTGAAGGAGATCACCCCCAACCAAGTACTAGGTGAAGTCATGACACAAGAGACATACCGTGTGGAAAGGGAGGGGGATGACAAGGAGGACAAGAAGGAAGATGAGGACAAGAAGAAGAAGAGTGTAGCATTCAAGGCTAGCTCATCATCATACAAGAACAAGGGCAAGTCAAAGAAAGAGTCAAGTGATGATGAGGATCTTAGTGATATTGATGATGAAGCTATGGCTCTCTTTGTGCGCAAGATGGGCAAGTTCATGAAGAAGAAAGGCTATGGTGCAAGAAAAAAAGAAGAGATCATACCAAGAGCAAAGAATATGTGAGAAGATGCTATAATTGCAAGAGTCCCGATCATGTGGTAGCCAATTGTCCTTACAATAGTGATAATGATGAAGATGAGAAGAACAAACACAAGAAGGACAAGAAAGAAAAGAAGGAGAAGAGGAGAAGAGAATGACCTTTCAAAAGAAGAAGAAGGGTGGAGGCTATGTGGTCACTTGGGATAGTGATGGCTCATCGGATAGTGATGACTCTAGTGATGATGGCAATAAATCAATCAAGAAAGCACTAGCAAGCATCGCCATCAACGACAAGCCCTCCATCTTCGACACTCCATCAACGTGCCTCATGGCAAAACCTACCAAGGTAAAATATGATGTGAGTGATGATGATGAGTATGAAAGTGATGCTTGTAGGAGTGATGATGAGGAGGAGGAATACTCCAAGGAGGAGCTCATGGACATGTGTGAGCAAGTGCATACTTGCTTTGAGATGAAGAGAAAGGAGTGCAAGGAATTGAACAAGAGAGTCAAATTTCTTGAGCAATCCTTTGATGAGCTCAATGCCACTCATGAGGGGCTAGTGGATGCCCATGAGAAGCTTGGCAAAGCTCACTCTAAGCTTGCTAAAGGCTCACTCCTCTCTCATTGAGCAAATCAAGAAGGAGGAAGCCAAGGAGGAGCAAGTGATAGTTACATGTGATGTGGGACTAACATGTGATCTTATTAATGAATCTACTTATAAGCCTATTGCTATTGCTCCCACTAACCCCTCTTGTAGCACAACCATTACCACTCCACCTATGAATGATACATCACTAATGGTGGAAAATGAAACCCTCAAGAAGGAGGTGAATGAGCTCACTCGTGCCTTAGGCAATGCCTATGGTGGAGATGCCCGCTTGCTAAAGTGCTTGGGTAGCCAAAGGTTTTCTCTCAACAAAGAGGGATTAGGCTATACCCCCAAGAAAGGCAAGGCGGCCTTTGTCACTCCCAAAGCTAGCTTTGTGAAGGGCAATGGTCGGTTTTGCAATAGATGCAAGCAAGTTGGGCATATAGAGCAAAATTGCAAGACTAACAAGAACAAGCTACCTAATGTATCCTCAATCAAATTTGATTCTTGTTACATGCTTTATAAGGGTGCCAATGGTGTGACGGCTAAGTTTATTGGTACACCGATTGTGGGCCCAAAGAAGAAGGCCATTTGGGTACCAAAGACTTTGGTGACTAACCTACAAGGACCCAAGCAAGTTTGGGTACCTAAAAAGAATTGATCTTCTTTTGTAGGTAAATTATAAAGCCCGAGGAAGGCATTGGGTGCTTGATAGTGGGTGCACACAACACATGACCGGTGATCCAAGAATGTTCAATTCAATCAATGAAAGCAAGAGCAATGGGATTGATAGTATCACATTTGGTGACAATGGCAAAGGCAAAGTCAAGGGACTTGGTAAGATTGCAATATCCAATGACTTGAGCATTTCCAATGTGCTACTAGTAGAAAGCTTGAACTTCAACTTATTGTCGGTAGCTCAATTGTGTGATCTTGGTTTCAAGTGCATATTTGGTGTGGATGATGTAGAGATCATAAGTGTAGATGGCTCTAACTTGATATTCAAAGGATTTAGATATGAGAATCTATACTTAGTTGATTTCAATGCTAGTGAGGCTAAATTGTCAACATGTTTGATCACTAAGTCTAGCATGGGTTGGTTATGGCATAGAAGGCTTGGTCATGTTGGAATGAAACAATTGAACAAGTTGATCAAGCATGACTTAGTTAGAGGCTTGAAAGATGTCACATTTGAAAAGGATAAGCTATGTAGTGCATGTCAAGCCGGAAAACAAGTTGGTAACACACATCCTAAGAAGAGCATGATGAGCACATCTAAGGCATTTGAGTTGATGCACATAGACTTGTTTGGACCAACCACATACACTAGCATTGGTGGAAACAAATATGGATTTGTGATTGTGGATGATTTCACTAGATACACTTGGGTGTTCTTTCTTGGTGACAAGAGTGATGTGTTCGCAATATTCAAATCATTTGTCAAGGGCATTCACAATGAGTTTGAAACAACCATAAAGAAAGTTAGAAGTGACAATGGTAGTGAATTCAAGAACACTAGAATTGATGAGTTGTGTGATGAATTTGGAATTAGACATCAATTCTCGGCCAAGTATACTCCTCAATCAAATGGGCTAGTTGAAAGAAAGAATAGAACCTTGATTGATATGGCAAGATCAATGTTGAGTGAGTACAATGTGAGTCATTCATTTTGGGCGAAGCAATCAACACGGCTTGCTATTATAGCAACCGACTCTATTGTCACCCCATGATGGAGAAGACACCCTATGAGCTATTAAATGGAAGAAAACCCAACATAGCATACTTTCGGGTTTTTGGATGTAAATGCTATATATTGAAGAAAGGCACTAGATTGAGCAAGTTTGAAAAGAAATGTGATGAAGGGTTCTTGCTTGGTTACTCCACTACTAGCAAGGCTTATAGAGTTTGGAATTTGGCTAGTGGTACTCTTGAGGAGGTTCATGATGTGGAATTTGATGAAACAAATGGTTCCCAAGAGGAAGATGAGAATCTAGATGATGTGAAAGGCACTCCATTGATCAATGCAATGAAGCACATGGACATTGGTGATATAAGGCCTAGAGAGGTGATTGATGTTGAAGATAACAAGAATCAAGTGCTCTCTAACTCAAATGTGCAAGCTAGTGGTTCTCATGATCAAAGTCAAGCAAATACTAGTGATGACAATGTGCAAGATCAACAAGTGTCTAGTTCATCATCTCAACCAAATGCTAGAAATCAAGTGCAAGTGCTTCAACCAACCAATGTTGCAAGAGATCATCCATTGGACACTATCATTGGTGATATTTCAAGAGGTGTGCAAACTAGATCAAGATTGGCATCATTTTGTGAGCACTTCTCATTTGTGTCATCCATTGAGCCTAAGAAGATAGATGAAGCTTTGAATGATGTTGATTGGGTCAATGCTATGCATGAAGAGCTAAACAACTTCACAAGAAACCAAGTATGGGAGTTAGTTGAGAGGCCTAAGAATCATAATGTGATTGGAACAAAGTGGGTCTTTCGGAACAAGCAAGATCAAGATGGGATAGTAATAAGAAACAAAGCAAGATTAGTGGCTCAAGGTTACACTCAAGTTGAAGGTCTTGACTTGGAGAAACATATGCCCCTGCAAGATTGGAAGCAATTAGGATCTTGTTAGCCTATGCTTGTGCCCACAACATCAAGCTATATCAAATGGATGTGAAGAGTGCATTTCTCAATGGGTACATCAATGAGCTTGTGTATGTTGAGCAACCTCCCGGTTTTGAAGATAAAAAGAAACCCAACCATGTGTTCAAGTTGAGAAAGGCTTTGTATGGATTGAAACAAGCACCTAGAGCATGGTATGAGAGATTGAGGATTTCCTACTCTCTAAGGGATTCAAGATGGGAAAGGTTGACACCACTCTCTTCACCAAAAGGCTTGGAAATGACTTGTTTGTAATGCAAATCTATGTTGATGATATCATCTTTGGATCAACAAATCAAGAATTTTGTGAGGAGTTTGGCAAGATGATGGCAAGTGAGTTTGAGATGTCTATGATTGGAGAACTTAGTTACTTCCTTGGTCTTCAAATCAAGCAAATGGAGAATGGCACATTTGTGAGTCAAGGCAAGTATATCAAGGACATGCTCAAGAAGTTTGAAATGGATGAGAGTAAAGCTATTAGTACACCAATGTGGACAAGTGGAAGCTTGGATAGTGATGCTAGTGGCAACATGGTGGATCAAAAGATGTATCGGTCTATGATTGGAAGTCTACTCTATGTGACCGCATCAAGACCGGATGTGATGTTTAGTGTATGCATGTGTGCTAGATTTCAAGCCTCACCAAGGGAAAGTCATTTGAAGGCAACAAAGAGAATATTGAGGTACTTGAAGCATACACAACATGTTGGATTATGGTATCCCAAAGGAGCAAAATTTGAGTTGATTGGATATTCGGATTCGATTATGCGGGATGCAAAGTTGAGAGAAAGAGCACATCGGGCACATGTCAACTATTGGGAAGATCACTTGTATCTTGGTCATCAAAGAAGCAAAATAGTGTAGCACTTTCAACCGCCGGAAGCGGAGTACATTTCGCCGGTAGTTGTTGTGCACAATTACTTTGGATGAAGGCCACTTTGAGTGACTTTGAAATCAAGTTCAAGCAAGTGCCATTGCTATGTGACAATGAAAGTGCCGTCAAGCTCACCAACAACCCGGTTCAACACTCAAGAACAAAGCATATTGATGTCCGCCATCATTTCATAAGAGATCACCAACAAAAGGGGACATTTGCATAGAGAGTGTGGGCACCAAGATCAACTTGCCGACATATTCACCAAGCCACTTGATGAGAAGAGGTTTTGCAAGCTAAGGAATGAATTGAACATACTTGACTTCTCCAATATGTGTTGATGCACCCCCCACTATATGACATGCCTCTCCTTCGAGCAAAGCAAGGTAAAGTTGATTGACATGTCATCCATTCATCACTAAGGACTTGTTTAGAGCATCTTGTCATTCCTATCATGTCCTAGGCTCATTCATGAAAATCAAATGAATTTGATGCTTATATGATACCACTATTGCTTGTATGTTTGAAATGATCTAGTGGTAGCATATGACATGTTTGTGGGCTTGTAAACCTAGTGTTTGATTTAGAAAATGAGCTATAAATGTTTAACTCAACATGGTACAAGATAACCCTTATTTGGAGGTGTGAAGAAGCTTGTCCTTGGATCAAACCGAGTTACATATCTTTTGCAAGTAATCTAGATTGAACCAAAATTGAGAAAATGATCTTTATTTCACATGGTTTCACCCCAACCTATCCATAATTTAAGCTCACCTTTTGTGCTAATTGTTGACAAAGGGGGAGAGAAACAAAGATATGAGTGATAGGGGAGCATTGGACATAAGGGGAGAGATATGCTAAAGGAAAGGGACCAATTAAAATTTTGAGCACACAAGTAGGGGGATGCATTTGAATGAACATTTCATATGTTTTGCTCGCATGGTACAAATTCCAAGTTTCAACATTCATGCTTGTGTGGTGTATGCTAGTTATAGGTTTGAATGATGAAATAAAAACTAGCATGCATAGGCTAAAAGTAACTAGACTCATGCTCACATTATGAAAACTAGACCCTTGGTTTTAATGTTGATCTCATGGGGTATTCTAGTTTTTGTGTATGTCTAGTTACTAATGGTGCTAAGGATGGTATATTGGTGCACTCCGATTAGTATCACGCTTCAAAGGTCCATCTCTTATACCTTAGCATCATTTGGTAAAAATTGACTCCTATATTTCCTATCTAAGCATATGTGCAAGCTACAATCCAAACTCTTAGCACATATGTAGGGGGAGCAATTGCTACCATTTAGAATTCATGAAACTTGTCTATACCCTTTACACATGGTAAATAAGCTTGGGCAAGCAACATGGATTCAAATGAACTTTAATTCATATCTTTGTATAAGGGTTGTCATCAATTACCAAAAGGGGAGATTGAAAGCTCTAGTTTGGTTTTGGTTAATTGATGAAACCCTAAGTGCTAACCTAGTCTATCAAGATGTTTATGAGATAGGTAGCACTACTCCAAGTGTTGAAGCAATGACGAAGATCATGACAATGGTGATAGCATGGTGATGATCAAATGCTTGAACTTGGAAAAGAAGAAAGAGAAAACAAAAGGCTCAAGGCAAAGGTATAAAATATAGGAGCCATTTTGTTTTAGTGATCAAGACACTTAGTGAGTGTGATCACATTTAGGATAGATAGCCGTATTATTAAGAGGAGTGTAACTCGTGTCGAAATGCGGTTATCAAAGTGCCACTAGATGCTCTAACTCATTGCATATGCATTTAGGATCTAGTGGAGTGCTAACACCCTTGAAAATATTTGTGAAAATATGCTAACACATGTGCAC
The DNA here is from genome assembly GCA_904845875.1 of Miscanthus lutarioriparius. Lineage (NCBI taxonomy): Eukaryota > Viridiplantae > Streptophyta > Magnoliopsida > Poales > Poaceae > Miscanthus > Miscanthus lutarioriparius. The sequence continues at coordinate 114,984,336 of CAJGYO010000005.1, read as the reverse complement.
AAGGTGTTTGCAGGGTTGAGATGGGTTTGGGTCCTCTCTCCCCCCGCCGAGCTTGCGAGGCGGGATTCGGCGCTTTTGGAAAAATGAAATGTCTATTTTCTATTGCGCCGGATGCAAAATTTTTGGTGGTTGGCACATTTGAGCAAGGGTGAAGAAGTTAGAGTTGAAATGGAGTTGGTCGAAATGATGTCAAGGCGTCGGTCCTGTGGACGGACGCCAATCTGTAAGCACCGGACGCCGACGTCACTGCGTCGGTCATACCGACTTCAGCGGCACAAAGAGGGAAGGGTTGAGCACCGGACGCTGGTCTGCGCGTCGGTCAAGGTGGACCGGACGCGTCCGGTCGAAGAAATACGCCTCGGGAGCTTCTTTGAAACGACCGACGCGCCGGGGCTTCAGCGTCCGGTCGATTCAAGGAGCAACGTCCGGTCGAGGCTGATGACCGTTGAGTCTGGACACGTGGTCGACACATCAAGCGACCGGACGCCGAGAGCTGCCGTCGGCCGGCCCGACCGAGCGTCCCGTCCGTCGAACGCTGCTTTTGCCCGGTGGAAGGGGTATAACGGCTCTATTTGATGGGGGCTCTATTTATAGCCCCATGGCCGGCTCAATGGACAACTCTTGCACATTTTCATTGACATAGCAACCTTGTGAGCTTAGCCAAAGCCCTCCCACTCATCTCCATCATTGATCCATCATCATTGTGAGATTGGGAGAGAATCCAAGTGCATTGATTGAGTGATTGCGTCTAGTGGCACTTGGTATTCGTGTTGTGCTGCGGATTTCGCTTGTTTCTCTTGGTGGTTGCCACCACCTAGACGGTTGGAGCAGCGGTGAAGGATCGGCACGAGTTGGTGATTGTTCGTGGCCGCCTTCGGTGATTGTGAGGGGAGTTGTACCTTCCCCGGCGGAGTGCCGAAAGGTAACTCTAGTAAATTGCTCGTGTCATTGAGTTACCTCACGTGTGGGTCGGTTCTTGCGGTGTCCTATCGTGTGGACGAGGTTTGTGAAACACCTCTTAGCCGCCCGAACCACCAAGTGTTGGTCGACACAACGGGGACGTAGCGTGTTGGCAAGCACGTGAACCTCGGGAGAAAATCGATTGTCTCTCTTCTTTGTCATTCTCCCGGTGATTGGCTATATATTCATCTTGTGATTGGTTCATCCCCTACACGTTGGTATAATCACTCTACTCGCTCATTTACATTCTTGCAAACTAGTTGATACAAGCTCTTTAGTGTAATTAGAATTGAGAGCTTGCTTTATTATTTACATTCATCTAGTTGAGCTCTTTAGAGTAGCAAGGTTGAGAGCTCTTAGTGAGTAATTACATAGCTAGTTTGTGTGCCTAAGTATTCATTGCAACTAGAATTGTTGGATAGGTGGCTTGCAACCCTTGTAGAGCTAGAGCAAGTTTGCATTACGCTATTTGTCATACTAATCAAATTGCTCTAGTTGATTTGTAGATTTTTAAATAGGCTATTCACCCCCCTCTAGCCATATTAGGACCTTTCAAGTGGTATCGGAGCCGTGGTCACCGTTTGATTGAAGGCTTAACAACCTCGGTGTCAAATTATGGCTCAAGTTGTGTTCAACCATGTGGGGGGCAAACCACCATTCTTTGATGGCACAAGCTATGATTATTGGAAGAGAAAGATAAGTGTGTATCTTGGTTCAATCAATGATCAAGTATGGGATGTAACCGAGAATGATTATGCTATCATTAATCCCGACAATCCCACCAACCAAGATAAGTCTAACAAGCAATGCAATACAATGGCTCTCAACACCCTATACAATGCCCTTGATCCAAAGGTGTTTGAGCAAATCAAGGATTGTGAAAGAGCAAATGAAGTGTGGAGGAGATTGGAGGAAACCTATGAGGGCACACCGGCGGTGAAGAGTGCCAAGTTGTACATCCTCAAGGACAAGTTGACAAGTTTCAAGATGAAAGATGATGAGAGCATACCGGAGATGTTCCATCGCTTGCAAGTCATTGTCAATGATTTGAAGGCTTTGGGAGAAAAGATCAAGAATGATGATGTCTCTCATCGGTTCTTGATGAGTCTACCTCAAAGGTTTGAAATGTTGAGAATGCTAATCATAAGAGGAGGATTGAAGGAGATCACCCCCAACCAAGTACTAGGTGAAGTCATGACACAAGAGACATACCGTGTGGAAAGGGAGGGGGATGACAAGGAGGACAAGAAGGAAGATGAGGACAAGAAGAAGAAGAGTGTAGCATTCAAGGCTAGCTCATCATCATACAAGAACAAGGGCAAGTCAAAGAAAGAGTCAAGTGATGATGAGGATCTTAGTGATATTGATGATGAAGCTATGGCTCTCTTTGTGCGCAAGATGGGCAAGTTCATGAAGAAGAAAGGCTATGGTGCAAGAAAAAGAAGAGATCATACCAAGAGCAAAGAATATGTGAGAAGATGCTATAATTGCAAGAGTCCCGATCATGTGGTAGCCAATTGTCCTTACAATAGTGATAATGATGAAGATGAGAAGAACAAACACAAGAAGGACAAGAAAGAAAAGAAGGAGAAGAGGGAGAAGAGAATGACCTTTCAAAAGAAGAAGAAGGGTGGAGGCTATGTGGTCACTTGGGATAGTGATGGCTCATCGGATAGTGATGACTCTAGTGATGATGGCAATAAATCAATCAAGAAAGCACTAGCAAGCATCGCCATCAACGACAAGCCCTCCATCTTCGACACTCCATCAACGTGCCTCATGGCAAAACCTACCAAGGTAAAATATGATGTGAGTGATGATGATGAGTATGAAAGTGATGCTTGTAGGAGTGATGATGAGGAGGAGGAATACTCCAAGGAGGAGCTCATGGACATGTGTGAGCAAGTGCATACTTGCTTTGAGATGAAGAGAAAGGAGTGCAAGGAATTGAACAAGAGAGTCAAATTTCTTGAGCAATCCTTTGATGAGCTCAATGCCACTCATGAGGGGCTAGTGGATGCCCATGAGAAGCTTGGCAAAGCTCACTCTAAGCTTGAAAAGGCTCACTCCTCTCTCATTGAGCAAATCAAGAAGGAGGAAGCCAAGGAGGAGCAAGTGATAGTTACATGTGATGTGGGACTAACATGTGATCTTATTAATGAATCTACTTATAAGCCTATTGCTATTGCTCCCACTAACCCCTCTTGTAGCACAACCATTACCACTCCACCTATGAATGATACATCACTAATGGTGGAAAATGAAACCCTCAAGAAGGAGGTGAATGAGCTCACTCGTGCCTTAGGCAATGCCTATGGTGGAGATGCCCGCTTGCTAAAGTGCTTGGGTAGCCAAAGGTTTTCTCTCAACAAAGAGGGATTAGGCTATACCCCAAGAAAGGCAAGGCGGTTTTGTCACTCCCAAAGCTAGCTTTGTGAAGGGCAATGGTCGGTTTTGCAATAGATGCAAGCAAGTTGGGCATATAGAGCAAAATTGCAAGACTAACAAGAACAAGCTACCTAATGTATCCTCAATCAAATTTGATTCTTGTTACATGCTTTATAAGGGTGCCAATGGTGTGACGGCTAAGTTTATTGGTACACCGATTGTGGGCCCAAAGAAGAAGGCCATTTGGGTACCAAAGACTTTGGTGACTAACCTACAAGGACCCAAGCAAGTTTGGGTACCTAAAAAGAATTGATCTTCTTTTGTAGGTAAATTATAAAGCCCGAGGAAGGCATTGGGTGCTTGATAGTGGGTGCACACAACACATGACCGGTGATCCAAGAATGTTCAATTCAATCAATGAAAGCAAGAGCAATGGGATTGATAGTATCACATTTGGTGACAATGGCAAAGGCAAAGTCAAGGGACTTGGTAAGATTGCAATATCCAATGACTTGAGCATTTCCAATGTGCTACTAGTAGAAAGCTTGAACTTCAACTTATTGTCGGTAGCTCAATTGTGTGATCTTGGTTTCAAGTGCATATTTGGTGTGGATGATGTAGAGATCATAAGTGTAGATGGCTCTAACTTGATATTCAAAGGATTTAGATATGAGAATCTATACTTAGTTGATTTCAATGCTAGTGAGGCTAAATTGTCAACATGTTTGATCACTAAGTCTAGCATGGGTTGGTTATGGCATAGAAGGCTTGGTCATGTTGGAATGAAACAATTGAACAAGTTGATCAAGCATGACTTAGTTAGAGGCTTGAAAGATGTCACATTTGAAAAGGATAAGCTATGTAGTGCATGTCAAGCCGGAAAACAAGTTGGTAACACACATCCTAAGAAGAGCATGATGAGCACATCTAAGGCATTTGAGTTGATGCACATAGACTTGTTTGGACCAACCACATACACTAGCATTGGTGGAAACAAATATGGATTTGTGATTGTGGATGATTTCACTAGATACACTTGGGTGTTCTTTCTTGGTGACAAGAGTGATGTGTTCGCAATATTCAAATCATTTGTCAAGGGCATTCACAATGAGTTTGAAACAACCATAAAGAAAGTTAGAAGTGACAATGGTAGTGAATTCAAGAACACTAGAATTGATGAGTTGTGTGATGAATTTGGAATTAGACATCAATTCTCGGCCAAGTATACTCCTCAATCAAATGGGCTAGTTGAAAGAAAGAATAGAACCTTGATTGATATGGCAAGATCAATGTTGAGTGAGTACAATGTGAGTCATTCATTTTGGGCCGAAGCAATCAACACGGCTTGCTATTATAGCAACCGACTCTATTGTCACCCCATGATGGAGAAGACACCCTATGAGCTATTAAATGGAAGAAAACCCAACATAGCATACTTTCGGGTTTTTGGATGTAAATGCTATATATTGAAGAAAGGCACTAGATTGAGCAAGTTTGAAAAGAAATGTGATGAAGGGTTCTTGCTTGGTTACTCCACTACTAGCAAGGCTTATAGAGTTTGGAATTTGGCTAGTGGTACTCTTGAGGAGGTTCATGATGTGGAATTTGATGAAACAAATGGTTCCCAAGAGGAAGATGAGAATCTAGATGATGTGAAAGGCACTCCATTGATCAATGCAATGAAGCACATGGACATTGGTGATATAAGGCCTAGAGAGGTGATTGATGTTGAAGATAACAAGAATCAAGTGCTCTCTAACTCAAATGTGCAAGCTAGTGGTTCTCATGATCAAAGTCAAGCAAATACTAGTGATGACAATGTGCAAGATCAACAAGTGTCTAGTTCATCATCTCAACCAAATGCTAGAAATCAAGTGCAAGTGCTTCAACCAACCAATGTTGCAAGAGATCATCCATTGGACACTATCATTGGTGATATTTCAAGAGGTGTGCAAACTAGATCAAGATTGGCATCATTTTGTGAGCACTTCTCATTTGTGTCATCCATTGAGCCTAAGAAGATAGATGAAGCTTTGAATGATGTTGATTGGGTCAATGCTATGCATGAAGAGCTAAACAACTTCACAAGAAACCAAGTATGGGAGTTAGTTGAGAGGCCTAAGAATCATAATGTGATTGGAACAAAGTGGGTCTTTCGGAACAAGCAAGATCAAGATGGGATAGTAATAAGAAACAAAGCAAGATTAGTGGCTCAAGGTTACACTCAAGTTGAAGGTCTTGACTTCGGAGAAACATATGCCCCAAGTTGCAAGATTGGAAGCAATTAGGATCTTGTTAGCCTATGCTTGTGCCCACAACATCAAGCTATATCAAATGGATGTGAAGAGTGCATTTCTCAATGGGTACATCAATGAGCTTGTGTATGTTGAGCAACCTCCCGGTTTTGAAGATAAAAAGAAACCCAACCATGTGTTCAAGTTGAGAAAGGCTTTGTATGGATTGAAACAAGCACCTAGAGCATGGTATGAGAGATTGAGGATTTCCTACTCTCTAAGGGATTCAAGATGGGAAAGGTTGACACCACTCTCTTCACCAAAAGGCTTGGAAATGACTTGTTTGTAATGCAAATCTATGTTGATGATATCATCTTTGGATCAACAAATCAAGAATTTTGTGAGGAGTTTGGCAAGATGATGGCAAGTGAGTTTGAGATGTCTATGATTGGAGAACTTAGTTACTTCCTTGGTCTTCAAATCAAGCAAATGGAGAATGGCACATTTGTGAGTCAAGGGCAAGTATATCAAGGACATGCTCAAGAAGTTTGAAATGGATGAGAGTAAAGCTATTAGTACACCAATGTGGACAAGTGGAAGCTTGGATAGTGATGCTAGTGGCAACATGGTGGATCAAAAGATGTATCGGTCTATGATTGGAAGTCTACTCTATGTGACCGCATCAAGACCGGATGTGATGTTTAGTGTATGCATGTGTGCTAGATTTCAAGCCTCACCAAGGGAAAGTCATTTGAAGGCAACAAAGAGAATATTGAGGTACTTGAAGCATACACAACATGTTGGATTATGGTATCCCAAAGGAGCAAAATTTGAGTTGATTGGATATTCGGATTCCGATTATGCGGGATGCAAAGTTGAGAGAAAGAGCACATCGGGCACATGTCAACTATTGGGAAGATCACTTGTATCTTGGTCATCAAAGAAGCAAAATAGTGTAGCACTTTCAACCGCCAAGCGGGAGTACATTTCGGCCGGTAGTTGTTGTGCACAATTACTTTTTGGATGAAGGCCACTTTGAGTGACTTTGAAATCAAGTTCAAGCAAGTGCCATTGCTATGTGACAATGAAAGTGCCGTCAAGCTCACCAACAACCCGGTTCAACACTCAAGAACAAAGCATATTGATGTCCGCCATCATTTCATAAGAGATCACCAACAAAAAGGGACATTTGCATAGAGAGTGTGGGCACCAAGATCAACTTGCCGACATATTCACCAAGCCACTTGATGAGAAGAGGTTTTGCAAGCTAAGGAATGAATTGAACATACTTGACTTCTCCAATATGTGTTGATGCACCCCCACTATATGACATGCCTCTCCTTCGAGCAAAGCAAGGTAAAGTTGATTGACATGTCATCCATTCATCACTAAGGACTTGTTTAGAGCATCTTGTCATTCCTATCATGTCCTAGGCTCATTCATGAAAATCAAATGAATTTGATGCTTATATGATACCACTATTGCTTGTATGTTTGAAATGATCTAGTGGTAGCATATGACATGTTTGTGGGCTTGTAAACCTAGTGTTTGATTTAGAAAATGAGCTATAAATGTTTAACTCAACATGGTACAAGATAACCCTTATTTGGAGGTGTGAAGAAGCTTGTCCTTGGATCAAACCGAGTTACATATCTTTTTGCAAGTAATCTAGATTGAACCAAAATTGAGAAAATGATCTTTATTTCACATGGTTTCACCCCAACCTATCCATAATTTAAGCTCACCTTTTGTGCTAATTGTTGACAAAGGGGAGAGAAACAAAGATATGAGTGATAGGGGAGCATTGGACATAAGGGGAGAGATATGCTAAAGGAAAGGGACCAATTAAAATTTTGAGCACACAAGTAGGGGGATGCATTTGAATGAACATTTCATATGTTTTGCTCGCATGGTACAAATTCCAAGTTTCAACATTCATGCTTGTGTGGTGTATGCTAGTTATAGGTTTGAATGATGAAATAAAAAACTAGCATGCATAGGCTAAAAGTAACTAGACTCATGCTCACATTATGAAAACTAGACCCTTGGTTTTAATGTTGATCTCATGGGGTATTCTAGTTTTTGTGTATGTCTAGTTACTAATGGTGCTAAGGATGGTATATTGGTGCACTCCGATTAGTATCACGCTTCAAAGGTCCATCTCTTATACCTTAGCATCATTTGGTAAAAATTGACTCCTATATTTCCTATCTAAGCATATGTGCAAGCTACAATCCAAACTCTTAGCACATATGTAGGGGGAGCAATTGCTACCATTTAGAATTCATGAAACTTGTCTATACCCTTTACACATGGTAAATAAGCTTGGGCAAGCAACATGGATTCAAATGAACTTTAATTCATATCTTTGTATAAGGGTTGTCATCAATTACCAAAAAGGGGGAGATTGAAAGCTCTAGTTTGGTTTTGGTTAATTGATGAAACCCTAAGTGCTAACCTAGTTTATCAAGATGATTATGAGATAGGTAGCACTACTCCAAGTGATGAAGCAATGACGAAGATCATGACAATGGTGATAGCATGGTGATGATCAAATGCTTGAACTTGGAAAAGAAGAAAGAGAAAAACAAAAGGCTCAAGGCAAAGGTATAAAATATAGGAGCCATTTTGTTTTAGTGATCAAGACACTTAGTGAGTGTGATCACATTTAGGATAGATAGCCGTACTATTAAGAGGAGTGTAACTCGTATCGAAATGCGGTTATCAAAGTGCCACTAGATGCTCTAACTCATTGCATATGCATTTAGGATCTAGTGGAGTGCTAACACCCTTGAAAATATTTGTGAAAATATGCTAACACATGTGCACAAGGTGTTTGCAGGGTTGAGATGGGTTTGGGTCCCTCTCTCCCTCCCGCCGAGCTTGTGAGGCGGGATTCGGCGCTTTTGGAAAAATGAAATGTCTATTTTCTATTGCGCCGGATGCAAAATTCTTGGTGGTTGGCACATTTGAGCAAGGGTGAAGAAGTTAGAGTTGAAATGGAGTTGGTCGAAATGATGCTGGCGTCGGTCCTGTGACCGGACGCTGAATCCAGAAGCACCGGACGCTGACTGCCTGCGTCCGGTCGCGCTGACTCGGCGGCACAGTAGGAAGGGTTGAGCACCGGACGCTGGTCTGCGTCCGGTCAAGGTGGACCGGACGCGTCCGGTCGAAGAAATACGCCTCGGGGAGCTTACTGGAAACGACCGGACGCTGGGGCTTCAGCGTCCGGTCAGTTCGAAGGAGCAGCGTCCGGTCGAGGCTGATGACCGTTGAGTCTGGACACGTGGCTGACATCAAGCGACCGGACGCTGAGAGCCAGCGTCCGGTCAGTCTGACCGGAGCGTCCGGTCAGAACGCGTTTTGCCCAGTGAAGGGGTATAACGGCTCTATTTGATGGGGGCTCTATTTATAGCCCCATGGCCGGCTCAATGGACAACTCTTGCACATTTTCATTGACATAGCAACCTTGTGAGCTTAGCCAAAGCCCTCCCACTCATCTCCATCATTGATCCATCATCATTGTGAGATTGGGAGAGAATCCAAGTGCATTGATTGAGTGATTGCGTCTAGTGGCACTTGGTATTCGTGTTGCGCTGCGGATTTCGCTTGTTTCTCTTGGTGGTTGCCACCACCTAGACGGTTGGAGCAGCGGTGAAGGATCGGCACGAGTTGGTGATTGTTCGTGGCCGCCTTCGGTGATTGTGAGGGGAGTTGTACCTTCCCCGGCGGAGTGCCGAAAGGTAACTCTAGTAAATTGCTCGTGTCATTGAGTTACCTCACGTGTGGGTCGGTTCTTGCGGTGTCCTATCGTGTGGACGAGGTTTGTGAAACACCTCTTAGCCGCCAACCACCAAGTGTTGGTCGACACAACGGGACGTAGCGTGTTGGCAAGTTACGTGAACCTCGGGAGAAAATCGATTGTCTCTCTTCTTTGTCATTCTCCGGTGATTGGCTATATATTCATCTTGTGATTGGTTCATCCCCTACACGTTGGTATAATCACTCTACTCGCTCATTTACATTCTTGCAAACTAGTTGATACAAGCTCTTTAGTGTAATTAGAATTGAGAGCTTGCTTTATTATTTACATTCATCTAGTTGAGCTCTTTAGAGTAGCAAGGTTGAGAGCTCTTAGTGAGTAATTACATAGCTAGTTTGTGTGCCTAAGTATTCATTGCAACTAGAATTGTTGGATAGGTGGCTTGCAACCCTTGTAGAGCTAGAGCAAGTTTGCATTACGCTATTTGTCATACTAATCAAATTGCTCTAGTTGATTTGTAGATTTTAAATAGGCTATTCACCCCCCTCTAGCCATATTAGGACCTTTCAAGTGGTATCGGAGCCGTGGTCACCGCTTTGATTGAAGGCTTAACAACCTCGGTGTCAAATTATGGCTCAAGTTGTGTTCAACCATGTGGGGGGCAAACCACCATTCTTTGATGGCACAAGCTATGATTATTGGAAGAGAAAGATAAGTGTGTATCTTGGTTCAATCAATGATCAAGTATGGGATGTAACCGAGAATGATTATGCTATCATTAATCCCGACAATCCCACCAACCAAGATAAGTCTAACAAGCAATGCAATACAATGGCTCTCAACACCCTATACAATGCCCTTGATCCAAAGGTGTTTGAGCAAATCAAGGATTGTGAAAGAGCAAATGAAGTGTGGAGGAGATTGGAGGAAACCTATGAGGGCACACCGGCGGTGAAGAGTGCCAAGTTGTACATCCTCAAGGACAAGTTGACAAGTTTCAAGATGAAAGATGATGAGAGCATACCGGAGATGTTCCATCGCTTGCAAGTCATTGTCAATGATTTGAAGGCTTTGGGAGAAAAGATCAAGAATGATGATGTCTCTCATCGGTTCTTGATGAGTCTACCTCAAAGGTTTGAAATGTTGAGAATGCTAATCATAAGAGGAGGATTGAAGGAGATCACCCCAACCAAGTACTAGGTGAAGTCATGACACAAGAGACATACCGTGTGTGGAAAGGGAGGGGATGACAAGGAGGACAAGAAGGAAGATGAGGACAAGAAGAAGAAGAGTGTAGCATTCAAGGCTAGCTCATCATCATACAAGAACAAGGGCAAGTCAAAGAAAGAGTCAAGTGATGATGAGGATCTTAGTGATATTGATGATGAAGCTATGGCTCTCTTTGTGCGCAAGATGGGCAAGTTCATGAAGAAGAAAGGCTATGGTGCAAGAAAAAGAAGAGATCATACCAAGAGCAAAGAATATGTGAGAAGATGCTATAATTGCAAGAGTCCCGATCATGTGGTAGCCAATTGTCCTTACAATAGTGATAATGATGAAGATGAGAAGAACAAACACAAGAAGGACAAGAAAGAAAAGAAGGAGAAGAGGAGAAGAGAATGACCTTTCAAAAGAAGAAGAAGGGTGGAGGCTATGTGGTCACTTGGGATAGTGATGGCTCATCGGATAGTGATGACTCTAGTGATGATGGCAATAAATCAATCAAGAAAGCACTAGCAAGCATCGCCATCAACGACAAGCCCTCCATCTTCGACACTCCATCAACGTGCCTCATGGCAAAACCTACCAAGGTAAAATATGATGTGAGTGATGATGATGAGTATGAAAGTGATGCTTGTAGGAGTGATGATGAGGAGGAGGAATACTCCAAGGAGGAGCTCATGGACATGTGTGAGCAAGTGCATACTTGCTTTGAGATGAAGAGAAAGGAGTGCAAGGAATTGAACAAGAGAGTCAAATTTCTTGAGCAATCCTTTGATGAGCTCAATGCCACTCATGAGGGGCTAGTGGATGCCCATGAGAAGCTTGGCAAAGCTCACTCTAAGCTTGAAAAGGCTCACTCCTCTCTCATTGAGCAAATCAAGAAGGAGGAAGCCAAGGAGGAGCAAGTGATAGTTACATGTGATGTGGGACTAACATGTGATCTTATTAATGAATCTACTTATAAGCCTATTGCTATTGCTCCCACTAACCCCTCTTGTAGCACAACCATTACCACTCCACCTATGAATGATACATCACTAATGGTGGAAAATGAAACCCTCAAGAAGGAGGTGAATGAGCTCACTCGTGCCTTAGGCAATGCCTATGGTGGAGATGCCCGCTTGCTAAAGTGCTTGGGTAGCCAAAGGTTTTCTCTCAACAAAGAGGGATTAGGCTATACCCCCAAGAAAGGCAAGGCGGTTTTGTCACTCCCAAAGCTAGCTTTGTGAAGGGCAATGGTCGGTTTTGCAATAGATGCAAGCAAGTTGGGCATATAGAGCAAAATTGCAAGACTAACAAGAACAAGCTACCTAATGTATCCTCAATCAAATTTGATTCTTGTTACATGCTTTATAAGGGTGCCAATGGTGTGACGGCTAAGTTTATTGGTACACCGATTGTGGGCCCAAAGAAGAAGGCCATTTGGGTACCAAAGACTTTGGTGACTAACCTACAAGGACCCAAGCAAGTTTGGGTACCTAAAAAGAATTGATCTTCTTTTGTAGGTAAATTATAAAGCCCGAGGAAGGCATTGGGTGCTTGATAGTGGGTGCACACAACACATGACCGGTGATCCAAGAATGTTCAATTCAATCAATGAAAGCAAGAGCAATGGGATTGATAGTATCACATTTGGTGACAATGGCAAAGGCAAAGTCAAGGGACTTGGTAAGATTGCAATATCCAATGACTTGAGCATTTCCAATGTGCTACTAGTAGAAAGCTTGAACTTCAACTTATTGTCGGTAGCTCAATTGTGTGATCTTGGTTTCAAGTGCATATTTGGTGTGGATGATGTAGAGATCATAAGTGTAGATGGCTCTAACTTGATATTCAAAGGATTTAGATATGAGAATCTATACTTAGTTGATTTCAATGCTAGTGAGGCTAAATTGTCAACATGTTTGATCACTAAGTCTAGCATGGGTTGGTTATGGCATAGAAGGCTTGGTCATGTTGGAATGAAACAATTGAACAAGTTGATCAAGCATGACTTAGTTAGAGGCTTGAAAGATGTCACATTTGAAAAGGATAAGCTATGTAGTGCATGTCAAGCCGGAAAACAAGTTGGTAACACACATCCTAAGAAGAGCATGATGAGCACATCTAAGGCATTTGAGTTGATGCACATAGACTTGTTTGGACCAACCACATACACTAGCATTGGTGGAAACAAATATGGATTTGTGATTGTGGATGATTTCACTAGATACACTTGGGTGTTCTTTCTTGGTGACAAGAGTGATGTGTTTCGCAATATTCAAATCATTTGTCAAGGGCATTCACAATGAGTTTGAAACAACCATAAAGAAAGTTAGAAGTGACAATGGTAGTGAATTCAAGAACACTAGAATTGATGAGTTGTGTGATGAATTTGGAATTAGACATCAATTCTCGGCCAAGTATACTCCTCAATCAAATGGGCTAGTTGAAAGAAAGAATAGAACCTTGATTGATATGGCAAGATCAATGTTGAGTGAGTACAATGTGAGTCATTCATTTTGGGCCGAAGCAATCAACACGGCTTGCTATTATAGCAACCGACTCTATTGTCACCCCATGATGGAGAAGACACCCTATGAGCTATTAAATGGAAGAAAACCCAACATAGCATACTTTCGGGTTTTGGATGTAAATGCTATATATTGAAGAAAGGCACTAGATTGAGCAAGTTTGAAAAGAAATGTGATGAAGGGTTCTTGCTTGGTTACTCCACTACTAGCAAGGCTTATAGAGTTTGGAATTTGGCTAGTGGTACTCTTGAGGAGGTTCATGATGTGGAATTTGATGAAACAAATGGTTCCCAAGAGGAAGATGAGAATCTAGATGATGTGAAAGGCACTCCATTGATCAATGCAATGAAGCACATGGACATTGGTGATATAAGGCCTAGAGAGGTGATTGATGTTGAAGATAACAAGAATCAAGTGCTCTCTAACTCAAATGTGCAAGCTAGTGGTTCTCATGATCAAAGTCAAGCAAATACTAGTGATGACAATGTGCAAGATCAACAAGTGTCTAGTTCATCATCTCAACCAAATGCTAGAAATCAAGTGCAAGTGCTTCAACCAACCAATGTTGCAAGAGATCATCCATTGGACACTATCATTGGTGATATTTCAAGAGGTGTGCAAACTAGATCAAGATTGGCATCATTTTGTGAGCACTTCTCATTTGTGTCATCCATTGAGCCTAAGAAGATAGATGAAGCTTTGAATGATGTTGATTGGGTCAATGCTATGCATGAAGAGCTAAACAACTTCACAAGAAACCAAGTATGGGAGTTAGTTGAGAGGCCTAAGAATCATAATGTGATTGGAACAAAGTGGGTCTTTCGGAACAAGCAAGATCAAGATGGGATAGTAATAAGAAACAAAGCAAGATTAGTGGCTCAAGGTTACACTCAAGTTGAAGGTCTTGACTTCGGAGAAACATATGCCCCGGTTGCAAGATTGGAAGCAATTAGGATCTTGTTAGCCTATGCTTGTGCCCACAACATCAAGCTATATCAAATGGATGTGAAGAGTGCATTTCTCAATGGGTACATCAATGAGCTTGTGTATGTTGAGCAACCTCCCGGTTTTGAAGATAAAAAGAAACCCAACCATGTGTTCAAGTTGAGAAAGGCTTTGTATGGATTGAAACAAGCACCTAGAGCATGGTATGAGAGATTGAGGATTTCCTACTCTCTAAGGGATTCAAGATGGGAAAGGTTGACACCACTCTCTTCACCAAAAGGCTTGGAAATGACTTGTTTGTAATGCAAATCTATGTTGATGATATCATCTTTGGATCAACAAATCAAGAATTTTGTGAGGAGTTTGGCAAGATGATGGCAAGTGAGTTTGAGATGTCTATGATTGGAGAACTTAGTTACTTCCTTGGTCTTCAAATCAAGCAAATGGAGAATGGCACATTTGTGAGTCAAGGCAAGTATATCAAGGACATGCTCAAGAAGTTTGAAATGGATGAGAGTAAAGCTATTAGTACACCAATGTGGACAAGTGGAAGCTTGGATAGTGATGCTAGTGGCAACATGGTGGATCAAAAGATGTATCGGTCTATGATTGGAAGTCTACTCTATGTGACCGCATCAAGACCGGATGTGATGTTTAGTGTATGCATGTGTGCTAGATTTCAAGCCTCACCAAGGGAAAGTCATTTGAAGGCAACAAAGAGAATATTGAGGTACTTGAAGCATACACAACATGTTGGATTATGGTATCCCAAAGGAGCAAAATTTGAGTTGATTGGATATTCGGATTCCGATTATGCGGGATGCAAAGTTGAGAGAAAGAGCACATCGGGCACATGTCAACTATTGGGAAGATCACTTGTATCTTGGTCATCAAAGAAGCAAAATAGTGTAGCACTTTCAACCGCCGAAGCGGAGTACATTTCGGCCGGTAGTTGTTGTGCACAATTACTTTGGATGAAGGCCACTTTGAGTGACTTTGAAATCAAGTTCAAGCAAGTGCCATTGCTATGTGACAATGAAAGTGCCGTCAAGCTCACCAACAACCCGGTTCAACACTCAAGAACAAAGCATATTGATGTCCGCCATCATTTCATAAGAGATCACCAACAAAAAAGGGACATTTGCATAGAGAGTGTGGGCACCAAGATCAACTTGCCGACATATTCACCAAGCCACTTGATGAGAAGAGGTTTTGCAAGCTAAGGAATGAATTGAACATACTTGACTTCTCCAATATGTGTTGATGCACCCCCACTATATGACATGCCTCTCCTTCGAGCAAAGCAAGGTAAAGTTGATTGACATGTCATCCATTCATCACTAAGGACTTGTTTAGAGCATCTTGTCATTCCTATCATGTCCTAGGCTCATTCATGAAAATCAAATGAATTTGATGCTTATATGATACCACTATTGCTTGTATGTTTGAAATGATCTAGTGGTAGCATATGACATGTTTGTGGGCTTGTAAACCTAGTGTTTGATTTAGAAAATGAGCTATAAATGTTTAACTCAACATGGTACAAGATAACCCTTATTTGGAGGTGTGAAGAAGCTTGTCCTTGGATCAAACCGAGTTACATATCTTTTGCAAGTAATCTAGATTGAACCAAAATTGAGAAAATGATCTTTATTTCACATGGTTTCACCCCAACCTATCCATAATTTAAGCTCACCTTTTGTGCTAATTGTTGACAAAGGGGAGAGAAACAAAGATATGAGTGATAGGGGAGCATTGGACATAAGGGGAGAGATATGCTAAAGGAAAGGGACCAATTAAAATTTTGAGCACACAAGTAGGGGAGCAAGCTCATAAACTTGTATGATGCATTTGAATGAACATTTCATATGTTTTGCTCGCATGGTACAAATTCCAAGTTTCAACATTCATGCTTGTGTGGTGTATGCTAGTTATAGGTTTGAATGATGAAATAAAAAACTAGCATGCATAGGCTAAAAGTAACTAGACTCATGCTCACATTATGAAAACTAGACCCTTGGTTTTAATGTTGATCTCATGGGGTATTCTAGTTTTGTGTATGTCTAGTTACCAATGGTGCTAAGGATGGTATATTGGTGCACTCCGATTAGTATCACGCTTCAAAGGTCCATCTCTTATACCTTAGCATCATTTGGTAAAAATTGACTCCTATATTTCCTATCTAAGCATATGTGCAAGCTACAATCCAAACTCTTAGCACATATGTAGGGGGAGCAATTGCTACCATTTAGAATTCATGAAACTTGTCTATACCCTTTACACATGGTAAATAAGCTTGGGCAAGCAACATGGATTCAAATGAACTTTAATTCATATCTTTGTATAAGGGTTGTCATCAATTACCAAAAAGGGGGAGATTGAAAGCTCTAGTTTGGTTTTGGTTAATTGATGAAACCCTAAGTGCTAACCTAGTCTATCAAGATGTTTATGAGATAGGTAGCACTACTCCAAGTGTTGAAGCAATGACGAAGATCATGACAATGGTGATAGCATGGTGATGATCAAATGCTTGAACTTGAAAAGAAGAAAGAGAAAAACAAAAGGCTCAAGGCAAAGGTATAAAATATAGGAGCCATTTTGTTTTAGTGATCAAGACACTTAGTGAGTGTGATCACATTTAGGATAGATAGCCGTACTATTAAGAGGAGTGTAACTCAGATCGAAATGCGGTTATCAAAGTGCCACTAGATGCTCTAACTCATTGCATATGCATTTAGGATCTAGTGGAGTGCTAACACCCTTGAAAATATTTGTGAAAATATGCTAACACATGTGCACAAGGTGTTTGCAGGGGTTGAGATGGGTTTGGGTCCTCTCTCCCTCCCGCCGAGCTTGTGAGGCGGGATTCGCGCGCTTTGAAAAAATGAAATGTCTATTTTCTATTGCGCCGATGCAAAATTCTTGGTGGTTGGCACATTTGAGCAAGGGTGAAGAAGTTAGAGTTGAAATGGAGTTGGTCGAAATGATGTCAAGCGTCGGTCCTGTGGACCGGACGCCGAATCCGTAAGCACCGGACGCCGACCGCTTCAAGTCCCCGCGTACCGACTTCAACACAAAGATGAAAGGGTTGAGCACCGGACGCTGTCTCTGCGTCCGGTCAAGGTGGACGGACGCGTCCGGTCGAAGAAATACGCCTCGGGAGCTTATTGAAACGACCGGACGGACGCCGGGCTTCAAACGTCCGGGTCCGCTTCAAGGAGCAAAGGCGTCGGTCGAGGCCGATGACCGCTGAGTCTCGGACACGTGGGCTGACATCAAGCGACCGGACGCCGAGAGCCAGCGTCCGGCCGGTCTCGACCGAGCGTCCGGTCGAACGCTGCTTTTGCCCAAAGAAGGGGTATAACGGCTCTATTTGATGGGGGCTCTATTTATAGCCCCATGGCCGGCTCAATGGACAACTCTTGCACATTTTCATTGACATAGCAACCTTGTGAGCTTAGCCAAAGCCCTCCCACTCATCTCCATCATTGATCCATCATCATTGTGAGATTGGGAGAGAATCCAAGTGCATTGATTGAGTGATTGCGTCTAGTGGCACTTTGGTATTCGTGTTGGCGCCATGGATTTCGCTTGTTTCTCTTGGTGGTTGCCACCACCTAGACGGTTGGAGCAGCGGTGAAGGATCGGCACGAGTTGGTGATTGTTCGTGGGCCGCCTTTGGTGATTGTGAGGGGAGTTGTACCTTCCCGGCGGAGTGCCGAAAGGTAACTCTAGTAAATTGCTCGTGTCATTGAGTTACCTCACGTGTGGGTCGGTTCTTGCGCGGTGTCCTATCGTGTGGACGAGGTTTGTGAAACACCTCTTAGCACCCGAACCACCAAGTGTTGGTCGACACAACGGGACGAAAGCGTGTTGGCAAGCACGTGAACCTCGGGAGAAAATCGATTGTCTCTCTTCTTTGTCATTCTCCGGTGATTGGCTATATATTCATCTTGTGATTGGTTCATCCCCTACACGTTGGTATAATCACTCTACTCGCTCATTTACATTCTTGCAAACTAGTTGATACAAGCTCTTTAGTGTAATTAGAATTGAGAGCTTGCTTTATTATTTACATTCATCTAGTTGAGCTCTTTAGAGTAGCAAGGTTGAGAGCTCTTAGTGAGTAATTACATAGCTAGTTTGTGTGCCTAAGTATTCATTGCAACTAGAATTGTTGGATAGGTGGCTTGCAACCCTTGTAGAGCTAGAGCAAGTTTGCATTACGCTATTTGTCATACTAATCAAATTGCTCTAGTTGATTTGTAGATTTTTAAATAGGCTATTCACCCCCCCTCTAGCCATATTAGGACCTTTCACCGGCAAGCAAGTGAACCTCTGAGGAAAAATCATTGTGTCTTGATTGTCTCCTTGGTATTCATTGGTATTCACTCATTGGTCACTTTCCATGGTGGTATACCTCTCTACCACTCTCTTGTATTTCATTATACATTCACTTGGATAGATCCAGTGGTAGTTAAGACTAGATAGTGTATCATTTAATTGTATTACTCTCACTAGGTTGATCACCTAGGTGTATATTAGTGACATAGCTTTGTTGTGGTATACTAGAGATCATAGAAAATAGAATTGGGTAGGTGGCTTGCAACCCCAAGTACAGTGCTAGCGTAAAATTCGCTTCGCCATCTTATTGACTAATCATTTGTCTTAGTGTTGTTGTAGAAATTTTTAATAGGCTATTCACCTCCCCTCTAGCTATTAGGACCTTTCAGGCGGCCAGGGAGGGAACGGGGGTGTGGAGAAGACGAGCAGGAGGCGGGCGCGCACGATGGGGCAACACGGTGGGAGTGGGCTACATGGTGGAGGTGGACGGCTGGGTGCGGATGAGAGGTAGCGGGCGTAGCGAGTGGGGAGATACGTGTAGCAGAACCGACCAATTTATATACCATAAGTACAATGGTAGCCTGCAAGCGGTCGCTCTATCATACTTGAGCCCATATAAACCCGGTAGTCCGTCGAGTACCACGAAGGGTCTCGATTAACCATCAACATACAACCAAGATCGTACATGATTCAACATACATGTCACATGTTATAGAAAGTTCACAAATACAGTTCATCCATCAGAGTATGAATTTAGGTTATTACAAACCAAGTTCAGTAAAATAGTAGCGGAAGCAAATACATGGGCCAGTCAACCTACATAGGGTTTTCAATCAACTCTTATAACCCTGTATAGGTTGACTCATGTGATTCCGTCTGTGCCGATTAAGGACCGTACTGTTGTTGGCGCTTTTGTTGAGATTGAACGCATGCCTCTCACTTAGCTGGCCGGATAACTCGTTCCGACCGCAAAGCCGAGTAGCTCAACTTAGGTCGGGCCCCGTTCTATTAGAGTGCGCACTCTGGATGGTAGTAAGGATGTGTGGGGAGCCAGACGTGAGCCCAAGGGTAGGCCGGGCCTGAACGTCCTAGCAGCTGGTTGTCCCTGATTGTGCGGCGCTGGGCGAACCCCACGAAATGTGGACCTCAGTTGTACCAAAGGTGACCTAAGGTGACCACTGATCTGGTTTGCCTAGGTTTGTGTTAGGAATAAATTTCTAGCTGGTGGAAATCGATTCGAATCATTGTCTCTCCCGGACAGTGAGAAACTTGGCTAGTCCCAACATCGTAGTAACTGTGTTATGAAATGATAGTTATGATGAACATGGAATTACTATATCGGCTATGGTTACTATTGTATGCTACTAAATGATGTACCACATGTTTGGCACATGTTAGTTGCTAATCTAGAGATGAATAGCTATAATTAACTTGATGACTGAATTATAACTGTATACTTGAATTGGTAAGCTTTTTATGCAAAATGTTGTTAAGCTAGCTTCACGTATAAATCCTTGCATAATCCTTGGAGTCACTTAATTTTTGGTTTATGACAGGTAAGTCTAGCTGAGTACCTTCTCTTACTCAGGGTTTTATTCCCATTGTTCCAGATGGTACAATTTATCATGGCTATTGCAAGAACTGCTTCTATCCCACCGTGGATGAGGAGTGAGCCCTGGGCAGGCATCTCTTATTAATACTTTTCATATGCTTTTGTGGGTGTGATCATGAGCTGGCACTGTATTTGAACTATGATGACATATGTTAGTTTCAAACTTTAATTTGCTTCCGCTACTATTTTACTGAACTTGGTTTGTAATAACCTAAATTTGTACTCTGATGGATGAACTATATTTGTGAACTTTCTGTAACATGTGACATGTATGTTGAATCATGTACGATCTTGGTTGTATGTTGATGGTTAATCGAGACCCTTCGTGGTACTCGACGGACTACTGGGCTTATATGGGCTCAAGTATAACAGAGCAACCGCTTGCGGGCTGCCATTGTACTTGTGCTCTTATAAATTGGTCAGTTCTGCTACAACTGGTATCAGTGCAAGATTCAACATTAATTGCCACATGTGTATTTAAAACAAAGGTTTTTGTTTTCCAAAAACCAGTTTCTAGCCACTTATAGCTATATATATATGTGTTAAAACCTAGAGTTGAATCTAAAGTGTGTCAGTGATCACTTCCTTTATACCTAGTTAAGGACTTCAAGTGGCTAAGTAAGTACTAACTTGGGGGTTTTCAATTTTGTCGTCCATACGGCATGCTATTGTATGGATGCCATTCACTTGAGTGGTAATGTATGAATCAAATGCCTCTACACCCAAGGTAAGATGTTCATCATCATCACAGTGGCATGACTGCAAGATGTGAGCGTGCGGTCTATGGGGAGAGTTAGCTTTGATACTGAAGTGTATATATGCCTTATATATATACGGAAGTATTTAATTGTAGGTTAGCTTTGATACTGCTATATATGCATATTTATATGTATATATAGGATGTATTTACTCTCGGGTAGCTTTGATACGGAAGTATATATATATGGATACATATATATATATATATAGAAGTATTTATCTTGCAACTTAGAGCCCAGATTTACATTCTGCATATATAATTGTGGGGTTGGACTGAAATGAAATTCTTGTGCAGGTACACTAACAGCAAAATGTGAAGCCCGATTAGCTATGTTATATATGAGAGAACGTATGTATGCCACCGTGTATGGCGTTAGAAGCTTTAATTTTCCTAAGTTTGTGAGAACGTACGGAACGTGCATGCATCATGATAAATCATCATTATTACATACTTGCATTGTTCCTCCCTTTATAAGTCTCTTACTCGGTTATGTAACTCTTATCCATTATGACGTTGTCTCACGAGAGTTGCACCATGTTGTTGGTACAGATGGCAGCACCGGCTGGAAGTGAGAATTTCCTGTTGATGTTTGGTACCCCTGCCCTACTTTGGAGACTCTTGCATTATGCGGGGTATTACAAACCGCCCCTCTATTACTGGAATGAAGTATACCTGGAGGGACAACCATAGTATGAAGTACAACTGACCATACTAGCTCATAACCAAGCACCCTTCTGACAGGAATGGAAGACAGAATCTGAAGGAAGAACTCCTTGGAAAGCTGCCCAAGTAGTGGCTTTTGAGGTGCTGAGTCAGATATGTCAGCTGCACGGGGATGAGCTTACCGGCAGTGCTGCTGGTACTTTTCCTCAGGTGGATCAATCCACAATAGTATGGGCACAACGCAACAGCAATGCGTTGATCTGAGACTGGGATGAGCGGGCAGACAGTTCTAGTCCCACTATGAGCGCAATGTTTGCAGTGATGAAGATGTTCTATACTCGTCAGGACACCAGGGACTTCTGATAGAAGTCCTATACCACTTGCATGGATAAGCTCATGAGAGCCAAAGCTGCACAACGTAAGCTAAAGAAGCGTGTGCGCAAGCACAAAAAGGCAGTAAGTGAGGTTCGATGGGAAACTAATCAAGCTTATGTAGCATTGGGAAATCTCCACACCCAAATGGAGCAAATTGATCAGCAGAGAGCTGCCACCCAAGAGGCAAGAGCGGATGATCAGGCTATGCTAGAAGGACTGAGGAGCAGCTGGAGGCCGCCCATGCCGAGGCGTTCACAGCTACGCGCCAGCGGATCCTAGCAAACAACCGTGCAGCTATGGCAGAAGCAGAATGAGACAGGACTCAAGCCTTGAGCGTATAGCAGGACTGTGTTGAGAGGGACTTGCGCCAGCAGTTTGCACAGACCCAGAACATGGTGGTTGATCTTCAGCATGAGATGCATTTCTGAACAACCAACTGCACCCAATCCTTGATGAGGAAGAAGAAGATCTAGAGATGTTGGTCGAGGATGACGGTTGGGAGAAAGAAGAAGTGGAGCTAGAGGATGAGAACGAGGCTGTCTCCGACCTCGACAGCGAGCACGCTGAAGATTAGAATCGCCTAGTGACTAGTTAAAGCGCTAGATGTATCCTTATTATTTATGTAATGGACTTGTAGCTTGAAGTTCGGTATTCATGATTTGACTTCGGTGTAATATTGACACTTTGCATGTTGTCTCACTATGGGTTGAACTTTAATGAAATTCTAATTTCATTTTACTGATGGATTACGACATGTATATTGAATCATGTACGATCTTGGTTGTATGTTGATGGTTAATCGAGACCCTTCGTGGTACTCGACGGACTAGCGGGTTTATATGGGCTCAAGTATGACAGAGCGACCGCTTGCGGGCTGTCATTGTACTTGTGCTCTTATAAATTGAGCGATTCTGCTACAGCGCGTCCGGCCGCAAAGACGTCCAGGTGGAATCTTTATCAAAAGAAAAAATATGCTATGTTGCACCAAGGTAGATTTTTTTGAGGGGAAGGTAGAATTTAACTTTTTTTTTGAGAAAAGCGGGTTGCATTTCATTTATTCATAACATGGATTACAGAAACACCCTAACAAAGACACCGCTGATAAAAAAATAAAATTACATCGTCCTTGCAATGGTCTCCCGGTCGTCTTCATCGCCGGCAACCGGAGCCTCCTCTCGAAACGCCACCCCAGAAGAGAGAAACGCCGAGCTTGCAGCTTGAAGCCGATTCCACCTTAATGAAGAAGCTTCCAAAGAAGCCACATACAATTTTAATGTTGCAACGATTGGCACACCGAACTCGCCGATGTGCACATGGAGCACTGAACGCCCAAGCAAACTATGATGGCCATCGACCATATCATCATCGAGAGATACAGGATCAGACACCACAAGCACTACTGGTGACCCCAAATCACACGACGACGAAGCAACCCCAAAAGGGATAATCCAACCCGATTTCTCCAAATAGGAGCAAGCATACCTCGCAGCACCATCTCCGAAAGACGCGTCATCACTACTGCAGCCGCCAGAGATGTTGTGGAGGGACAAAAGAACCGGACGCCACAACCATGATCCGCTGGACTCCCGCATCGACGACCTCTATGCTAAGAAAACTAACCCTAACCTAACTGGACTAGATGTGGGTATGTACAACGGCCGTCGATCCCCCGGCTCCTCTCCACCTCCGGCACTGGGACGGTCGCCATAGGCGAAGAGAAGCTGGTGAGATCGACGTTGGATTCGAAATCGCGTCTCCTCCGCCCTTGTGTACTGTAGCGAGGGGGAAGAAAGATCGAGAGACTCCACCTACCCAAATGGAGGCTGTTGGGCTGGGCTGTGTGGCGTCGAAGGCCTAGATCGCTCCACCTTTCCTCCTAGTTAATGGCCCACGTACAAAGCTCAGTCGTCCACAAGCCCATCAGTAATGACCCATTTTGAAAGAAAAAAATATATTGGAGCAGCTACTTTGTACTCAATCCATCCCAAATTGTAGGACGTTTGACTTTTTTGACACTAAGTTTGACCACTCGTCTTATTCAAAAATTTGTGTAAAATATCACTTCTTTCGTCGTGGTTTGGTTTATTAATAAAAATTCTTCAAAAATGACTTAAATTTGACTATATTTGCACAATTTTTTTAAATAAGACGAGTGGTCAAACTTGAGACAAAAAAGTCAAACGTCTTATAATTTGGAATGGAGGGAGTACTACTCATCAGGGTGGAGTATATATTTATATATGTCTGGTATACGAAATATAAGTCGTTTACATTGGGTAGTGTTTAGCGTGTCCTCGGCAGGCCGGTTAGTCAAAGATCCATTAACGTTTAACATATGGACATGCAGTATCTGTCAACCTTGTAGTAGAGTACATATATTAGACAAACAACATCGTAAGTTTGCTTCACTATCTGAAAACCATGTGAAAAACAGTTTCAATTTCGATGGGCGTAATACTATTATTATTATTATTATTATATTATATTATATTATATTCTTCTCTGTGATGAATTATATTACAAACGTCCCAACTAATCCCAACAACTTGATTCTTCCATGGAAAAGCCAGCACCAGATCTTTGAAAAAAGCATCGACGCACACAGCCTGGGAAATTAAAGAAACGGCTCATAAATTATGTCTGACCCCAAAAAATGCACAGAAAACATGTGTGGAGACTGACGACCGACGAACTGATATGAAGCCCAATGTTCTTGCTCCGACGCCAGGACTTGTCGCCGGACCGGCACACGAAAATATTTCCGTAGATTCCCATGACAAAGAAGCCCTAGCCAGGGTTCAATAGACTAATACATGAGTATTCTCTACTGTTTATGTTGTATATATTGTTCTAGTCAATGGATTTGTAATCATAAACCATGGTAATATTTTGCTTAGATCTAAAGAATGTAGAAAGCCCTACCTTTGTTGAAGTCTGGAAAAAAACTGAAATTTAAGAATTTTAGTAACTTCGAGGGGAGGTCGGAAATTTCAAAGACTAAAAACTGAGAGCAGTTCTGTTCCTCGCCCCTGGTCATCTTTGGTCTGTTCGCTTGAACTTATCAGCCGGCTTATCAGCTAGAATCTACAGTGTTTTTCTCTCACAACAAAATAATTGAGCCGACTTTAATACCAGTGAAGGATTACTTGACGCTTCTGAACCTCAAATGGCAGTAGCATCTCACTTGCCACAAGATTTTCGTCCTCTGAAACTGTCGATTGTCTATTTCCGAAAACTGTCAATTCTTCAGGATCTATCAGCCTTTTGGCACTGTGTGCCTAGTGGCCATTGGGATGGAGGCACACACCGACGCGTACTCCTCTGAGCAGCAAACATAAACAAACAGCAGCAGTGGTTACCTCTTTGTTCTCCTCCTCACTTGAGGTGAGACAAGGCCCGGGCAGGCCATAGAAAAATGCCTGGGCAGATAGGGGAGAGCCAAAGTCAAACGAACGAGTTGGGATCTTTAGTGGCATGGACCTTTTGGTGTGAACGGTGCAGCACGAATCTCCGACTCCGGAGTCCCAGCAGTTTTGGGATCCCTAAAATTAAGCATGTGATTGAGCAATTAATTAGAGCCTGATGAGATACGATTGGGATTGAGTCAAAGTCGTACAACAATATTCTCCATAGGCCATAGCTACATGTTGCTACAGTAATAGTTGTAGTCACCTTTTTTTATCATGCCAAATTGATCCACTAACTTTCTCAATCTAATATAGTTACAGTAAAATCTTATAGATAAAAAGTATTTTAAAAATACATTCTAAAAAAATACTAAAATGGTGGTCGAAGGTATGCATCGCACACCGTGCAAAATTAAATGTGATAAAGCCTTTTCTAGCGTAGAGAGTCCTTGATTCTTATACAAATTTGTCATGTACAATTGCCCACGCCAATATCCTAGTGACATGGATCGAGCTCCTTTTCACATAACTCCTCTTGCTCGTCCTCGTTACAATTGAATATGCCATGTCGTGAGTTGTGACTGCCGATAACCTCCTATTCAGCAACATACGTCCTCGTATCCCTTTGACTATGTGTCTCCACTGTCTAGGTTATTATCATCGTTGTCGCTAAGGTACTCTTAGGCTCATGTACTTTTTCATAACAACATAGAACTAGCCACTGAAGTTTGAGAGCATATGTGATTTGTTATAGACTATGGGCGTATTTGGTTCCAAGTATGAAAACTTGGTTGGGGCAGGGAATGATTCTTAGTCATAGGATTTTGATCGTTTAGGGTACAGATTCTTGCATGGATGAAAATCTACCTGGCAGGCAGCAACCAAACATGACCTATTTGTCAAAGCTCCTAAAGCAGCTCCCAGAGTTGGAGACCTCTTCTAAACTATGGTTTGCAGAGTCATTCCGTGGAACTAATTTTTTACAGCGAACAAGATGGTGGGATATGGAAAAATATTTTCTTGATTCACTTTCTTCACAAAGGTTATTCTAGAAAATCATTGTCAGGCAAAGTCACTTTCTACACACACAAAAAATCCTTTCAAGAGGACCTTTATCCAACAGGCCACAAAAGTATCTGTATTTTGGCCCCGTTCGGCTCGCTGAATCTTTGCTGAAATTAGCTGGAAAAACACTGTTCTGGCTGAAATGTTGTGAGAGAAAAACACTGTTCCGACTGAAAAAAGAAGCCGAACAAACCGGATATGGGGTATCAAGTTGTTCTTAAGACCAGACAGCCTAAATTTATTTGCAATGAATTGTACCACCTTCCTATTCCACAAGTTGATTTGTACGTGGACCTCCTATTTATTATGTTTAGGGAAAAAATTCTCGACCAACAGATATACATTACTAGCGAATCAATGCAAACACGAGTATACTGTATACACAATACTGGCAGTTGGGCACAAGAAAAATAAAATCTAATGGTTTCAGTTCCAACAAAAATCCCAACCAAAACAAAGATGCTCCTGTGGATGAAATGCATTAGTATAAAGCGTGAGAAGAGACAACAACACAAATTGTGGTGTACTGGGCTGTTTATGCACGGACTAAAGTCTAAGATGTGTTATATCGGATGTCATATGGAGTGTCGTATGTGATATTCGCATGCTAATAAAAAAATAAATTACAAATTCTGTCAGTACTCCGCGAGACAAATTAATTAAGCATAATTACTCCATCATTAGCACATGTTACTGTAGCACTATCTTGTCAACTTATAGACTAATTATGCTTAAAAAATTCGTCTCAATCTATGCATTTAGTTTTATAATTAATCTATATTTAATACTTCATACATGTGTCAAATATCCGATATAGCAGGAGCTAAACTTTAGCAGCAGTAACCAAACACCCATCCTAGCCATGGTGGATCCCTACCTAAGCATTTTCTACATTTACACCAATGCCCTCGCCTCCTGCCTTTCCGCGCTAGGCGTATTTGCAAACAGGACCAAAACATATTAGTATTTGCGCATACGTCCCCAGCAAGGGAAGAAAACAAACCCGCAGCGCCCTCGAATTCTGCAGCCTGCGCCGCCCCCGCCCTTGCTGCCGTTCGGATACGATACGAGCTTCGGATACGATACGAGTCCCCCCTGCGCTTCGCTACATTCTCAACGAAGCCCCTCTCCATTGCGCCCCTTACAGATCGGTGGGAGAGAGAGAGAGAGAGAGAGAGAGAGAGAGAGAGAGCAGCAGGCAGCCCGTACGGCGGTGCGGGGAGCGGCGTACGTATCCCAGCCCACCGGCACGAGGCCGCGTTTACAGGGTGCGCGGTACCACGCACGGGGCCCTTTTTCTGGTGCGCGCCCTCAATGCGCGCTTGATGCCCCCGGCTTCTCCTCGATCCGCTTCTCCTGTTCCTGGCTGCGCCTAGCTGGAGCGGGAAGCGGGAAGAGCGGTGGGGAGCCCGGCATTTTGATCCGGTTTTCCGCGTCCTTCATCCGCCCGCCGCGATCTCTGCGAGGTTAGTTTCTCGCAGCTCCGTTTTTTGTGGCGCCAGCACGCGAGATTTTTCTTTTGGTGTGGGGGTTCTTCCAGGACTTCTCCAGGTGTTCAGTGCTCTGCGTACCAGCTTAGTTCTTCGGGGGTGGGTTTTGATCGATTTCCTTCTCAAAAGGCAAGTCCTTTGGACGAGGATTCATCGTTCCTTCGCGATCTTGTTGTTGCTTGGCTGTCGTGAAAGTTTCCACCTTTGAGCCCCCGGCTGTCGTCAAAGTGTCTACCTTTGTGCCCCGGATTGGTTTTCCTTGGGGCAATCGCGTTTACGCTCCTCGGTTTTCGTTGCCATTGACGCGCAACTCCGTTCGAGGTTTGCGTTTGGTTCGTGCTTTCGATCGGCGCAAGTATTATTTTTCCTCTGTTCGATAGATTTGATTGAAATATTTTCGATTTGCCTGTCGATTTTACATTGAGGTGAGACATGTCTCAGGCTTTTAGAGAAGCCGCAATCTTTTTCACTTTTTTTTTTCTTATGGAAAGAAATAAAAGTCTTGATCTCTGAATTGGATGCTACTTTTGGATAAGAAGATGTTCTTCGTTTGTGCATTAGTATTCTTCTCAAGCATTTAGCATTTACTGCTAAAATTGCTCACTGTTTGATATGGCGTCCCATGAAAAGTCACGGATAGACTTGACAACGATAAATCTATGTGCGCAGTCTGGCGATTGGTCAATCGCAGGCTAATTCAACAGTGTCCTCAGACGTGCTTGGTCCGGTCATCCTCATACTGTTGCAGTTTCTCATGGTTCAACGCGTCTGCACCCCGTTTCACACCTGTTTTTCGGGACCCCAATGACATTAGAAGGAGTCAAAAGCCCGTAATTTTGAATTATTGGTGTCTATTATTTGAATCTTGTATTGGATACTTGCTATGGTTGAACTAGCCTTTTTCTAGTGCAATAATTGCCAATATAATAGTGGCCGTTGCTCAACCGCTTCAGTTTACAATTTTGCCTCCCTGTTGCTGTATTTTAGGATTCTTGGGAAGGGGTATGTGACTACTGGATCCTCCACCAAGCTCTTCAAGTTCCAGGATCCATTCCTCTGTATTGGGCAAGCTCTACACCTCTGTAGATTATCAGCCTGATTCACAGCTTGCTGCAAGAATTCGACTGCAGATGGACCAAGGAAGCGCGGCTGATGCGATTCCTGGTTTGAGGGCTTCTGTTGGTGTTTCGAGCTAGCAGACTCCTTTTTCCTCCTCAAAGTTCCAATTCAACATGTGGTTTCTATGGATCCAGACTTCCAAAGTTGGAATCTGATCACTCGAGTCAGTGCTTCTTAGCTTCCTTATTTGCCGTTATGGAGGAGCAGAACTCATGGCTTAGGACCAAGTTCTCCCATACTGTCTACACTAGAGTGGATCCTCGAAGAGTAGCTGTCGCTCCGGTTAGCAAAGATGCGGTGCTACCTTTTGCTCCACTTAGCAAGGATGTTGAGCGGAAACTGCAGAAATTTGTCAATATGAAGAAGTCTGTATCGATGCCCGTTGATCGGGATGATGAAGATACAGGAACTGCATTCAAGCACTGCGCTAGCTTGCCGCTAGTCCGATCCCGGCTTCAGCTTGATAGGGACAAGGTCAACAAGCCCAAGAGGGCGAGCCTGGAGATTCCTTCAAGCCCCCCGATGAACTCAGAGAGTTGCAAGACTCCAAAAGCAAGGAGCCTGGTCAAGAGCCCGAGTTCAATGATGCTCCTAAGTTACTTGAACAAGGCACCCTCAAATCAAGGCTATAGTCCGCAAAAGGCTTATGGACCTCGGCCCAAACCAAGATCAAAGTCCCCCCTTCCTAGTATTGTGCCTTCTGGAGTGTTCAAGGAAGCAAAGTCTAGCAGCCAGAGGTTTGCAAGCCCTCCTCCACAGCGAAGAGGATCTGAAAAGAGTATATATGGCAAATCATTTGGTAGGCAGGTCTCTGATATGGGTCAAAGTCCTGATTGGTGCTCAACTTCAGTGGTATCTGGTAAGCACAAGTCTGGTAAGCACAAGTCTCAAAAGGACAATGCTTGGACAAGGAAATACAGTGGTGGAAGGAGGGTTAGTGCAGTGAATCCTGCTGATGATCGAAGGGCACAGATGATTAGAATGAACCAGGCGGTGCAGACGACAATTGATTGGACCCTTGTTCCATCCAAGCTGCTCGTTGGGCACAGGTTTGCTAGTGGAGCGTATAGCCGGCTGTACAAGGGGTTCTATGATGATAAGCCAGTTGCAATTAAATTTATCCGCCAACCTGATGACGACGACAATGGGAAGATGGCTGCAAAGCTTGAGAAGCAGTATAACAGTGAGATCAATTCATTGTCTCACCTGTACCACAAGAATGTGATCAAGGTAACAGTTAACAAGAATGTGATAAGTTTTGTCACTCACTGCATTGTGCCTTTAGTCTTATGTCTCCTGCTAAATGGTTATATACAAGTGCATGTGCTGATTTTACATTATACTCTTATAACCATTTTATTGAGATCAGTTTAAATTAGTGCTACTGATTATGGCTTGTGAAGGGCGGACCTGGTGCAAGCGGTAGAGTCTTACCGCCTGTGACCGGAAGTCTCGGGTGTCGCGGTCTCCTCGCATTGCACAGGCGAGGTTAAGGCTTGTCACTGACACCCTTCCCCAGACCCCGCACAGAGCGGGAGCACTCTGCACTGGGTACGTCCTTTTTTACTGATTATGGCTTGTGAAGTTGCCCCCACTATTTTTATAAACAAATTAAGCTGGTGTTCCCACTCTTAGGAACACTGGAACTACTGTGCTAGTGTACTCAACTGCTCAGAGTATTTATCAATATATGTTTGTCTTTGTATGGATTGTTTGTAATGAGATGATCTTACCAATTACGCATAATGCATTTCAACTGCATGTAGTGTTGATTGCTTTGTAATGCAACCACCCTTCTCTGATCAATTTTCTGCTAACGCAGCTTGTAGCAGCCTATAAATGCCCACCAGTTTTTTATATTATTACCGAGTTCCTTCCTGGAGGCTCATTAAGGTCATACCTAAATAATACAGAGAACCACCCCATCCCTCTGGAAAAAACCATATCCATTGCTCTCGATATTGCCCATGGTTTGGAGTACATACATTCTCAAGGGATTGTTCACCGTGACATTAAGCCCGAGAACATTCTCTTTGACGAGGACTTCTGTGTGAAGATTGCTGATTTTGGTATTGCCTGTGAGGAGACTTTATGTGATGTGCTTGTGGAGGATGAAGGCACTTATAGGTGGATGGCACCTGAGATGATCAAGCAAAAGGCATACAACCGAAAGGTGGATGTCTACAGCTTCGGACTGCTCATGTGGGAAATGGTATCTGGGAGAATTCCTTACGAGAACCTGACCCCTTTCCAGGTGGCTTACGCAGTAGCCAACAGGGTAATGATTTCTTTCTTGCTTTGATTACAACTTAAGTGAATTTCTTCGCACAGTGACTGTCCAGGGGAAGATATCTCTTACATGATTGATTTTTTCCAGAACTTGAGGCCAACAATTTCTCCAGAATGTCCATCGTCCCTCAGACCACTGATTGAGCAGTGCTGCGCCTTGCAGCCTGACAAGAGGCCCGACTTCTGGCAGATTGTGAAAGTCCTGGAACAGTTCCACTCCATTCTCTCACAGGGTGGCTGCCTCGACACACCAAAGAGTGGCACCTGCCAGGACCCCAAGAAGCGGCTCATGCAGTGGATTCAGAAACTGAAACCGACGCATAGCACCTGAGTAACCAAGGCTCTTATAGTTATAGCACCGTTGCAGCCGTAGTTTTTGTCAGGTTGGATATGCTCGGTAGTTTAGACCTGTTGAGGATCCTTTGATTCAAGGAACCAGTGTTCTAGGGATGCTCGTAGCTGTGCATCCGCTGATCTGCAATATAGATCTTACAGTAGCTGTACATGGTTATGCTTTTGCATTTTTTTTCCTCCACCCTTGTTAAATTTACCTGCAGGTTATTCTCATGATACCATAGCATGTGCCCCTCACTCGTTGAGGTGAAAGGAAAAGGAAAAGCATATGCACAGTTGACTCTTGAGGCCGTCTTTTGGGAAAGGGCGTATGCTAATACAATTATTGCGCCCTTCCCTTCTATTATTAGCAGCTGCCCTGCCGTGCTTATTGCCATGATGCTGATATCTGAGACAGCAACATCTTATTGCTACTTGACTAAGGCTCCATTATCCTTGAGGTCACAAATATTTTCGCCGTGTTATGTCGACAGTTTAATTGTTTTCGTTTTTTTTTTTTTTTGTTGCGTTCAGACGTGTTTCTGAAACCGGTTTCGTATCCATTGGTTTTGCGGTATAGTCTGTCTTTGGTGAAACTTTGGGTTAATTCTAGGTCCAGTTTGCAGCATTCACCATGAATACTTATATGCCTTGTTTGGATGCAAAGTACTTTTGGAGTTTTATAACAATACCATAGTTTTGTAAAAGTACTTGGGTTTTGGAGCGTCATGAATTGTTTGGATTGAACGAACTTTATAATTTTGAAAACCATGGCATTACAGAAACAGTAGTTTTTTTTGGAGTTTTCAAAACTGTTGTAAGCCTCCATTTTTTTTAAAAAAACTATGGTTTTGCATGTCTCTTTGCTTCTCAAACTAAAGTTTGTTGATACTAGAGTTTCTCAAGACCTTAACATCCAAACAGCCTGTCGACAGACAGCAGAAACTGGGTCCAAAACCTGAGCATTGTTGCTCTCTGGCAGTACACCATTTCAGAGTTGAAGAAGAGAATGCATGCCGTGGGCCATTCAGTAGTCTCACACCTGGTCTCACACAAACATGCCAAGATGTTTTCTGATTCTGAAATTGGCTGACACTAACAAGATGTTTGCTTTTATGTGTGTATATTTGTTATATGAAAGGTGAGCTATGATCATCTCCAGTCCACTACACGAGTACAAATCGGCTGGTGTTTTTTTTCTCCTGTACACACACACACACATGACACACATGATGCATGTCGATTACTTGCACTGCCTGTTGGGGAAGGCCTCGGACCTGACGATCCTGTCGATGAGCCTCCGGAAGCGCTCGGCTCCGGGCCCAGGCCTGAGCACCCAGTCGTTGTCCACGCCCCGGCACGCGGCGTCGGCGCCGCACCAGCCGCCGGGCACGAACGCCACCTCGCCGGCGGTGCCGTTGCCAGTGCCGTTGGCGGGGCGGGGGCGCGGGCGCGCGAGGAGTCCGTCGTCGATGGCGTCGAGCAAGGGGTCGTCCCGCGGGAACTTCCTCGCGAAGGGGGCGCCGCTGGCGAGCATGGCGGGCATGTCGGCGAGCACGAGCGCGTGCGGGTGCTGGCGCGGCGGCACGTCCCACTGGATGTGGTGGAGGTCGTGGTTGGCGACGGTGGGCACGAAGCGCGGCGCGTTGCAGAGCAGCGTCTGGAAGTAGCCCTCCGGGGAGGAGACGAAGTTGGCGTAGTACATGAGCAGGGTGCGCGGCAGGTTGTCCCACCCCCACACCGTGTACTCCACGAAGTCCCGCGTCAGCGCCACCCAGGCGGAGCCCGTGAAGAGCTTGAACGCCGTCGGCAGCTCCCGCTTCGGCGTCACCCAGAAGATGTCCTGCTTCTTGGACCCGTATAGCCCCGGGTCCACGATCATAGGCCGAGCTCGCTGCCCCCTGCAAGCATGAAGAATGGCAACAGTCAGCTTCAGCTACCTTTGCATTTCATCGAACAGTTGAGCTGCAGATGCAGAGAGCTACTCACTCTTTCCAGCCTAAGTTACCCGTGTGTTCGATGAAGTTGACGTTCCTGGGCACCGTCGAGAATACGTGCAGGATGTCTGCCATCAGTCAGTTCAACATTCAATCCGTTGGTACAGAATCGTCAATGAAACTGTGTGTGTGTGTGTGTGTCTATATATATATATATATATATATATATATATATATATATATAATAAGTTAATAACAATGCAAAATGCATAGCCTAGGTGAACCTGTTTGACCGTGTGTCGGTGTGTGTATGCATCAATGCATTTGTGTGTACTCGATCACACGGGCATGGAGGAAGACGATGACATCTGGCATGCATATATGTATATATATTAAATAAAAAATTATACGTATGCATATACGTACCGTCCTGCGTCATGAGCGGGTAATCGGAGGCGGAGAGGTTGATGAACCAGTCCCAGGCGCCGCCGCGGCGGAGGAGGACGGCGCAGGCGTGCAGCGTGTTGGCCACCATCGTGGGGCCGCGGTAGGTGACCATGTTGGGGCGGCGGATGACGTGGACGTTGCCGGCGAGGCGGAAGACGGTGGAGTTGGCGACGCGGGCAGCCAGCTCCAGGCGCTCCGCCACGGGGGCCTCGCGGTCCAGGTGCACCACGTACTGGTTGCGCGGGTGGTACAGCGCGTGCAGCGCGCGCCAGAGACGGTCCAGGTCGCCCTTGGACCCGGAGATGAGGTACGCCAGCCGCGGCACGCCGGCGCCGGGCGGCGGCGTGTCGTTGGCCGGCTCAGCGGCGGCACGTTCTCCCTCCACGAAGTCGGCGGCGCGGGTGGCGGGCAGGAAGGAGAAGCAGGACGACGACGAGGAGATGTAGGACGAGGAGGACGACGTGACGGCGAGCGCGACGGCCAGGAACAGCAGCAGGCTCAGCGCGGCCGACAACGCCCACCGGCTGTCCACCAGCCACGCCGCGCTGCTCGGCAGCTTCGTCGGGGACGCCGCTCCTGCCCCGCCGCCGCGCGGGGTCTTGGCTGACGGGGAGTAATGATGGTCACCCCCGCCCACGCCCCCGCCACCGCCGCGCGGGGAAGCCGACTTGGCCGACCTCGGCGAGTGCTGGTCGCCGCGGCCGTTGCCGTGCATGGCGCCCAACGACGATCTGCCGCCGCTCGGTGCAAGGCGCCACCAGGGCTAGCTAGCGATCGCGCGCGATCGATCTGTTGGGTCGATGGACGGACACTACAGCGCCTGCGGCCGCCGCTGCTGCTGCGTGTCTCACGCGCCGCGCGCGCGCCCTGGACGATGACGATGGTTCTTTCCGGCGATTGACGAGTAGCTCCAGGACCGGTTAAACCTAAAGGAAGGCAGAGACAATCCGAGACCACTTCAACGGATGAACAGCCCGGACACCCACCAACTAACCTGGAGATTGACAGAGAACAACAGACAGGTGCAGGCAATTACTCTGAACGCCTCGTTCATCAACTTGACCTAGAGAGAGACAGACAGAGGTGCCAGGATTTGATGCAGTCTAGGAGCGAGGACGACGACGACAACGACGACGACGATAGATATGGCGTGGAGAGGCGAGCAGGTTTCTCGGAGAAACGGTTGCTGGTTGCTGGTTGCAGGGATGTCGCGAGGGCAAACACGCGATATATAGGTAGGCGTAGGCCTGTGTATGGGAGAGGATAAACAAATGGCAAAGTGGCCAACGCCCGCGGCAACGCGGCGAGCGGTAACGTCCCCGGCGACCCTCCGGTCACGCCCCGCCCCGTCCCTCTCGTGCTCCATCTCTCCCGTACGCAACGCAACCCAGCGTCCCAGCCCGCCATGCCGATGCCATGCATGCACACCGGCCACGCACGCCATACCGTACCCTGCGTTCCCTCTTTCAACGCAGGCACACATTATTCTTGTTGCATATGTCAGCGTCATCAACATCTATATATAGTAGTGGAGCGTGTGATTTGAGAGCACATGAGGCGGAGCATGTGCCTTTTGCCCTCTTGTACATATTTGTATGTGCTTGTACAGTGCCTTTTTAGGCTTCTTTCTTTTTAATACAATAGACAGCTCTCCTATCGGTTCCGTTTTAAAAAATAAAATCTATATATAGTAGTATCTCTATCTCTATCTCTATCTTTATCTCTATCTCTATTTCTACCTCTATAATACACCAGTTAGAATTAATCTACAACCACACAATAAATACCTGCTCAACAATCATGACTTATGCTACATCCACACCTACAAATACACCCAGAAAATATAACACCATCAAAACGAAGACACCAGATCATCTCACGGCATTGGCATTCTCTCTCCTTACTCAACCAAATCCGACAGCCATTGTTCAATGTGTCAGCTACTCCCCCACGGGCGCGTGCCCTCCGTTCACCCCCAACCGCAGTGCCCCGTGCCCAGCAACCAGAGTTCGATCCCTCGGGTGCCTTTTTTTCCTCGAAAAAATGAAGCCCCGCGGCTCCCTGGCGCACCGCGACTCCTCCTCTCCCACACACACGCGAGATGCGACGACTACTCTCCCACGACGTTGCGCCGGGACGGGAGGGCACCGGCCGCCAGCCATTCGTAGCAGCAGGAGGCGTATCCGGTGCCGTAGTTGTCCAAGCCCTCGGTCGCCGAGGAGACCGCATCCGGCCGGTCCTCGGTCTCGCCGCGGTGGCATGCACAGGAGGATGTCGATGGCGTGCGGACACGTGCGCGCGAGGGGAGCCTCCTGGCAGCGGCGGCAAGGCGTCACTAATGCTGGAGCAGGTATTAATCCACCAATTCATGCCTCAGTTCGGAATTTAGGGTTCCAAGTTTGGGGAAAAAATTGGGGATGATGGCGGCGCGGCGGAGGCAGACATCGAGTAAGAGGCAGGTTTGATTTGTTTTGCATGTTATGGTGCTAACTGTAGTTTGGTGGGAGAGTGTCTACGATCGATTCCAGCAGAATTGGTGCCTTCTGATTGCAGCAGTAGAGTTGTTGCGTTCCGATCAGGAGGGTCTGTGATCAAACTAATCTGACAAAGAGACAGTAAAGCTCAGGTACTGACTCGTTTATACCAGTAAATCAAATATACATCAGGAGTAAGTAGCGTATTATTTCTAAACTCTAATCCATAATATGATTACAGAGTCGTCATTTTTTTTCTCTCCGAACCATAGTTTTATGAAAACTCGATTTGGAATTATTTGCAGACAAAGGCTTCGAATTATTCAAAGACAGAGACTTCGAGGCATCTATGATCTCCCGCTGCACCGTACCTCCTTTGTGAGGATCCTACATTCCATCCCCTTTTTTTTAATCATTTGATAATTTGGTGTATGATACTTTTTGTGTCCTTTAGAAAACCATACAAATAGTATTGTAATATTTTTTGAACTATTAATCTATGAGAAATTTTACGGTGCTTGCAAAAAAGAGAGCCATCCATTTAGATAGATCTAATGGTTATAAAATAGAGAGAACTTATACAGAGGAACTTAAATTGTGGGCCGGAACCTAAAATACATGGGTCAGGAACTAGTTTCAAAATAAATTTGAAGGGTAGCAAGGTAATTTTACTGCTCTCTTCCTGCCTCCCTCTCCTAGCGACGGCGCGCTCCGCAACCCCTGGTTCAGAGTTCGACTGTTCTAGACAGAACGACGGCAGCCGAGGCAAGGAACCGGCAGCCGGGGCGCACTGCGGGAAGCCGGCGGGCTCCGGCAGCGGGCGGCAGTCAGAAGGCCAGCAGCACCTCCAATCGGATTCTAGGCGCAGCCGCGCAGGTTGTGTCCAGATGTATGAATCGGCTCCACCGACGGAGCCAGCTTGCTGCTTGCTTGCGTCGTCTCTACACTGCAGGCAGGCTTGCTTCCTGAATGGCTGAATGCATGCCTTTTGCAGATACGGGGAGGTGGTTGGTGGCGAGAAGAGCAGCAGCATACTTGCAGATCGCGCACGAGCAGCAAAGAACTCCTATTCCCCTTGGTTGGATTACGACGGGCGGGCGCCGAGCGCCGGCGAATTAACGGGGCGGCGGGTGGCCGTCGCCGGCGACTTACTTCCTGTTCGTGAGTATCTATTTGTTTGGACGAAGAGAAAAAAAATACTAAACTACCCTTTAGTCTTCCGGGAGAGTTTACGAGAGGAACCGGTCGTTCCTCCCAAGCATAGTAACAAAGTTCTTAATCTATTATGTTATTTAGTACTTGTACATATTAAATTATGAGATAAATTTTGAAATGGATTACTGAATTGCTAAATATGTTTTAGCAAATTGCACATGAAATTTTTTAGATCCGCCACTGTTTGGTAGAGATCATGTCAACTAGCCATCTGTTGAGTCACTGTTTTAGGAATTTGTGAAAGCAGCGGACATCAGCCGTGTTGAATTACATAGTGCGTGATTAGTTGCTTTGGTGGGGGGGGATGGAGAGCCGGTCCAGGATGGTGAGATGCATGCTCAAATCCGTGCACTCGGTCGTGTTTGGTTGTCTTTGCTGTTGGTCCAGTATGAGATGAGATCTTATTTGGTTGCATGCATGGATAAGAGTTTTGAGTGTATGACACATGGGTCCCTGCGCCATGCCTGAATCAGGCCATCCTGTATGGAGAGGGAAGTGGAAATTGAGAAGATGAAGTCGTGCGAGATAGAGGAGGGCAGATGAATGAAAGGATACAGGCGAAAGGTGCGAGGAGGACAACCAAACACGCCGCATGAATGATGTCAGACATCGAAACGGTGCGGGGACGGTCCGATTCGGCCTACCAATCACGCCCATAGTACTCGAGCACTAAAAACTTCGATGACACATATTGCTTTCCACTTGCATCTCAGGTGGCTAAATTGCTAGAAGTTCTACCAAATCGATTGACAACTGATGTGCTGGAGCAACTTCGTCTAAGTAAACAAGCATCGGTATAAAAACTATATTCTAGAATCAATTTCAGCGGCCACTTCTCAAAACTTTATTTTGATTTTATTTATGTATGTACTCATGTGTCAAGGTTGAGCTGGGTTCACGAGCAGGTAACCTCAAACAGATGCTTGTTGATCTCCTGAATGAAATTGCACACTTGATAGATTGAGTGATAACATGACCTATTTATGTCTTGCTATGCATGAGTGTTTTTCGGATTAAACTATGAAAAAAAATATTGCTGTTTGGTTGTTTTTATGTGCATCCCTGATATAAACTGGTGGCGTAGACATGCCTGAACCCTAAACACTCGCAGGTTCCAGGAGCGGACGACATTGGCGGCAAGCAGGCGGCCTCATGGAGGTAGCTCAGTGGAGGAATACACGCCTGAACATGAAACCCTCGCAGGTTATCATCTATGCTTTCGTCCTTAATTTATTCTATACTGAAACTACATAGAGAAGATAGCAATGCGGATGTGGTAGCTGGATAGAGATAGCAACGCAACGTCCTGATATTTGCATCTTTCAGTTTCGTACGGATCCAAATCCAATACATAAATTCTACTGTGGTTAATTAAAAACAAAAAAGGCCATGCCGTGCTCCCTCAGGTGTAAATGACTGAGGACTGTGGGAGGATTTCATCAGAGTCGGGTGGCCATGTCGTGCTCCCTCAGTTGAAAATGACTGTTTTTGCTTTGCCATCTTACAAGTTCAACTGGTTTACTGTTACGTATAGTGTTGATGCGAATTTTTCTTCCGGTTATCTCTCCTGAATTGAAAATGCAGGTCATG
Source organism: Miscanthus lutarioriparius (assembly GCA_904845875.1). Lineage (NCBI taxonomy): Eukaryota > Viridiplantae > Streptophyta > Magnoliopsida > Poales > Poaceae > Miscanthus > Miscanthus lutarioriparius. The sequence continues at coordinate 114,945,189 of CAJGYO010000005.1, read as the reverse complement.
TGGTCAACATTTATTATGCTCATCTAAATCCCCAATAGCGTACTGCTTGAGGTCAAATGGCTACATTAAGAAACAGGGCAGCAGGTAACTTCTTAATTTTCCTGTGCATGTCGCTCTTTATATTTCCATCTTATGATCTGCTCTTTGAATGACGTTCCATTTCCACTTTATGCTTTTAAGGTAATTTGGAGCATACACATCTGGTCAAGGGCTTGGACTACGCTCTACTTGACAAAGTACTGAGTGAAATTGAAAAGAAACCTGATGCAGAGGATGGGAAGGATGCAAAGTCATGGTAATTGCCAGCTTTATGTCATATCATCACAATTTTCCCCTTATATCATGGTAACATTGATTAGGGTTGAAAAAGTCACTTAAGCAGTTTGTATTTCGAATGTTGTAGTATGCCTATAATAGTGACGGCCATGTGCATGTTATTCGGTTACTCACTTGTACAGAAAGCAAGCCAGTACAAAAAAAATTTCCATGATGACTCAATTATATGGACTGAACTTTTTTTTTGTTAGCTCTAAGTTTTGGAGTTTGAGTTGATTTAAGAGATCCAATTTCTTTCCTCTTGATTTTTAGGAGAGTCTTATTTGTGAATAAATTTATTGTTCCTGTAATGTAACTTTCAGTGCTTAGTTCAGGGATATGGAAACAGCTTTGACAAAGCACAATTAGCTAAGTACTTCAAATTTAATAGAATTAATTTTGACTTAATATGACTCATAGCGTTAGCACGGGCAATATACTAGTAATGTTAAGAAGGTTGGAATATAACACGTAATATCCTGTTAGCATGGACAATATACTAGTAATGTTAAAGAAGGTTGGAATATAACACGTAATGTCCGGTAAGTCTTCAGCAGCAACTGCAGAAGTGGCCTAATAATGTTCGCTGCTAATGATGGGCCATGGAATTGCACAGTAGTATGCTTGTTCGGTTGGATATGCAGGCCCAATCCAGAACTGGTTGGTTGCCCGGCCGGTACCGGTGCTGACTGCTGCTGCTCGAGGCTGGAGCTTGCATTGCATGAGTGTCACGTGACAGTGACACATGCCTAGTTACTAAAAATAATGATTCTATAATAACGATTTTAAATTTTTTATAATTTAGTTGATTACGTTGATTCTAGAGACTCCCTTTCGCTCCAAAGTAAGACGTTATTATTGCGAGTGAAAAGTAGTCGGTGCAAAATGACCGATGTGTATTGATGATGAAATATGTACAAATATATATTACAAGTCAAAGGATAGTTGCCTGTTGGTCAAAAGGTGTCTCTACGGGATCTAAAAGATGTCTCTATAGGAACCGTCATTAGCAATTGCTAATGACAGGATTAACTAATTAATTAACTAATTGATCACAAAATTATTAATCTTAACACCCCCTTGATCAATTGGTTCCTATAGACGTTTATGTTTGTTCATCAGTCATCATCTTGAAGCTTTGGAAAACCCTATGGTAAAAAATCAAAGTATACCGATATACCAGGCAAAACTCCTTAAAACCCAGTGGGAAAAATAAGAAGAAACACCATGATATATATGTTACTTCCAATGTTAATAGACCCTTTAGATGTCCCTAAAGATATAGTCTAAAAACAATTTGATCAAAAGATCAATATGTCATAAATATTATCTTCGAAAAACCTCTGTGAGAAAAAATAGATAACATGACATTTACTATGTGTTAACATTACCTCGTTAAAAACTTTATGCAAAAAACTCCAGAAGAGTAAAACTCATATAAAGGAAAAAGAGTGTAATGTGATATTTGAAACAGGTTATATTTAGAGGGATTCTCCCCCTGATTCTTACAAATCTCTAAGTCTTCTCGTACCAATGCCCTCAACACATTTGCGAAATGCGGAGTATGGTAGAGATTTTATGAATAAATCTGCTAGATTATCACATGACTTAGTTTGCAAGTTTTCAATTTCTCCATTCTTTTGGAGCTCATGGGATATAATAACTTGGGAATAATATGCTTAGTCATATTACTCTTAATATAACCTAATTCCATTTGTGTAACACATGCCGAATTATCCTCAAAGATAATCGTTGGTGTCTCAAGTGCACCAATACCACATGATTGTATTATGTGGTTTATTATTCTGCAAAGCCATACGCATTCATGTGATGCTTCATATAAAGCAATTATTTCAGAATGATTGGTGGAAGTGGACACCAAAGTCTGCTTTGAAGACTTCCAAGATATTGCTGTTCCACCTTGCAAGAATACAAAGCCTGTTTATGATTTGCCATTGTGGGGATCTGATAAATAACCAGCATCTATATATCCTAATAAAATTGGATCTTGATTTTTACTATAGAATAATCCAAGATCTTTAGTGCCATTGAGATATCTTAAAACGGTTTTAACTCCTACCCATTGACGTTTGGTAGGTTCAACACTATATCTTGCTAGCAAATTTACTGCGAATGCAATATCCAGCAGGGTGCTATCAGCAAGATACATTAGTGTTCCAACGGCACTAAGATATGGGACATGTGGTCCCAATATCTCTTCTTCTCGTGGTCTAAAAGGATCCTTTTCAACATCTAAGGATCTCACTACCATTGGGGTTTTTGTTGGATATGACTTGTCCATATTGAATTTCTCCAATACTTTCTGGACATAGGCAGCTTGGTATACAAATATACCAGAACATAAATGCTCAAGTTGAAAACCCAAGCAAAATTTGGTTTGACCCAAATCTTTCATTTCAAACTCTGTCTTTAAATGATGACGTGCTTCATTAATATCGGGTTCGCTGCTAATGATATTGAGATCATCAACGTATACCGATATGATACAAAATCCTATTAATGATTTTTTAATGAAGACACACGGGCACTCATCATTATTTGTGTACCCCTTCAACTTAAGGAATTCACTTAACCGATTGTACCACGTTCGACTTCTGCAACTTGACGAATACATGTTGCGATTTGCCTTGGGATTCGATATATTGATTCCATTAGGAACTTTCATGTATATATTAGAATCCAATGACCCATATAAATATGCTGTCACTACATCCATCAACTGCATAGATAGACGATTTTGTACTACCAATGATATTAAGTATCGAAACGTTATTTCGCTCATTACCGGAGAGTAAGTTTCATTGAAATCAACGCCAGGTCTTTGCGTAAAACTTTGTGCCACAAGCCTTACTTTATATCTCACCACTTTGTTGTTTTCGTTCCTTTTATGGATGAAAACCCATTTGTATCCCACAGGGAAGATGCCAAGGGTTGTTGGCATTACAGCCGAAAATACTTCCCTTTTATAAAGCGAGGCAATCTCTGTTTCAATTGCTACCTTCCACTTATCCCAGTCCGAGTGTTTCTTGCACTCAGTCATAGACTTAGGATCTGAATCAGTTTGAAGAATATTTGCAATTTGTTCATAGAAATAAACGTCGACTATTATGGATTTACGATCATAAGACTCTCCAGTCTCTATGAAATTTATAGCAATTTCGTCTACCCTTAAAGATTCATCATGACTTCCCGAAACAATGGATCTAGGGTCTTCCGATGTTTCAGTCTCAGTGTTTATGCGCATAACTAAGCTAGATTGTGGATCACTTCTATCCATAGGACATTGTATGTCCTCTAGGTGTCTTTCAACCAAAGGTTGAGATGCATTTTCAGTCTTCTTTTGCTTGCCAGCAATCACATCTTGCCTCTTGGAAGTGCTTCTCCCCATCTTTTTGCCAATTTAGGGGTGAGTGGTTTTATTAGGTACCTTCACTCTTTCAGTGCACATTCCTTGCAGGATGGAGAGACTTTGTAACACCTTTATAATCAAAGAAAGCGTCTGGCAGATTGTTTGCAATATTTTACAAATTAATAATTCTTTGAACTTGTAGTTCAGTTTCTGTAGTACGTGGATCAGAAAATGGAATGCCTTCTGCATTCTAATCAATTTCCTAGCATTCCTTTTGGTACAATTCTCCTCCTAATGCTAGGAAATGATCCTCATTAAAAATATAATCAGCGAACCGGGCTGTAAATAGATCCCCTGTTAAAGGTTCTAAGTACTTAATGATCGATGGAGATGAATATCCCACATAGATCCCTAGTTTCCTGTGAGGACCCATCGATGTCCGCTGAGGTGGTGAGATGGGTACGTATACTGTACAGCCAAACTTACACAAATGGGAAATACTCGGAGGATTCCCACGTACTAACTGCAAAGGGGATGTTTCGTGATATGCAGTTGGTCTTAGTTGGATCAGGTCGGCAGCATGCAGAACTGCATGACCCCAACACGACGTAGGCAATTTGCAATTCATCAACAAAGGTCTTACAATGAGCTTGATTCTTTTAATCAACGATTTAGCCAAACCATTTTAAATATGTACATACGGAACAGAATGCTGAACATGAATTCCTAATGCCATACAATAATCATTAAAAGCTCGGAACGAGAATTTAGCAGCATTGTCCATTCAGATAGATTGAATCTGATGTTCAGGATAATGTGCCTTCAACTTAATAAGTTGGGCCATTATTTTGGTAAAAGCATGGTTGCGTGTCGATAAAAGAGACACATGAGACCATCTAGTAGATGCGTCTATCAATACCATGAATGTAACACCCTAAAATTTGTATCATTTAAAAATAGGTTAATTTGATTTATTTATGTATTTATGTGAGCACTAAAACTTAGAGAAATAATAACTTTTGTTAAATTAAAATCACCTATAAGGTCTAGCTATATGTTTGTGCATTTATGCTGATGCATATTTTTTTGTGATGCTTGGGTTTGATCAAAATAGCAAAAGAATTTAAATTTGAGTTGAATTTGGTTTTGAAAATGTGTTTAAGAAAAAGAAAAGGAATTCCTTTTCCCCTTTCTCCCTCTCTCGGCCATGGAAACCGCCGTGCCGTCTTTCTTCACCGGCCGGCAGTCTCTCTCCCTCCCTAGGTTATAATTGAGCCGTTCAAATTAGATCCAACCGTCCAGATCATGGCATACCCTTTCGGCTATTACTTTTGCATATGAGCCCCTTCAGTTTGCTGATTTTAAACCCATAGTCTACTCTAGATTCACAATCCCAATTTTGATTTATTTTAATTTGAATTAAAATCCACTTAATTATAGTTTTGCCACTAGCTTTATTTAAGCTATAACTTCTTTGTTTTAACTCCGTTTTGATCTGTTCAAGTTGCGTTAGATTTGTAATTACGTAATCTACATGTTCATACCACTATTAAATATGTTCTCAACTTTTGAAATTCAAGATTAGTTTTAATCTATTATTTTATTAAAGGAAATCTTGTTTAATTCATAACTTCTTTGTTATAGCTCTGATTTTTGTGATCTTCGCGTCTGTGTGTTCATAGCGAGACGTAGATTTGTTTTTATAAACTTTTCATCTTGATTCTATGCTGTTGGTGTAATATTCTAATCTATAGCCTTTGTTTGCTATGCATGATTGCTTCTGGATGATTGTATGTTGTTGTGTTGATCGAGTATAGACGGTGAGCAATTCGTGGGTGATCAAGAGTACTACTTTGACGAGCAGGATCAACAGGAACACTTTGATCAAGGCAAGTATAGCATGGGACTATCTTTGTTTCCTATTAACCTTAATATGTTTAATTCATATATGCATGTGTCACCTTGATAAGGATTTCCTAGAATTGTACTGATAACTTGACTCCTATGGGATATTGCATTGGGTAGCTAATGCTAGTGCTCAACGAAACCATGATCTTATAACTTAACTAATGGTATATGCAATAAACATTAAAATATAACTTTTTAGCAACTTGATAAAAGGGGGCTGGAGTATTTAGCTACTTTCTAAATGCTTCAGATTCATCTCCCTAAGGACTTATCTGTAAGTGATCATCCGGGACTTATAGTACAACTATGAGGGCCACATGGCTCTATCTTTAGTCAAGTATGAGAACCTTTTCTAGCTTGTTAGTGGTTACCTTCATGACGCAAAGGGGCTTGCCGAATCGGGTATAGTGCGGCCTCTGTCTTTATGTGTATGTGCCATTTAGAAGGGGAGTTCTACATCTGTTTGCCAATTGAAAACCGTGCGGCCCTAACTTGTTAGATGAATCTTTGAAATGCTTCATAGTGTACCCTGCCTGCTCACCTTGGTAGTGTTTTGGGGACTTGCAAACCCTGGGCAAATGGGAAACACGACTTATAGTGAAAGTGTACAACCTCTACAGAGTATAAAACTAGTATATCCGTCATGCTCACGGTCACGAGCGGTCTTGGAACCCTTATGGAATAGATGATCACTACTAATTATTTGTTTATGCTATTCATTAATCATGTTTACATTGATCATGTGTTTACTACAGGATTATGACAATTTGATGCTACTCATATGCTAAAATTGTGACAAATAAAAGCTAAATGTAGTCAAACCCGAGTCAAGCTTTTTGAGCCTCGTGAACCCCATGTTACACTTGTTGAGTATGAGATGTACTTACGCTTGTTTATTTTTATTATTTAGATAAAAATCCTAGATGGGCAACATATTACTATGGTAATGATGACTTCCTTGAGGATTACTAGTCTTGTGGTCAACCAGTTGACGTCCCTGTGCTGTGGAGCTTCCGCGAGAGAGTTATCTTTATATTTTTGCTATATTTATGTGAAGACTATGTGATAATATTCGTGATGTAATAAACACTTATGATGATACTTTCTATAAATTATCGGCTTATGTGTGCGATTGATCTCTGGGCGCACATAAGATTATGCATCCTATTTTATCCTTAAAATTGGGTGTGATAAATTGGTATCAGGGTCGTGTTGACTGTAGGACGCAAGCCTAGTTAGTAATGGTCGTTTTAGCCTCTTTTGCTTCACTCATTTCATGCTTACTACATCACTCATGTTATTTGCTAAATTTTATGCTTCTTTCGCCTCACTCTGTTATGAAAATTATTACTTCTATTCTAACTAAATCTAACTCTGTAGATGTCTCGTGCCAATAAGACCGCTCGCATCAGCATCGGAGGCTACTACCTGCCTCGTGCCTTGTATGAGCCCATGGAGCCACGTGAGGAGGAGATCGTGGTGGTTGAGGATGTGTTGGAAGATGAAGATGAGGAACCTCAGGAGCAGGAAGTTGACTCACCAGCACCTTCGCCTGTGCCACTCTAGGAAGAGCCAGAAGTTGAGGAAGATGTTGTGGAGGTCATTGAAGTGGAGGATGAAAAGGAGGAGGACGCCACTCAAGAAGATGTGCCGCCCCAGCCATGGGGTAGACTACGAAGACCAATGACAAGCCAGGGTGTGACTGCTCCACTTCGCACCACCGACTTTTGGGGATCCTTTTGGCCTACTACGCTGATTGGGCACAACTATGGAGTATGTCTGCAACGAGTATACACTCCCCTAGAGGACACTTATTGGAAGACTAGTGTGTGCATCTACATCAGGGATGAAGAGAAGGAAGCATATCAGCTGGACTTGAATTATACCCATTGGGCTCATTGTGCCACCATAGAAGATAGCATAGAAGACACAACCTTTGAAGCCTGCATGGGTCTCTATGGCCGCGCGCTTTGATGATATGAAGGAGGATCAATATCGATTCCTCCCTCACCAACACCCTGAATTGGAATGGGCAATAATGGACCCTGAAGGCATGGATCCAACTACTCAAGTGATGGTAAACTTTGCCTGTGAGTTAGTAGAGAAGAATCGACGGTTGGAAGATCAGTTGAAGGCACAAGGGAGGTCTCTCAAGAGGTGCCAACGAGTAATAGATGACCAAAGGGTGTGCCTCAACCTGCCAAGGATTTATGAGAAGCTTCCCCATAAATATCGCCAATAGGTGTTGGAGTTCCTTTCTATGTAATAAGACGTTAGTAGCGCGGGTCAAGTTGAGTCAAGTCTAGTCTAGTAGTGTGGTGTGAACTTGGTGTGTCTAGTTGATTTATTATTATGTTTATGTGTGAGTTAGATTTTTGTAATGAGTGCTGGGACTTTGTGAGCATGTTTGCAAGTTCCATAGTTAAGAATATTAATGTTAATTTAATGAATGAATAGTTGGGTTTGGTTTATCCTGTTCTCTCGGTTCTGTTTTTCAGAGCAGTCTGCCTTTATCTCGATGCCCATTTAAATCTGCTCGACCAAAAGTATGAAATTTTTATGAGACTAACTGGACTTAAGTATCTTTCAAATGCCGCTGGAATCACCCTTTTATTTGATCTGGTTCGAGAGATATAATTGTTTTAAGTTGAAGTTTCTACACAGGCTGAAATCTAGAATAGTTTCGGTTGTGTCCTATTTTTTATTTACATAACGACAGAATCTGGGCCTATGATCTAAATTAAAGTTGTATATAATTTCTTAAGATTTCCAACCATATAAAGAACGCCTCTTTTGGATATCTGAAACTCAAGATATGACTGTTTTACTGAGCTGCTGATGTTTGAAGTCATCCAGAAAATTTTTAGAATATATTCTCTATCTCTATAAGTGTCTGTAACTTGGAAATCTCTAAATTTTGAATATTTGTGTTGGATGACAGATGGCCGGATGAGAAAGAGGTAGGGGTCGCTGAGGTGTTCCCCCAAATCCACCACCACCACCACCTACTATTGAGCAGCTTTTGGTGGTGCAGACATAGGTTATGCAAGCTCTGGTGCAGAATCAGCCAATTGGTGGGGCACCACGTGATAAGCGTGGTGAATTCTTGGAGGTCTATCCCCCAGTGTTTTCTCATGCTACCGATCCACTGGAAGCAGATGATTGGCCTCGCATAGTGGAAAAGCAACTCAACATCATGTAGTGCGACGACCAGCAGAAGGTGTTGTTCGTGTTAGGACAGCTTTAGGGAGAAGCTCAGGACTGGTGGGAGACATTTGAGTATGGATGTCCCAATAATGCTCCTGCTATCACCTGGCAGGAATTTAGAGAGAATTTTAGATCCTACCACATACTTGAAGGATTGATAGAGCTGAAGTAGGAGGAATTCAGAGCTTTGAAGTAGGGGTTTATGTCTGTAGCTGAGTATCATGATAAATTCACTCAGTTGTCACGGTATGCTCCGAATGAGGTGTCTGATGATGCTGATAAGCAGTGTTGCTTTCTTAAGGGTCTATATGATGGTCTCCAACTCTAACTTATGTCCAATACATACCTCAATTTCTAGATGCTTGTGAACTGCGCTATTGTGATTGACAATAAGCGCAAGGAGATAGAGGCTAAGAAGAGAAGGCTTTAGGGACAGGCCTCTGGAAGCAAATACTCGCTCACACACCAACCCTTAGCAAGGCTTTCGACAGAGGTACTAGGGCCACCTAATCAGTGGAATCATGATCAGTACCCTCAGACGGACGGACAAACTAAAAGGACGAACCAGATTTTAGAGGCATGTTGAGAGCTTGTGCATTGTAGTACGATACAAGTTGAGACAAGAGCTTGCCTTATACGAAGTTCTCATATAACAACAGTCACCAGAAAAGTCTCAAGATGGCACCTTTCGAGGCTTTTTATGGACGGAAGTGTAGAACTCCGTTATTTTAGAATCAAACGAGAGAAACTCAAGTATTCAGACCGGATGTTCTAAGAGACGCAGAGAAGCAAGTACAGATGATTAGAGACAACTTGAAAGTGGCATAGTCTCGACAAAAGAGTTATGCTGACACTCGGAGAAGAGAATTGGTCTTTGAGGTAGGGGATTATGTCTACCTAAAAGTATCACCAATGAGAAGTGTGAGAAGGTTCAATATGAAAGAAAAGTTAGCACCAAGGTATATTGGGTCATTCAAGATTCTAGAGAGACGTGGTGAAGTGGCTTATCGGTTGGAATTGCCTGAGAGTTTGTCAGGTGTGCATGATGTGTTCCATGTGTCTCAATTAAAGAAGTGTTTGCGTGTACCTGAGGAGCAGATACCATTAGAGGAGCTTACTGTTAAGAAAGATCTCACCTATGAGGAGTTTCCGGTAAGGATCTTGGAGACGGCAGAAAGGGTTACAAGGAGTCAAATTATAAAAATGTGTAAGGTTCAGTGGAATCGGTATACAGAGGATGAGGCTACTTGGGAAAGAGAAGAGGATTTGAGGAAAACATACCCGTACCTTTTTGAGTAAGCATCATCCGAATCTCGAGGACGAGATTCATTTTAAGGGGGGTAGAATTGTAACACCCTAAAATTTGCATCATTTAAAAATAGGTTAATTTGATTTATTTATGTATTTATTTAAGCACTAAAACATAGAGAAATAATAACTTTTGTTAAATTAAAATCAACTATAAGGTCTAGCTATATGTTTGTGCATTCATGCTGATGCATGTTTATTTTTGTGATGCTTGGGTTTGATCAAAACTGCAAAAAGATTTAAATTTGAGTTGAATTTGGTTTTGAAAATGTGTTTAGGAAAAAGAAAAGGAATTCCTTTTTTGTCTTTCTCCCTCTCTCGGCTTTTGGCCTGCTCGGTCTTTTTCCCTCCCCGTAGGCAGCCGCTGGCCTGCTCCCTCCTCGCCCGTTTTCCTTCCACATGCCAAGCTCCCGCTCTTGGGCCGGCCTAGCAGCAGTGCGGGCGCCACTCCTCTCTCTCTTGGCGCTAATAGCTCGACCCCGCGCTTGGAGTCGATGACACCTTAGGCCCATGTGTAGTCGTGTCTTTCTCCTCTTGTATGCGAGCTGGACTCGCCTGGGGATGGAAATCCACCGCTGAGCCTGATTCCTTAGCATGCACACCACGCTCCAAGCCCCCATAAATGGCGCCCCTGTGTCCGCCGCCTCCCTACCGAACCCTAGAGCAAGCCGCTGCCCTTGCCTTGAGCTCGCAGCAGCTGCAACCCTAAGCACCACCGCCGAGCTCGCTTTGCTGTTCCTCCACTTCAACATCGCCGTAAGCCCTTCGCCGAGTTTTGCGTCGAGTTTTCGAAGTCACCAAGGTCATCGCCTCTCTTTTTTCTAGTTTTGGTTCGCTCACCTCGCGTCGCCGACGTCTGCAGGAGATCCGCCGCCGCCGTTCTGAGCCGCTCATCATCTTCGATCCATCCCCGCCTTCATTTTCGATCTTGGTGAGTTCACCGTTCCCTCCTCTTTCGTACCGGTCCCGAGTCAAACCGTGGCCTGTACCGTTGAATCATCGAACGCCAGCGAGGTATTCTCACCGCCGGCCATGGAAACCGCCGCGCCAGCTTTCTTCACCGACCGACAATCTCTCTCTCCCTCCCCAGGTTCTAATATGAACCGTTCAAATTAGATCCAACCGTCTAGATCACGGCATACCCTTTTGGCTGTTACTTTTGCATTTGAGCCCCTCCAGTTTGCTGATTTTAAACCCACAGTCCACTCCAGATTCACAATCCTAATTTTAATTCATTTTAATTCGAATTAAAATCCACTTAATTACAGTTTTGCCACTAGTTTTATTTAATCTATAACTTCTTCGTTTTACCTGAATGGCCCCGACAATGGTTGGATCTGACTAGAAATATCTCCTTGAATTCTTTCAATGAATTTGAGTGGTTCAGCTTGAATTTTGAAGTATGATGGTCTTAAAATTAATTTCCCAGTTGAACAAGCAGTACAACAAAAATATGTATTTTGAGGAAATTTGCATTTTCCATATCATGACCAATAGAATTGTCGATAATTTTCTTCATCATGCCAGTTTTGGAATGTATCGACATCTTAGAAAATTATCTTATAAGCAACATGTTCTATGGGCTTTATGTATGTAAAGTACAATCTAGTTTGGAGTGAAGAAATATTTTCACAGATTTGTTTGCCATATCCAGTAAGTTTGGTAAAGAGAAGGAATTCCTCTTTATTATCCATATGTGTTTTCACATGGAAACCATTCTTACGGACATCTCTAAAACTTAGAAGGGTATGAGTCGAGTCAGGATACAACAATGCATCCTCCATCGTAATTTGTGTACCCATAGGGAGAGTAATAGTGGATCTTCCTGAACCAACTATTAACGCATCGCGACCAGCAATGATCATAATATTTCCTTCTCTTTTCTTAAGAGTTCCAAAATATTTCATCTCTCTAACTATGGAGTTTGTGGTACATGAGTCCACAAGGCATAATTCTTCCTCCTTTTGATTGAGATCAACAGACATCTATATGTAAAACAAATGTAACTAAAATACTCAAATGTAACATATAGAATTATGCATACAATATATTGAATATCAAGTACAATAGTATGGTATTACAATATCTATGAGTTGATACAACTTAACAACAATATAAAGAAGTTTGTACAAATATCAAGCACACTAAATAATACAACCCAAAACAACTATATGTTTGTGTGACTTAAACTATTACAACATTTATCAAGTGAGATATCAAATGTTGGACCGAGGTTACTCCAAATCTCTAAACATGTCTCTATAACCAAAGTCTAGGAGAATGTTGTCTGTCGATGGAAGGTTTTCTTCAATGTTAAGAGAATTGTTGTTCACTTGTTCTTTAGGGGCCTGATTGGAACAACCATCTTTTGGGACAGCCTCAGATGCAAGATTGACATGTGTCTCATATCTTATGTGTCTCCTGCTGGCTTAACCTCTTTTAAGGACTTTTGGTACAAAGCAGCCAAATGCTTAGGTGCATGGCAATTCTTGGCAAAATGCAAAAAATCTCCACATCTATGACACTTATTGTCATTTTTTGATTTCACATTGTCCCTCTTCCACTTGTTTGAATTAGGCCTTTGTCTCCTATTGTGTTTGCATTTATCAGTTTTGTTCTTTGGAAAAGATCCATTGGACTTATTCCTAGTAGTTTTCTATATGTTGTGAACCTCAGGCAAAGGCGCCAAACTAATAGGGCGCTTATGATGATTCTTTAGAAGAAGTTCATAATGTTTTTCTACCTGAGTCAATGTATAAATAAGCTCGGTGAAAGGATCAAGATGCCCAAGAGGGGGGGTGAATTGGGCTAATTCTAAATTTCTTCGCAATAAACAAGTCCTATGGTTAGCCCAATTAACCCCTTGTGCTTAGAGAAGTGTTTCTATTAATCTAACGCACAAAAGTTTAGCAACCTAGTTCCAATCCTACTCTAGCATAGCAATTCTAGGATTGTAAATGACAAGAATTGAAATGCTCAAAGTAAATGCTCAAAGTAAAGAGAGGAGAGGAAACACGGCGATGTTTTGCCTAGGTATCGGAGAGTCACCACTCTCCACTAGTCCTCGTTGGAGCACCACAAGGGTGTAGCTCCCCCTTAATCCGCGCAAGGATCAAGTGCTCTCTACGGATTGATTCTTCGACACTCCATCGCGGTGAATCACCCACAACCGCTCACAACTTGAGTTGGGTCATCCACAAGCTCTCCGGATGATCACCAAGCTCTCCAATCACCACCAGGCCGTCTAAGTGATGGCGATCACCAAGAGTAACAAGCACGAACTCTCATTTGACCACGACAAGCCTAGGGAGAAGGGTGGATGCACACTTTGCTACTCTTGATCTCACTAATGAGGGTTATCTTTGGGATTCTCAAATCTCAATCACCTCACTAGGACCTTGCTCTTCTTGGCACTCTCTAAGGTGTGTTTCAAATTGTTGAAATGAGCAAAAGTCACTCCACACAGAGTGGAGCATCTATTTATAAGACAGACCTAAAAACGAACCGTTACGTGTTTTCTACAGGGCTGACCGGATGCTCCGGTCAGTTCAACTCCAAGACACTGAGTGTTTAAGTGTTGACCGAACGCATTTGGCGAGGTCCGATCACCACTGACCAGACGCGTCCGGTCACAAATATCCCTCACTGGAACCTTACTGTACTCGATCGGATGCTGAACCCCTAGGGTCCGGTCAGTACTGACTGGACGCGTCTGGTCGCAGAATTCCTTCTCTAGAACCTTACTGGAGTCGATCGGACGCTGGTCCTCAGCGTCCGGTCACTCGACCACTCAGCGTTCGGTCACGCCAGACGCAATCTCCTTGGTCAAATGAACTGACCGGACCCTGCGACAGTAGTCCCCGGTCAAGACCGAGCCAACGTCTCGGTCAAGATTTGACCCTCCATTCACTTCCAACTCTCGATCATACGTGAATAAAGTTTGCTCCAAAGGATCTAAGGACTTTGTTGGAGCTACCTAGTGCTAGACTTAGCAAGTGTGCACCACACCTAACTCACTAGACTCACCTAGGTCAAGCTACCCATCCATACCCCCTTTAATAGTACGGCCAAAGGAAAAACAAAGTCCTAAACTACTCTAAGTGTCTCTCCAACTCTAATCGACACTTAGAACTAGTCATCCTTAACCTTGTCGTCCATCCTTGAAAATCGAAACGATTTCCATCATAGGGGCATGACATCCATGATTGCCCAATCGATCTCCATTACCATGACCTAACTTAATTGCCTCTGCAAAACACACGTTAGTCATAGTAATCTTGTATTGTCATTAATCACCGAAACCCAACAAGGGGCCTAGATGCTTTCAATCTCCCCTTTTTGGTGATTGATGACAATACCACCTCGAGTATGTGAAAGAGTTGAGGTTTTTATCATGCTTGGATCATATAAGCTTTTGTCAATAAGAACGAAAGAGTTAGGCAAGCTTGTATGATCCAAGCCAACATAATGTACTCAAAAGATATTAAATAAGCATGAGTACAATAAGAAGGGCTCATTTGCATCGGAGTAAAAACACGGAAGCAAAGACAAATAAGCATAGCACAAGTGACATGACATATAAATAATTCAAAGTAGAGAGCACACATGTCATATATCACGATCACATAGATATCACTATCACATATATATAGTTTGATGCATGAAAACAAAAACACACGATGAATGCATAATAGTGTATCACACATAAAAACTCCAAATGTAGTATATAAGCTAATTATATAACTTAGCTCCCCTAAATACATCGCTCCCTTGAGTCTACATACTCGAACCCTCTCCCCCTTTAACGTCAAACACCAAAACCTAAGGGCTGGTCGGCGGGCTACAAATGACGAGAAGTCATTGCTGAAGTATGAGGAGCAAGCTAGAATCAAGGGCAGCATCATCATATCTCGACCCTAAGCTCAGGCCGATCGACCCTCTGTGGTGGGAGCATCATCAAGTGGTTTGGTTTGAGTGGGGCAGGTCTACCTGTGATGCTCTTTGGTATGTCTGCCGAGGGATCTCAAGATGCGATAGAAGAAGGAAGCCTCTCGAGTAGTCACGGCGCGACAGAGCTGCTGTAGAAGGACCAGGGCATGCATATGTGGCGGTGTAGGCATCCTGTCAACTCGCCGAAAGATGCTCCAAGACTCCTGAGAGGCCGACGTGTCGGGCACAAATAGCGAGGATGACTGATCCGGTATGAAGCCCGTCTGAAATGGTGTGAACTGCGGGGCTACCACTGGCGAGGATAATCACTGGGACACCTGTATTGGGGGAGAAGCAAACTGAGCTAGAGGCTATCCCTGACTCTGAAGCCCACTGGGCTATACTGCTGGAGTCATCATAGTGGTGGCAGGTTGAGCAAGCTGGGGTGAAGGCTGTGGCTGTGGAGCCCCAAGTGCTGTTACTACATGCTGCATAAATCCCATAAGCTCTGCTGCATAAGTAACTACTGCTGATGCATCTGCTGCCGCTTCTTCTTTGGAGGACCTGCACTGCACTGGAACTCATCTGACGAGCCTAAAAGCTGCGAGGTTGGTAGCGTCTCTCCCCGAGCTGTGCGTGCCTAATCCTGCTGCATCCTCTCAAGAATAGCAATGAGAGCGGGGTCCGTCTGCGGTGCAGGTGGAGCTAAGCTGGAACTGCCGGCCTCTGCATCATGTCTGCGTGGAGGCATCTGAGGAATAGGCTGGTAGTCATCGTCTGAGCTATCACTAGGCTCGCTCACCTCCTGCTGTGTCTCAAGCTGCTCCTGCTCCTCAGTAGCGGCTATGCCTCTAATAATCTCGTCCTGCTGAGCTGCGGACTCTAGTACATCTGGACGACGGTGAGGCTGAGTGGGTGCCTGTGGGGTGCTATGCCTGATCCTCTGTGACATGTTATAAGTTGGAAACTCTGTGGTGGCACCTCTGTACTCTACAACCATCTCTGGTGTCCTAATGTGCACAGCCTTGAGCATAAGGAATGTGATCCAATGTGCATAAGTAAGCTGCCTGCGACCCTTGAAGCCCTCAGCTATCGTGTCCTCCATCTCAGACAGAATAAGATCCCAAACATCAAACACTGTCTGCTGCATTAGGGCGTTGAGAAGCCATAGCTAGATATGTGTCAGGCCCTCCATGTATCCCAACCTGGGAAGCAGTGTCCTCCTCATAATAGCCTCTAGAACTCGAGCAGTCGGAGTAAGATCACTGGGGTTCCTGTGAGAGCCCTCGCCAAAAGGCTCCTTGAAGCAGTGTCGCACAAGATCTGTAGGGGGCACCAAACCACCATGAGGACGCCTAGGAGGCTCTGTCTGTCCATAACATACCTCATGTAACTTGATAGGCTGCTCCTGTAGCCTCAGTATCTCCCTAGCCCTCTGACTCATCATCCTGTAGTCTCTGCCTCTGAATGCAAAGTGTATAAAATTATGATGCGGGTCAACAAAGAGGGAAGCATAGAACTGACGAACCCATGAAGGAACATATAGTCCTGTCCGTCCAATCAAATCTGACAGCCCCGGCAGATATGTAAGCTAGGGGCGAATATGCTCTCCAGCTGCTGCTACTATAGCCTCAATGCTACAGACTCTCTGAGACCTAAAGACTGCTCCACTATTCAGATAGGCATTATAGAAATCCTCCTGCAGTGGCGTGTAGAAACCCTCTGCTACTCTCTCATCCCTCCTCGGAGGAAACCACACCTCAAACTCTATAAACCTCAGCTGCCTAACCTGCTTGGCCATGGCGGCCCTCAAGTCAAGATGGGTCACTGGAGGCGGACCCTGTGGTCTAGGCGGTGGACGTGATCCCCTCTGCTGTGTCGGCGGCCTCGGTGAGACTAGAACACGGGTACGACTAGAGCGGCGTAGCTGGGGCTATGGTGCCTGCTCTGTCTCCTCGGCCTCCTTGGCCAGCTCACCCTCCTGAGTCTGCTCTGCTGTCTAGAGCTGCTGCTGTGAAGCCCCCTGAGGCTGACCCTCATCAATAGAATAATGTTGTCCTGCAACAGTGATAGTCCTAGGTGGACTACCAAGAAGGCGCTCAACTAGCTCTATCCTAGCCCTCGATGAAGGCGCGGATCTGCAATCACAACCCCACTGACGAGCACCTCCTCTCTTGGCATGCTCTGCGGCCTCTACAACTGCTGCTGCTTGAGCTGTCTCTGCATCTGGGTACTTCCTCTTCTTGGATGCAATCTTCTTTATCACCTTACCTTTTGGATCTGCAGGCAGGCGAGGCGGGGGCCTCCGATCATCATCTCCAGGACCACCTCCAACATTCTTGGTGCGAGCCATCTGATCTGACAAGAAAAAACTGCCGCAGACAAGATCAACTGTCCACTGACACTTTCGAGGCTTGGCCTCGATCCGTACTCGCGAGTTTGGCCCCGAGTTGACTGACAACTGCCACACGATCTCAACGGCACCGACTCGCTGCACGATGGAATAGATAGATATACAAATAAATACAATATATCTAATAGATACGAAACCCTAGGAAGCAAACAATGTAGGTACAAAATTGAAGCGACTGGCATGCTACCTGATGAACCGGCGATCCGAGAAGAGAAGAGACGTCACGCGGGGGAACCTCGGAACCGGTTAGGGTTAGGGTTCGCGAAGCATGATGTGAATCGGTGAAATCAACTGCGAGGATTGCAGTGCAAGGTCACGGTGATGCTAGGCTACTAGAGTACGAGCAGGGCGCAAGAGCTCGGGCAGGTGCTGGCGGCGCAGGATAGCGGTGGCGCGCGGCTACGGTGGCGTGAGGTCACGGTGGCGCGCGGCTGCAGTGGCGTGAGGTCGCGGTGGCGCGCGGCGTGGAGCTGGGAAGACTCGGCGATTGGAGCACAGCGGCGCAGGGTTAGGTCAACGGCGCGGGGTAAATCAGGTTATATGAGGGTCCCCAACGCGACAAAAAAAGAAACGGATTAAGAGTCCTAAAGCCGCATGAGATCTACTAACCGGACGCTCCGGTGGTAGCGACCGGACGCTACCACCCAGCGTCCGGTCGATTCCAGTAAGGTCCAAAACCCCTGGAATCGCGACCGGACACGTCCAGTGGACACCGACCGGACGTAGCCAGAGTCCGGTCAACACAGCCTGATTCTTCTCCAAACGACCGGACGCTAAGACGACTTCTGACCGGACACAGAAAGGCAGAGTCCGATCACTCTTTTCCAGCAAATCTTCAAAGATCATTCACGCTGCCTGTTCCCAATCAAGTCCCAACTTGAATAAGACTCAAATAAACACCAATTGGGACTGATGTGAGTGACCTCTCTCAAATCCTCAAGTTTTTCAAAATATTTTGCCTTAGGCTATAATTCTTTTTAAGAAAATAGGCAATAAGAGGGCAAATGGAACAAAACGATAAAACAACATTCATACATATGCAATACTTGTAAGTAAATCTAGTTGCTTGTCAAGTTTGATCCAAGGTTAAGCTTCTTCACACGCTTTTCGGCGGTTATCTTAACCATGTTAGACAAGCCCTATATGTATTACCAAAAATTAAACATGTTGTATATTACAATGAATGCAAGGGACAACACAAGCTCATCTTTTAGTAAAGTTACTAAAATCAAGTACATTGAGCTCATTCCGCAATCTACAAAATATAGCCTCATCTAGCGGTTTTGTAAAGATGTCCACCAATTGATCCTCGGTTCTTACACCTTCTAGTGATATATCATTTTTAGCAACATGATCTCTAAGAAAGTGATGACGGATATCTATGTGCTTGGTGCGAGAGTGTTGAACCAGATTATTTGCAAGTTTTACCGCACTTTCATTGTCGCACAAAAGAGGTAGTTTTTCTAGAATTACACCATAGTCTAGCAAAGTTTGTTTCATATAAAGTATTTGTGCACAACAAGCACCCGTGGCAATGTATTCCGCTTCGGCGGTGGATAAAGCCACACTATTTTGTTTCTTGGAGGACCAAGACACAAGTGATCTACCAAGCAAATGGCACCCTCCGGATGTGCTTTTTCTATCAACTTTGCATCCGGCATAATCCGAATCGGAATAGCCAATTAATTCAAATATAGCTCCTTTGGGATACCAAAGGCCAATGCTTGGTGTGTGCTTAAGATATCTAAGAATTCTTTTTATGGCAATTAAATGTGTTTCCTTAGGATTAGCTTGAAATCTAGCACACATACACACACTAAACATGATGTCGGGCCTAGATGCGGTCAAATATAACAAGCTAACAATCATAGAACGGTAGAGAGTTTGATCAACCGTGTTACATCCCTCATCTAGGTCGAGATGTCCATTGGTTGGCATTGGTGTCTTGATTTGCTTACATTCATCCATCTTAAATCTCTTGAGAAGATCTTTTGTATATTTCTCTTGAGAGATGAAGATCCCTTCTTTCATTTGCTTGATTTAAAAACCAAGAAAGAATGTAAGCTCACCTATCATGGACATCTCGAACTCCTTCGACATTAATTTACCAAATTCTTTGCAAGAGTCTTCATTTGATGATCCAAAGATGATATCATCAACATATACTTGACAAATGAAGATATGTCCATCAAGCTTCTTGATGAATTGTGTGGTGTCGACCTTCCCAATGGTGAAGCCCTTCTCAATGAGGAAGTCCCGAAGGCGCTCATACCAAGCTCTCGGGGCTTGCTTAAGCCCATATAACGCCTTGGACAACCTATAAGCATGATTAGGATATCTAGGGTCTTCAAACCCTTGAGGTTGATCAACATAGACTAGTTCATTAATAAAGCCATTTAAGAATACACTTTTCACATCCATTTGATAAAGTTTCATTTTATGATGTGATGCATATGCAAGGAGGATACGAATGGCTTCTAGCCTTACAACCGGTGCAAAGGTCTCTCCAAAATCCAAACCTTCAACTTGAGAGAACCCATTTGCAACTAGTCTTGCCTTGTTCCTCACAACAACACCTTGATCATCTTGCTTGTTTCGAACATCCACTTTGTTCCAATGACTCTTACACCTTTTGGTCGCTATTCAAGAGTCCAAACTTCATTGCGGGTGAAGTTGTTCAACTCTTCATGCATGGCATTAATCCAATCCAGATCTTGAAGAGCTTCTTCTACCTTGGTAGGCTCAAAGCAAGAGACAAAAGAATAATGAGCAATAAATGAGGCAAGTTTTTGTGAGCGTGTCATCACTCCCTTTGATGGACTCCCTATGATGAGATCTTGTGGATGATCTTGTAGTAGAGGTGTGTTTCTTCTATTGACCACTTGAGGAGGAGGTTGTGGAGCATCAACATCTTGTGCTTGTACCACCATTTGCTCATGGGATACATGAGTATCTTCATTTTCTACTCTCCCATCTTTTTCACCATCTTGTAGCACACTTGATGAAGAGGGTGGATCAATCACTTGTACATCATCTTCATCATCTTTAGGCTTGATGTCTCCAACCGGAATGTTCTTCATAGCCTCCCTCAATGGTTCATCACCTACATCATCAAGATTCTCATGTGCTCCTTGGGAGCCATTAGATTCATCAAATTTCACATCATATGTTTCTTCAACCAAGCCGGTGGCATGATTAAATACTCTATATGCTTTGGACTTTGATGAGTAACCAACAAGAAAACCAATATCACAACGTCTTTGGAACTTCCCTAGGTGTTGCCGCTTCTTGTAGATGTAGCATTTGCAACCAAACACCCTAAAGAAGGAGACGTCCGGCTTCTTCTCATTGAGCAACTCATAAGGTGTCTTGCCAAGGAACTTTTGAAGAAATAGGTGGTTGGATGCATAGCATGCGGTGTTGATTGCTTCCACCCATAGAGCTTCGGGGGTGTTGTACTCATCAAGCATGGTTCTTGCTAGAGTGATCAATGTCCGGTTCTTCCTCTCAACTACACCATTTTGTTGAGGAGTATAGGTTACGAAGACCTAATGTTTGATTCCAACTTCATCACAATATGCCTCTATATTTATGTTGTCAAACTCTTTCCCATTGTCACTTTTTATCTTCTTGAGCTTCACTTCAAATTCATTTTGTGCTCTCTTGGCAAACTTTTTGAAGCAAGATGCAACTTCGGATTTGTCATGAAGGAAGAACACCCATGTATACCTTGAATAATCATCAACTATCACAAGACAATAAAGATTTCCTCCCAAACTCTTGTATGTTGTTGGTCCAAATAAATCCATGTGTAGGAGTTCTAGCACTCTTATGGTTGACATGAAAACTTTTGTTGGATGAGTATTTGCAACTTGCTTGCCGACTTGACATGCACTACAAAGCTTGTCCTTCTCAAACTTTACATCCTTCAACCCTCTCACCAAATCATTCTTCATTAGCTTCTTGAGTGAACTCATACCAACATGAGCAAGTCTTCTATGCCATAGCCATCCAAGTGTTGTTTTGGTGAATAGGCATGTCTTCAAGTTTGCATCTTTGGAGGTGAAGTCTACTAGATATAAGTTGTTGTATCTAAATCATTTGAATATCACTTGATCATCATCCTTCTTGGATACAACAACTTCTTTCTCGGTAAACAAGCATTGGAAGCCAAGATCACATAATTGCCCAACGGATAGCAAGTTAAAACTCAATGAAGCAACATATAGCACATTTGAGATTGAATGATCATTTGATATAGCCACTTTGTCCAATCCTTTAACTTTGCCCTTTGAGTTATCTCCAAATGTGATTCTTTCTTGTCCATCTACTTCTTCATCTAGTGAGGTGAACATGCGAGGGTCACCGGTCATATGTTGTGTGCAACCACTATCAATCACCCAATGACTTTCACCGGTCTTGTAGTTCACCTACACACAAGAGATCAAGCTTTAGGAACCCAAACTTGTTGAGGGCCCTTCACCTTCTCAACAAGTGACTTTGCAACCCAAATTTTCTTAGGCCTATTCTTGTTTGGAGGTCCTAAGAACATCACTTTTATCTTTCCACTAGTATCCTTTCTAAGCATGTAGTGAGCATTGAAGGCAAAGGGTCTAGCATGCTTGGACAAGGGTTGTGGTGGTGGAGTTTGGCACTCATGAGCAAAGTGGCCTTCTTGTCCACACTTAAAACATCTCTTTGGCTTTGGCTTTGATTGTTGTTGTTGAACTTGAGCCTTCTTCTTCTCTACATGTGCCACATGTCCAATGCCACTTCTATCCATCTTCATCACGGTGTTCATAAGTAGCTCACTTTGAAGATATTTGCCTCTTGTGAACTTGCTCAATTCAACCTTAAGATGCTCTTTCTCCAACTTAAGCTTCTTGTTCTCTTCCTTAAGAGCATGATTGTTCTTCTCTTCCTTGAGCTTCTTGTTTTCCTCTTTGAGCTTCTCATTCTCAAGGATCAAGTCACCATCATGATCAAGGGTTTCTAGCACAATGGTGTTGTGACTTTTGATTTCTTCAAGATCTTTCTTGAGCTTTGCATTGTCATTCTTTAGCTTGACAAACTCATCATAATCATCGGCCTTAACCACTTGCTTGCCCTTGCTACTAGAACCTTGCTCAATGCTCTCAATGATCAAGTCATCACATGATGTAGCTATATCAATCTTAACAACATGGTTAGTAGCATCATGTGGCTCATTGGATAGAAATTCTTAAGCAATAACAAGATTATCATGATTAATCTTAAGAGTGGTATATTCTTCCTTTAGCTTGTTGTGGCTAGTGATGAGCTCTTTGTGCACCCACTCAAGTTTATCATGTTTATCTTTAAGCTCTTTCTTAGAAGATTTGAGCTCCTTAAGTTTGGATGACATAGCTTCATTTGCTTCTCTAAGCTCAACACTAGATTTTTTGTCTATGTCACATTTAGCTAAGAGAGAATCATTCTTAATCTCAAGCTTTTCATTTTTAGCTCTAGTCTTTATAATAATCTTAGTGTATTTCTTTAGCAACTTAGCAAGATCATCATAAGTAGGTGATTCATATTCATCATCATCGCTATCACTATCACTATCATCCTTATGAGCATGATCGTCACCACTACTATCATCATCATGTGATACCTTTCGTTCACCTTTGGCCATAAGGCATAGGTGTGTAGAGGATGACGGCGGTGGTGGCGATGAAGATGATGAGGAATCAATAACAATGACGGCCACCTTCTCGTCATCACTATCATCATCGGATGATCCACTAGATGAATCAATGTCCGTGAGCCAATCACCGACGATGTAAGCCTTTCCACTCTTCTTCTTCTTGTGGAAGTCCCTCTTCTTGCCATCTCTCTTCTTGTATGGCTTGTTCTTTTTCTTCTCATCTTCATCTTCATTGCTTGAGTCATCTTTCTTGCCCTTGTTCTTGTTCTTGAACTTGTCTTTCTTGGACTTTGTGCATTGGTGAGCTAGATGACCAAGTTCACCACAATTATAGCAATCCATCTCGGAGATTGGCTTTCTTCTTGAGCTTGTGAAGAACTTCTTCTTCTTGCCATCAAACTTGATGCCACTCTTGTTTAGCTTCTTTAGCATCTTGGCGGTTTTCTTCACCATGAGAGCAAGGCTTTCATCATCAACTTCATCATCACTTGAGCTCTCATACTCAAGCCTTGCTTTGTCCTTCTCTTGGCTAGCTTTGAATGCTAAGTCTTTTTCTTTCTTCTTTGTAGAGGATGAGCCATCTTGAGGTGTGATGTGCATGTACATCTCATGAGCATTGATCTTCCCCAAGATTTGTGTTGGTGTAGCGGCGGAAAGATCACCTTTGATGTAGCACGGTCACAATATGCCCATATTTGTCAATAGGAAGGACACTTAAGATCTTTCTCACAACGTCGGATGGTGACATTTGAGTAAGTCTAAGCCCATTGACTTCCTCTACAAGAACATTCAAACGTGAATATATTTCATTAGCACATTCTTTAGGAAGCATTTCGAAAGAGTTGAGCTTTTTCATGATAAGATGATAGCGTTCCTCACGCTCACTCTTAGTTCCCTCATGGAGCGCACAAACGTCCGACCATAGTGCATGGGCGTCTTTGTGATTCCTTACGCGGATGAACACATCTTTGCAAAGGCCTCTAAAGATGGTGTTGCGAGCCTTTGCATTTCATTTTTCATAGTTCACTTCATCGCCTTGAAGTTGTGCGGGATTCCTAGGTCTTGGGAACCCATGTGAGGCGGCTCTAAGTATTCCAACGTCTAGAGCTTCTAGGTACGCCTCCATGCAAATTTTCCAATATGGAAAATCATCCCCCTCAAAGATAGGAGGAGGTCCATCCCCGTGAGACATCTTGCTCTAAGCGGTTAAGCTTAAAAACATGAGCACGAGACTTTGATACTAATTGAAAGGATCAAGATGCCCAAGAGGGGGGGGTGAATTGGGCTAATTCTAAATTTCTTCGCAATAAACAAGTCCTATGGTTAGCCCAATTAACCCCTTGTGCCTAGAGAAGTGTTTCTATTGATCTAACACACAAAAGTTTAGCAACCTAGTTCCAATCCTACTCTAGCATGGCAATTCTAGGATTATAAATGACAAGAATTGAAATGCTCAAAGTAAATGCTCAAAGTAAAGAGAGGAGAGGAAACAAGGCGATGTTTTGCCGAGGTATCGGAGAGTCACCACTCTCCACTAGTCCTCGTTGGAGCACCCGCACAAGGGTGTAGCTCCCCCTTAATCCGCGCAAGGATCAAGTGCTCTCTACGGGTTGATTCTTCGACACTCCGTCGCGGTGAATCACCCACAACCGCTCACAACTTGAGTTGGGTCATCCACAAGCTCTCCGGATGATCACCAAGCTCTCCAATCACCACCAGGCCGTCTAAGTGATGGCGATCACCAAGAGTAACAAGCACGAACTCTCACTTGACCACGACAAGCCTAGGGAGAAGGGTGGATGCACACTTTGCTACTCTTGATCTCACTAATGAGGGTTCTCTTTGGGATTCTCAAATCTCAATCACCTCACTAGGACCTTGCTCTTCTTGGCACTCTCTAAGGTGTGTTTCAGCTGTTGAAATGAGCAAAAGTCACTCCACACACGAGTGGAGCATCTATTTATAAGACAGCCTGAAAAATGAACCGTTACGTGCCTCTGCGGGCTGACCGGACGCTCCGGTCAGTTCAACCCGCACACCAGTGTTTAAGTGTTGACCGAACACTGGCAGGGTCCGATCACCACTGACCGGACGCGTTCGGTCACAAATATCCCTCACTGGAACCTTACTGTACTCGATCGGACGCTGAACCCCCAGGGTCCGGTCAGTACTGACCGGACGCGTCCGGTCGCAGAATTCCTTCTCTAGAACCTTACTGGAGTCGACCGGACGCTGGTCCTCAGCGTCCGGTCACTCGACCACTCAGCGTCCGGTCGCACCAGACGCAATCTCCTTGGTCAAATGAACTGATCGGACCCTGCGGCCAGCGTCCGGTCGCACCGGAGCCAGCGTCCGGTTAGTATTCGACCCTCCATTCACTTCCAACTCTCGATCATACGTGAATAAAGTTTGCTCCAAAGGATCTAAGGGCTTTGTTGGAGCTACCTAGTGCTAGACTTAGCAAGTGTGCACCACACCTAACTCACTAGACTCACCTAGGTCAAGCTACCCATCCATACCCCCTTTAATAGTACGGCCAAAGGAAAAACAAAGTCCTAAACTACTCTAAGTGTCTCTCCAACTCCAATCGACACTTAGAACTAGTCATCCTTAACCTTGTCGTCCATCCTTGAAAATCGAAACGATTTCCATCGTAGGGGCATGACATCCATGATTGCCCAATCGATCTCCATTACCATAACCTAACTTAATTGCCTCTACAAAACACACGTTAGTCATAGTAATCTTGTATTGTCATTAATCACCGAAACCCAACAAGGGGCCTAGATGCTTTCACTAGGAATAAAGCTAATAATTATGAGCCCTGTATTACTGTTGTAATACTCTATTAGACGGAAGCATAGTGGATAGTGTTTTCTCTATCTTGTCTTCATCCGTTGGCTCTTTCTCATAAAACTTCAACTTAGAACAAATCCTATGAACAGCATGATTATAATATGCCAAAGATTTGAAATCTTGGAGACGTAACTAATTCCATTCATGATTGGCCTCAGGCCAAATAAGTTCTGTTTGCTGCTCATATCGCTCTTTAAGAGCGACTCATAATTCATGAGGATTTTCAATCATAAGGTATTCAGATTTAAGGTCCTTATGAATATAAAACCCTAGCAAAGCTAAAGCAGTATAGGTATGCTTATCTTGCAGGACAACCCTAGTTTGGGGTTCCTGAATTGTAGCCAAAAGACTATGAGATGCAAGCACTATCTTAATATCAGAAGCCCATGTAGGGTAATTGCTACCATTTAACGTGAGTTCCTCGAACTCCTTAGTGGTCATGATCCTACGTGGACAACCATGGATTAATTAATTTACCGTATGGTAAATTAAAATCAACATGGTAATGTTGTAATACTAAATATAATATTTTTAAAGTTTATATCTTATCATAGTTTTGGAGTGTTGTAGGTAATCACAAAATTATGTAGATCATACAATAAATCATCATAAATTTTTGATATACACAAGACAAATAGTCTCTAAGTTAAAGACAAAGAGTAGATATTTATGGTAGGCAAATATATTGCTGCCTAAGCACGGTCTCTGGGCAGAATAATTCACAAGTGAATTAAACGCAACCATTGCTTAGGTCTCTACCATCTTGTGTAATAGCAAAATAATATGACGAAAATGGTAATCATCGCGTGGATGTAGACTATTTATAACAATCCAAAACCATTATTTTGGGTAAAAACACAATGTAGGTAATCATCAAGTCTTAGAGGAAACATGATATAGACCTCTCAGTAACGGGTGATTTAAACACTACTATGGCACGATCACTAGGCAGAATAATTCATAAGGAATTAAACGCAGCCAATGCCATAGACTCCACTACCTTGTGTTAATTAACCAAAATAATCAAGATATATATTACAATTTTAAACCTACAGTAGTTAAAGTTTTCTAATTCTATGGATAACTTTGTTAAATTGCATCTAAGTCACTAGCTAATTTAACATGTATGTGGTACAAAAGGGGTTTAGGGGCACCAGCATACCCAATTCTATTATAAAATTACAATTGCAATATATATGTTGGTGCAAAAGAGGGGGTTTGGGTGCACCAACATACTCCAATTTAATAATCAAAGTCACAAGTGTAATATGTATGTGATACAAAATGGGGTTTGGGTGCACCAACATACGCCAAAATATAATAGAATCGCATATTGTATTGTAATATAATATAATCAAACCACATTTATATACAATAACAAGGTACAGTAGGTACAGAGCAACATCGAGTAATTATACATAAAACTAATGTTCTTGTAGAAAATTAAATTAGCTAAACCATATCCTAATTAATTGTACTAATACTGAAAGGAAAAATAACAAAGAAATAAAATTCCTAGGCACAAAGACAAGAAAATTCGACCTAGGCGAGCAAGCAGGCAGCCTAGCAGCTAGGCCAGGCGCAAGGCCCAGCCAGGCGGCCAAGGGCGCGGCCCAGCTAGGCGCTCTAGGGAGGCGCGCGTGTGCGGGCCACAACCTGGGCTTAGGCCACCGATTTGGCCCAACCGGCCGCCCCCGCTGTAGGCTTATAAGAGGCTAGCGGTTAGGGTTTGCAAACCCTAACCGCCTAGCCCCAACCGTCGCCGCCGCAGCGCCTGCCGTCGTCGCCTCTCGCCGTTGCTGCTGCTCTTGTTGCCATCGTCAAGCCTCCAGATGTAGATTGCCGCCGTCATGTGCCTCCTCCCCTTCCTCCCATGGCGGGCTTGGGCCAAAGCCCTTACTTCGGCCATGGAGGTCGGCCGACAGGGCAGACCATGCTCATCCTCGGTGAGCTCTGGCCACAAGGGTCATCGCTGCGAGCCAGGAACGGTGGATCCGCCCCCACCGGCCCGTCCCAGACCGCTCAGAGACGGGGAACTGCCCCCTCCTCGTCCGAGGAGGAGATGAAATCGGCTCGGCGTTCCAGCACAGGCCATGGCGGCGGTTGGACGCCACGTTGGCGTAGGAACGCGATTTGGTTGGTGGAGGTGGCGGCGGGAGCACGACGTCAAAGTCGTAGGCGAAGTCGGTCGGCCACATCTCCATGTTGGCGCTGCGGTTGGGGAGTGGAGGGGCGCCACGGCGCGCGGCCATGGAGCCACCGCCTCCGTTCCACGGCAGCACATGCGGGGCTAGCGGCATCGGCGGTGGTGGCGGCAGCAGCGTCACCGGCGGCCTCGGTAGTGTTGACGTCACCGGCGACATCGCTGGTGGCGCCCCCACGCACCTGACGAACATGGACGGGCCATGCGTCAGGCAGACGCCGAGGTGAACTAGAGCGTCGGCTCTGGGCACGGCGACGAATGGCAACTCCCTCCCGCGCAGATCCCATGGAAGCGGCGAGGAGGGATGCAGTGGTCGTGGATGTCGCGGAGGGCATGACGGACGGCGCCCTGGAGCATGAAGCGGAGAAGGCCTCTAGCGTGGTGGCCACGGTGGATGGCGTACTCCACTACGTCGGTGATCAAATCCACCATCGTATTCATGGAAGGTATGGGGTTTGCTATCTTCTACCTTGGGTTGAGATGCATCGATGCCGGAGAAGTCCCGACGAAGTCCCTCTCCTTCCTTCTCCTATTCGCGTCAGCGGTGTCAAGCGTGCGTGTCTAACAACGTATTACGAGTGAAAAGTGGTTGGTGCAAAATGACCGATGTGTATTTGATGAAATATGTAGAGATATATGCCCTGTTCGCTTGGCTGATAAACCATGGCTAAAAGTACTGCTGGCTGATTTGTTGTGAGAGAAAAATACTATTCGTTGGCTGAAAAAGTACGGCTTATAAGCTAAACGAACAGGACGATATATTACAAGCTAAAAGACAGTCGCCTGTTGGCTAGAAGGTGTCTCTACGGGATCTAAAAGTGCCTCTATAGGAACCGTCATTAGCAGTTGCTAATAATGAGATTAACTAATTAATTAACTAATTGATCACAAAATTATTAATCTTAACAGTTATAGCTTTTCTAGATATATAGATTTTTAGATCTATATAGATATCTAGTAAAATTAATGTATCAAAAAGACTAAAACGTCGAGAACGGAGAAAGTAGAATTTACTGCAACTTTACGATTGTAGTAGCAGTTATAACTAGGATCCAAAGGTACGGTGGAGTTCCGATACGATTCAGGATCATGATTAGTCACGTGACTATGGCGTCGTACTTTGATTGCATTTGCACCCCCGGGCAGTCCCACCTGGACCACGCGCCGCCCGCCTGCAACCTCCTCCTGGCACCTGCACGTTCATTTCGAACACCCATCTCTGCTCTGCGCTCACAGAAAAGGCCACTGGATCGTATCCACTCCAGCACTCCTAAAAGATAAATATTTAATTTTCTCTGTGGTAGGAAAATAAATACTCTATGTGTTTCAAATTATATGATATTTTGGCTTTTTCTAAATATATTGCTTTTATTAATTATTATAAAATATTTTGGATTTTCTAAATATATTGCTTTTATTGTATATCTAGACATAGTGTATCTAAATGCATACCAACAAAAGTATTTTAAAAATCTAAAATATTTTATAATTTAGAATGAAGTGAGTATATAGTTAAATGAAATGTATAAAAATGACCCTCTCTTTCCATGCTTGTGACTATGTATTGTCTTGTGTGTGTGGAAACAACATCACCGCCGAATTCATACTAAATATCTTCGTAAAAGCAACTCAAGAGACTTTTTATATTCTTCTTTTTAATTTATGGGAATGAAGATTTTGGCGAAACCATCCAACATTTTCTTTAATTGGATCTCAAAATATACCTATCTTCTATTTCAGATTTTTTACTAGGCAAAGATGAAGAGCGAAGATGACTCTCTAGAATGCACACATGATATAAAAAAGTTGTTAGAAGGTACAAAGATATAGAAAATAATTTTTACTCATATGACTTTTCAAGGATGATTTAAAAATTAATTTTAGAAAGACTCTCAGAGAGTCTCTAATTACCTAACATACGTATCCATGCATAGTTTGGTGAAATTCCAACAGTGGCAGAGCTACGCATATACATATTCCGAACAGACATGCACGCATGCAAGTTGATGGCCGTATATATACACACGCACGTACGTGGCGGGCCTCGAATCAAAACCTGTGGCAGCCGTGTCGCCCATGCATGCATATGACCTACTACCCTGTCTCTTTCATCAAGTACTCTATTCAGCCTGTTCGCTGGTTGATTTCTGGACTGATAAGCTTAGTTGGTGTTGGTTTGTTGTGAGAGAAAAATATTATACCATGACTAATAAGCACCGACTGAAACCAAAAAAAACATGCTAATTGTCTATTCCCTCATGCAAGTCAAACACTTGTTGTCATATTAGGCACGAAATTCAAGCACGCTGAGATCGGACCCTGGCTTTGCATTGCATTGGAGTTTGGGAGGGGAATTGACCGATCTGGCCCTCGCCTTAGACCTGGCCCGTAGTCTTAATCTTAAGGCAAATTTTAGAGGTCATGGTTTGATACGATCCATTTCCATTTCTAATTGGTGTTAAAAGTTATCATGTCATGTTGTTTATCGTCCTTTCGCATCATCTTAGGCTTTAACGTGCTTTAAGGTGGAACTGATGATTAATAGACAGTGGCAGAAGATCGAACCTTCCAACGATCGACAAAAATATAGGGATGACACAGAATAATATCGGAAGAGTTATGACTAATCCTAGCAATGTATCAACCAATGGATAAATAGTATTTCTTTACCTGCTTTCACTAGACCCTGATGTCGGCTTAAAAAAATCGACTGTTTTTGACCTCTTTGTCCTCGGGCAAATCCTAAAGGCCTAAGTTGAAGATAAAATGTAGATTAATCATAGACTCAGCTGATAACATGGCATTTATTTTGATTTATCAACTTAAAATTGGGCGTTAGTGCAAATTATCTTGCTCCGGGAAGGCTGGAACGGGCGAACGGTCGCACTGCAACCGACCAATGGTGGCAACGTAGGCGTGTGGTGTGGCTGGCGAGAGGAGGATAAAGGAATGGCAGCCACAACTATGAGCGGTGGGTCGAGCAGTGGTATCTCGGCAAATGTCAATGCAAGGGGCCGAGGCCACTCAGAGTAGAACAGTAGATGAAACCACACGTAGTGTTGCTGGTTTAGCTTTCTGCTTGTCATTTTTCACTGTTGTCTGTTGGTTTAGGGTTTCTAATTGGCCCAAGTATGTATACGACTAATCTCTAGTTTTTTTTTTTTTTTGGGGGGGTTCTTTGACGCCATAGCTACATGTACCCATTCCCAAAATAAGTGCACTTTTAGGTTTTTGTTGGAGAGACCAAATGATACTAGTAGAATACTAAAATTAAATGTATACCCTACAAAAAGTGCTCCAACGTAATAATTGCACTTTGGGAGGAGAGAAAGTCGAAAAAAGCTAACTACAGTTAACTAGTCTGTACAATTATTTTGGGACAAATTTTAAATTCTAGAAGTACACTTATTTTGGCACGGAGAAAGTAACTCAATACGATGATGACGATAATAATAATAATAATAATAATAATGAGTTTGAATCTCGGCCAGTAAATGAATTAAAATAATTTCTAAGGAAGACCACTCCACATCATGAGGGACAGACGTCCTCAGGTATCAATGCATGAATTGGCCGACTCTAACTTCCATCACAAAGCTATTGTGGACTGAACTATTAACAATCGGTCTCTTGAGCATCTGCACCTAACACTGATAACTTTGTTGTCGAGTTTCTACATACATGCATGCATCCCGCCCGTGTGTGTTTCTTTCTTGGATCACTGTGGGTTGGTTTGGGTGCGTGCTGACATAGGAGTATCCATACACTCGAGAGATTCCGAAACATCCTCAGATATATATAGCAGCTAGTAGCTCTGAACAATCGGCCGGTTGCATCGCATCACATCAGCATTCAGCAATGCACTGCGTCCCTGCAAAAATGTGGAATTGATGAATGGGTGTCTAGTGGAAAGGCAGCTTTGCAGGGTGTTTTCTGTTCCCTCCTTTTGCTGCGATGGGAAACACGGATCAGATGCCAAACTGTTACTATGCTTGCTAGAGTATTAAATTAGT
This sequence comes from Miscanthus lutarioriparius, assembly GCA_904845875.1. Taxonomy (NCBI): domain Eukaryota; kingdom Viridiplantae; phylum Streptophyta; class Magnoliopsida; order Poales; family Poaceae; genus Miscanthus; species Miscanthus lutarioriparius. The sequence continues at coordinate 114,913,002 of CAJGYO010000005.1, read as the reverse complement.
TCATTTATACTAACTAGTCGGTGATCACGTCCTGACGTTTACACTGATGCTTTGCCTAATTAATCTCGCAATGATTTGGATGGATCAGTGCTGCCTCCGATCCATCGCACTGACAGTACGTGCTCATGTAGTATGCAACCTTGGTTCAGTGCATGCATGATTACGACCGGCCGCTTTCAGCAGTTAAGCTCCTGTTGCTAATCTGACACACACGACCGGTATGTTTTTTTTTCGGAAAAGCAACCGGCAAGAATTTTGTTGGGAAATATTAATAAAGAAGATGCATTGCATGACAACCTTGCTGTTTCTCCGATCCGATTGCTTGCGTGCACCGGCGACCGGGCGAGCAGGTCTCCGGAACCTTAGTCCTTGCGATTCTACACCGGGAGAGGACGAATAAGGTTTTGGGGAAGCGCTCTTCGCGCGACTGCTCCCAACCTTCACGATGGGTTGTCTTCCATCCAAGTCAGGCGGCGCTACGTCCTAGCGTATCCGTTGTGAACTACTCCGATCTATCTCTTCCTCCACCGCTCATAAACGACCTCGCGCCATCACCACCACCAGCGTCACCATCTGCATCTCCATCAGCGGCGACGTCGTCTCCTGCTACAGTAGAAAGGTATACACCTCGTGATCCGATGTCTTTCTTTGAGCTATTTAATCTGACTGGTGTGCGAGCTTTGATTACACCAGTATTTATGCTTATGCTGTTAAATCATACTAGTGTACGAGCCATTCTTATGCTAGTTCTCGAGATTGTCATGATTTATATTCTGGTTTTAATCTGGAAATTGCCTAATAATTTAACAATACTACCACAACAATGCACAACGCCAGAAAAAACACCTCGGCACCGGTAAACAAACACCAGCTTGCACGTCGTCGCAACAACAAGAAAGGAGAGGGTGGGGTTCTTTTAGCAACGCCTCAATGGAGGAAATCGACATCTCAGATCTGACATAACTATCGCAAATACGGCACAGGGGTTTTCAACCTAAAATCTAAAAGAGGAGGGGACTTCACGACAATGCCTCCGATAGGGAACATGACGCCAAAGGCATGACCATTGCCAGCCTTGGCATGGAGCTAAGCATAGGGCTTTCACCCAACAGTCCACCACTGGGTTTTTAATGGTGCGACGACTGACCTACTTAGATAGTGAGGTTCGAGTCTCTTGTTGCGTAGGTAAACGTGATTCTTTCAATGCTGCCAATAATATGCTCGTATAGACAACAAGACACCTATGGTGCAATCCTAATCTCAATACTCGGCTAACTAAGTTCAGTCGGATAGATTCTAGTATGGTACAACTTACCTACTCAGATAGTGAGGTTCAAGAATCTCCCTGTCGAGTAGGTTAACACAGATTCTTTCAATACTTTCAGTAATACGTCCACATCGACGACAACAAGACTCCTGCGGTGCGATCATCAATCTCTCGACACTGAAATCCATTCACATGGGTTGTGTACGCATACAATGCATGTGCAAGTAAACTTCAGCCTTCAGGGCCTCAGGGGTCTACGTATATTGCGTCTTGGGGGAAAAACAAGTTGCTGCATTTTTACGTCTCTCTTACCGTGGCATTGGCCATTGGATTCCCGTACTGACCGTAGTACGTACGTACCGTCATAACACGGCAAGTCGGCAACGGCTCGATCTTGCGATTATTCATTCCGACCAATTTAATGGGTGCTCTAGCTAGTCATACGTAATTAACACACACAATAACTACACATTGATACCACGACGTAGCTCCCCTGTGATGACTGACCGGTACAACACCGTGCAATACAATACGATACGTACTACTAGTAGTGTTCAAAATTCAAAACTGCGTACACAGCTAGCATGCATCAAAATACGTACTTTGTTTTTTTGCAATGCATGGGTAGTACAGTGCAGTCAAATTTTGATATGGGTAGCGAACTAATCGTAGATAAGTTGGTTAGGTTTTTTATGGGTTTAAAGTCATCGACTTAGCACGGGTGCTCGTATTTTCTTGAATTTATTTTAGAATTTAACGACGCTATGCTTTATGATAGACGACATCCCTGTCGACAGCGAGGCGCCAGTGGAGACTTCGTGAATCTCGAGATCTGCTAACTCAATCCTTCTTCGAAGGTGCTCATAGGGGTAGAGTTTTTGATACGTGTGTTCATATGGGTGAGTATACGTGCGTGTTGTGGACGTATGCGTACTGTGTAATTAAAAAAATCGATATGGGCCTGTTCGCTTGAACTTATCAGCTAGAATCTACAGTATTTTTCTCTCACAACAAAACAGTTTCAGCCAGTTTATTAACCGATTTTAATACCAGCCGAACTAAGCTGCTGAAGTTACCATTTGCCAAGCGAAGTGGTACCTACTACTACCTACCAGTCGATGCATGCCGTGGCTGCACTTGTATTCTACGGATCGGAGTGTCGTACATGCATGCATCATTGCCGTTGGGAGTTCGAATTTTGAGATGAAACGCAGTACTAGTACTAGTACTCCGTACTTTGTACCGGAAGTTACCGCGCGGTTCTTGCATGCGTATGCGTTCGCTCTGCAAAGGTGAAACCCATGCATGCAAAGCTGACAAAACGCCTGCCGCAGCTATATTGGCCGTCGCGTCGTCGGCGACGTGACGGCGGCGGCTTTCGCTGCTAGCTGCAGGCGTGGCGCCATGCATGTGTGGTAACTTTGTGCGTGAAAGCAACTGATATGATTTCGATCGGTTTAACTCATCATGCATGTCATCTTCTGTAGGAGGCAGTTCGATCGATCCGTTGTCCTCCTCGTTTTTCTTTTTTAGAAAAAAAAAGATATATCTTACATTCCTAAATTGTTGTCTAGCTCTAGATTTTTCCTACTCAAGCTTCAAAACTAAATAATTTCTTTCTCGCACTTCAAAACCATTTAGATTATCTCTGCTAGTTAGAAGTAGTTTTGAAGATGATTTCATCCTTTTTAGTTTGAAAGCAAGTCTAATAAATATCTGATAAATTTAAAATCACAAAAATTATCTCTAAGATTATAAGAACTAGAAGAACGCCCCGCGCGTTGCTGCATGAATCGCTGGTGAAATGGTACTACTTATATTTACTAATATGATTGAATAAATATCATAATACATATTAGTGGATGATTTTTAGCATTCTGACGTGGACAACTAAATATATGGTAGTAAATGATGTGGTTTGCTAATGTGAATAACTTGAATGAAGACATAATGTCATGTGTTAGTTGGATACTGATGTGGACACTTTGCATGCCGAGATAATTGAATGTGCTAGTGGGATGTTCTAGTGGATGCTGATGTGGACACTTTGCATGACAAGATAAATTGCTAGTGAGGTTTATCTTTATAAAAGATATAGATTATGACAAAAATGTTAGAGATGGACTGGGAACGAGAAACCAAAATAACATTTAGACCTCATAAAAGTAATATATATCTCTATGCCTAAAAACAGATTTAGCTGTAGAAAATGGGGAAATATGTAGAAACATCTGAAAATTCCCAAATATTCTAGTTAAGTTCTAGTATTTTAAAAGAATCTTAAGAAAAATATGAGATGCAACTAACATGAATGCAACATACATTAATGCCAGTTGCATCTTGTGTTCTTGTCATGGAAAGTTTTCACAGTTAGACTTCGATCGATTATAATGTGTTAGGATTTTTCTAGATTTTTTATATCTTTGTATTTTTAGAGCTAAATCTAATTTTTGAAAGCTTGTAGAGATATTCGCAAGAGCTCTCAATATTTTATTTGAGTTTCACGTGTTCCAATCTATCTCTAGAAGTTTTTGAGAAATTTTTAGAAGCTTGAAGATTTCTTTTTGTGGGTTAGATACCTTATCTTATGTTAATTGGATTTAATTTTGAAATAAAGACGATGAAACCACCTTGAAAACAACCTCTAACTGGGGCAAGAAGGTAAGGTAAGTTGTCTCTGGTTCAAGAGTCCGAGGAGGGAGACCTATGCTCTGACAATAGTTCAGAGAGAGGAAATGAATTTTCCTCTTTTTCTGTTTCTTGAAAGGCAAAGAGAAGAAAAACAAAGTATTTGGCCATGCTTGGTTTATTTCCTCGGCATGCCATGCCAAATAATTCAGGCACATCGCCCGCCGCACACTTGGCGAGAGTTGCTACTAAAGTTTCATTAGCAAAATAGTAAAGCAAGTTGGGGCACGCCCAAGCATAGCTGTGAACCAAACATCTCCCTCAATGGCTCCAACATGCCGAAATTGTGCGCTGCTTGTTTTGGCCGCGGCCAGAACACACGTTTATAGCACTGTAAGCAGACACCTGGATGTCAAAAGATATACTCTCTCTGTCAAAAAGAATGAACCTGGACACCTAGAATTGTATTTAAAAAACAGATGGAGTACAGTGGAATGCCTCGAGCTCGAGTGATTTTGCATGCTTTACATCCACTCCACTGAAATTTATTCGCTGAGACACTATGCATTTTTTTGCACATACTCCCTTCGTCCTAAACAGAATGTAATTTTAGGTATGAATTTAGACAAGTGCTTGTCCAGATTCATACCTAAAATTACGCTCTTTTTTGAACAAGAGGGACTATACTAAAGGTAAGTAATTTGCAAGATTAAAATATTGATGTAACACAATATTACAAAAACCTTGCTTATCTGTGACTAGTACATGTCCCAAATAGTCAGTACCTTGTTTTTTTTTTTTGGTCCGCAGAGAAGAGAAAGAGTAAGGACCAGTTAACGTCTCCTTTTTCTCGCCGATTGACAAAAGCACTCAATTTCTTTCGCTCGCCTTTTACTTTGATCGAAACGTAACATCTTAACCGCTTCTTTGCGTCATATCATCAACCCATGCTGTCAACAAAACGCGAAAGCTGTGTTGGAGGACGAAAACATCTTTCTGCCTCTCTGCAGGAACGTGACAAGCTCTAGTTTCTTTTTTTTTTCATTCTCGTGCCTGCCTGCCTGGAACAAACCCTGAAGCCACTGAAGCCTATGTGGGTCTAGCTGCCAGTGGATGTGCGTGTGAGGGCAACAGATCTGACGGACAGGCGTTCATTAGCCTGACAAAGCCAGAGCAGCTGCCTGAGCTCCCCGCTGTTGCTACAGGATCCATATCCATCATGTAGGAGCATGCACTGCATGATGGCTGATGGAGTGGGCAAGTGAACTCAGCTGCTGACACTGAAGTGGGTCACTCTCACTAGCTCTCAAGTCTCAACACCTTCACAAATTTCCTCCTCTCCCCACCAGAAAACAAAGAAAAAAAATCCCAGCTTTTCCTCAAAAGCTGCTAGCTTTTGCTCCAATTCATATCTATTTTCTTGAAAAAAATACTGCCCCAATGCAAATGGCGGAGCTCACCACTCCACCACCGGAAGAGCATTGTTTTTCTACTCCTTTTGATCACTCCCCATATTCCACTCCCACTTCCACTGCCTCCACCTCCACCACCAGTAGCAGTAGCAGTAGCCAACATGATGAGAAAATATATGCAGGGCATTTCACTTTGGTTTCCCTCTCCTACGAAAAAGATGCCGCTTTTATAGGGGTGGCCCCCTTTTGTTGTTCTATCTACTATACTATGCCAGGGTCCAATGCAGATCGAAAATGTTACCACTCCAGGTTTGAAGCAGATTTTGTGCAGATTTCGGTAGAAAGAGGTTATTGGGTGCTCTGTTTCGAGCATGTCTGCCTTCTTCCATTCCATGGATAGGCATAAGCTGCCGCCACTTCCTCCAAACAAGGCTCAAGGGAAGGGACCCTCTGTTCAGATCACTGGACTGATCACCTACTTGATCAGTTTATTCACTGTGTGCGTTTCAATGACACCCACACTGTTTACCTCTGATAAAAATGCCACCTTCCTCTAATCAAACCTCTGTGGACATGTAAAATCAGACAAGCTTGCCCCACCAAACTACTGTCAAAGCAAGCACATGAATGAAGCAAGGAAAGGTGAAAATGCCAAGCTAAAATCTACTACATACAATTCATCAGAGAGCAAGAGCACTCGAACTCGGTGATCAATTAATCCCTCTTATGCGCCGAATTACTGTTACAAACATCAAGATTACAACATGGGGACTGGACATACAGGAATCATCATCCCAGAGCTCACGAGAGGGACGGAACGGGGGAGGAGCAAATCATCCACAGATCAGGTTGGCCTCCAACTTGAGGAGCGCCGCGATTAGCAGCGAGCAGCAGAGCATACCGAGCAGGAGCGAGCCAGCCTAGAGGAAGGGGAGAGGGATGCCAAGAAGCGGTCACGGACTCACGGCCGGCCGGTCGGCGACTGCACGGGGAAGAGCGGGAGCAGCCTGGGAGGCGGCTGCAGGTCGCCGCCGGCGCCGGCATTGCCGCGCGGGGACGGGTGGAGGTAGAACCCCTTCTCGGCGATGGCGCGGTCCTCGGCGGCGGCGGCCTCCTCGGACCCCGGCAGCGGCGGCAGCGGCGTGACGGGGCTCCCGAGCGCCATCGACGGGAAGTCCAGCATGTTGGGCGACAGCACCTCGAGGCCGCGCGGCGAGAACCCGCGCGGGGAGAAGCCTCCGGCGAAGCCGCCAGCGGCGAAGGCGGCGGCGGCCGGGAGCAGGGGGCAGAGCATCTTGAGGCTCTTCATGCTGCTCCGCCGCTCGTAGAGCTTGAAAGCCGGCCTCTTGGGCCCCGGGGGCGCGGGCGCTGGCTTCTGCGGGGCCGGCGGCGACGCCTGCGCCCCGCCCGACGCCGCGGCCGCCGCGGTCTCCGGCGTGCCGGTGAGGATCTGGACCACCTGCTTAAAGGAGGTGGTGTCGGCCTGCACGAACGTGGTGGGGAAGGGGTTGGACGGGTCCGCCGACGCCTGCGGCAGTGGCACCGGCAGCGGAATCGCCATCGGCACCGGCGAGGGCGGCGCGGGGCGCTCCCGGGCGGTGGTGGCGGCGCCGGCGTCCATGAGAAAAATGTCGCCTTTGGCAGGCTTGGCTTGGCTGGCTTCTCTTGGTAGTGAGGAAAACAGGGTGAGAGAGAGACTGGGGTTTTATGGGCTTTTCAGGGAGTGGAGTGTTTGGAGCTTTGGCACCTTCGGCTGGATGACTAGTCCATAACCAGGCTCTAGAAAGCTAATTTTTAGCGATCAGGCTCTAGAAAACTAACTTTTAGTTGTTTGGTTGCATGTAAATAGCCTAAAGCCAGGCCTAACTAAACCACTTTAGAGGTCCTACTCTGGCCTTGGAAAAACAAGATGGGGATCCGTTTTACGGGAGCCTGGCTTGGCCAGCGCTCTAACTCTCGTCGCGTCACCTCTGGTCACAACGCGGAGGTCTGGGAGCGGACGCTCGACGACGGAGGCTCGATCCGAAGAGGACGATGATGCCAGCGTGCTCCGGCCACCAACTCGGAGGATCCCACGGCGCTCGACGGTGAGCTCGCGAGGTGGCCGTGCTCTGACGGGTGTTGGGAAAGGCCACTTTCCACCTTTGCTGGCGAGCACCCCTTCGACGGCGAGCTCCCGCGGTGGCAGGGTGGGGGTCCCGCGGGCATTGGGAAAGGCCGCTTTCCACAAGGGGAAGTCGTCGGCGAGCGCGTCCTGAGCGGGGCTACGCTCGAGGCCGAAGAGCAACAGGGAGATGATGTCGCGGAGCCTTGCTGCTTGCCGAGTGTGCCACGGATCCGGCTTGAGGAACTTGGCCAGCGCGCCGCGGGTCCGCTTTTGGTCGGCGCCCATCAGGTCCAGGATGCTCTTCGCCCATCGATGACACCAGCAGAGGCACGATTCGAGCGACCGTGAATGTGTTGGATGTGAGTGAATGTTTAGGCCTTCTAATCCTTTGTGCTGGATCTACTGACAATCATTGCAATGTGTAGCTGAATGCATCAATGAACATTGCATAAGACCATAGAGAAATTCGTGTATGTTTACACTACAATCAGTTTTGTAAAAAATTACTTCATCTACTGATAGATGGTTCGATTTCGAGTGAATCAAGAGCCTCCTATTTTATTTGTCTTCTGTACATGTTGTCTGGTCTTCTCCACCGATTGAATTACAACGTATTCACCTTCAGGATCATATGACTTGGCCTGTAGACTGAAGTATCAATCTTCTCGTGGATCATTGCCAACTCCTACTGCTCGTCGTGCTAGTCGTGCTGCTAGTCGTGGTCGTCCGGCTCACGATTCTCGTCTTACTGCTGCCAAGTGTCGTGCTCGTCGAGGGTGTCCACCACTTGTTCGACGAAATGCCTAAAAGGGGTATCCTTACCAATTTAGAGAAGATATGACTGTATCAAAACAAATCAGGCAACCAAACACGTCCTGGGGCTAGCCAAGCTTAAAAAACACAAACAACCAAATAACCAGAGGATTGGCTTGGTGGAAGCAGACTAAGACTACCCAGACTTTGATTCTAGCCAGGCTAAAAGTTAGCCACCCAACCAAACAGGGCCTTGGGATCTAGAATTTCAACTGCTTGGGGGTGATGAGATGAGTGCTTGGCTGCTTGCTTGCTTGCTTTTGTTTCAGCTTCACAGCCTGCCTGGAATATGAATATTGTGCTCACTCTGTGTGTGTGGTGTGGCCACACTGGGGCTCAGATCTGACTTCTGAGAAGATGCAAACACAGACGCAGCGCTCGAGACCTGTACCAGTTGGTCAATTTGTGCGCGATGCTCATTTTTTTTAAAAAAAGAAGAAAAGAAAAGGAAAGAGCTTGTGCACGGTCGATGCCTGACGACGCTGCAGGTGAGCTGGATGGATGTGTTTTTGAATTTCATGTAGATTCTGTCCTCCTTTTGTAACCATACATTTGATGGAGATTCCGTCCTCCTTTTGAATAAGATGACGACCGCACTGCTCCCGTGGATGTGCCAATGTGATGTACACGTACTTGTAAAGCGACGAGTGTATTGTGTGCTACTCCACTTTGCGTTGGTACGTGCTGAAAGGGAAGCTGTACAGGTTTTTGAATGGATGTACTCCGTTTCTAGGCTTTGGCTTTTTGACTAACCATCACGCAAACCCCAACGCAGGCTCAATAACACAATGCAGAAAGTCGTGAAGAAAAAAGTCCTAAAACTTCTTCACGATAGGATTATCTATCCCGTATCTCATGGCGACTGAGTCAGCCCCGTCCAGGTGGCGCCCAAGAAAGGGGGCATGACGATCGTAGAAAACAATAAGAACGAATTAATCCCACAACGAACCGTCACAGGGTGGAGGATGTGTATAGACTACCGAAAATTTAACGCGGCCACAAAGAAAGACCACTTCCCACTGTCCTTCATTGATAAAATGTTAGAGCGGTTGGCGAAGCACTCCTTTTATTTTCTTGATGGGTATTCTGGGTATCACCAAATTCCTATCCACCCCGATGATCAAAGCAAGACTACTTTTACATGCCCATATGGAACATATGCATATAGACGAATGTCTTTTGGGCTGTGTAATGCACCCGCCTCTTTTCAAAGGTGCATGATGTCAATTTTCTCAGACATGATAGAAGAAATTATAGAGGTTTTTATGGATGATTTTTCAGTCCATGGAAAAACTTTTGATTATTGTCTAGAAAATTTAGACAAAGTCTTGCAACGATGCCAGGAAAAAGATTTATTTCTTAATTGGAAAAAATGTCATTTTATGGTTCCAGAGGGCATCGTTCTTGGACACTTAATGTCTGAGAGGGAGATTAAAGTTGACAAAGCAAAAATTGAAGTTATAGAACAACTACCACCCCAGTGAACATAAAAGGGAGATTAAAGTTGACAAAGCAAAAATTGAAGTTATAGAACAACTACCACCCCAGTGAACATAAAAGGAATCCGCAACTTTTTAGGACACGTAGGTTTTTACAAACGATTTATTAAGGACTTCTCGCAAATCTCTAGGCCATTGACGAACCTGATACCTAAGGATGTACCTTTTGAGTTCACTAATGAGTGTTTAAATGCTTTCCAAACAGTCAAGAAAGCATTCATCTCAGCACCACTCATCCTACCACCCGATTGGTCACTGTCATTTGAAATAATATGAGATGTTAGTGATTATGCCGTTGGTGCGTTCCTTGGCCAAATCAAAGATAAAAAGCATCATGCAATTGCCTATGCTAGCAAAACACTGACAAGAGCACAACTTAATTATGCCACCACGGAAAAAGAACTTTTTGCAGTTGTTTTTGCTATTGATAAATTTAGATCTTACTTAGTGGGAGCAAAAATAATTGTTTACACCAATCATGCTGCACTTAAATATTTGCTCACTAAGAAAGATGCAAAACCACGCCTCATAAGATGGATTCTTCTACTCCAAAAATTTGACTTAGAAATAAAAGATAAAAATAGAGTAGAGAATATTGTTGCAGATCATCTGCCGCGTATACCAGCCACTAACATGCAGGAACTACCAATCAATGACTTCCTACGTGACGACATGCTGCTAAGGGTGACGGATTCAAACCCGTGGATATGTGCTGATGGCCTGTTAAGAAGGTGTGTGCCTGCGACAGAGGGGATACAAATCATCGAAAAACGCCATGCAGCTCCGTACGGAGGCCACTATGGAGCATTCTGCACTCAAGCCAAAATATGGCAGTGCAGATTCTTCTGGCCAACGATTGATGAAGACACCAAAGAATTTATCCGAAGGTGTCGGAAATGTCAGTTGCAAGGTGGCATCACGTCTCGCAATGCAATGCCCCTCAACTACAACCTTCAAATAGAAATATTTGATGTGTGGGGCATTGACTTCATGGGGCCATTCCAAAGGTCTCAAGATTGCGAGTACATCCTCGTCACCGTCGACTACGTATCAAAATGGGTGGAAGCTTTGCCATGCAAAGCTGCCGACTCCAAGAGTGCTAGGAGAATGTTTCACGAAATGATCTTCCCTCACTCTGGAATACCAAGAATGGTAATAAGCGACGGGAGGTCCCACTTCATCGACAAGACCTTCAGAGCCTTCCTAAGGGAACTTGGAGCCAAGCACAACATAGCCACCCCGTACCACCCACAGACCAGTGGCCAAGCAAAAACTTCAAATAAACAAATCAAAAATATCCTGCAGAAGGCGGTCAATGACATAGGGAAGGGATAGAAGAATAAGCTTCCTGATGCACTCTGGGCATACAGGACAACTTATAAAACCCCCATTGACATGTCTCCGTTCCAGCTTATTTATGGAAAGAGCTGCCACTTACCAGTTAAGCTTGAGCACCAAGCTCACTAGGCAATCAAGAACTGGAACATGGATGTAAGGCTAGCTGGTAAGAACCGAGAAAAGCAAATCTCTGAGCTAGAAGAATGACATGAGAAAGCCTACCACAGTGCCAGACTTTACAAAGAAAGAACCAAGAGATGGCATGACCACTGAATCCAACAGAAACAATTCAAGGGGGAGACAAGGTCTTACTATTCAACTCCCGTGTCAAGCTCTTCGGTAAAGGTAAGCTACATAGCAAATGGGAAAGACCATTCACCGTCGTTAACTCATCAACGCACGGCGCGATCACCATTCAAGACAATGACAGTAACACTTTTAAAGTTAATGGTCAAAGATTGAAAGTTTTCTTAGAATCTTCTCATGATATAAATTAAGAAATTGATGAAATAAACTTAGTCTCTTTTGATGAATTCATTGCAAATCTATGAAAATTCAAATATATCTAACATGTTCTTGCAATGTTACTCACATACACTTCTCATTCACAATCATACACTATGTGAAAATAATACTTTGCTCATGTCTTATTTAAGAAAATAACATATAAAATTGTCAAATATGTTTAAAGCTTGAGGATAAAAATAGAACACCATAGGGATCAGATATTCATACATGTAAGAACGTCCAGAAGGAAGCGCGGTCAGGGCAGCGCCCCTCAGGGGGCGGGCGACCCCTAGGAGCGGCCGTCCCCCTCCTAGCTCCTCTCACGTGCTGTCTGCTGGGATAGCTTCTTCTGACCGAGTACATTATGATCATCTAGGGTTTAGCACCAAAATATCTTTCCCTCACGTTGTACCTGAACCTATATAAAGGACCCTACAACCTCCTCCTATTCCACACCAAATGCATTCCTTCCCTTTACACTTAGCATTGATCCAAAGCATTCTAGTGAGCCATGGTCAACAAAGAGCTCGCTTTGTACACCGGCTCCAACTCCACCTTCAACCTAGGGGAGATTCCACAGCCCGTCAACCCAACACCTGAAAACACCTATGTGAGAGAGGAAGTACGCGCTGTTATAATGGCTCCACTTGCCGTCATGCCTCCACTCCGTAGCGGGGCAAGCGGCGGCACAAGCATGCGGTCCATGGCTAGGACCAAGGCGCCACAGGTTGACGCCCAGCCTAGGTGAGCGCCCCCATCAAGGTCGGCTTTGGGGGCCGACAACCTCAAGCGCAAGACTTCAGAAAGTGCTACAAAAAGTGTCCGTGTAACGCCTTTGGGCAACACCATTTAAAGTTGTAGCTACACTATAGTGGGGGTTCAAAAGCCCGATGGCGGGTGTGGAAAGGGGTTGATGCATAAACCAGGGAGAGGCAAGGGGCTAGCAACTCCCATCCAAAAATCCGTCTCGAAAGAGACAGCCGGCTCCTCATCTCAACCCCTCAGGTTTAAGAGAAGCACTAAGCCGCCTATCTTAAAATCATGTGCCATCTTCGAGGAGGATGAAGAGCCTGCACCTCCCAAAATCCTCAAATCACCTCTGTGAAAAATAAGATTGTAAACCTATGCGAGGACGTTCGAATCCTCAAGGGACAGCTAGATGATAGCAACATTAGAGCGACAAGCCTTGAGCACCAGTTAAATGTTTACATCTTTAGCTTCAGGCGTAGTCTGGCCAAGGTGGCAAGAGCGGCACATGTAGAACACGTCCTTGAATAGGTGCATGTTCTATTTTTAAGCGCATGTTTTGTTTTCTTAGGCTCATAGTTCAATTCTTAATTCTTTCATTCCAAATTATTTTGTTTTGTTTCCAATCATATAATGCGCCTACCAGTTTAATGATGAAATAAAGTTTCCCTTTAGAATTATTTGTCTACACTTGTCTCTTGGATCCTTTTTGTTGTGAATTTGAAATAAAGACATGTACAAGTGTGGGAAGGCGCCACAATCACCTCCAACTTTGCACAGATAAACAACACACGCAAAAAACACGGTCTGTGCAACTCTCTTGTTTCGTTAATAAGAATTCTAAAACTGAATTCAAACAAATTAAAATAAAAGTGATGCTCCATCTCCATAATCTACATATGATTAAAAGTTTGTATTCCTTTTATTCCCTGCTAATATTCCAAAAAAAACTTGTGAACACTCATCATAGGAAACCCACTTTATCTAAGTAATTGATGAATGAGATATAGTAGGATGATATGACATTTACCTATTCCTGCAAAGTACTTGGGATTTATTTTACAAAACAAAATTTAAAATAGCATGTTCCTTGAATGACATATAAATACCTACCAAGGCCATATGTGTTAATACGTGACAGAAACCTTCCACATATGCCTCTTACTTTGTGTTGAGTTCGGTCGAATTTTGTGACCCTGTTGAGAGATGTTTCATGCTCCCAAGATCAAAACTCATGTACACATCACAAATAAACAGCTGTTCCTACACTTGGAATACGCTAAAGCATGTTTCCATTACCCACAAATGAATACTCTATGCTCTAAAAAATGATCTCCCTAGCATATTTTCAGAAGAAAAAACATGAAGGCTATGCATTGAAAAAATATATAAGGACACATGAAGGTCCCAAAAGCATTCAAAAAAATATATATGATGAGCACATGAAGGCTCATAGAATATATATATATATATATATATATATATAAAAGCTAGAAAAGGAGATCATATCAAATAGAGGAGTATGATTCCACCAAAAATTCCACACACTTGCACTGTTTTGATCTAAGAGTATGACGCTTCTCTCCGGTGAGGTCCAGGATTCGACTTTACAACATATGCAAGGTAAGTGTGCCCCACAATATTCATCCCTACCTAAAGCTCCATATAAGCCTTATAGAAGTAGGATGATCAAAAGGAAGGCAAGAACTTTCAAATATGCCTTGGTAAGGAACCACTTACAAATTTGAGTGACATGAGCGAATCATTCAAGGAACAAAAGCTATCTTTATGTTTTCAAAATTATGCAAAAACCCAAGTTTCTAAGCATGAATAACGTAAGGAGATTTGAATCCAAGCTATTCTATTTTTAAATTACCCAAGATATTTTGATAGACACTTGGAAGTTCACAAGTTATGGTGAAGCTTGGAATAACCTATATACAGATTGCAAACCAAGGAGATGAACCCGCTTAGTCCTTAAAACTTTACTCGAGGACGAGCAAAGGACTAAGTGTGGGAGAGCTTGTTGGTGTGCTTAACTTGTAATCCTACCATCAACATTTAAACAAAAAATAAGCAAATGTAAAACACCAAAACTTAGAATTAGGGGTTTTTACACACACTTTCCATGAGTTTTGGTACAAGCATGTTTTGCATGTCACAAACATAAAATGCATAGAGAAATTCACTGAAAGACGCTTTCCAATGCTGAATTGAGCAAAGGAATGACAAAGGCGCCTACCAATTCAACTCAAATGGAGCAAATAAGTGATCTAGGTCCACCCCAAAGCCTGCCACGCGAAGGCGGTGGCCAGAGGCGGTGGTCAAGGGGCGGCCGACCCCTCCGGGCACCTCCCTGCCTCTCCTCGCTTTGGAGGTGGAATGCCACCATGCTAAGGCGGTGAAGCTCCCGTTTCACGCCAAGAATAGCTTGAAGCACCGCCATCCTCCCTGTATAATTAGAGGGGTAGGGCTCTCCTCTACAAGACAATAAGTAGAGCAAGGAAGAGAGAGAGAGTTTCATTTTTGCTTAGCTTTAGCTAAAATAATGGTGGAGTGAATGAGGAAAGAGTTGGAGAAGTGCCAGGGCTGTCGGCAACCTCCCTTAGTGTACTCGCTACACTTAGTGGAATCATGTCGGAGCTAGGTACTCCTCCGCTTGTACCTCTACGAGCAACTTACTACTTGAAGTAAGAAGTTCATGTTTAACTTTGGCATTGATATACTAAGAAAGGTACCTTTGTTCATTATAAACTTGTGGGTTCGTTGTCCGTCTTTGTGGCAGGTACTCTAGTAGAAGGGCCCCCGATAGAGATGGATAACCCTTGCATGTATGCTAGACTAATAGTCGATAGCGTAGATGTGGTGTCTAGGCTAGAAGCTATCTTCGTTTACCTTATTCCCCATGGTTGAGGGGTAGGCGGCAGGTGGTGACAACCCTATCAATCCCTCGTATTCTCCCATGTCTAGGTTCGACGTAGGCTACAGGTCGGCCTCACCTAGCAGACCAGGTGTGATCCGGTACCCAAAACAAGTCTATAGTGTTAGAGTTATCTTCGCTTAGGATATCTATCCTTAGAAAAACCTTACTACCCAAGCTACCTTTCTCTTGTTTTCTTTAGGTGAACTAGCTAAGAGACTCGCACATCCGTTCCTTTGGGAAAATACGATACCCTGAATATTTCCGGGTGAAGTGCTACAACGGTGTATCCATGCGCTTGCGGATTCCTCTGCTTAGGCTAAGAAACACCAACACCGGACTTGTCGGTAACCTTTCCCCTCTTGTACCTCGACGAACACGAGCATTGTACCTCAACGGGTATCTTAGTAAGTGTTTGTGATTCTTATGGAATTAAGTCTTTGATTAGTTAAGCTATACTTTTACTTGTTTGCCGGTTCGTCGTCCGTCCATGTGGCGGATGCTCTAGTAGAGGGCCCTGATAAAGACGGATAACCCTACGCGGATGTTAGAGTAGTAGTCGATAGTGTAGACATGGTGTCTAGGCTAAAGGCTACCTTCGTTTGCCTCGTATCCTCCTATTGAGGGGTAGGCGATAGGTGGTGATAGCCCTGTCCGTCCTTCGTAATCCCCACGTTCGGATATGGCATAGAGCTATAGACCAGCATCACCTGGCAGACCAGGTGCGATCCGGTGCCCGAAGTAAGCAAGTATAAGTAGAGTTTATCTATCCTTAGACCCTAAGCCATAGGAATCTTTCTCTACCCTCATCAGCTATCCTTGTGTTGTCCTTGGACAAATTAGCTAGAAGAAATACCTCCTTTTCCCTATGGAAAATACGATACCCTGAATACTTCTGGGTGAAAGCTACAACGGTAATTCCGTGCGCTTACAGAATCTTTCTGTTTGTGTTAAGAAATACGAACAGGGACTAGCTTGTCGGCAAGCAAGTGAACCTCGATGAAAAATCATTGTGTCATCTTGTCTCCGAGAAATTCATTTGCTATTCATTATGATTGATTTATCTTCTCTTGCCACGGCAGTATAACTCACTACCTCTCTTGTGTATTTACTTTCCTAGTATAGCTAAACTCTTTAGTGTAACTAGTTTTGAGAGCTAGCTTATGTCTTGTCTAGTTTGGTTAGTGAGGCTCTTTAGTTAGTCTTTGAGAGCTCACTAACTTAGAGAGTAGTGACTTATCCATTGTGTGAATTAGAGATCATAATCACTAGAATTGTGGATAGGTGGCTTACATTTTTGGTAGGCTAGCACAACACTCGCTTCGCTTCATATTTGTCTAACCACTTGGCTTAAGGGTTGTTGTAGAAATTTTTATAGGCTATTCACCCCCCTCTAGTCATTAGAAACTTTTACCAGCACCACCCATCGGTTATCTGGCCCCGCCTGCTCGGCGGCACCACCACCGTCGAGCTCACTGCCGTTGAACGGTCGCCACAGCCAGTCAGTCGCCCCCCTTGGCCCCTCCCCTTCTAAGGCCACTAGGTATTGGTGGTGGCGGAGGCTCACGGTGGCCCGGACGCCCGCGGCGACGCGTTTGAGGTCGCGTCCGGAGGAACGGGCACCCGTGTTGTATCGATATCGTTTTTCTTAGGGAGTTTCTCTATTTATAGAGATGTTTTTTTCATAGCTTGAGTTTGAGTTCGAGACCTATATTTTGAAAAAATGTAGTGTGTGTTTTGTTGTTGTGTGTGGGTTAAGAATGCATTGTGTATGAGCCGCACATCATTGACAACCAAAATTGAGGTAGAAGTTTTCTAGAAAAAGAATGATGTTTGATTAATACAACATTGCCACTTGTTTGGTGTGTCCTTTTAAAATAGAATTGTTTAATTTGCTTAATTCAGGTCTTCAACGGTTAATCGAGTATGCCGGGAACCAGATTTGTCTCCCTCAAACACAGAAGCAACCATCTCCCACTTTTTCTCCTGGATAGCCAAAATACGATCTTAGCTTCCATGGTGTATTTTATAGTTAATTGTGTTACCATGACAGCCCATGTTTGGCCAATAAGGTGAGCTCTATCCACGGCTTGGACCTCGGCGGTCGAGTTCCACCAAAGATATAGCATAAGTACATGGCAGACAAGAAACCATGTTCAAGCCGAGACTTGCAGCTTTGAGTGACATGATCACAATAGTAACCTCTAAAACCGTAATGAAGTCTTTCACAGCTTTATCTCGTGCGGCAACAAAAATTGTTCCATCAAGCGTTCGATATGTCACATGAAAAGCTTTCAAATGGACTTCAGGCAAGCACCATCCTTGAGGTACATGTTGTTCATTCCAGGTGTTTTTTGTTTGGGGAGGAGAAGAATACATTGTGTATGAGCCGCATGCGGGCCCAAGAAAGCAAATCATTGACAACCAAAATTGGTGTGTGTAGCCTGCCTTGGGGTAGAAGCTTTTTAGAAAAAAGAATTGTTTAGTTTATTTTAGTAATACTTTCAAACTTACATCTTCTTTAGTAGATCTCTTGGTGGTGCTTATCGACCAGCTTAATCAAAATCCCCATCAAACATGCACACACGAGAATGGCTCATGAAGCCAAAACCAGACAAAAAACAATGAAATTGAAGCCATTTTCGCCTAGAAGCTGACGCAACAAAAACATGGCTTTTCCTAGCCTCACTATTTTTTAGAAGCCCAAACCCCACCAAAGAGGGTCTTATCTAGGAAAGTCACCATCCTACATGGAGCATATTGCTTTTTTGTAAAGCCATGTAAATGAATGGAGAAGTTTACCATCAAAGTTCAAGGCAAGAGACAACATTCTACGAGGTACATGTTGTTTATACGAGGTGTTTTTTGTTTTTGTGTGTTGGGCGGGGGGGTTGTGTATGAACCGCACATGCAGACCTAAGGAAGCATAGCGTTGACAACCAAAATTGGCGTGTGTAGCTTGCTTTGGGTTAGAAGTTTTTTTAGGAAAAAAATGGTGTTTCCTTATTACAGTGTCGCCACTTGTTTGGTCAGCCCTTTTTAAAAAAGAATTGATTAGTTTGTTTTAGCAATACTTTCAAACTTAGATCTTCTTTAGCAAAGCTCTTGGTGGTGCTTCTCCACCAGCTTAATCAAAAGCCCTATCAAACATGCACACATGAGAACGGCTTATGAAGCCAAAACCAAAACAATGAAGCTAAAGCCATTTTCGCCTGGAAGCCAAAGCCACAAAAACGTGGTTTTTCATGGCTTCGCTGTTTTTGAGAAGTCCAAACCCTACCAAAGAGGGTCTTATCTAGGAGAGACACCATCCAACATGGCGCATATTGCTTTTGTAAAGCCTTGAAAATCTAGAAAGAAGTTTACCATGAAAGTTCAAGGCAAGTACCATACTACAAGGTACATGTTGTTCATAGAAGGTGTTTTTTGTTTAAGGGTGGAGAAGAATACATTGTGTATGAGCCGCATGCAGACCTAAAGAAGCACAACATTGACAACTAAAACTGGCGTGTGTAGCTTGCCACAAACCACTTCTTGTTCGTGATTGAAAAAAAATGCACAAAAGGCTCAATCATGTAGTACACCTTGTAACTTGTTATTTTTCTCTTTTTCCCATTTTTTTCCTGCAAGGACGACCGTACCTATTTTCTCCATGATGAACATATATATAAACCATTGCAACAAGTATAGTCCCATACGACGCAAGTGTCATTATCGAAGCCAATAATGTACCAACTTGTACAAATCAGACCGTTGAGCAAGATCCAGTCCATCGTTCATGAGCAATATATGTAGCACTTAAATTGTCAAGATGAAACGAGTGCTGGACATTTCACACACAAACGCTGCAGTAGTGCAGTAGAGTCGTTGTGACGTGCATTGAGTGCGCGCTGTCCGTGCTGCTCTGTTTCCGGACCTGCAGGCAACGTAACTGGCTGGGTTCTGGTGTCGCCGACGATCCCGGAATGGACGACATGATCGAGATCGACGACCTCTGTGATTATTATTTCTTGCTTGCCGTTAGCAAATGGTTTGGCTGGATGATGGAGCAAATAAAGAGGTAGCCACAGTGATGGCTTGGCCATATATATATATCTGCAAAACATGCATGGGCTGAGGCTGCGCGCCATGCACATCGTCCATCCGCCATGGCATGCAAGCAATTTGGCAAGGAATATGGCATGGAGTCCAAAAACTGAAAAACAAACTTTAAACTGGCAGCAGAGAGAGACTGGAGGGCCCTTGCTTGACTTGGAGGAGACCTCGAGTCCTCGAGTCGCCTCCCGTGTCTGCGTGTACCGCAACCAGATCCCAAGGTAGGAGTAGTATAGAAAAAGGTAGGAGTAAACTAATGGTAGGGGCCTAGGTGATGGGGAGATGCTGAGATGCGGATGCTCCCTCCCGGCACCATATTGCAACAAGTACACCGAAAGGTACTCGTGTCTCCGAGCAAGGCCAGCTCTTGAGTTCACTTTATCTGTTATAGATTATATAGATCGCTTTAGTTTTGTCCTATTTAAGCCACGGTTCTCTAATTGGATTTAGGCCCCGTTCGTTGGTCTGAAACTTGGCTGAAACTGGTTGAAAAACACTGTTTCGGCTGAATTGTTGTGAGAGAAAAACACTGTTTCCGTTGAAAAAAGAAGCCGAACAAGCCATTTTTAAGACAAGCGAATGGGGCCTTAGTTGCTAGGAAGATTGGCTATCCACTTCGGCTTTAGTACTGGTGTCCAACTGAATCAAGAAACTGAATACACCAAACATTGGAGCACCGAGCTGAACGCCAACATGCACTTTTGATTGTGATTTCTCCTCCAAGTCCTACTGACATTGTGGCGGCGAGGGGAGAGGGTAGCAGCGCAAGGTAGAGGTGGGGGTAGCTGTAGTGGGGCCACATGACAACGGTGGGGCGTGGACGGTGGTGGCAGCAACGGGGCGGCGCGACAGTGGTGGTGTTGTGGGGCAGTGTTTGGGCGTCAAGGGTGGGGGCAACGGTGGAATTGAAGCGCGGCAAGGCGGCTCAGGGGCAACAGCGGTGTTGTGGCATGGTAGGGCGGCGCAGGGTGAGGGCAGTATAGGCAGGACGACAACATGCTATGGGACAGTGGCGCATCTACGTGCCAGAGCACGAGGTTAAGTATGTTTTTTAGTGGAACCGAAAATCAAACAAAAAAGGCACCAAATCTGCCGGTTTTTTTTTCATAACTGCCGGCTCTTATTTTCGGAAAAAACTGAAGTTCATAAAAAACGATAAAAACGAACCAATATGTTTTTCTTAACCGACTGCCCACTCCTATCTTCAGTGGGTACGGTGTATAGTAGTGGTAGTAGTATCTCCTTCTCGTACTGGCACAGTAGTCGCTGCTCCACTGGAGAACTCTCAGTTATTAGCTGCTGGTTTGTCCCTGGGTGCTAGTTTTGGCCTTGCTGCATCTGCATGATCAGTCACAGGTGAGCTTGGGAGTCACTGCTAGTGAGTCCATGGGAGGACAAAGCAGTACCCTTCGTCCTAAAATAAATGTATTTTTAGAATTATGGTAGAGATATTAATACTAGTAAAAAAATTAATAATCATTGCGCTTTGGAAAAACAGAAAGACAACTAGAGTTGGTTTGTCTCATATGTAATGTGCTCTTATTTTGCAAAAAAAATGAATTCTATAAGTGCGCTTATTATGGACAGAGGGAGAGGGAGTATACGTGGTACGCCGAGATGGTAGCCGTAGCAGAAGGGGTTGGACGCCGGGGAGCGGGGACAGGACAGAGGAGCCAGCTGCCCAGCTTCGTGCTGGCTGCCGAGCCGAGGACGAGGAGGATAGGATTGCAATCGCAGTACGGGGATCGGGATTGCAAGCAGAGCAAGAGCAGGACAAGTGAAGGCCCCGTGATTTTCAACGTGCGCCACTGTGTGATTTGACTTTGCGGCGCTGTGCCATGTCGCTGCCGGCCAGGGGGTCAGGGACCAGCTTTTCTTTATTTATATTCATCTCCGCCGGCCTTTCTGACCACCAGTGACGACCCCCATGCCATGGCATGCATCTCGACTGATTATTGTACTAGTGAAGGCGCGGCGGTAGGAGAATAAGCTCAGGTTTTCAGCGTAGAATATGTTTTACTGCTGTATATATTTACGGCGAAGTGATAAGTTAGAACTTACACGATGCTTACATTATATGTAAAAGTTGTGGTAAAGCACATACGTTAAACAGTTACATCCTACAAAGCTGGGAATGTCTTAACTGTACAATTCTAGGCTCCATATGTTAGGCAACGATATATGTAGTGTTACTGCTGTGCACATGAGCATGCATATTATACATAATAAATAAGCATCAGGTAGCAGCTGTGCAGATGCTGATGCCGATTTTGTTATCTGGCAGTACCTTGTTGTTCTGTTCGAAGCATCAGGGGCTGATGGATGAATCTGTGTATGCATCTAGATGTGTGAGTTATATGTGGTATTTAAAGTATATGATAAAGTTGGTAAATGGTGAGGGACAATCGGTGTACCTGATTTTTGGTAGCGGCACATGCACTCGGTGTGGTGACTGCATTCAGATATAGAACCTGTAGAACAGTGAAGAAGAGGTATAGAGTGTTGGGCTTATGAAATGTTTAGCTGATCTATTATTTATATCTATTTTAGCTGTACCTGCTGAATCAGATAGAGCCGCGTCATTTTCATGGTCACCATAGTCTGCCGGGAGCCAGTCGTAATCAACTAAATTTTCTAGGACTGAATGTACGTGTGTGGCGAGGTGTGTGGAGGGAGCGGGGTTAGAACCAATAAGGAAAAAATGTAAATAAAAGTTTATAAAAACAAAGGATCTGTGATGTTGAGGCATACCTAGTCTTGCATCTTCTTCTTCCTGCATGATCTGCATGTTGAAGTCATCGTCGGAAGTGAGATCAATTGGTTGCAGCCAAATGGGCCATTGGGATATTGGTATGTGTCCATGGCTGCTGCTGCTGCTGCAAAATCAAAGGCATTTGAGAAGTTTGCATGTGAGGTGGCTGTGCTGGCAAGTAGGGATGGTATAAAGAGAAGTAATAAGGCAATGTTTTAAATTTAAGGCTATTTTAATCTTGTAATATTCAAACAAGAACTCTTAAATTTGCGAAGCATTTCATGTCATTGATTCAGTAGGCATGAATCTTATGGATAAATTACAGGCTGTGGTTGAGAGACGTTTATGGGAATCTAGGTGGTTGGAACAGGAAGTAATTTTTTTGATTCATTTGTATGTACAGAAAGCGTTCCCACATAAATAGATGTCTATGTTTTTATCTATTTATAGCAATATTTGTGTTCCAAGGTGTTATGAAAAGGAAGGCGAGTGCATGATTGTTATCTCTGTTGCTTGTCAGATGACGCACCTGAGGATTGTTTCTGTCCAGAAGACGACGTGGTGTATGGCCGGCGTTTGAGAGAAATAGTGCCTGAATCTGTAGATTCTGTCAAACAATCAGAACGAACCATGCTAGTCAATGAACCCCTTTTTTTAAGAGGTTTTTAACCAAACGAGCAATACAATAGAACATGGACCTCTTCGAATACCATAATAATAAATCAGTTATAATTATTTAACTACTTGTAGAACCAGAACAAATGCTTACGAATGTTTGGGATAACTACCTGCAAATACAAATAGTAATTAGATGTGATTTTCTAAAATACATCTCCAATGCAACAACCAAAGAGTTAAACATATAAGAAACTTTTATGGGACATATCTCAATTAATATAGCAAAGAGCCAAACATACGAGAAACTTTTACGGAACATATCTCAAATGCAAATCACTACCGGACTCCTTGAGTTTGCCGAGTGTCCGAAACGCTCGGCAAAAGACATAAAACACTCGGCAAATGGTTCGCCGAGTGTAACACTCAGCGAACAGCACTCGCCAAAAACAGTGACGGCAAAGTCAACTTTATCGAGTGTCTTTTATCGGGCACTTCGGCAAAGGCAACACTCGTGCAAAGTTGAAAAGTTGAAACCCCAAAAAATGGGAATTTTACCCCAAAAATGGAATTTTTTTTATCGATGGAGGCCCCCAACGCCGCCACGCCCACCCATCTACGACATTTTTTTCGCGTGAATTTCATGGCTACTGCGACGCCGACGCGATTCGAACCGAGACCTCCCGCCAGTACGCACCTCCTCTACCACTACACCACACTCTCACTTGTGTGCGGATTCCGTTTAGTTCCCAATATATTATACTAAACCGAATGTAAATTGCATGTTTGAGGCCCTAAACGAATTCAAATAAAAAGTTGTAAACTACAAAGTTTCATAACTTTTCGAGATCTACACTTTTAGTTTAGGAAGTTTTTCCATCCGAGGTCGTTTACAAAATTTGAATTTTAAAATTTTGAAATTCAAACACAGTTTTGCATGACAAAATGTTTTCAAATCAAAAAGTTGTTAACTACAAAGTTTCATAACTTTTCGAGATCTACACTTTTAGTTTAGGAAGTTTTTCCATCCGAGGTCGTTTACAAAATTTGAATTTTAAAATTTTGAAATTCAAACACAGTTTTGCATGACAAGATGTTTTCAAATCAAAAAGTTGTCAACTACAATGTTTCATAACTTTTTGAGATCTACAGAGTTTATTTTGGTTGTTTTTTCATCCGAGGTCGTTTGAAAAGTTCGAATTTTAAAATTTTGAAATTCAAACGCAGTTTTGCCTGACAAGATGTTTTCAAATCAAAAAGTTGCCAATTACAAAGTTTCATAACTTTTCGAGATCTACAAAGTTTATTTTAGTTGTTTGGTCATCTGTTCATCCGACATGGTCGTTCTAACATTGTTCACAAATCTTATATATCTCTCTTGTAGTTTCATAAATTACAAGAGAGATATGTTAGATTTGTGAACAAATTTATTTTCACTTTGTCGTACGAAGAAAAGACCAAAACAAACATTGTACATCTTGATGAGTTATACAACTTTGTAGTTGAAAACTTTTTCATTTGAATTAATTTACTGCTTCAAAATGTGTTTTGAAATTTTCTTTGCCGAGTGTAAAAAAAAAACTCTCGGCAAAAAGCTCTTTGCCGAGTGTCAAAAAAAACACTCAGTAAAGTTATACAACTTTGTAGTTGAAAACTTTTTCATTTGAATTAATTTACTGCTTCAAAATGTGCTTTGAAATTTTCTTTGCCGAGTGTAAAAAAAAACACTCGACAAAGAAGCTCTTTGCCGAGTGTCAAAAAAAAACACTCGGCAAAGGCTCTTTGCCGAGTGCCCGAAAAACAACACTTGACAAACCACCTGGCACTCGGCAAAGAGCCGGTCTCCGGTAGTGAATGGACGAGATTTTAGCGATTGAGGATAAGCACTAATCGAGTTTGGTCTATGGCACATGAAAATGGACAATCCATAGATGCCAAAACTCAAAAGGAGAGTTTCATTAGGACAGTTTAGATATACAAGAAAATATACATACCAGAACTATCACCAAAATTTTGTGCACTGTCTCGTAAAGGAAGCACTTCTATCAGATGGCTAAGAAGAGATTCTGGCTGCCTCTAATCTCTAGGTACCCGTGATCCTGGCCATCAAATAATTTTAGTAAAGCTATATAAGTACCGAAATTAGAAGTAGTCCTGTTAGAAGTTGAAGGGCTATTTGTTTAGGAAATCTAATTGCAAAACTATTTATCAACACCGATAAAGCACTATGGCTTTGACCTTCCCCATACTTTACTGTTGCTCTCAGTTGGCCTTCCTACTCCTGTATCTTTCTGAAGTGTTGGAAAAAAATAGTCCAAGTCAAAACCGTAGCAGGCAACCATAGAAGATAACAGGCTTCTTAGGCTTGCTAGACTTTATCTTGTTAATAAATACAACTCTGCATCTATGGATTGTCCATGTTCCAGCTCTACAATTTATGCACCACCAATGTATAATTTATTATTTCACCAAGTTTAAAGAACTCTGAACATATATAAGTATAAGAAGAGATTCTATAAATGGGCTATGTTCAAACAAACAATGCAACAATATTCAAAGATCTATTGAACATTAATGTTTATCCTGAATTCTTGGAATCAGTTTGTGGCTCTCAATTGTCAGTGACCATTTAAAACTTGTCAATTTGCTAAAATCTCATAATTGTTCTTACAAAGTCGGTGGCACCGTCAGAAGATTAGAAAAAGGCAGGATCTGTGAAACTAAACCTATATATGACCTGACATGGTGTGCTTTAAATATAGACCATAATATTGTGACAGTAGTCGGTGGCAGCATCAGGAAATTAGAAAAAGGCAGGATATGTGAAACTCAAGCTATATTTGATCAGGTGTGGTGTGCTATAAATATAGACTGCATTTAATAGTGGTACAATTTTGCATACATATATAAAAAAAAGCACAGCTGCTCTACTGCAGGCCACAAGCATAGGAAGAATCGAGATAACGATATGAAGGCTTACGAAGATGCCTCTCGGAATATAGCTTAGGCTAACACCATGCGCAGCAACTTCAATGTGTTTCTGGGATGTAGGCCTGATAAAACCACCAAGTGGTTAGACTATGGGAGCAAACTAAAAAGTATGTGGATGCCTAAAATCTTAATATAATGAACCAAAGGAGATAATCATCTTTATCACAAGGATTATTACATGTAAAGATGCAAAGGAGCCTCTACTGTTAACCCAACCTTGTTTTCCCAGTGATCTATGAAATGGAACTGCAGCCAAAAAAGATGCAGATAATCAATTTAGGAAGAAAAGGAATAGCACAGATAGACCATTGAAGCATGCATTTGGAGTGGAGGTTTTTTGAAAAGAAAAACACTGAGAAGGCATACACTTTAGTAGATGAACTGCCATACACTTTAATAAATGAATTCCCATACACTTTAATTGATGAACACATGACATCATCTAATATTTGCAGCAAGATGAAGCATAAAGTCTGAGCAATCTTGCTTGAAGCACTGAAAGAACTGCATAATACAAAGTAAAGTATCTAGTTGCTACCTTCACAGTTTCAGAAGAGGAAACAACGTTGTGGTGCAGTGGTGGACTTAATGTTGCTGCAGAAAGGTCAGAGATAAACTATCTCTGTTGAACTTCTTGCCAACTAAGAGCAATTTGTGTTGGGTGGCTAACGTACTCGTCATTCCTGCTGCCCTTGCAGCAACACAAACGGCAGCAAGGGCAACTTTCATGCACAGGAGGACACCATGATAATTATACTAAAATGCACCATCAATGAATCTATACATTTTCCATAAGGAAAATATAGTGCGATGGCAGCCTGCTCATAGCCAAAAATAAAGTGTCAGCTATAATACATTACCAGCCAAATAGAGTGTCGTCACTTTTTGGCCGCAGGGTGAACAATGACTTACCAAGGTTTGCTGCTTTTATCTGGAGACACAAACCATCTGCATACAGAGCAGCAAGTAAATTCGTCTGGAAAATAATTTCCTAAAACACTTCTTTATCAAAATCAGAATAGTGATTTAGGAATTCTTATGGAAAATAAATTCCCAAAAGCCATGGAACGGTCCCAAAATTGTGTAAAGTTTGACCACACACTTACAGGAAAATCTCTACTAAAAGGCTAAAGGCCATGTGTGTCAAAATCATTTTATCCTAAACAAATTTCTTAGTGATCAATTTGGCATCATATTTGCCTTTCATGTTTGTATGTTTTGTGTGTAGAGAGGTAAGCGACAAATTTTTGCATCATTGCATTGATCGTGTTACCTGAAGGTCCCCAATGGTCTGGTTACCTATCTCCTGTCAATTTGGAAATTTCTCAAAGAGATATTCTATTAGTATCTGGAACTGCATGATCAGAAACATACTTAGTTAGCATGGTGTAGGTGCAGCGGTAAGCAGTCTCAATCTTTTAGGCTACCCATAGGAAAACAAGGCACAAACTTGTCCAACACCCAAGGCACACACAACCTGGCACTCACTGACAATTGCCTTGCCAACAAGGTCTTACTGCAAGCAGGAGGACCATAGCATAGAACTCCTTTGGATGGAGACATGCCAAACCTGTCGAACTTGTCCGGATGCTCCACGGGATAGTAAACAGTCCGCATCAGTTTTGAAAGAAATTAGCAAATTGTGGAACACAAGCAATAGTACAATACCAAGAGCAGAAGGTCAATTAGCATCTAACTACCTCCTGGAGCTCCCTCTTGACACTCTCCAGCCAAGCAATATCCTCCCAAGAGGACTTCGACAACCTAAATCCTGCAGGTTGGCAGACCAACGTTGCACCGCCACTGTGCCACCAATGACGATGTCATCGAAGGTATTGCCAATGATGAAGACATTAAAAATTGCACATGTATTAGGCAATTGCAGGCTATAGCAGATATACAAGAAGGTGGGCAGCAAAGAGAGAGTATTCTCACCAAGATATAAGTATTAAAGCAGTTCAATCATTACTATGTAAAAATAAAATGATGCCAACCGAAATCTATTACCAATGATGAAGACATTAATTTAAAATTGCAGATGTATTAGGCAATTGCAGGGCTATAGCAGCTATACAAGAAGGTGGGCAGTAGAGAGAGTATTTTCACCAAGATAAAAGTACTAAAGCAGTTCCATCATGACTATGTAAAAATAAAATTTCCAAAGAAAGCAAAAAATGCTTAGATCACAGTACAAGGCATGTTACCTTTGTACTCCAATCTCACACAGGGTTTGTTCATAGAACATCAAAATTGGAGAACTCAAACAAAATTACAGGGATGTACCAACTGTCGACATGAAAATTGAATTTTCTGAAATTAGCAATTTGCACACTATGCACAGTAAAAATCCGTATCACAAATGAGGCACGAAGCAAGTTACGACCCTGTAAATCAAGCACCTTGTGATTCTTACTCCTCGCTCAGTTTTCTCCAGGCCATCAAATGGATTGTGTAGCTATATGGAGAAGCGGAACCACATATAGGGACATAGGAGAAAAGATCACCAGCCCACCACACATAGCAACAGTTCTGAAACCTACATTGAAAATAGCTGCAAAGAAAAGAACAAATGAACCTGTCCATGAGCTAGTAATTAACTGAATGGTGCAAGAGAGATATGAAAACGCATTAGCAGGGTAGAAATCCCAATCAAACCCGCTGAGCAGACTACATAATACCAGGCTGCAATAAGTTAAAAAGAGAGAAATAATTTGAATTTGTGTAGCCAATCCAGAAAACAATTTCAATCCAAAGATAAAATAGAGAAGATGTATCCAGTTGAGGTATAAAATAGAGAAGATGTATCCAGTTGAGGTCGTCATTCGTAAGGACAGTGAGCATTTGTTTCAGTCAAAAATATATACAAAGGAAGAGTCTATTTTTTTCTTATTTGAGACAGTAATGGTAGACAGATGGAATACATCATGTCCAAGAGCACCCCAAAAACGATCTTATAATTTTCGTGTCAGAGCACATTAATTTTGAGGCAATAATATCTCTTCTGGTAATTTGTCCACAGCTGCAATCCCCTTATCTCTGAATAAAAAGGGCATACCCAGTGCATAGAGCTCCCGCTCTGTGCGGGGTCTGGGGAATGGTGTCCGTGGCAAGCCTTACCCTCGCCTGTGCAATGCGAGGAGACCACGACTCGAACCCGGGACCTTCCGGTCACAGGCGGTAAGACTCTACCACTTGCACCAGGCCCACCCTTCCCCTTATCTCTAAATCAACAAAGAAAAAAAAAGAACTTAAGAAAACAATAGATAAAGAATCAACAATGAAAGGTAGGGATGTGAGGAAATATTGGCTGCTAACTCTTTGTTTGTCTTCCCTAAACTCACTAATCGGTAGTGTTATGCATGTTACCATGTGTAGCTGAAGTTGTTACCAACAATAAAAAGGGAGATTAGCCAAAAAATGATAAGATATTTAGTAATAGTTAGAGGATACTTTGGACATTTAGCTACAAACATAAATAAAGAGAGAAGAATACATGAGCATCGGGATAGGCTAAAAAGACACAAGGCATGGTGTGTAATTTATTTAGCCTAAGATATTTTAGACTTTTAGCTGCCACCAAAAAATGAAGGAAACATTATATATAGGTGTGTACATGAGTTAAGAGGCAACATAGAACCAGGTTGCAGTGGTAGAGTGGTTTGATGTAGTTGCTCCAATAGATATTTAGCTACCAGCATAAATAAAGAGAGTAGAAAATATGAACACTAGGATAAATTAAAAAGGAACAAGGCACAACGTGTCATCTAGTTAGCATAAGATATTTTAGACTTTTAACTACGACCGGAAAAGAACTAAACATTATATATAGGAGTACACAAAGTCATTTTGTATTAGAATAAACCCCCTCATTTAACGATGTCTAATAGTTTTTTTTTGATTGATGCGGTGATATGTGGATGTTGTCCTAAAAAATTGAGAAACTAAAACCCTCGACTATCAAATTTATCCCAAATCTCAAAAAACATGAATATAAGACCATAGACCAAAACAACGTGGGACTCGTACACCATAACAAAGCACATCATATTTGAGCTAAGAGGAAAATAATCATTTCCAACAAGCCTCGACTATCAAATTTCAAAGAACATAGATATAAGATAATAGACCAAAAGGGCATGAGACTTGTAGAGCATACCAGAGCATATTTCCAACGAGCCTCAAGTATCAATTTTACCCCAAATTTCAAAGGACATAGATATAAGACAATAGAGCAAAAGGGCATGAGACTTGTAGAGCACACCAGAGCATTATATTTGAGGTAAGAGAAAAATAATTTCTTCCAACCACATAGGACCTGCACAAAAAGTAGTAGATAAGCATCACTGTTTGGGCATATGAATGAATCTATGAAGAGGCTTTTACATGTATGCCATTAAAAAGTTTGTAATTACATATAAGCCATTAAAAAAATTGACCGCACACGAGTGCCATCGTTCTGAACTTCTTTGCTCTCCAAGCCATTACGTCGGTGTTTTGTTCGTTTTTCACCGTTACATGTGGGCCCGGTCAGTTAAAACGTCCATAATACCCCTTTCATCCCTATCCTCTCTCTCTCTCTCTCAAACTCGATCTCTCTTCTCGTGCGTGCGGCCGGGGCCGAGCTCGCCCGCGCGCGCCCGCGACGGCCGGGGTGGAGCTCCGCTGCGTGCGCCTGCGGCGGCCGAGGCGGAGCTCCCCCGCGGCCGCGCGGAGCAGCGGCGCCGAGGCGGTCACCGAGCTCCACCGAGCGGGGCTCTTCACCTCCTACGCCGTGCGCTGCTCCTCCCCGGCCCCCCCAGCAGCCGAAGGTGGTCGGACCGGCACCTCCGCTCCCGTGCGTGGCCAGGGGCGAGACTGACAATGGCCGAGCTCCGACGAGCACCCGTCCGTACCCGCCGCCGGACGCGTCCCGCGCCGTCGGCCGCGACACCTCTAGCGCCGCCCTGTCCCCGCGCGCCCGCCCCACGAGCTCCAGCCGCCATGGCCGTCGGCCGTGAGACCTCCAGCGCCACCACAGCCTGCGCGCCCGCCCATGAAGTTCGGCCGCCATGGTTGCGACGACCGCGTGCTCCCGAGCCGCGTGCCCCCATCTGCAAGGCTTCGCCGCACCTGTGGCCGTCGGCGGGGCGGCCAGCCCGCCCCTGCGATGGACGCCGCCGCTGCTGGCCGCGACGGCCTGCACAGCTGAGCCTCGTCGCCCTGCCAAGCCGCGCCGCCCTGTCAAGCCGGCGTTCGGGTCCGCGGCCAGCAGGTGCAGTAGCTCAAGCCCGGCGCCCGGGGCAGGAGCGAGCGCGGGCGCGAGCTCCGCCGAGCGGGGATCTGCTGGCTGCAAGCGCGAGCGTGAGCTCCGCCGGGCGTGGACGCGAGTGCGAGCGCGAGCGTGAGCTCTGCCGGGCGCGGGTGCGAGCTCCACCGGCCTCGGACACGAGCGCGAGCGGTGTGGACGAGAGAAGGGTATTTTGGACCTTTATACTGACCGGGCCCACATGTAACGGTGAAAAACGAACAGAACACCGACGGAATGGCTTGGAGAGCAAAGAAGTTCAGAACAATGGCACTCGTGTGCGGTCAATTTTTTTAATGGCTTATGTGTAATTACAAACTTTTTTAATGGCATACATGTAAAAGCCTCATCTATGAATACAGTTGGCCAAAATCCTAACCCTAGAACAGGCACGAGTGAAGGCAAAGAATCCGATGAAGACAAAACAACTATGAAAGCAACACGTAAGTGTGGGGGAGGGAGCGGCGTCGCTTCGAGCCGGCCGCACGCAGCGTGGGGAGCCGGCCATGCCGCCGCCGCCGCATCGGGAGGGAAGGGGAGAGAGAGGGAAAGGGGAAAGAGAAACGGAGGTGAGAGGCAGGAGATGGAAGGAGAGAGGAGGAGGGGGACGAGACGGAGGAGGAGCACGGCCGCCGCCGCCGCGCGCTGCTCGTGCCCGCCGCCGTCGCCCCTGTCCGCGTCGGGAAAAAGAGGGAGAGAGAGCGAAGAGAGAGAGAGAGAGAGAGGAGGGGGTGAATAGAAGAATCAGGAAGGAGAAGCGGAAGTTGCTTTATATATTTGGTTGACTGGATTCTGACGAGAAGCAGAAGAAGCAGAGGAGAAGCGAGAGAAGCTAATCAGAAGGAGAAGCGGTTGCAAGCGAGAATCCGCTACAAGCGATCTGGACCGTCGAACGCGAGATCGGATGGCGGGAGGAATTCAGGGCGACGTGGCCAGGGCTTCGGTGCGAGGAGTCGACGCGATTTGAGACTGTCAGGCTGGGAGATTCAATAATCAGTCCTAGCGAGGAGATGGCTTTCATCGTCGTTCATCGACGTCGTGGCCGTAACATGCCAAGCCTCGCTCCAATCCAAACCAAACCAATTATGCGTGTCTTGACGCCTGAAAATGTGAACACTTTGCAGGCTCTTGCTCGCGGGAACAAAGGTGGCAGCCTGGGACTGGGACTCTGGGAGTGGGGCTGTGCACTTGCGCGCGCACACCCAATGACACAACCAGGCCCCCACCGGCCCCGGCGCCGACAAGAGGATCTGCAGCAGAGATGTTCTGTTCAGGTCCCCGGCGGCTGCCTCGGCGTTCGTCTTTTGATTGTCCTCCTCCCTGTCGCCGTCAGCCGTCATGCCATTGCCATGCCGCCACAAGGCAGAGAAGCCACCGCCGGCGAAACCACGAGCGAGGTTTCCTAGGGTTTACCTATAGCCCATAGAATACTTATATTGTAAAGGACGACAAGCATAACATAGGGTCACACATGAGTCACACGATTCACGTAGCGGATCACCGTACCTGCAATGCCTACGAGCAAACTGACAACAAGTGACAATAATGGAGTTCAGGGGCGAAGCCACGTTAACTTTCCCTGGTCCACGTGCACCAGGGTAAAGCAAAAATTTGTTAATACCTGTTTCAAAATTTTCATATATTTCCTTTAGAAATGTATACGCTCCTTTATATTCAATAGAGTGTGCACCAGGGTCATTTTTTAGCTGGCTTCGCCCCCGATGGAGTTGGACTGTTGGAGTGGAGGCCTGAACAAAGCCTAGCAGCCCTGTTATACCCTTCTGCTTGCGTAGACACTGACCAAGCAAGCGGCGGCAACATGTTTTTCTTTCCCAGAAAAAGAAAAGGTGGTGACATGTCTTTTGTGTAGAACGATCTTGCATTGGCGTTTACGTACATTCAGGAGCAAGCTAATGATATAGGAGCAGTTGCAGTGGTTGCAGAAGTAGCATCTAGCAGCGAGTAGACCCTGAGTCTAGTGCATAGTTTTAAATCTCCCGCTGTAGCCCGCTATAGCCTTTTGAGGCAGGGTGCCGCTATTTGAGTTCATGTACAATTTAGCCGATATATACCGCTATAGCTCCGCTATTAACTGTTTTAGAGATATACCATTAAGCACCTTAGCCCGCTATTTAAAACATTGGTCTAGTGTTTGATAGTGTTTCACCAAGAACCAAAAGAAGTCACAACTGAAACCCCTCAAAAAAACATGCCAAACAGGACCTATATCGTAGCATTGAGAAATAATGATGGTTGATCTCAAGTTCTCAGTAAATTTCCCTAACTTTTTACTAGCAAAGATATTTATAAAACTATATTGTCAATATAAAAAAGTCATATGTTATCAAACTATAAGTAATACGAACTTCTGCATAAAAAATTTCAGATATTAGTCGTTAAGGTTGAAAAGATCAAACTCAAGATAAATCTATATAAAGTTACATTTACAATCAAAGGAAGCAGGACAGATGATGACATGAGTTATCTCTTTCAGAAGATACTACTCTTGCAGGCCAGAACCGCGGCCTGCAAATGATATCCTCGGGCCCAGCCCACCACTGGTACGGTGACTAATAGAGTTGGGCCGGTGTAGTGTAATTATGGCCCAGCTTTACCCATTGCAAATAGAAATAGCAGCTGCTCGCCCGTTCCTGCTCATCTGGATGACATGCATGATGGCACACTCACTTGCGATTTGAACCATCTCTGAATTCGGGAACGCAAGAAGGCGGCAAACAAAATCTGATGCACAGTACAGCTTCTTTTCAACATCTTTTGTCAAATTAACAAATGGACGACATACATGACAGACAGATCGCGATCGATGATCAAACATATCTCCTTGGATATATAAACATACGCATATATAGAGAGAGAAGCTACGCACAACGACAACAGAAATGACAGTAGGGTTTGTGTGTATATACTGTCGTCAGCGCCTCCTCCTCCTCCTCCTCCGTCGTCCGACCTCCGTCCAACCGCACGGCCGCGACAACGTCGTCAATGCATGGTGCGCGATCGAGCCAGGCTAGCTGCGTGCCCAGGCAGGCAGAGGCAGATCCTCAGACCGACCGCCTCGACGGCGACGACGGCGCGCCCGCCGGCCGCCCCGCGCACGCTCAGTTCATGTTGCGGGCGCAGCGCGTGATGGCGGAGCAGCCGCGGCGGTAGGGGTTGGCGGCCTGCTGCGACGCGCAGTTGCTGTAGTAGGACCGGCCGCGCTTGTTGCACGGTACCTGGTCCGCGCGCAGCGCCGCGTAGCTGATGTACCGGTTGGTCGGCTTCCGCTGCGCCAGCGTCCGCCGCATCGAGTCGCCGGCGGCGAGGCCGCCGCCGCTCAGCCCGAGCTCCTCCTCCTCGTCCACGCCGCACTCGCCTACGGCGCCCGAGCACTTGCTGCGCTGGCCCGGGATGCTGCTCGTCCTCACCGCCACGAAGTCCATCGCGCTCAGGTCCCCGACCTTCGCCGAGGCCGGCACCGCGAGGAACGCGGCCGCCGCCGCCGCGACCGCCAGCAGGAGCGCCAACAGGGCGCCGGCGCCGAGGCGGGCCATGTCGTCGAACGGGTGGCCTTGTTGTTGATAAGCTGGTATTTTGCTTCAACGATCGGCTGGGGTCTCTTCGCCCACCCTGCCTTCTTCGCTGTGTGAAGGGGAGGAGGAGGGGGAGATGAAGAGGAGCACAGGGAGGCCATTTGGAGAGGAAGGCGCTGGACGGGAGAGAAACCAGGGTGACCGCACGCTGGCGTGGACGGTGCGCCCGCGTGTCGCGGCCTCGCTCTCGCCCCGGTCCCTGGCGTGCATGGGTGCAGACTTGCACGTGGGACAAAAGGAAATTGAATTTCAAATTCTAAAAATTTAAAACGAACGTTGAGGTTCTAAACGATCTTAGATATAAAAAAAAATTAGCTACGAAGTTGTAAATCTTGCTGGAAACCACAACTAACTCTGGTCTGGTATAAACTATATTAACCTCCGGGGTTCTTTGAAAAATTGAAAAAAAGAAATTTAGAATCTGGTAACCTGAAATGAGTATTTGAGACTCTAAAATATATTAAATAAAAAGTTATTAACTATAAAGTTGTAGAGTATTTGAGACTCTAAAATGATCGTGTCAAGCTCTACAACTTTCATATAAAGTTTATATTGATACGACTTCATGAAAGGTTATTTTTATATGAGAAAAAGAGATAGACGACACCAAACAATAAGGCCTCGTTCGCTTCGCTGAAAAAACAAGCCGAAACACTGTTCCGGCTGATTTGTTGTGAGAGAAAAATACTGTTCCGACTAAAAAACAAGCTGAAAAAGATGGATTATAAGAGAAGCGAACGGGGCCTAAATGGTCTCCACTGCTACTTCAGCAAAACCGTCCAAGAAACCATTTTGAAATTAATAGTCAATGAGAGTATTTTGTTTGGTCCATTCGGTATTTAAGTTCGACGTTCGAGGTAGTGTTTTAAAATCAAGGGTAAAGTATATTTTTCACCCCTCAACTTACACAAGAGTATGAATTTCAACCTCAAACTATGAAACCAGACAATCTACACCCTCCAACTTACAAAACCAGACACTTTACCCCCCCTGCTGTTCCACCCTCGGTTTTATGGCGGCGAGCAATTCGTTAGTGCAAAGAGGCCGCCTTAGACTCCAAGTACAATGACTCCAGATCGAGGACTATATGGCACGATATGTCTTGTTGTAGACCCCAAGTCAACATCTTGGTCTCATGTCTGCTTCATCTTCGGACTCAACATCCATCTCATCCTCATAATCACTTTCTTCATCTTCACTGCCATTGCAAGCCTCATCATCGATATTTCTTGAAACCAACATATACTTGCAAAAAAATCCATCATTGGTCATCTCAACATACCTAGATGCCTTGTCATCAACTTGCTGTCCATTGGCGTCCATTAACCAATGCAACAGGTGCCATCAAAAACAGTTCGATGCCCAAGTAATTCAGGAAGGGATACTTTGTCATGGTCAATGTAGGATGTGGCCATTTCCACCACAATAGTACATTTTCTTCCCATTATGAAGGAACTCCCCATTGTAATGGAACCTAATGTTCAGCTTCTCCAACCAATCCATGTGTCCTATGTAAACAAACCAAAAAGAAATGTATAAACAACGAATCCGGAGACAACAAGAGGATTAAAATAGCTCAAAATCCATCAAATCATGTCTTGCATTAAGCAACCGCCGATGCATAAACTACTATGCACTACCGATCCCTAAGATTTAAACAACACTACCAAATCCCTATGCATAAACTACTCTAAAGTACCATCACCCTAAACCCTAATCTAATCCACAATCTCTATGCACAAGTGATTCCTTAAATCCATGCGTCTTGACAACTACTACCACCACAATGATGATTCCGGGGAGGAAAGGACAGCCAACTCACCTCTGTGCTTGCCTCACCGGACGATGACGAAATCAGCTGATGAGCCAATCATGGATTCCGGCGCCACCCTTAGCGCCGCGCTTCGCCCTAGATGGAATCTCCTATTGCAGATTGCCTAAAATTTACCTCGCAGAGGCGTCGTCGCCCGCCGGGCATCTGCTGTTTGGTCTAGGGTTCTTCGTGGGGTTGGCAGCGGGGACGGGAGTGAATGGGCGGCCTCTTTGCAATAGTGTCTGGTTTTGTAAGTTGGAGGGTGTAGATTGTCTGGTTTCATAGTTTGAGGTTGAAATTCATACTCTTGTGTAAGTTGAGGGGTGAAAAATGTACTTTACCCTAAAATCAAATAACTACTTCAGACAGGTGATGGTGAATCAGACTTTACTCTATATAATATATGATGAGGAATCTAATAATCATTTAATCTAATGGATGCAAACGCTGATGAGCCATCCTTAGCTGAGCCTAGATGGAATCTCCTATTGCAGATTGCCTAAAATTTACCTCGTATATTTCTTTAGGAATAGTGGAGAGGGAGTTGTCCTTCTTTTAGAAGATCTTGATAGTACAAGTATACAGTAGGAGATGAGATAGCTAGTGTGTGTGTGTGTGTGTGTGGAGATGCTCTAAGTGCACCAGTGACGCCAACGTACATATTTTACTTCAGTATTCAAAGAAGACAATAATGCATTCCACGTTCCAAACTGTAACAATGAAGTCATCCTCATCCGTACACAAGGTCTTAACAAATCATCGAAATATATGACTGTCTGATGCCGTTGGATTTTCTGTGTACGTGCAAATAAACAACATTATCTTGCCTTCTTTTTGTGTGGCAATGCAAGAACATAATCGCGCGCAAATAAACGACCTTCGGTTCCATCTATTCCGGTAGTTCTCTCCATGCCTGGAACAGTGAAACCTCCACAATCCACCCGATCGAAGTTCGAGTTTGAGAAGTGGCTAGCTTGAGGTGTGGGCATTTTAATTTGATGCTATTTGCTCAAGCAATTTTTATTACATTTGTCTTATCTTTATTTTATATTATTTTACCATTCTATGAATTTTACCGACACAAGGTAGGTTAGTCCTCACCAGTCCTCTCTATATTTGAATCCTGGCTCGCCAGTAATTCTAAGGTTTAGTAAGTTTTTTTTGTGTGAAATCAATCAAGAGAAATAAAGCCCCATATGACAAGTTCAATTTCTAACATTCATGTCAAAAGTTAATCCGATGGTAACTCCTAACACCTAGAGCAGTAAATATAGATGTTACTAGGTGCACTTATTAATTTAAAATTTCAGATTGGATACAATTTAGTGCACTGATTAAATAGAAATTAATAAGTTGGTTGGAGAAGTTGACTACGATGCATTCAGCACATGATTATAGCTATATAAAATCTACAATTAGTGAGATTATCTTTCCTTTTTACCTTTTATGCCATTGTTTCATTTGGCACGTTGGATTATAGTTATAGAAAATCTACAACTAGTGAGATTATCTTTCTTTTTTCTTAGTGCATGAACAATGATTTGAACCACAACGCTCTAAATAGCCGCGCCTAAGGCCAATCTCAATGGAGTTTCATATAGTTTTATGGACATTAAATATACTGACATGGCACCGTATCGACGAAGAGAGATGATGAAAGTTTTATAGGAGTAGAGAGAGTTTCATGGTGATGAAACTCTTCTGCACTGTTTCCAAAATATGAATATTGAAAAATGAGCCATGAAACCTCTATTGAGACTGGCCTAACTGCAATGGACAATAGTTATAACTGGCCTAACTGCAATGGACAATAGTTATAACTTGGAGCCAGAAAAGGATTGTAACTAGTGATGCTAGAGCTAGCAAAACTTGGAGCGGTGTGTTGTGTCCTGCGGAGAGAGAAGCAGAGAGAGAGAGAGAGAGAGCGTGCAACACCTTTTTGCAGGGAAAAATGCATGCAGCAAGCCTTTAGGGCACTACTAGTGGTGCCAGCACACTGTGACCTTAGAAGCTAGTATCGCTATCGAAAACTGGATGTTTGCCGAGTGTGCAAGAATGTTTGCCGAGTGTATTATATCGGGTACTCAGCAAAGAAGCTCTTTGCTGAGTGCTTTAAAAAAAACACTCGACAAAATAATTACACTCGTCAAAAAAGGCAAAAAACACTCGGCAAAGTTTAGCACTCGACAAACTAGAAAAAAAACACTCAGCAAAATATAAGCACTCGGCAAAGAACCGCCACGTGGACAACCGTTAGTCCGTGTGCCGTCCCTTTAGTACGTTTGTCGAGTGTCCGTTAGTGGAAACACTCGGCAAACAAATACACTCGGCAAAGAAATATGTTTACCGAGTGTATTTGTTTGGCACTCGGCAAAGAAACAAGTTTTTTTTCTCTTCTGACCGTGAAACTTTTTCTATTCCACATACAACATGTGGTACTCCATGTTAAGATTTGGTATATTTTTGGACCTATTTGCTATATTTAATTAATTTATTGTATTTCAAGAAATTTTTTGATATAAGTCAAATTTGAACTGCAAGTGATTTAAATAATAGAATAAAATGAGTAGAAAAATGATATTCATGTTATTAAGTCTATTATGAGGCCTTACCTAGGAAATTAAAAGAAATTTCGAACATCTTGTTCAGAAACACGACTACGAACGTGTAGCCGAATGGTTTTTAAATTCTAAAAAAGAGCAAACGAAGTTTGAAAATCATGAGATTTATCATGATGTGATGATATCATACGTGGAGGCTGTGGTAAAAAAATTGAGAAGGTTTCGTACAATTTTGTCACGTACGATGTTTACAAACCGAAGCATCTCAGAAGAAGAATCGTAGCGTTGAGGAGGATTCGGTAAGATTTGGAGTCAAAGTGGCTGTCGAATTGGGGTTTGACTTCAAAACTTTTGTATAGGCAATAGAGAACATAGATTGTTTCATGTGAAATTTTAGTAATTTTTTGGATCCGTTTGAGAATTTTAATTTATTAAGTGCAATTATAGAATTTTAATTGATATAAATTAAATTTGAGTTATAATTGCATAAAATAATGGAATAATATTCCTAGAAAAATCAAATATATATTATTGAGTCAATTTGACAAGGTATTTTCAAAGTACATCGGAACAAATTGAGAAAAACACGGTCCGGAAAAGGAGAAGGAAAATAAAAAAAATAGGTTTGCCGAGTGCCCATTATCTGGCACTCGGCAAAGCTGGCGTTTTCCGAGTGCCAAACCTAGGACACTTGGCAAACCCCCTCACCGGCCCCACACACGCACAGTAGTTTAGGGTTTGAAAATGAAAAAAACAAAATGTGTTTGCCGGGTTCTAGATCACGGGCACTCGGCAAACCGCCTGATAACCACCCCAGGCCGGCCTCACCCACACGCACATACGCACACATGCACGCGCACCGCACGGACACACGCATCCCGCCGCCGCTCCTGCCCTCAGCACGCCAGCCGCCGGCCTCCCAGAGCCCCATCCCCGGCGCGCCAGCCGCTGGCCTCCCGGCGCCCCGTCCTCAGCCTCTCGGAGCCCCATCCCAGGTACACCCACCGCCGGCCTCCCGGCGCCCCGCCCTGACCGCCGCCACCCTAGGACCCCACTGCCCCCCGGCGCCCCTACCCCTCGGCGGCCGGCGCCCTCCCCCCAGTGCCCTTGCCCCGGCTGCCAGCGCCCGCCCCCGACCCACAACCCCCATGCGCCGACGCCGCCGTTTCGGCGCCCACCACCTCTCGCTGGACGAAGGTACTGTAAATACCAGATTGCCTCATCTGAACAAAAGGTAGAACAATTAGCTAGCGATCAACTTAGATGGCAATGAAATCTGAATAAAAAATGGAATAAGGGATGAATGCTTAGACGCTAATTGTATTAACTCCTCTTGAAAGACACTGTGCCATTTGCTTAACAAAAAGAGACTAGAAGACCACGACAGATGAAATTATTAGTGT
Source organism: Miscanthus lutarioriparius (assembly GCA_904845875.1). NCBI lineage: Eukaryota > Viridiplantae > Streptophyta > Magnoliopsida > Poales > Poaceae > Miscanthus > Miscanthus lutarioriparius. Next base: position 114,872,657 of record CAJGYO010000005.1, on the reverse strand, counting down.
TACTTGTTAATCATTTCTATTTGAAATTTAGAGCAAAATTACTTTTGGTCAAATTTAATGTAACTCACTGTGCTGCTATCTTTAATAGATTACGTGGCCGTCGCTCCCTGCCTTGCCACCGCCATCCGCCGTGCCCTCTCGCCACCCCCACCTTGGACCTGCCGTGGTTATGCAAGGTATAAGATGTGTATGTGGTTGTCGGCCATCGTGCCATTGGTTTGGTATGTATGTGGTCATCGACCATCGTTCCATTGGTTTGTTGTAGGTTTTGGTTTCCTCACCGTGCAGGAGAGGTGCTGTCAAAATTTACAATTGACACTATTATGTTCGTTTGTTGTAGGAGAGACTATTGCAAAGATCATTCCCCACCGTCCTCGACTCGCCACTTTGCAGGACAGCAAGGTGAGGCATCATACACCCCTCTTTCCGTATGATGTTTGTATGTCACATAACCTAGCTAGGTGTCTCCCATTCGAAAGAGACACGGTTAGAAATATGCAAATCTTTGCATATCTATAACTGTATCTGTTTCGAATTGTCCATGTTTTTTGGACAGCCCGAGGATGTGTAGATGGGGTTAGTTTCTATGCTCTACTCCGATCCGAGACAGAGTTTCGGCAGCATCTCCCTGTTGTTCTCTGGATACACAATCTCCCTACCAGGACGTGTATTTGGAGAACAACGAGGAGGTGCTGTTAAAATTCTGTCTCGCATAGGAGTAGAGCATGAAAACTAACCACATCTACACATCCTCGGGTGGGATTCGGACCTATCTTCACCTATTAGACTGCCACATAGGAACCTGTAGATGCAATTGATTTTTATATTACTTGCTGATATGTTAGAGGATGGATGACCATGAGTGGATGTACACGGGCCGCTCTAGTCAGGGTTTGTTCACCGATGAATGGATTGAGAAGACCGATGCTTTCTTGGAACTAGCATTTGCAAGGGTTAAAGGAGCGCGTGCCACTTGGTGTCCCTGCAGCATTTGTGCAAACACGCGTCGACAAACAAAGGTGGTCATGGGTAAACATCTTTGCAAGAATGGATTTACGGTGGACTATACCCGGTGGTTCTACCATGGTGAATCCGATCATGTGAGAGACGAGGTCGTGAGACAACACATCGAGGATTATGATCCCGTTGCCGGGGTAGGAGACATATTAAATGACTATCATGAAGCACACTTCGATGAAGGACGTAGGGAGAAGGAGCCAGAGGCAACCGCAAAGGCGTATTACTATATATTGTCTGCGGCACAGCAACCCCTTCACGGGCATACCAATGTTTCTTAATTGGATGCCATTGCACGCCTAATGACTGTAAAGTCCCAATTTAGCTTGAGTCGAGAAGCCTTCGATGTTATGCTGACAGTTTTTGGTAGCCTGCTCCCGGATGGTCACATCCTGCCAAAGAGTATGTATGAGGCACAAAAACTCCTTCATGCACTTAACATGCCATATGAGCAGATACATGCTTGTCCGAAGGGATGCATCTTTTTAAGATGGAGGCAGAGCGGTAGAGGATGGAGGCAGAGCGGCTGCAGATGTTTGAATATATGAGGGGTGTTTACGCTGCAATCGGTCAACCTCAGCCACCAATGCCAGTCCCTCATCCTCAACCTGCTCCAAATACTGTTTCAAGCACTATGAGTCACTTCACAACCTTATAGTCACTGTTTCTAGTTTATGCAGAATCAATCTTACAAAGATGCACAGACACTATAAACTAGAAACTAGAAATAAACTAGAAACTATAAATTAGAAACTAGAAACTAGAAACTAGAATGATTTATCTCTTCTCCTTTGTGCAGAATCAATCAGCGGACATCGAATGAGCCTCATGACACAGCGTGGTCACAGTGGACACCATGGCCTCCTCAGTGACTACTTGTGATTTTATTTGCATTTGCATTTGTGGATTACTTGTGACTACTCAGTGGACACTATTGCACTCAGTGAATTTTATTTGCATTTGTGGTTGTGAATGAACCTACTTGCGGTTCTAAAGTTTATTTGCATTTATGTGTTGTCGATATATCTATATGAACTGCATGTGATGCTTATTGTGAACTATGTGTGATGCATGCAATGTTTATTTGAGTAGGGTACGTTATACGTGACCGAACCATAAAAACTGAAAATATATGGTTGCTTTGCCGAGTGTTACACTCGATAAAAAGGACTTTTGTCGAGTGCCAAGGTAAAAACACTCGGCAAAGAGGACACGTGGCCAAAATCTATACATTCTGGGCCAGTCTTTGCCGAGTGTCCGGGATTTGACACTCGACAAAGCAGCCATGTTTGCCGAGTGTCTGGGATTTGACACTCGGCAAATCAGCCATGTTTGTCGAGTGTCAGTGCCTGGACACTCGACAAACCAGGGCATATTTGCCGAGTGTCAGAGCTGGGGCACTCGTCAAACATGGCTGCTTTGCCGAGTGTCAAATCCCGGACACTCGGCAAACGCGCCGTGACCGTCTCCGCGCTGCCACGTTACTTTTTTTTACCGAGCGTCGGTTTCAGCTCTCGGCAAAGTATTTGCCGAGAGCCTGATAAACAACACTCGGCAAAGAAACGTTTGACGTCACTGTAGATGTCGTGTGCTGTTTGCCGAGTGTTACACTCGGTAAATCCTTTGCCGAGTGTTTTTTTGGGGTTTGCCGTGTGGCAAAGCTACTGTTCCGGTAGTGTATGGTACCAACTTCTTCTCTGGGGTACTTGGCGCTGTGGAGGACCTTATGTCGTGTTCATTTAGGGATTGTTCGGTGGATATTGATGAACTTGCTTGGGCTAGTATGCATCATCCTCATGCGTTGGTGTGAGATTGCTCATCTAAGGGATTGATATTTCAGTTAGACACACAAGTGGAAAATTGAAAAATAAATAAACATTGGAATTTGAGACCTCATGAATCATGCCATGGCAAACAAATCTTGAACAAGCAAGATACATATATCTCTCCATCCCTTTGGCTAGCTTATAAAGGTGGAGATCCATTCCTTCTAATAAAGATTTACATGTCTCTCACTTGGAAGGATCTAGTAGAAACTTGTAGAAAATCGACCGAAACAAACAAAACAAAAAATATTTTGATGGTCCCTAAAACTCAGAAGCAAATCTAAGTCACCAACTAAACGAAAATTAACACGATCAATGCAAGTTTAGCCACGGACGACGACATTGCCATATCAAACGAGAATAGCTGCTCCGCCGATTAGCAGGCACGCCAGGAAGCCACCCCTGAAGGCTACGGCGGACGACGGCGATGGCGGTGGCGAAGACGTCCCGTTCGTGCCAGGCGCAGGCGCGGGCGCCGGCACCGGCGACTGTGACGGCGACGAAGCGTTCTTGCCCGGAACAGGACGCGGCGGCGGCGGTGTAGGCAGGGCATGCGGAGCAGGAGGCGGCGGCGACGAGGACTTGGACAGCGGCGGTGCGAGCAACGCGCGCTGAGCAGGTGAGGCACCGGGAGGCGGCGGCGACGACGTGGAATTGGGCAGTGGCGCTGGCGACGACGACGGCTTCGGCGGCGGCGGCGAGGAGGACGTGCCGTCGTCGCTGCCGGCGTCGCGGACGGCGAGGACGACGACGATGAGGCGCTCGCCGGCCTTGCAGCGCGCTGCATCGGGGCTGATGAAGAAGTATGGCCTGGAGGCGTGGAACACGAAGCTGGAGTCGCGTCGTCGAGGCGGAGCGCGGGCTCCGTGGCGTTGCAGGCGTCGTAGTGGCCCTGGCTCACCACCAGCACGGCGTCCGCGCCCTTGTACGTTGTACCTGAACACTGCAGGCGACGGCACGGCAGGCGCGGCACCATGTCAGTCGCGTCGCGATCTATCTATCTGCATGCAGGCATGCAGCAATGCGTGTCGACTGCAGACTGCACAGTAGAGAGAGACACGGCACCGAGGGTGTCGTTAGTATGGACGGCAACGGGTACAAATTACCCGCGTGCCCGTGGTAAAACCCGTTAGGGTGAGGATACGGGTATCATTTTGTACCCATGGGCATGGGTGCGGGTTTGATTTTGTGCCCGTGGGTAAAAAATTTGTGGGCATGAAAATACTTTACCCGTGTCCGCAAACCCACGAACCCGCATGACATGTGAGCCTGCTGCTATCAACTGTTATTTGTGAACTTGTACCGTTGTGCATTGAATCTGTGATCTGTATAGGTTTGTGATTGTGAACTATGAATTTATGATCTGGCTGGCGGACACGGGTGTGCCTGCAGGTGACGGGTGCGGGTTCAATTTCGTGCCCGTGACGGGTGCGGGTTTGTAAACCTATACGCGCGGGTAATGCGCCCGTTGCCATCCATAGTCGTTGACCTAGAATCGGTTGTGCTCCGCCCAGGCGTTGAACGGCTCGGCGGGGTTGGGCGCCCACCAGGGCGGCCACCGACGTAGAAGTCGCGGCCGGTGGCGCAGGTCGCCGCCATGAGCACGGAGAGCAGGGCCAGAGCCGCTACTTCGGCGATCCGCCGTGCCATCCTTCTACTACTTGTACGTGCCAACAAGGTTCTTCTCTGTCCCCCGGTATGCACGGGCAGAGCCACGTTGGGGCCATCCTGGGCTCCGCCCCCACCTTATCGTTGGTAATTTTTCGAAGGATAGCTATGACTCTGTGAGACTGCATGCATATTACTTGCTGCACAGTCGCATGGCTGCATGCATATTTTAAAGGAGTAGTTATTTTCTTATACTTGATTCTATAGCTGAGCAACAGAGCCAACATGACAGCGTGAAAAAGTTACCTAGCTTCTGACGCCAATATCTTAGCCAAAGAAACAGAGAGAAATTTTAGGCAGATCTGCTATGGAGCTTGATCTGGCCCTCTGGCCCCCTCTTCCTTTCAGCTCTGGCTCCGCCACTGCCGGTACGTACCAAGAACACGAACCCTATCGATCGCTCTGGCTCGTACTATATAGTGACCAAAACCGGTGCCAAGAGCTAGATATCTATCGCCTAGCTAGCTAGCGTGTTGCTATATATAGTAGAGATGAACCCGGCCGGCCGGCGTCCAAATGAATCTGGGGGCTGCTGTCGTGTTTTTTTTCTCGAAATACGCAAAAGACCTACGACGTATTATTGTATTAAGGAGAATAGTTTAAAGAAACATACAACACGCTTTCTATCGAGCGTTGAAGGAGGTCGACCTGAGACAGCCGAAGCTATACTATCATATCAAAAGACCTCATGTTTTGATATTACGTAAAAGAAAACAACCAATATCGACTGCTGTGGTGTTGCCGCCGGTGTGGTGTGTTTGTGAGACTCCGTGGTGGAGGTGAGGGGTGTATTTATACACGAGAGCCGGGTGATGCTACCGTTGGGGTGCATTAGTGAGGCAGTAGCAGCAGCAGCAATTAGCTAGCTGTGACAGCAGCCGTTACTGATGGTGAGCTTTAACCAGCGCCTCAAGGAGTTACTCTGCACCATTTCCTTGACCTCCATGGCGAAGCAACCGGCTGGCATAGCTTGGCAAGGCATGACTGAGCTCGTAACGGCGCTCTGGGTTGCTTACTACATGCCGTCTAAAGCCAGCCATAGCCAACGGCAAGATATGCATCAGCTCGTTAATTTAATAATTAATATACAACAACAACGGCAGGGTATCATCACTTTCACCGCAGGCCTTTATGGGCCGGAGTTCATGGCGCGCTGGGCCAGGCCGGGCTGGGCTCACCAAATCTGATGGGCCGTCATGGCCTTTGAACCCCAGTAATAAAATGGCCCCCCTAGTCTGATGGGCTCGCCGCGGATTGACTAACCTCTTGATTTTCACGGCGGGCCTGGCCCGTTTCTGTTTATTTCTTTCGCTGGTTTTCTTCTTCTTTTTGCTGCCTGCCTGCGCTGTCGTGCCGTGCTGCCGTGCTTGTAGTAGCAGTGTGCAAGCCTGCAGCAAGGTCCTTCTACGTACAAGTGCAATCAAAACCTAGCTAGCTTTTTTTTTCCTTCCCCGATAATATAAATAAATTTGTCTCTGCATGAATGCGTACTCCGTATGCATTCTTTGTGGCAGCAGGCGGGCAGGCAGGGAGACGATTCCACTTCGGTTTGGAAAATTTTTAAGATTTCCCCAATTTTTGACGACATTTAAATATGAATAAAAATAAAACTAATTACACAGAGACATTCACGAGAGCGATATTTTAAGCCTCTATGATTAACACTAATTACCAAATAACAACAAAACTATTTTGCAAAAATTTCCTCAAACTTTTTCGACATTTCGACATTCTCCCTCTCCCATGCTCCTCAATTTTCTTGCTCATCTCATCTGAAAGAAAACAGTTCGACCAATTTTTTGTTGTTGTTGTCCTAGCTTCACAGCTGCGCAGGACCAGAGCAAATTCCCTGGTGCTGTGCTGCTGACTGAGGGTACACTGCGCTGTTGCGACGACAAGCTCGGGCAGTCGTCACTCATCAAGGCTTAACTGTTGGCGCTCAGAAAGCCAACTCAGCCCTTGTTTAGTTCGTGAAATTTGGATTTCGGTGCTACCGTAGCATCTTCGTTTTTATTTAATAAATAGTGTTTAAACATGGACTAATTAGGCTCAAAACGTTGGCGCTTTCACCAAACTGAATTAGTTTTTCTTTGTCTACATTTAATACTCAATGCAGGCGCATGCATTCAGTAACTTTTGGCCTCCAAGCCGTCAATGCATCCATGCATTCATGGCCTCCTGCTGGATCCACTGCTACCGCACTTACTACTAGGGCTTACTACTTGTTGGTAATCGAGGGCTGCAAACACCAAGAAAGCAACCTGCAAGCCTCGCAGCGAAGGTAAAGGTTTTTTTTTCTGAATTACAGGACACCGACGCTCACAACGCACGCACTCGTATAGATATCGAGACCGACGAAGTCACTACGTCTCACGACGGAAACATCGTCTATCATTGAAAATACAACATCATTAAATCCTAGAATAAATCTTGAAAAATTCGAGCACCCATATCAAGTCAAGTACTATCTGGAATGGTAGGTTCCACCGCAAGGAACCTAACAAACTGAGCTAGCACCAAGGGTTTTTATCTTCGTGAGCTATCTATGGAGTATTTGCAGCTAAGCTAACTTGCCATGTTCGTTTGGCTGATAAGCTATGACTGAAAGTATCGTTGATTGATTTATTATGAGAGAAAAATATTATTCGTCGACTCGAAAAAGTACAGCTTATAAGCCAATCTAACGAAGGCGTATGCATGGGATGGATGTGCAGTTGTGCACAAGAGAAGGGAGCGGGGAGGCAGGGGCAGCACCAGCAAAGCAGCTTGCACCGTTGCACGCAAGAAGAGCGATGTGTGGGTGGGTGGTGGGTGGAGTGGTAAATGAATGAATGGACAATGGACGGAGGAGCAGTAGTTACTACATGGTGTGACTTGTGCGGTTGTGCCGGAGGAGGACGAGGACTGAAGGTGGACGGTGGATCTCGCTGCACTGATGCCGCGCGGCCAAGTTGCATTGGCTACGGCTACCCTCTTTGCAGCTAGCATCGTGCGGTGCTGCGGTGCCCCCTCTCTCCCTCTCTATCTCGCTCAGACTGCATGCACCCAAGCAATAAGGAAAGGACGACGATGCCATTGCCAGGGTCAAGCAGCAAGGGGCGACAGCACCTCCGTCGCCAGCTACCGCCTGTCTGAAAATCCCAACCCCTTTTAATCCTGGCATGATTGCATTGGGTGAGCTGGTGACTATTACTGACTAGTATTTGGGTGCTGAATGCCTTTTTGTGCAATGCAATTGTGCTGTGCTGTGCTTGTGCATGCATGGGGCATATCATACATGCAGTAATAGGTTGGGCCGGGGATGGAGGTACTGGCGCGCGGAGCAAAGGACCGTGCTGCCGTGCAGGGCGGACACGGAAGCATGCATGTGACGGTCACATGGACAGGTTCGTGGTCGAGGCCTCGTCTCGAGGGATCCTTGATCTCGATCGGATACCGCGTGCCACTTCAATTCGCTTCTTCTCTCCTCTCAACTGTAACGCCAGGGGCCTGCAGGCCAGGATGTGCCTTCAGCTTGTCAGATTAGTCACCGGTGAGATTTTAATTTATAAGCAGGCAAGCACTACTACTAATTAAGCAGACTCATTTGCCTCACCAATCGTAGGAGATGCATGCTTTAACAGCGCTTTTATTTATTTGTCTGCAGCACCCCCTTGCTTGGAGACAAGACAGTAGTGCGCTCTACCGTACCTGAACTCCCAGCTGATCAACTCATCAACACAGTTGCTTCAACTGCAGTTGATAACTAAACCAGTCGCACTCGCACATTATATACACAGGACTCCTTCTCAAGACATGCATATATATAAGGCATTAAGGCGTGTGTTCTTCAGTGATCTAAATTAAACAGCACATGTAAAACTAAGGTCATATAGTATCTTTTCACTGAAAATGCATGCTCGCGTTCCCCCTTTCCCTCGTACATATGGATACACACACACTGCAAATTAAAGAAGCTTGTAGTGTAGCATGAACCGGATGATCCCTCAATGCATCCACAGTACACTGCTAGCACGGGCCACTGTTCAAAACAGCTGGGCCGACCAGCTAGCGAGCGAGAGCAAATGCCCCAAGACAAACACTGCCCTGGACTCATTGAGCCGGCAACTGTTGCTGTTGCAGGGGGCAAGAACTCAACAACCTTTTATTCATTGCTGCATCTATGGCTCGTAGGGTACACACTTATACCACAGATCCATGCGCGTGCATGGCATGAGCCATGGGGCAACCCCCCAGCAAGTCAAGAGCAGATCATGCTTAAATAAAGGCGTCAACAGATTGATCAATGATTTTTCAAAGGACACGGCCGGATGCCTTGGTTGGCGTGATGATTAGCTTGCAGCAAGTTCATGTTCATGCTTTCAGCCTCACAGTATCTGTGCACTAGGGTAGGTCATGCTAAACTTTAGTAGGGTAAATCTAATCCCATTTAGGCCGCGTTTAGCTCGGCCACCGAATCGGCGCCGCCGGATTCGGGGCGCACTGTAGCTACTGTAGCGTTTGTTTTTATTTGTTAATAATTGTCCAATTGTTGACTAATTAGGCAAAACGTCGCCTGCTAAACTTTAGTATTTCGGGTATAAGTCTAATCCCATTTATGTGACGAATTTCTTTTTACATAGTGACAAATTCTGGAATTTGGGGCAACTAAACAAGCCCTTAGTTATTTTTTACTCGAACATTAGGACTAAATGAGACTAAATGAGCTTTAGCCAACTAGTCACCAGGATGTTGTTAAATTGGACTAAACCTCACCTTTTAGTCCCATTTAGAGGGTGTTCGGATCCAGCGACTAAAGTTTAGGAGGTGTCACATGGAGGTGTCGCATAAGGTATTCGGATACTAATAAAAAAAAATTATAGAACATATCAGTAATCCGTGAGACGAATTTATTAATCCTAATTAATCCATCGTTAGCACATGTTTACTGTAGCACCACATTGTCAAATCATGGACTAATTAGGCTTAAAAATTCGTCTCGCAAAACAGTCTCAATCTATGCATTTAGTTTTGTAATTAGTCTATATTTAATACTCCATGCAAGTGTCCAAATATCCGATGGGATAGCGACTAAAGTTTAGGAGGTGAATCCAAATACCCCCTTAGTCACTTTAGAGCCAAACATCCTAACTAAAATAGACTAAAATGTCTCTTTTAGTCTCTTTTAGTCATCCAAACCAAACATCCCGTGACTAAAGTTTAGTCCATGGTTTAGCTACTAAAGTTTAGCAAGGGGAAATCAAACATGCCTTTATGTAAGTTTGTAGCGCAAGAATTGCACGAGGATTTTTCCGTAAAGTAGCTAGTATGATTATATTGAAAAAAAAACTTATCCCAAGGACGAACGTGTGTTTATAGCATACACTATTACACAAATAATTTTGTAAGGCGGTGCCAAACATTAACGGAGACGGTCACAAAATCTAACTGCCTCCAAAAATATCGGACGATTAACATAGGCGGTCGTTTTCATTTACGGAGACGGTCATAATTGCCTGCCTCGTAAAATCAATTTACGGATGCGGTAAAAAAATAACTGCCTCCATTTACGGAGACGGTCGTCTTAAAAATGGTCTATTTTCGAAGGCGATAGCCCGCCTCTGTTAATACATACAAGGCCCAGCGCACGGCCCATTTCCTCTCTATCGGGCATATATATATATATACATTGCATTAGGGTTTCAGGGTCACTCATCCTCTCCCAACTCTCTCAGCCGACGCCTCTCTCCTCACCTCCCTCTCTAGGCGCGTGGCTCCCTCTCCAGGTGTGCGACTCCCTCTCCTTCCCCTCCCTCTCCTCCAGGCGCGTAGCTCCCTCTGCTCCGTCTGCAGGAGGGGCTCGCACAGGGACGTCTAGCGGTTGTGGGCCGCAGACCCCTACCGACGGTGGCATGTGCGGTGTGGAGCAATGGGATGGAGGCGGTGGAGGCCCGGTGACAGCGGCAACGGGGAGGCGGAGGTCGGCCTGACCCAGGTGAAGGTTGGTCGGGTCCAAGTCAAGGTCGGCCTGCTGCGCCTCCCTCTCTCTCTCCCAGGGCGGCAGCTCCGTCCCTGTGGCATTCTCCACCACGGCAGCGGCTCCCTCCCTTCCTCTCCAATGGCGGTTGCACTGGGCCGCGCACAGATCTGGTGGGCCCTCCTCAGACAGACGTGGTGGCGGTGGCGGCGGGCTCGATTGGACTCGACGGCAGGCTCGATTGGGATCGCTTGGGGTCTTTTTTATTTTTTAATTCGATTAACAGAGGCGGACGCCTTAAGACGCCCGCCTCCGTTAATCGATTAACTGAGACGGGCAAAGCAACCGTCTCCGTTGGCCATCATTAACGGTGATCTTTGATTGGAGGCAGTTGCAATGCCCGCCTCCATTAATAAAAATGTCCACCTCCATTAAATTTTATGTAGTAGTGAGAGTACCTTTTATAGTGGTGCAATCATAACTTGACAGCTCATGCGCACAAATGCCCTTTATTTCATGGCTTGCAAGTGCTTGAACTTTGCTCTAATGCAATTTAGAGAGTGGTCAAATGGCCTATCACGTGTCGGCCAGAGGACAATTGAGGCTTAGGAGTCATAGATTTGAAATGCTTCGCAAGAGCATTGAGGCTACGATAGATATTTAGCTCGAATAACTCGGAGAGGGCTTGGATGGGGCTAGATATCCCTTATGACAGGATAGACAAAGACCTTTTCTATGCCTCTACAACGGTAATGGTCAACAGAGGATACATGGTAAACTACTGGCTCCCAAACATGGTTGCACGATAAAAGCGACGAGAAGTTAAGTCTCCCGAGCGCCCCCAACGGGCGACTCAGGGGCGCCTCGCCATCGCCGCTCTAGTAGGATCTCTGGTTGGCCTAGAGGGGAGGGTAAATAGGCCTGTTAAAACAAATACTCAAACTTTTATCAAATTCACCCTACGGCACTGCCGCTCTGGAGGACAACACTACCGGACTGCGGCACAGTCGGACCAGAACAGCGGCACTGCCGCACCTGCAGACAACTTCGTGTCACAGTTCAAAATCAATGAGCTTATACTTAGATTGGAGAAATTTCTCAGCCTACTGTAGGTATGATAGTCACAGATCAAGAGCTAGAAGTTGTAGGAACACCACACACAAGTAGATCAACTAGAAACCCTAGAAATCACCTCAACCAACAATATGAAATGCAAGTAATGTAAATCAAGCACAAGTGACACAATGACTTATCCTATGGTTTGGCTCACCATCAAGGCTTGCCTACCTCCATGTTGTTGAGGTTAGCCACTAAGGCTTAGAACTTTCCAACCCTTTCTCGTTCTCAAGTCAAGAGACTTAACTCTTGAGATGAGGGGTGAGTTTACTAGCTTCAAGAGATGGATACAAACCTCCCGGGGCTACCACGCAAGTTGGCAAGCTCCACGGGCGATGCTCTAGCCGACAAGGAGCCAAGCTCCAAGAGTAACAAACACAACCTCCGGCCAAAACATGAACCAAGTGTTCTTTTGAGTTGGGGAATCAATTGAGCTGCTCTCTAATCGAGTTTTGGACCCTTTTCTCTCAAGGATTGATAGGGAAATCAATGGATTTGCTTGAGGGCTCAAGGTCAACAATGGAGGGAGAGAGAGAGACTCATTTCTGTTTTGGACGAGCTGGAGTGAGGAAGAAGAGGTAGAGAGCCGTTGGGGAGGAAGGGGAAGGGTATAAATACCCTCAGCCCCCAACGGTCACTTAAGTCACTGTAGTGTCGTGGCTCAAGTGCGGTAGTGCCTCTCTTCAAGTGCGGCAGTGCCGTACCACGCAAGACAGCAAGTCTAAGAGTGAAGTGTAGACCGTCTTAGCTGTGAATCTGAGGATGCATGTGTATGTTTGAGCACTTGGTAGCATATATTAGCTTAAGCATTGTGTCCCCCTTTATAGTATGGCTTTTCCTATACTCAAATTCAAAATATAAAAGAATTTAAACCTCCTTTGAGTTTGATGCCATCAACATTTGCAATTGGGGGCTCCTCCGTTTCATGTAGCATCCTCGAATATAAATTCCCTGCTTGTCATCTCGATAAATCTTATTAGTTCTCTAATTGCGTGGTCATTATCACCAAAACCCACAATTAAGGCTTGATTGCACTTTCAATCTCCCCCTTTTTTGTGATTAATGACAATCCAATTAGAGCTTACAAAAAATATGAAAGAAATACTAAGATTTTCGATCCATGGATGTAGAGCCTCCCCGTAAATGTGTGAATAGAGAATTGAATTCTCAAATTGGCATAAGAAGCCAAGATTCACATTTTAGTGAAAGTGATGGGGCTCCCCCTACATCTATGCTCTTGTGGGGTGCTGCCTACTGTGTCAGGTATGTAAAACGTGATGCAAATGATAGTTTATGCACAACATGTTTTGCTGTTGCAGCTGGGTGTGGCACTACTGCACCAAATTGTGGCACTGCCGCACTTGCTGTAACAACACAAATAAGAACAGGCACCACACAACATGTAACACATATAAAGATATACATCCTAGCATAATTTTATCACCAAGTACAGCATAGATTAATTTATGTCCATATCCCACACATATAAAGTACTTAGGTAGCATTATTACATAAATAGAATTTCTAATGGACTCTCAAACTCTCACCTAACGAAGACTACTCTAAACGGATATGAACATGACTCTAGCTGTAGCAACCTCCTCTCCGTGGCGTCGAAAAAGTTGTTGATCCCTCCAATTTTCTCCTCCTTTGACATAAAGCACCAAAAAAGAAGAAAAGAAGAAAGACCAACACTCACTCCCCATCCTCTTGGATGGTGTCCCAATCAACATCATACCCACCAGCAGCTCCACTAGCACCTGTAACATCCTCCTCTCCACCATCATCATCGTTGTCGTCGGAGGAGGAGGAAGAAGAAGACACCACCGCCCTCCCTTGGCGATGAGTGGTCGAAGTGTGGCGCTCACGCCTGGTGCTCCTCCTCATGGACTGCAAGGTGGTTCTCAAACTTGTGTGAGGATCAAGCTCTGGCTGCTCCTGCTCCTCCTCCTCATCCTCTGAATCTATCTCAGAAAGACTAAGAAGGTCATCAAACCTCAACGGTGACTAAACTGGAGAAATAGGTGGCACCCCTGCACGCTCTCTAGCCTCTCGGTTGGCTTCACAGTTCTCCAACTGGTCCTGATATGCGGTCCTCACTGCATAGGTGCAAGTGGTAAAATGGCTTTAATCCATCTTCTTCTCCATCTTCTTTTCCTTGCGAGGCCTAGATTGGGACGACTCAGGCACATCCTCAACTGATGGAGAGCGTCTCACAACCCTGCTAGCTCCTGCTCCTTGGGTCTTCTCAATCTTGTAGATGCTGTGAAGACCATCTTTCTCAAATCTATATCCAGTGTCCCTCTCAATCATAAACATGAGATAGGGGGCATAGGGTATCCCCTTTCTCCCATCCTCCATGGCGTTCCTTAGCTCACGCCACATGAAGCGAGGGACATTAAACATGTCACCTCCAGGAGCAAATCTAGCAAGCACATTCCTGACATAGCCATTAAAATCAGAGGCTGCTCCATCATTGGGATTGATAGTGTGCCTGATCAAATTATTCAGAATGTAATAATAGCTCTTCGGGCCACTGACCTTCCCATCTGCTCCTCTCCTGTCAATCCACATATATGCAATATCATGGATCTTAGCTGTAGCCTCATCATGAATATAAGTGAAGCCCCACTCTACCTCTCCAAAACCAAGGATCCGGCTAAAAGTCACAAAATCAACTCTATAATGTCGTCCCTCAGTCATTCAGTGAATCTTATCAGTGTAGATGCTATAGAAGAAAGTGGCATGGAACTAGGCTAGCACTTCCTCATTTCAATTATATCTGAAGCTCATAATATTAGTGAGGCCAAACAACTCACAAGCCTTGATCACCTTATTGAATTCTGGCCCATTCTTTGCCTTCATCTTCTCCCAATCAACATACTACATCTAGACAACTTTAGATTTCTTGGAGTTGAAGTTCACATATGCATAGAAGTTAGAATTAAACTCATTCCAAAACCTGTAGTCTATCTCTAAATCCTTTGGCTGCTCATAGGGATTGTTCTCACGTGCTTCCTCCACCATCTTCAGCTTTCCCGCATAGTTGAGCATGGGATGAGCACGTGTGTCAATAGGACGCCTCATGACTACATCATCATAATACTCTCTGATGTAGCTCCTGTCAAACACCTCAAGATGAGGTGGAGTATCTAGGCAAGCACCTGAAGGAATGGTACGGCCAGCCCTCTCTAGGTTCTCCTCATCCTAGATCATATGATCTCTCCTCCCCCTGTCTCTGGCAACATCTCTGCCTACTGCACTACCGCTGCCCCCTGTGGTCCTGCCACGACCACGACGAGGCATCTGCTTATCCCGAGGCTCGGTCATCTTCCTCTTCCCCCTCCGGTCATCATCACCTACAAAGGATATCTATGCAAACAAATATAGGTCCAAATAAGAAACTATATATAAGGGGTATAAAAGAACACTTGTAAAACACTCTGGATAGATGACATGATTCAAATTTTGAGTTAGGAAAGCACTCTGAACTAATCAGGTCAGAGGGTGCGGCAGTGCCGCACCCTAGGAGTGGCACTGCTGCACCTAGTGCTTCACCTCTCCCACGATTCAATTCTTCTCAACTATTCAGACTATTTATTAAACATTCTCCTAAACCACTAGACAATCTCAGAATGAGTAGACCTAAACAAATACATGGAGTTGTCTACAATGTAGGTAAAGTGGCTACATGTTTAAGATAGAAACAAATCTGGTGCACAAATCCAACCAAAACAAAGAGTCATCGATGGAACAACATCTGCATTTACATGTTCAATCTGTTGAGTGTGGCACTGCCGCACCCAACATGCGGCACTGTCACGGGTACAGATGAGGCTCAACCAATGAATTGTTGTTTTGATTCAATTCATCCATCAAACTAGTTTCTACCCTAATAATGCAGTCACTAGAAACCATCTTCCAACAAATATAGAACTCCATGGCATAGATCGGGATTAGGTTAGGGTTTCACCTTGATTTACGTGGACTAAGGAGGAAAGTAAGAGAATGGCGCCATCCACGAGCCACAGCTACTACTGGTGACGATGAGCAAGAGCAGCAGCAGGGCGTGGCACAGCCAGAGGTGGCGGCAGCGCTGGACAGAGGCGTGGCGGTGGCTATGTGTGTGTTAGAGAAGAGGGAGAGGCGTCGACGTCGGGTAAGAGAAGAGGGTTACCCTGGGGGCTAGGTAAAATAAGAGGTAAGAAAATGGCCCCCGACAGTAACTACTGTTGTGGGCCGAATTTCAGTTGAAATTCAAAGTGCGGCACTACCGCAGTCCACACGCGGCACTGCCGCAGGGCAGGCGTGGCACATCCACACTCTCTAGTATAGTAAATTTAGCTACTAACTAAATACCTCTCTATATATAGGATATGGACACATATCTCGAGCACACTATGATCAGCAATAAATAATCAATACAAACAATGATCATAATACACTTGTTTCTTATGATAAAATATTTTAAGCACAATATTTATACTTTTGCAATTCATTTCTCCTATCCATGCTAGTTCATCAATCAAGGTGTGCTATAGTTCAAACCACATTACGATAATCAAGAATATTTAGCTCACTACGTAAAGCACAAAACCTTGACTCATCAAGAGGCCTAGTGAAGATATCGGCTAGTTGTTTTTCGGTGCTCACATGGCGAATTTCGATATCTTCTTTGGCTTCATGGTCTCTCAAGAAATGATGTTGAATATCTATGTGTTTAGTTCTTGAGTGGCTTACGGGATTGTTGGCTAACTTTATGGCACTTTTGTTGTCACAGAAGAGTGGGATTTTTGTTAAGTGACATCCAAAATCTTTGCCTCATCCAAAGTAGTTGAGCCCAACATGCATCGGCTGTAACATACTTGGCCTCGGTGGTGGAAAGGACTACACAATTTTGCTTTTTAGAACTCAAAGACACTAGGGACCGTCTAAAAATTGACATGTACCCAAAGTGCTTTTTCGATCTACTTTGCAACTGGCGTAATCGGAATCTGAATACCCAAGTAGATCAAACCTAGAGCCCTTAGGATACCACAAGCCAAGGTTAGGAGTGTGTACTAAATATCTCAAGATTCTCTTAACAGCCACTAAGTGACACTCTTTTGGGTTAGCTTGAAAACTAGCACATATGCACACACTAAGCATAATATCGGGTCTAGATGCGCATAAATAAAGTAGAGAGCTGATCATGGAGCGATATACCTTAGTATCTATGGATTTTCCTTCATCATTGAGATCTAGATGTCCATTGGTTGGCATGGGAGTTTTGATAGGCTTGGCATTCACCATGTCAAACTTCTTGAGCATATCATGGGTGTACTTTGTTTGGCTAATAAAAGTTCCATCCTTCACTTGCTTGATTTGAAATCCAAGGAAGAACCTCAATTCACCCATCATGGACATCTCAAATCTCTTAGTCATGATCCTATTAAATTCCTCACAAAAAGAATTATTAGTACAACCAAATATTATGTCATCGACATATATTTGGCACACAAATATATATTTGCCAACTTTGTGAGTGAAAAGGGAAGGATCGGCTTTGCCTATTTCAAAGCATTGTTTAAGCAAGAATTCCTTAAGGCATTCATACCATGGTCTTGGTGCTTCCTTAAGCCCATAGAGCGTATTTTGGAGTTTGTAGACATGGTTGGAAAACTTGTGATCTTCAAAGCCCGGTGGTTGCTCAACATAGATAAGTTCTTGAATGGGGCCATTGAGAAATGCACTCTTCACATCCATTTGATATAGCTTGAAGTTCTGATGAGAGGCATAGGCTAGAAGCATTTGGATTGCTTCAAGCTTTACCAATGGTGCATATATTTCTTCAAAGTCCAAGCTCTCTACTTGAGTGAAACCTTAGGCAACCAACCTTGCCTTGTTTCTTGTCACCACTCTATTCTCATCTTGCTTGTTATGGAAGACCCACTTGGTGCCAATGACATTGGTATTAGGTCGTTCCACCAAAGTCCACACTTGGTTTCTTTTGAAGTTATTGAGCTCTTCTTGCATGGCCATCACCCAATCTAGGTCTCCAAGTGCTTGTTCTACCTTAAGAGGCTCTAAAGAGGAAACAAACGAGTAATATTAATAAAAGTTTGCTAAATGTGAATGAGTTGTTACCCCCTTTCAAAGACTCCCAAGGATGTTATCAATGGTATGATCCCATTGTATTGTTTGCCTTAGCCTTGGATGCTCAATGGCCTCTTGTTCATTTTCTAAATCTTTATCATCATCTTGCTCAAATATGGGTTGTAGGTTTTGTCCATGAGCTAGAGTCGAATCAGCTATTGCTGACTGTGTAGGTGCGGCGCTGCCGCCCTCAAGTGCGGCACTGCCGCGCTCTGGAGTTGCAGTAGATGCTTGCTGTAGTGTAGCATCAGGTACGTCAGCGAAAATAGGTGCAGCAGCAACTTGAGGAACCTCAACTTCAGTGACTTCTTCTTCTTCCTATGGTCTAATATCACCAATAGCCTATTGCTTGATTGCTTCAGATGGTTGATCCTCCTTACCTACAACACTTGAATCAACTTGCTCCACTTGAGAGCCTTTAGATTCATCAAATGTCATGTCTACCGCAATCTCAACTCTCTTGGAGGTTTTGTTGAAGACACGGTAGGCATACTCATTTGATCCATAAACAAGAAGAAAACCTTCATCAACTTTAGGTGCAAACTTAGAGGTTTTGGGTTTCTTGTTAAGTATGAAACACTTGCACCCAAACACTCTAAAGTAAGATACCTTAGGCTTGTTACCAGTTAGAAGCTCATATGAAGTTTTCTTCAACTTCTTGTGTAGGTTGAGACAGTTGATGGCATGGCAAGCGGTGTTGATGGTGTCACACCAAAAGATGTTTGACGTCTTGTACTCATCTAGCATTGTTCTTGCCATGTCAATGAGTGTACGGTTCTTCCTCTGTACTACACCATTTTGTTGAGGGGTGTATGGAGTTGAAAACTCATGCTTAGTGCCCACTTCATCAAGAAACTCCTCAACTAGAGTATTCTTGAATTCGGTCCCATTGTCACTTCTCACTTTCTTGATGGGAAGACCGAACTCCTTTTGAGCTCTTCTAACAAATATCTTCACCTTCTCTTGAACTTGGCACTTGTCATGCAAGAAAAATACCCAAGTGAAACGGGAATAGTCATCAACAATAACAAGACCATATTTGTTACCCCCGATACTTAGGTAGGCGACCGGTACAAAGAGATCCATATGTATTAGCTCCAATGGTTGCTTGGTGGTCATGATGCTCTTTGTGGGCAAGGGGCTCCAACTTGTTTTCCGGCTTGACAAACGCTACAAATCCTATCTTTCTCAAAGCGAACATTTGTTAGTCCAAGGATGTGTTCATCTTTTAGAAGTTTGGCCAAGTTCCTCATCCCTACATGGGCTAGTCGGTGATGCCAAAGCCAACCCATGCTAGATTTTACCACTAAACAAGTTTGAAGCTTGTTTTTTAATTGACCTATAAAGACAATAGAGGAATCCTCCCTTCTAAAGACTTCCACACCCTTATCCGAAAAGAGACAATTGTATCCCATCTCACACAATTGAGAAACGGACAACAAATTGTAACTCAATAAATCAACATGTAATACATTTGTAATTGAATGCTTAAGGGTTATAGCAACTTTACCGAGACCAATCACACCCCCCTTTGAATTGTCTCCAAAGACAATATTTTCATTTGAGTGCGTCATCAGGGAATATGATGAGAACATACTACTTTCTCCGGTCATATGATTTGTACATCCACTATCAAGCACCCAACTTGATCCACCGGAGGAGTATGCCTATAAAACAAGTTTAGTTGCTAGATTTAGGTCCCCAATTTGACTTGGGGCCTTGCATGTTAGTCACAAGAATCTTAGGAACCCAAATAGAAGTATTCCTATATATGTTGGTTTCCTTTCCAACATATTTTGCCACCACTCTCCCACCGCTGTTATTCCTCAAAACAAAGCATGATGTCAAGCTTTGTCGAGGTGCATAAGTCTTCGGTTGGTAGGCATACTTATTCTTGGTGGCCCACACTGATTCCTTAGGCTTCTAGAAAACCATTTCTCCTGGTACACCTTCTTCTTGGGCTTAGTTTGATCAGGAACATAATTGGTAGGCTTCCCATTTTTGCGGGGCGTGGCACTGCTGCCCTTCACTGCGACACTTCCGCTATACGACACTGCCACTCTAGGATGCTATACAATCGCAGTCTGTGCAGGCGGCAGGCTGATCTGTACCAATTTTGTCCTTCCTCTCAAACAACACACACTCATAGCCATTCATTATTCTTCTTCCATTTGTCTTGGATCCTTTTGTGTGACCGAGCCCATGCTTGATTGAGGGATGCCTTCCTTGCTTGAATTATGACCCTTTTGATTCATCAACCTTCTTGTTATTGGATTGGGTCACACTTATCCACCCTTTTCCAATGACTTCATTGAGCCTAGCAATCTTCTTTCTCATAGCTTCCATGTTTGCAAGGTTAGTGTAATAAGCATTTAAGTCAAGATTAAAACATTTTCCACAACCTTGACTAGTAGAGGGAGTAGAGGTTTCCTTTGCCTTAGTGAGATGTGAGTTGCTATCCCAAAGAATGCTATATTGCATCTCAAGTTCTTTGTGCTTTTCATCTAAGTCACAATATTTTTTCTTGAGAGCTTTATTTGCTTTCTTTGTGATAGCATGGTCCTCTTGCTCTTTGCCCAAGGCCTCACGCAAGATTCCACCTCACTTCTCTCTAATGCAAGAGCTTCTTTGCTAGCAATGTAGAGATCCTCTTGTTGAATAAGAGTCTCTTCTGTAGATTCTCACTCGGCTTGGACACTCTCTAAATCCTCCATTAACTTAGTAATGAATAATTTAGTCTTTCCATCCAAATTTTAGTTATCATGTTTATTTCTTTATCACTAGATTCATCATCACTAGAGCTATCACTAATATCACTACTAGAGATATCACTAGGAGGTGGAGGAGATTTGGCATTTGATTTGGATTTTACCTTCTCACGCTTTGCCATGAGACAAGTGTGAGGGGAGTAGTAGTCATCATCGAACATGTTGTTGAAGAGCCTTGGTGTAGGGGATGAATTGTGAATAGCAATGGTTGCATCCTTCTCATCCTCTTCACTTGTGCTCTCTTTAGTTGAGTCCCATTCATGCCCAATTTGAGCCTCTCCCATGTTCCTCTTGCTCTTCCTATGTTCGGCCTTGTCCTCTTTCATATCCTTCTTGTATTTGTTGTCCTTGATCTCATATGGACACTTGCCAATGAAGTGATCGATGCTTCCACAATTGTAGCATGTCCTCTTTTTCTTGTTTGGAAAGCTTCTCTTCATTAACTTGTAGCCTTACTTCTTTAGCCCCTTGTGAAACCTCCTCATAAACAGAGCAACATCATCAATCTTCTCATATTGATCATTGTAACACCTCTGGTGTTACGAGCTTGCTTAGCACCAAGATTTAGACCTAAGAGGATTTACCGAACGATTTTCTCAGATTTTAAAATTTAACTTATGTTTAAAAGTGTCATTTTTTCGAATTATATTGAACAACGGGTTAATTAGTTCCTGGATGTTTTGTTTCTACGAGTCAGTATGACGTATGGACTAGTGTATGAAATGCATAGTGGTTGGAATTAATTAGGGTTAGGCATATTAAAAATTTTGACAAAGGCGCTAAAGGTTGTTGGTTCTAGCTAAGTTATTATTCTCTCTAAGTCGGAAAAGAATTGTAGACAATGCCATTTTGGCATTTAAATTCCAACAAAATTGGTTAGGCAATATATCTATGTGTTTTGCACGACTGGTTGCGTCGAGATGTGTACTTGAACATGGTGTAGGTAGTGGTTGGTCTGGAAGTCACGATGCTCTCGTAAAATTTCCCAATTACGCTTTGAACATGTTAACCATGATAGTGGCGCTCTGTCCATGAACCGGCGTTCTGCGTGACCAGTCTATCTTGGCGCCTCTCTTTCCTTCTCGCTAGTCATCTTCTGGTCATATGGGTTGCTTCATTGGGGAGATGGTAGTGTCAACTCTAGGGTAGTGCATGTTGGTTGGAACTTGGCGAGCTAATCCACGGTTTTTGCATCTCTTTAAAAATTCATGCGCATCACTACTCACCATCGAACGGCTCAGCCTGCGGTTGCCGCGTGCACTGCCTGCCAGCCATCTGGCCAGCATGGTGCTCCACCCACCGCACGACCCACATAACCACGAAGGAGCTGTCTACCTTCGCTGTCCCGTCACACTGCGGTTGTTTGCCTGCGCCACTGTCCTTCACTCTTTCTCTCCGTCGCTAGTGTCTTGTCCGAATTTTAATGGGAGCGCCAGCCGTGCATGTGCGTTACAGCACCTACAGCCCAGCAGTGGTGCAGTGCATCTTTACAGCACCACCGAGCAATCCATGCTGCAGTAGGCTCCTTTCTTCCTCGCCGCCGTGTCCACAGACGGGCTCCTCACGTGGGCCGACGAGGCTGAGCGCCGAAATGACTTCGCCGCCATGGCTGCTTGCCTCGAGTCTGCGTTGTGTCCCCCCCCCTTGCCGCCGCTCTCCTCCCTCTCATCAAAGTCCGCATGCGGCTCCGCCTCGTCTCGCTCCTCCTCGCATCCCGTGGCTCCTACCGTACCCCACGCGCTAGCGCCCCCGCCACCACCGAGGCACACCGCGAGTGCACGCAAGCCCATAGCGCTACCCTCCCCGCTCCTCTGCCATTGCGCAGCCACTTGAGCCTAGGAGCATCGCCGCCATGGCCACGCCGTCTGTCGATCGGCCCTAGCGAGCATGACCAAACCTCCACGGCACCGCCCCAGCCTCGCCTCGTGGCACCACCACGTTGAAGACCTCGCCGGGAACCAACTCAAGGCCACGCCCTCCTCTCCAATCGAGCCATGCTTCCCGTGTGGCCGCACCCGTGGCCCGTTGCTCCGGGTGACCTCCAGCTGGACCGCGGCCACTTTCGTCGCCCAGTCACGGTGCGCGCGAGCATGCCTGAGCCCCGCGTCACCCCCACACCACCACCTCACCACCGGTGCACCCTCATTATGAAGCTGCCCGGTCCCGAGCATCGACGCACGTGGCCGGTGCTCCACGCTCTAGCTCTGCCGAGCCACGTCCACCAGCGGGTGCGCCCGGCAGCGGGCATGCTGTGATGTCACCTCCCCACGGCCGTCGGTGACCACAAGGCCGGATTTGGCTACCGGCCGGTTCCCCTGCCCGTGCTCTGCTTTTGAGGAGGGAGAGAAGGGTGAGTATTAGAATAGGAGCTTTTTCAGGGTTCTCAATGTAATTTCCGTGACTTACATGAATAGTGCTAATGTCCTACGGGTGGATTAACTAAAAGTAAGAGGGCCTCGGTGCAAATTGGTGTCTCTGCCACTGGGTTTCCCACGTGGGCCGGCCTATTGGGCCGCTTCTACTGCCAGGCCTCCACTTGGTCATGGCTCGCTTTCGGCGCCCTTTTTGGCTCGGTGCCACGCCCCTCTGGGCCTTGGGCGCGTGGGACGCAGTCGGCCATGGGCATTGCCACACGTGCTTGTAGATGGGGCCACCTGGTCAGGCTAGCTAGGCCATGTGTGCTAGGGCCTCTTAGTCACCAGAAGATGGCGCGGGCCAAGCCAAACCGACCAGTGCCCTTTTCTCTTTCTAGTTTTTGTTTAAAATGGCTGAAACTTGTAAAATTCATAATAAATCAAATAAAAATCATAAAATGACAAATACAATTTTGTTGAACTCTACACAGATTGTACTACACTATGAACACATAAAATCATATGCTTTAGTGCAAAATATTTTGCCTTAAAAATTAATCTATTGTTGTTGTAATTAATTAAATTAGTTCCTTGAGTCCAAATGCTATGAATTTTTTATGGTAGGTTCATCATATGGTTAGGTGTCCACTGTAATTTTTGCAACTATAGAGAAATTAAATTGATAAGATAGCAAATGAGCCCTAGTTTGAATATATAGTAAATCAAATAAATGAAATAAAGAAATACCTTGGAATTTTATAACTATAGCACTTGTTGGAAATGACACCTTTCTTGATGATATTGATGTGTAGATTAGTACGTTAGTCATTAGAGCTAGCTTGCTAGTTTGTAGTATGTACTCTGTTTTAAAGTTGTTGTTGCCTTGTTAATTAACTGTTGCATCATCTTTGCATCGCATTGCATACCATAATAGGGACGATGATGGATCGTGGAATCAACTGGAGTAGCTAAAAAGATGGTGCTAGGAGTCATGTTACAAAGATGGAATACTAACTTTTGGTTATATTTTACCTAGGCAAGCCCCGGTGCATAACCCGTACTTTTCTGTACTTTAAATTATATTTGTGCATTAAGTTTTAAGGAGTTGAATGAAACCCACTTGCATATATATATATTTTTATCCTATGAGTCTTACTAGTATGATAGGATCGTGTAGATTGCTATGCTACAGGACTCCGATAGAAGTCGAGTGATTGCCTGTCACTCGCGAGAGATAGGAAATATATTATTGTTGTTACTATATTATTATCACTCATGATAAGAATGGTGAAAGGAAAAATAGAGACCGGGCAGAGATATGGTTTGGGTATTGGTGGGTGTAAGAGGTTGTGTCCTGCGGCCAACGGGGCATAGCTTGGTTACACTATTTTATCTGTTTGTGTCGGTTAAGGACCCGCTGTTGCATTGGACTCTAGGCAAGTCACAGACTTATTATCCTGAACACATACTTGTGTATGGGCGGGTTTTGGCTCTTTCTAGACTGACTTTCAGGGTGGTTTTTGGGTGGAGGTCCAAGCATCGCACTGAGTCCGGGACTCAGGGGCGGGGGCTTGGAGTCCAAGTTTGAATGGGGACCTGGACCCCGTGACAGGAGGGTAGTGGGTTGGTCCTGCTTGTGCCTAGGGTACAAGCGGGGCGTGTGTTTCGGGGTACCCAGCTGGGATACATTGATTCGTGAGTCACCAACGATCTGGTATGACTTGTCTATACTCTAGCACCATAGTAAGAACTAGAAGATAAAAGATGGTAAAATTGATCTGATTGCTTACCACCTGCTTGAAAGTAGCACAGGTGCGTACATAGAATAGTTAGTTAATTAACTAATGATGACTGCTAATAAAATTGAATATAAGGACGAACGCTTAGTAATGCTTCCTACAGATGCAATAAACCCACAAGCGAGATAGCCTTGCATATCCTAGGAGTCTTTTTTCCTCCTGTCGGGTAAGTCTTGCTGAGTACAATTGAGTACTCAGGGTTTTATTTGCCCCTGTTGCAGGTGACAGGCGGATGCTAGAGCTGACTCTTGTGTGTGGATTTCTCCTGGTGGGCTTAGAGAGGATTCCTTTACGCTGCGATCATAGTCTTTATTTATAACTCTCATTAAATGTTTTTATAAATAGAAGTTTTATAATCTGTTGTCATAGTTTATATATCAATGCTTCATCATGTCAAGAATAGATATTTATTTCCGCTGTAACTCTGATCACATGTTTATATTCCGCTGTTCAATTAAATTATTCATAACTCTGATAACATGATTACATTCCGTTGTTATAACAATAAATATTATACTCTGATATTGCATGAAAAGTGATGTAAGAAATGTCTAAAATGTTGTAAGCTTTATTCTCTTATTTGTGATCCTGATGAAAAAATATGGATTTTCGGGTTCTCCCTTGGGGTGTGCCCGACGGAACCGCATAAATTGGTGTTTTCCCTTGAGTATTTAGTGTCTAATGGAAGACAAGTACTCCTGGAAGGCATTAGATTAAGTGGTTCTACCACAGGTGGTATCAGAGCATAAATGTGGAAATAAAGTTTCAAAATCCTTTTCTAAACTAAAATTTGACAACCCATTTTTGCAAAAAGTTAGGACGTTGTATGCGAAGTTATATAAGTAGCCCTATTACTATGGTTATGTATCCAGGATAGATGGCACTCTGCTGACTTAGGTAGGTTAAATCAATTTTTCTGCAGGTACACTGACCCCGAGCATAGCAAGATAGTATCAACTAGCTATAGGGAGAGAACGATGTGCCAAAAATCTAAGAACGGTTGCCCTATATGTTGGCAACGGTGGAAGGACATATAGGATGTGCATTCATGCATATCCTGTTTGTGTATTGTAGTGCCCGTATTGCTTGCAGATACGCCATCCATAGGTGTCACGCGTGTCGTATTGTGCACGACTGACTCGTTCCTGTTCTGGAGTTATTTCTGAACTATGGCTTCGTGTTCGCGTTTGCCTGTGGTTCATGCCTATCGTGACTCACGTCTCCTCGTACCCTTTTCTATGCTCTTGTCGGACCCTTGCCCTGTTGTCGTACTAGTTATTAATGGTCTCGGACATCGCTCGCCTCGAACGCGTGAAAATTTTGGTCGATTCATTCGTAGTAATCCCACGCAGGAACCTTGGTGGACTGCGCCAGGACCACCGACCGCTCTACCTTTATAAGCAGGGCCTGGCTTAGCCATTGGTACCACCACTCGGTGCACTTTAGCTCATCTAGCTTTTCATTTGAGCAAGCTTTTCCCTTTGTCCTTTGCAACCACCGCTAGGAATGGCAGGAGCCTGGGTTAGTAGTTACTGCCTGAACATTGAGGGTTTTCTCTAGAATCCTGCATGCCACCCTGCAAAAACTCGAGTCAAAGATCATCCCGAGTATGAGGGCCGTGAGTATGAAAAGCATGGCACTGAGCGATGTGAGGTTACCGTCTATATTGGAAATAGTGAAGAGTTCCCCGACATCACTGAAGCCTGGAATATGACTGCAACCGGTTTTGCTTCATCAACACCTACCAGGTTGTGGCCTGCAAAGCCTTGCGGCACCTTTTCCAGATCTATGAGGAGCCCATTGCCTGTACCCCCATGAGGTTCTTTCCACGTTTGGAAAAGAATCGATGGGCATGGAGGGCTCGCATCAAGGCTTTGCAAGGGTAGGATGCGCAAGAAGATAGTCCTATAGTGGTGCACTTGACCACATACCTGCTTGCTCTGGATGAGCAGTATGACCGGCAAGCCTCGAAGCTGAGGAAGTGCCTCCGACGAGCCGAGGAAGCCAAGATCTTCTCCAGGATACTCCAGGTGCAGCTGATCGAAGCGCATGCCAGTGCGGCAGCTGCTGAGAGCATGGAGACTGCCATGTCGGAAGCTCTAAAGGAGGCCGAAGATCGGCATGCCATCAGCTAGGTGAGGCCTACCTGGTTACTAGGGCCAAGTGGAGGACGCTGGATACCGAACGGCAGGATCCCTTGATCGTGGAGGGGATCCCTGTCCACCCTCCAGAAAGAAGGAGAACCGATGTTGCAGTGCCGCCAGCACCTCCACCCTCAGAAGTGTCAGAAGTAGAGCCCTTGATTTCTCTCACTCAGCCTATGCCCAGAGAGGAGGCAGATCCATAGCCAGGGCGGTAGAAGAATCCGCCGAACCCGAGAATGAAGATGCGTGGTCTAGAGTAGATTAGTTGCCTTGGAATAATGTACCCGTAGTTAGTAGTGCTTTTCATCGCTGTTCTCTAGTATTGTACTCTTGCCGTTGTTTTTCGTTCGTAGATGTTGAGATTGTCCTCCAATAGGGAAGGTGAATGATGTGTCGAGAATGGGAGACTGAGTGCCTATATGTTGTATCCGCATAAGACCGTTGGAATGTGCATTTTATTTATTTCGCTGTGTTTATTGCGTCCATCTCCCTTAGGTCTCAGTAGACGTGCTTATGGTTTTCAAGGATTATGTTAAGTGGGTTATAAGAGAAGTTCCATTTGGATACCAATAGACCAATCGTGATTAGATAACATAGGACACTGTATCGACTAATTATGGATGTCCCAGCAAAACACTTGAATCTCTTTAAATCAAATCTATCGTTGGATTTGAATTCCTTGTCCCTTGTTGCGAAAGGAACCCTTGTTGTTTGAATCTTCCCTTGCAATACTCCTCTTATTCTATGGTCTATGACCCTACTTCCTTCATTGTGCGTAAGTTGGTAGTAGTTGCCTGGTTAATAGCTTATGGTGCCGCGATGAAACTGAGGGCCCATGTGGAACAGCTGCCACATGGTGATGCTGCTCGGCACGCGCTGGTATCGAGGTTGTTGACCAAGTACCTTTACCAAGTTACACCGCCGTACCGCTTTTGCTACAAATATTCTTATTGAAAATATTCGGGTGTTCGAACGGGAAATCCACAACGCGTTGATGAAATAGTGTTCTCTCAAGGTAAGCAAGAAAACACGGTTTTGAAGGAAGCATGTATGTTGCGACCTCAGTTCATACGAAGGTTGGTGCATATTGTGGACAAGGAAGGAAGGAAAGAAGAACACCAGGGAAAAGTTAGCCTCGGGTAGTCAGGAGTGGTTGTAAAAGCCTTAGTGGATGTCAAGTCCCTAGCACTGTGCACAGCTCACCCCACGCTACGCATGCCGGGTTATTTCGCTGCGTGCCCTATGGACACCGTCTGTGTTGGGCCCATTAGCACCCCGTTCTCGTGTGGCCGTGGCATTGTGCCACACTCACCGTCCTCGTGCACTGCACGCTGCTCCTTTTCCTAGCATCTGGTTAGCTCTCGAGCCCCACATTCTCGTCCCCGTAAAGGACCCCCTTCCCCCTCTCTTCTTTTCTTCTTGCGGGGACACGACCGCCCGCACGCCTGCCTCGTTGAGCGAACCCTCTCCTTATCCTCTCTACCGCACGCGTAGGGAGCACACCATGGCCGATTTTATCCCCGCAGCATGAACCATCTGTGCATCCCATTCACGCTGCCTCCACTTCCGATGTGTTGCACCCCACCTCCATTCGCCACTATAAGATGCCCTTGGTCCTTGCTCTTCTTCTTCATTCCCATCCAATCGAATCCGACGCAGAGCTACGAGATCCAGTCAAAATTGTGGAACTAGGTTCGTTAGTCAGAGGTGAGGGTGTAATCTAAGAAGAAATAGGATCTAGTTTTCGAAGAAGTTCAAGTCTACCGTTAGTTAGTTGGTCTTAGGTTCGCGATGTTTGACTTCTTAGTCTCCTATTTCTGGATCTGTTGGTCATACGCCATGTTTTGGATAATCATTATCTTGTTGTTTCTCCATTGCCCTCGTCTATTTTGACTTCTGGATTAAGTTTCGGTTGGATTAGGTAGCTCTTAGCAATGTATCCCTAAATCCCCATATGGTTTAGTATTCAAAGTCATGTAATCTTTCATGTAATCTCTGATCTATGAAATGTAATCGTGTTTTCCCCTCTTCTGATTCTTGCTTCGAATCTCGGGACGAGATTCTTTTTAGGGGGGTTGGTTGTAACACATCTGGTGTTACGAGCTTGCTTAGCACCAAGATTTAGACCTAAGAGGATTTATCGAATGATTTTCTTGGATTTTAAAATTTAACTTATGTTTAAAAGTGACATTTTTTCGAATTATATTAAATAACGGGTTAATTAGTTCCTAGATGTTTTGTTTCTATGAGTCAGTATGACGTATGGATTAGTGTATGAAATGCGTAGTGGTTGGAATTAATTAGGTTTAGGCATATTAAAAATTTCGGCAAAGACGCTAAAGGTTGTTGGTCCTAGCTAAGTTATTATTCTCTCTAAGTCGGAAAAGAATTGTAGACAATGCCATTTTATCATTTAAATTCCAACAAAACTGGTTAGGCAATATATCTATGTTTTTGCACAACTGGTTGCGTCGAGATGTGTACTTGAACACGGTGTAGGTTGTGGTTGGTTTGGAAGTCACGATGCTCTCGTAAAATTTCCCAATTATGCTTTGAAAATGTTAACCATGATAGTGGCGCTCTGTCCGTGAACCAGCGTTCTGCGCGACCAGTCTATCTTGGTGCCTCTCTTTCTTTCTCGCTGGTCACCTTCTAGTCATATGGGTTGCTTCGTTAGGGAGATGGTAGTGTCAACTCTAGGGTAGTGCATGTTGGTTGGAACTTGACGAGGTAATCCACGGTTTTTGCATCTCTTTAAAAATTCATGCCCATCACTACTCACCGTCGAACGGCTCGGCCTACAATCACTACGTGCATTGCCTGCCAACCGTCTGGCCAGCGTGGTGCTCCACCCACTGCACGACCCACCTAACCATGGAGGAGCTGGCTGCCTTCGCTGTCCTGTCATGTTGTGGCTGTTTGCTTGCACCACTGTCCTTCACTCTTTCTCTCCCTCGCTAGCGTCTTGTTCAAATTTTAATGGGAGCGCCAGCCGTGCATGTGTGTTACAGCACCTGCTGCCCAGCAGCGGTGCAATGCATCTTTACAGCACCACCAAGCCATCCGTGCTACAGCAGACTCCTTTCTTCGTCGTCGTAGTGTCCACAGACGGGCTCCTCGCATGGGCCGACTAAGCTGAGTGCTGGAACGACTTCGCCGCCGTGGCCGCTTACCTCAAGTCCACGCTGCGTTCCCCCCCTCGCTGCAGCTCTCCTCCCTCTCACCGAAGTCCGCGTGTGGCACCGCCTCGTCTCGCTCCTCCTTGCACCCCGTGAATCCTACCATGCCCCGTGCGCAAGCCCACAGCGCTACCCTCCCTGCTCGTCTACCACTACATAGCCACCTGAGCCCAGGAGCATCGCCACCATGGCCACGCCATCCGTCGCCCGGCCCTCACGAGCATGAGCGAACCTCCACGGCACCGCCTCAGCCTCGCCTCGCTGCACCGCCACGTGGAAGAGCTCACCGAGAACTGACTCAAGGCCACGCCCTCCACTCTAGCCAAGCCTCCTCTACGCAGCCATCGCCACGCCGTACTTCTCGTGCGGCCGTGCCTATGGCCCGTTGCTCTGGGCGACCTCCAGTCGGACCGTGTCTGCTTCTGTTGCACAGTCACTGCGCGCGCAAGCGCGCTCGAACCCCGTGTCACCCCCGCACCACCACCTCGCCGTCGGCGCGCCCTCACCGTGGAGCCACCTGGTCCTGAGCACCGACGCACGTGGCCGGGGCTCCACGCTCTAGCTCTGGCCGAGCCGCGTCCACCAGCGGGTGCGCCCGGCAACGGGCATGCTGTGATGTCACCTCCCCACCGCCGTCGGCGACCTCAAGGCTGGATTCAGCCACCGGCTGGTTCCCCTACCCATGCTTTGCTTTTGAGGAGGGAGAGAAGGGTGAGTATTAGAATAGGAGCTTCTTTAGGGTTCTCAATGTAATTTCCATGACTTACATGAATAGTGCTAATGTCCTACGGGTGGATTAACTAAAAGTAAGAGGGCCTCTGTGCAAATTGGTGTCGCCGCTGCTAGGTTTCCCGTGTGGGCCGGCCTATTGGGCCACTCGCCCTACGCCTGCGCGGTCGTGGCCTGCTCGGCGCCCCGCCTGGGACTGGTGTCGAGCCCCTCTAGGCCTTGGCCACGTGGGACGCAGCCGGCCATAGGCCGCTGCCGCGTGCGCGCCGGTGCGCGCCGATGTGGATTCCTCCTGGTGGGCTTAGAGAGTATTCCTGTACGCTACGATCATAGTCTTTATTTATAACTCTCATTAAATGTTTTTATAAATATAAGTTTTATAATCTGTTGTCATAGTTTATATATCAATGCTTCATCATGTTAGGAATAGATATTTATTTCCGTTGTAACTCTGATCACATGTTTATATTCCGCTGTTCAATTAAATTGTTCATAACTCTGATAACATGATTACATTCCGCTATTATAACAATAAATATTATACTCTGATGTTGCATGAAAAGTGATGTAAGGAATGTCTAAAATATTGTAAGCTTTATTCTCTCATTTGTGATCCTGATGGAAAAATGTGGATTTTCAGGTTCTTCCTTGGGGTGTGCCCGACGGAACTGCGTAAATTGGTGTCCTCCCTTGAGTACTTAGTGTCTAATAGAAGACAAGTACTCCTAGGAGGTATTAGATTAGGCGGTTCTGCTACAATCATCATCATTTTCACTTTGACTTGAAGATGATGTGGTCTCTACTATTTCTTGAACTTGCTTGCTTGCTTTGGGCTTGCTAGTTGAAGCTTGTTGGTCGATCTTGGACTTGCTTGTAGAGCCTTGCTTGCTTGATTTATTGGCCTTGAGAGCTACATCTTTGATCTTGATGTCCTCTAGCTTTGCTTGCAATTCTCTAAGTTTCTTCCTCTCATTTGCTTCTTCTCTTTGCATGTCAAAGGTCAAGATCCTCCCAAGTACATCATTTGATGTGATGTACTCAAACTTCTTATTGTCTCTAATTAGAGTGACTACGGTCTCATTTCTAGGTGAATAAGCTTTCAACATAATCTTGACAACTTTATGATCATCTAGCTCATCATAACCATAGCCTCTAATCTTTTCCACCATTGTCATCAACCTATCAAACATCTCTTGTGGCTCATCTCCATCCAAGATTACAAACCGGTTGAGCTTTGACATCAACAAGTCAATTCTTGCTTTTCTCACTTTGTCAACCCCTTCATGTGCTAGGTGCAAAGTGTCCCATATTTACTTAGAAACATCAACTCCAATCACTCTATTGTACTCATCACCATCCAAAGTACTAAGCAACACACTTATGGCTTGACCATTGAGGTGAATGATTCTCATCTCTTCTAGTGTTGGGTTCTTGGGATCAACCAGTGGCTCAAATCCATTGCAAACAATCTCCCCAATATCAGGGTGAAGACCTATAAGATAGGCTCTCATCAAGTGCTTCCACTTGGCAAAGTTAGTCCCATTGAAATGAGGTAACTTGCCAGCGGGCACATTGATGAAAGACCTCCGATCATGGTTAGTCATAGGAATAGAAGAGTAGTTAAAGGTTATAGCGGCATATTTGTTGTTGTTGGCTTTGCCCTTTCCTTTCTTCTCCTTCTTGTTCCCCTCCAACACTTGGTATGACTCGATGATGCACTTGTTGCCTTCTCTTCTTCTTCCTTCTTCTTCCTAGCTTCACTTCTTTTTCTTCTTTCTTCTCTCTTGAGCCTTCTTTCTTCTTTCCTTTGCTTCTTCTCCTCTAACCGCTCCTCCTTCTCTCTTGCTTCTTTTTTTAGCTTTCTTGCCTCCTTTCTTCTTCTTCTCTCATTATCATTAAGAGCTCTTTCGGCATCGATAGCCTCAAGATGTGGTAGTGTGGTGTTGCTTGCTGTCGACGCGCTCAGCTCGCTGCTGTCCGTGTCGACATCCATCCGCTTCACGCCACTAGTTCCTCCTCAGGGCTCCATACCTCACACGGTGAAGCGTATATGAGGTAATCTGCTCTCATACCACTTGTAGGATATTTGGTTGGCCTAGAGGGGGTTGAATAGGCCTGTCAAAACAAACACTCAAACTTTATCAAATTCACCCTGCGGCACTGCCTCTCTGGAGGGCAGCACTACCGGACTACGGCACTATCGGACCAGAACAGCGGCACTACCACACCTGCAAACAACTTCGAGTCACAGTTCAAAATCAATGAACGGAAACTTAGATCGGAGAAATTTCTTAGCCTACTATAGGTATGATAGTCACAGATCAAGAGCTAGAAGTTGTAGGAACACCACACACAAGTAGATCAACTAGAAACCCTAGAAACCACCTCAACCAACAATATGAAATGCAAATAATATAAATCAAGCACAAGTGACACAATAATTTATCCCGTGGTTCGGCTCGCCACCAAGGCTTGCCTACCTCCATGTTGTTGAGGTTAGCCACTAAGGCTTAGGGCTTTCCAACCATTCCTCGTTCTCAAGTTAAGAGACTTAACTCTTGAGATGAGGGATGAGTTTACTAGCTTCAAGAGATGGTTACAAACCTTCCGAGGCTGCCATATAAGTTGGCAAGCTCCACGGACGACGCTCTAGCCGGCTAGGAGCCAAGCTCCAAGAGTAACAAACACAACCGCCGGCCAAAACATGAACCAAGTGCTCTTTTGAGTTGGGAAATCAATGGAGCTGCTCTCTAATCGAGTTTTGGATCCTTTTCTCTCAAGGATTGATAGGGAAATCAATGGATTTGCTTGAGGGCTCAAGGTCAAAATGGAGGGAGAGAGAGAGAGGCTCCTTTCTGTTTTGGATGAGCTGAAGTGAGGAAGAAGAGGCAGAGAGCCGTTGGGGAGGAAGGGGAAGGGTATAAATACCCCTAGCCCCCAACGGTCACTTAAGTCGCGGCAGTGCCACGGCTCAAGTGCGGTAGTGTCGCACCTCGTAAGACAATAAAGGTAAGAGTGAAGTGTAGACTGTCTTAGCTATGAATCTGAGGATGCATGCGTATGTTTGAGCACTTGGTAGCACATATTAGCTTAAGCATTATGCCCCCTTTATAGTACAGCTTTTCTTATACTCAAATTCAAAATATAAAAGAATTTAAACCTCCTTTGAGTTTAAAGCCATCAACATTTGCAACTGGGGGCTCCTCCATTTCATGTAGCATCTTCGAATATAAATTCCCTGCTTGTCATCTCGATAAATCTCATTAGTTCTCTAATTGCGTGGTCATTATCACCAAAACCCACAATTAGGGCTTGATTTCACTTTCAGCTCCAAAAGCCCCACCTCCGCCTCTTCTCCAGCCGCCGCCGCCGCCCTCTGGCATGAGGCGGCGGCGGCCCACGGTGGCCCCAAAAAGATCCCCGTCACATAGCCTTCTTCCTCACCCTTATCCTCCCCACCCTCTCCACCACCACCCTGCCCTTCCCTAAAGCTTCTCTGACGGGTTGGCCGATCGGTAGGCCGAATCTGCCTGCCCCTTCACTAGATCTACATCGGGCATCGCCGGATCTAGGCGCATTGCGCCGACCAGTGTCCTATCCTAGGCAGCCCATGTGTGGCTCCTGGAGGCTACGGCCGGCTAGGGTCCGGGCCTACCGGTGCCTGGCGAGGTGGATCTACGGAGTGGCAAGCGGTCTCTTCTGGCCAACCTGTGTTATGCCAGGCCTGCTGCTTCGGTTGACGGCGACTGGCATGGGTCGGCCGGTGCCTGCCGGGTGGGCCATGGTCAGAGGCGTCCCATAGCCAGTCGGCAGGCGTCGCTGTGGCCTGCCTCCCACCCAATCTACGTCGGTGCTAGTGCCTGGTGGCCTTGGCCTAGGTTGGAGTGCCACCTACCGGGCGCGCGACTGCCAGATCTGATGGCCGGGGTTGAGGGCGTGCAGTTGGTGTGGCTGGTGCGGTGCATGGGTGGCCTGCTCCTACTACAGGTTCTGGGTGAAAGCCCTCCCTGTCTCCTCTAGGGTGGCGGCGGTGGCGCAGCCGTGTCATCTGCCTTGTTGGAGGCATCGTCGAAGATCCTGTTTGTCAGGGCAGGTTGGGTCGCATGACCTGCTCGTGCGCTTCTACCAGCGATGTTGGCATCTGTGGATGTCATGGTCCTTCCTAAAGGCATCGCTGGAGCACCAGTGCTTCCCATCTTTCGTTGCTCCCACCGGATTCGCTTCTTCATGCTATGCCTGCGTGTCCTTCAAGCCTGTCTTCGCAATGGTCTGTCCAGCCTGCTTGGTGTCACCGCCGTTGATTCTTCTGTGATGGATACATTGCCGTCGTCGCTGCTCGGGCGGATGCTTTGCCGCCGAGTTAGCCTTAGGTGCCCCCTCATGCTAGCTACTGAGGGCGTGTTGGACCCACTCTTCCACGGATGCTTTGCCATGTCGTGCTCGGGCGAATGCTTTGCCACCGTGGTTCTTGTTTGGGCGGATACTTTTCCACTGTGGTGTTGGTTGATCTTGTTCAAGCTGATACTTTGCCGCTCCGTGTTGTCTTTGACGGATGCTTTGCCGCCCTACTGCTGGTTGCTTGGTCTTCTACCGGTGGATGCTTTGCCACCACGGCTTCACCGCCTATGTTGGCGGCCATTGCGCGGATGTATTTTCTTTTGCAGGCAAAGTTGGTTGGGGTTTTGTGGTGGAGGTCCCACCCTTCCCCCATCGTATTTTCTTGTTGTTCGTTTGTGTTTGTGGGATTTCTCGAGTAATCCTTGGATTACTTGTTAGTCCTGTGTAACCTTAAACTCTACTTCTGCTTAATGAAAACGTGCCCTTGGGTACGATCTCGAAAAAAGAAGCATTTCCCCAAATCTATATACACAAAGGCGATCAGAAAGATAATCTCAATACAAGGCCCTTAACAACAACCAATGGACTAAACATGTTCTACCAATCTCAACGGATACTAAAATTAAGAATTTGTTAGCGCCATGGGAAGAAATCGCAAGAGTGCAATGGAACACAGATGAGGATGATCATATCACGTGAAGATGGACCAGTAATGAAGGGTACTCCCTCTGTCCCAAAATAAGTGACGTTTTTTACTTTCAGACAACTTGTTTGACCATTCGTCTTATTGAAATTTTTTCTGTAAATTATAAAATAAATAAATCATTATTAAAGTATATCTAATGATAAAATAAGTTATAACAAAGTAGATGATATTTATACAAAAATTTTGAATAAAATGAATGGTCAAAGGAGATGTCTAAAAGTAAAAAAAGTTATTTATTTTGGAACGGAGAGAGCACACGACAAGCAATGCCTGCAACATCCAATTCATTGGGAACTCCCGATGTCTTGAAATATAAGGTACTCTAGATATAAAAAAAGTAGACGGTTAAGGATGATACCAATGCTCAAGGCAAAACACCTTAGTATCTCTAGAAAATAGAGATAGAGATGTATTGAACGAAGAGAAAGGTGCAAGGGCCTTGTTTAGTTGCCCAAACTCTGCACATCTAAAAAACACTGTGCACTGTAGAGGTACTGTAGCATTTCGTTTGTATTTGGTAATAATTGTCCAACCGTTGACTAATTAGGCTTAAAACGTCCGTCTCGTAAAGTACAACCAAACTATGTAATTAGTTTTTTTACCTACATTTAATACTCCATGCATGTGTCCAAAGATTTGATGTGATGTGATGTAATGGAGAATCTTGCACTGTGCAAACTTTGGAGGTGCAAAGTTGATGGAACTAAACAAGGGCAAGGTCAAGTTTTTGAGATGGAGGGAGTATATCGATGTTTTAATATCTATTCCAAATTACAAGATATTCTAAATTTTTTAACCCAATCTACGTTTATGCCTTTTAAACCACATCCATGCATGACTTTTGAACACTATTTTATCTAAATTGAATCATGTATTTGCTAGTCCTAGTTAATGATATGTCTGCAACCAAACTAAGGGCCTATTTGGATACACCCAACTAAAGTTTAGCTAGCTAAAATTTCAAAGCTAAACTTTAGCCAGCTAAAAGCGTTTCTAGCTAAATTTTAGTTGGGGTGTTTGAATACTCCAGCTAATAGACTCAGCTAAATTTTAGTTGGCTTTTGTTGGATTGAAGTAGCTAATCTTAGCTAAACTTTACCTGGCCTTTTAAGTGTGTCGTTTGGATACCAAACAACTAAATTTAGCTGGCTAAAATTTAGTTGGTGCATCAATCATGTCCTAACTAATTAGTGAGGGGCATAACAAGTTACTTTTTTTCACACTTGCTATTTAGTCTCAAAATTATTTGAATACATTGCATTAAGCGACTACCCTTGATCCGAGTAAAAAAAAGGAAAGCATTGTGTGTGCGTGTGGTGATGTGAGTGTGTTGTCTAGAGTACAGATACTATAATTTGTACTATAGAAGTTCAGGCAAAAAAAAAAAGAAAAAAAAGAAAAAGGAAAGCATCGAGACAGTGAGACGGAGGCGGTGTACTACCCATCCAATAAAGCCGCTTGAACAGCGCATGCATGAGCCTGCTTCGATGCAGCAGTCCGCACGCCTGCCCTACTCCGTCCTTCCTACTCGGACAGTCGGACGGATCATCATCCATTGGTGGATACACAGGCCTCGTTTAAATCCAGTGTCCGGAGCGTCACGTCGGGGGGTTGTACGATGGGTTCACATACAAATAAAAAAATAAATTACGGAATCTGTCGATAAACCACGAGATAAATTAATTAAGTCTAATTAATTTATCATTAACACATGTGTTATTATAGCACTTTATTTTTAAATTATGAATTAAAAAATACCATGAGATTCGTCTTATAAATTAGTCATAAACTATAATTAGTTATTTTTTAAGTTTATATTTAATATTATATGTCTAAACATTTAATGTGACATGACGTAAAGTTTTAGGGTGGGAACTGAGGCATAGCCTGTTCGTTTGGTCATAAACGATCGTAAATTTCCAGCCAGAAACGGTGTTTTTCCCTCCCATCAAACTAGCCAGCAATAAATAATACACGATCTAATACGAATACGGTCTTCCGAACAGGCTGACGACGCGCGCATGCATTGAATTCCCTCGCCAACTACCGGCTGTGTTGTGAATTCACGACGCTCGCTTTCAATTCTCCATGGCGCCAGTCTGGTAGCTTCTGCTCCCGTTATTTATTCCCACGCTGCCTGCTCATCTCGCTCCAACCACACCACCACTCCACAGTCACAGTGCAGCACTTCCACTCAGCAACAGAGGAGTGAGCACTGAGCAGTTTCCAGCAGCAGCTGCCATGGAGGCGCGGAGGACGGGGAGATCTCTCCTGGCGAGCTTCGTGGTCGCCGCGTTGGCCGCGCAGGCCTTGGTGGCCGTGGTCGAGCCCAGGACCGGACCCGTCGAGAAGGCGAGCCAAGGTACGTACATCTTCTTGCAGCTGTGTTCAGCTGCTCTGCCGTGTGTAAGTTGTATCGACGATATGATTAAACAATGCTGACGAGGGTGCAGGGCGAGCTTGCGTTGATCTTCGTGTTTGTAATACCGTTGCACCGCCGCATGCAGGTGACGACGTGAAGAAGCCGGACTGCGTGCCGGGGATGGACCCGCGCTCGTTCCCGGGTACCGGCGGGCACGGCATCACGCCCGTGACGCCGTCACACGGAGGCTCCGGCTCCACCGGGACGACGCCGTCCCACGGCGGCGGCGGCGGGTACGTGCCGACGCCTTCGCACGGCGGGGCGCTGCCTTCCCCGTCCCACGGCGGCTCCGGCTCCTCTCCGTCGTCGCCCTCCACCGGCGGTGGTGGCTACGGTGGGCCTCCGTCCACTCCCGGCGGCGGCGCGTACGGTGGGTCTCCATCCACCCCTGGCGGCGGAGGTGGCGCGTACGGTGGGTCTCCGTCCACCCCCAGCGGCGGCGGCGCCTACGGAGGCGGGTCCCCGTCGCCTGCCCATGGTGGCGCCAATGGGGGCTCTCCGACGCCCGCGTACGGCGACTCCCCCTCCCACGGCGGCATCGGCACCTCGTCGCCGACGCCGTTCGTCGCCATGGACCCCCACAGCTTCGGCACCTGCGAGTAAGCCACTGTAATACATACTAGTCTACTACATCATGACGCGTCCATTTATGCACAGTTTCGGTCAGCATGCATGCATGCTCAGTCACTGATGAACAAATTAAAAAAAAAATCTTGTCTACTCTCCATCAACGAACAATCGAGCAGCTACTGGAGGTCGCACCCGATGGAGATCTGGTCAGCGATCGGCGGCCGGTTCCCAAGCACGTCGTCGTCGTCGATGGGGACGATGGGCCACTTCTTCGGCGCGGCGGCTGGCAGCGTGGGCGGCGCCGACGTGATGAGCATCCAGGACGCGCTGGGCAACACGCGTGCGGACGGCACGGGCGCGCTGCTGCGCGAGGGCGCCGCCGCGCTGCTCAACTCCATGACCCGCGCCGGCTTCCCCTACACTACGGAGCAGGTCCGCGACGCGTTCGCGGCGGCGGCCACGGGCGGGTCTGACGGCGCGGCCGCGGCGCAGGCGGCGGCATTCAGGAAGGCCAACGAGGGCAAGGCGTAGATCAGACTTCGGAGCGGCCAGATCGAGCGTGCTTGTGCATTCATGCATGGTTAATTAGCTGGAGTGCTCCTGTCCATTTGTTTGTTTGATGGGTTGTGTGCGTGGTTTGTTTCAGTGAGCACACCGACCTACTAGCTCACTGCAATTGTGTAGTCGCTGGATCCTGTTATTTTTGCTGTTTTTTCTCGTGTGCATCGATCGATGGAAGAAGGAAGAATATGAAATTATGAATGAATGAAACGAACTGCAACTTACATAGTATCCTAGCTGAGCTGTTATTGGATAGCTGAGCTGTTATTGGATTTCTATGCTGAGATCGTGTTCCTGGCAAAGGCAAGGCAAGTCAACAATTGCAAATAAACGAGTAGTTCTTCTTGGCGCTGTGAGTTGAATCTTTACATGCATGCATGCACGCACGCACTAGCTACTCTCTGCCTGGAGAAGAACACTTGTGTTTGTTGCTTCGGCATGCATGGGCACACAGCAGATACGGAATAGGTACTGGTTGTAAGAGATTACTGGACAGCGTATTAAATCATTCACGAGATTATTTGATGATCTGCCGTACGTAGATGCTACTAGTATAGCGGTGCACATTAAAAGGCCGAGTAATAACCACGCACACAAACATAATAACGTACAAAATAGCGCGTACGTCGACGAAGTCCAAACCATACCCCTCTCCAAAGTCCAGATTGTTGACGATGATGCTGCATGCGTGGCAACACTACTCCAGAATCCAGATATACTAGATAACACCAAAAAAAAGTCTGAAATTAAATATATCCGGCCTCGTATACATTGAGCTGTATGTAAAACTATTTATTATTATATGTATTGTTATCAGCACTTATAAAGACGACAATGATGTGTGCAGGCCGTCCGGACGGATGCACCTTCCTGAGCCTGCACCGCACGGCCTGCAGACTAACCCAATACCAGTAGGCCTCACTTTTTTTTATTATCGTGCCTGCTTCCATTCCTTTCGTTGCACACGCCAGATAAGGATAAGAAAAAGGAGACCGACCTTTTTAAATGACCTTCCTTCAAGACGGCTTTGTCGAGTGTTCCGCACTTTTGCCGAAAGTGCTTTTTTATCGGAGAAGAGGTCGTATCGTGGATTATTATTTTATGGTTTGCAAAGTGATTTGAGAAAACACAAAGCTTGTTCTCCCTCATACAATACACGAAATTATATATTTCTTTAATTTATTTCATTTAATTGAATTTTCCTAGATAATTCAAATTATAACTGCTAGTCATTGAATAATGATGAAAAAATGAATGGAAAATGATATTCATGTTATTTAAATAATGTGAGGCCGAATCTTGTTCACAGAGCTACTGGTCGAGTTGTTTTTAATTCTATAAAAAACAAACGAAGTCAAAATCATCTCACTTGTCTATGATATCATATGTGGAGGCTGTGATAAAAATTTGAGAAGGTTTCGGCCTTCGTTGTCACATATAGAATTGCAAAAAGAATCTCGAAAGTTTCATGATTCATGAAGAGGGCGAACGAGATGGTAAGCATCGTGCGCGGAATGTCATTTTCCCAATAATTTGAATTATCCAAGAAAATTCAATCAAATGAAATAAATTAAAGAAATATAGAAAAGTTCCCAAGTTTCCATGCGTGGGCGTGATGTTCAAACTTGCAAAAAAAAATAAACGAGCTAGCTGGCCACCGAGGGAGTTACTTTTGCACGTGTGTGCTCCTCTTTGCGCGGATGACGCCTCCCCTTGAAGTGCTCTCGCCTCGTGCTCCTACTCACTGCCCACGACTATGGTGCCCCCGCTTGCTGATGCCGAGAGGAGGAGGAGAGCCCCGTATCCGGATACATTGGATGTTGCAAACGTATCTTTTTAAATGTTTTAAAGGTATGTTGTAAATGTTTTATGTGGATATTGTAAGAGTAGATCGAGATGTTGTATATGTTGCAATAACTATATATGTATGTTTCAAGTGTATGTTCCTAATGTTTCATCTGTTTTTTTTTCGACATACGTTGCCTCGGCGAGTATTCCTCACTGGCTTGAGTCTCTGGCACTCGAGATTGTTTTTTTATTCGCTGCTCTTTTTTTCATACCTTTCTCGTATTATTGTAACATTGGGGAATATAGCCCATTTTTCATTAGGAGGATACGGGAGAGAAGATGGAGAGGGTACACGGGAGGCCGGCCGAGCAATGGAGGATGGCTTCTTCAAGAAAGTCTTGGCCCTCATGTAGTCCGCCACCTTCGCTTATTCGCTTCAAACCACCAAACTAGTGGTGTGTTTGTACATGAGTAGAAACTAAGAATAAGAAAAAATGATATATATATTTATCTTGTCGCAATGTCTTCCTCCTTTGTGCGCCAATCGACACATCCTCAAAACCTTCACCAAATTAGTCTCATTGATCTTGCCTATAAAGAGAAATGATACAACATCGTGATATATATGTGGTGTTGGTGATATATATGTCTTTTGATGATATATATGTGTTGGTGATGTTTGTTTATATCTTCCATTTTGTTTGGATGGGATATGGCTGTTTTCAGGTAATGTAACACTCGCAAAGTGACTAAGTGTTTTCGAGTGTTAGATGTGTTGCAATGTTTTGCAATGGCTACACACATGCTTTCCAAATTTTTCTGGTGTTTTGCAAGTGTTTCAGACGTATATTACAAGTGTTTCAGTTGTTTCGGATGTATGTCGATCGGATGTTACCCATGTTAAATGGGACCCACCTACCGCCGGCTACTGCACTGGGGCATCGCCGGGCAGGTGCCCGCGCAGGACACGTCCGGCCGGCGCGGCCCCCGCCTAGGCGCACAAAACGAGTAGTGCGCGGGAAACGAGATGTAGCATCTCCCTTGCATAGAGCGTCTATAGAGGTCAAAGGTTTCCGGCCAATCTGCAGGCGAACAGCACTAGGTTAGAGAAGCATGAGGTTCTTGGGCAGGCCCATTGCAGCGATCTGTTGGCCCATCAGAAGAGAAGTGCTTCTGCAGGCCCATTCTAGCGATATGCAGTTCAGCCTATTCCAACGATTGTTTCTTTTCTTTGGTTTTCCAACGATTTGTCTTTCCCAAATATATCTTATTATTAGTACAAGTATCTGCTAGTCAGCCGATTCACTAAAAACTAAAAATTACTCATGTAACTTGTTGGAAAAATATAAACATATATCTAGTAAAAACGTTATATAGTTGTCTAGTACCGTAGCCATGCTGTTTACCTGAATGTTTGAAGAGTTATTAAGTGATGGTTACATGGTTTGGTGTTCCAGATATCAGTTTCCCGGCTCTCAATCGTTATCGATGTGTTAGAGCTCCTTTTCCAATGTCCGACACCATTTTTCTTTCCAGATTTGTGTTTTGTTTCCTATCTTTCAGACTAAAATGCTAAATCGAAAGTGGTTAAATAGGGAGTGCCGACCGTTTCGATCCTTAGGCGAGACCTTATTCTCGTTCGATGGCGGCCCAGACTACACTCTAATGTGCACCTATACGTCTATATACACAATAACATATCTTTACTATTATATTAACTAGTCCGAATCGGTAGATCAGGTCTAGCTAACTCCACGAATCCAAACGCGCTCTCCCCGCATGGACTCAATGGGCCCAAAGCTTGCCAGGCAGAATATCGAAGTTGACTCTATTTCTCCTTCACATTAACACACCAAAACTGTCTATTATTGTTCGAAAATGCTGTGGTGTGTGGTGCGGGCGTCCGCCGCGCTTTCTAGCCCTGTGCGCTACCAGCCTAACAGGACTGCTCTCCTCCATCGTCCTTCATAGCTTCTCAAAAAAAGAAAGATAGCAACATTTTTTCAACTCGCACAGTGTTGCGACATTCCTCGTCGGCCTTCTCTAGCGTGGGGGCACCACGCCGCTGGTACGGCACCCACCCACCGCGACCTTCTCTAGTATGGGACCACACGTGTTCGATCGCCTCTGCCGCCTCCGCTGCGGGTGCCGCTCGCCGGGGCCGCCGCCGCTCACGGGGGGCCGCGCAGCCGCCTGTCCAATGTCATCCTCATTCTCCACCGAGATCTAGAGCCGGATCTTGCTGTGCAGTGCTCCGCTCGCCCGTTTGTCATGAAAGCACATGTTGCAAGCGTATGTTTCAAGTGTTTCAGATGTTTTAGAGGTATGCTACAAGTGTTTCATATGTATGTTTTAAAAAAATCGGGATGTTGCATATATTGCAATGGTTATACACGTCTGTTGCAAACTTCTGTTCTCAATGTTTCATCTGTTTTTTCAGACTTATTTTGCAAGTGTGTTTATCTGGATGTTGCATATGTTTCACACATATGTTGCAAGTGTTTTATCTGGATGTTGTATATGTTTTGCAATGGTTTCAAGTGTTTTTCAAGTGTTTCAAATGCATGTTTCAA
This sequence comes from Miscanthus lutarioriparius, assembly GCA_904845875.1. NCBI lineage: Eukaryota > Viridiplantae > Streptophyta > Magnoliopsida > Poales > Poaceae > Miscanthus > Miscanthus lutarioriparius. The sequence goes on along the minus strand of CAJGYO010000005.1, from coordinate 114,829,008 downwards.
GTGTTTCATCTGTCTTCAGACGTATGTTGCAAGTGTTGTATTTAGATGTTCCAAAAGTAGATCGTGCATATGTTGCAGTGTGACTCACCTACCGCAACCCCTGTTGCTGCTGGGGCACCACCGTGGGTCACCATGCGGACACCTAAGGCCAGCAGACGCCCCCACATTGCGCATCCATAGTCAGGGTGAGGCGGGCGCGCTCCTATCTGTACGGCGCTGCGGGGTTGCGGGTGCGCTTCTGTTACGACGATGGGACGGAACGGAAGCACGCTTCTGTTACGCGGGGACGGAACAGGATGCGGTGGATGCGCTCGAACGGGAGCAATGTTCGAATGCCTCCTGCGGCCGGACGTCCGGACGCTAGCTCTTTGGGTTATTGTTTGTACAAGATTTGATCGACCTATAGCACTCCTAGTGTAGATGGACTGTTGGACATTTCTTGAGCCTCCTATAATGTATAGGTATGCCCAAATACCTCATCAGAAAAGCTCCTTGATTATAACAAAAAAGCTTTGTATATTAGGGCAAAGATTCTTGTGCTGCTTCAGAATATTTTACTCTGTGGAAGTTTATTTTACAGTACCCGGAGTGGAGCACATTAACAGGCCGAGTAATAACTGCACAAAAATACACCACTGCACTGCACGCACCAAGTATTGCAACGCTTATCTTGGGCCTTGTTGGAGTGGATGACGAGAATTGGATCGGTCCGGAATAGTTTTGATTGGTTCACTCAAAAACAAAAACAGAAATTCAGAAAAAAAAAGTTTTCTTTTACCCCATGTATTATTGCCGGACTCAACTTTTCTCCTTGAAACGGGAAGACCAGACATTACGTCTTCTCCAGCTTTAATTTAGGCCATGTTTGATCTAATAACCAGGAGGATTAAAAGGAGAAGCTAAGCTTTAGCCCTCTATTAATCCATTAGCTCTTGCAAAGTAGACTAAAGGAGACTAAAAGTGTTAACATGTGACTTTACTTTCTTTTTCTCTTCTTTCTTTCACCTTTTAATCAGCTTTTAATCATATATCCAAACAGCCCAAGAGACTAAATTTTAGCCCCTTCATTTCAAAGACTAATCTTATCATGGGCTAAAATTTAGCCAAGGGGATCTAAATAGGGCGTTACAAACCAGTTGTTAGCATGTTCGCTTGTTGGTTTCAGCCAACCCAAACCAGCCAGCCAACAATATTTTTCTCTCACAAAAAACCAGCACCAGCCAACCCAAACCAGCCCCAGCCCTAATCAGCGAACATGCCCGTTGTTTTTTTCTCCCTCGCTCAAATAAATGCATCTTTAGTTTCGTCCTACGTCGCGCTGGTTCTGACTAACCTTTTTAAACGGACTAACCTTTCTAAACGTGGACAACATGCCCACATGTCAGTCCCTACATTCCAATAAAGGATGACCGTACTTGTTTAATTTATCCCTTTCAACTTGGGTAAATGAAGTTATACGAAAATCCAATTGTTGGGGCTGGCACTACTACGATAAGCATTTGTAGGGACGGCTCGTGATGGTTTGTAGAGGTGGCTCAGTCAGTCGTCCCTATCATACCGTTTCTACAAATCATACATTTGTAGAGGCGGCAGGCGCGTGTGGCGTGGCCGCGTGCAGCAGGCCAAGCACAGCTGGTGGCTACCTCCTCCTTGCGCAGCCGCACTATATGTGCCAGCGGCCGCATTCCTCCATGCGCCCCCAGCTCCTCTCCTGGCCCCAACACCGTTCCTGCCTCGCGTGGGAGCAAGCTCGGCGACCGCTCGCCTCCTGCCTCGGCGAACCGGTGGCTGCCCCCCGACGCCCATCCCTCTGCGCCTCCTCCCTTGACTCCGACGGCTCCTCCTGATCTCGCGCGGTGACGGCCTCCTCCCGTTGAGCGCACGGCCGGCTTGGAGCGGCGGTCGTCACCTCCTCCACGCGGTCACGCTCCCCGACGGCGTCCTCTCTTTCCCTTCCCCTGCTGAAGCGGGCCTCGAGCCAGCCCAACCTTCTAAAAGGGTCGTGCTTTCCGGGTCGACCTAGCATGGAAAGTGGCCCGACAAGCCGTGCCTAGACCGTTGACCAGGCACGGAGGAATGGGGCAGCACGTCGGGCCCTACCATGCCGTGCCTGATCGGGCCGTGCCTGGCACGGGCCCATGCCATGCCTGGCCGGGTGGCCCGTTTGCTCATCTTTAATTAGGTGTCCAAATGTGGGTGTCTAGACAGTCCTCGATTAGCTGGACCACGTCGATGACATCCCATAGTTAGAGGTAGTCGACAATTGCCAGACTCGACAAGCTGCCACTGTGTCATGAACTTATGGTTGTTCAGAGCGCCTCATCGGCTGTTCGGTTGGTTGGTTCGTATCATTGCTGGTTCGTGAAGAAGTACTACTGACTGGTTTGTGTGAGAGAAAATACTGTTCCGGCTGAAAATTTACGATCATTTACGACAAGCCACAGCCAAACGAACAGGTTGCATGTACGTACCGTGCATTTCACGTAGAATTAATGCTAGAGCCAGTCCGAAACCGAACAATCGTGTATCTACCTGATTGTCTAGAGCATGGTGTTTGCTTCGTTGCCAACAAGGGCGGATCTATATTGTCTCCTGTGCATGCGGCTGCACCCAAGCCCAAACACACACACACACACAAAAAAATATCACCCTCGTACTTTCATCATATATTTCAGTAGCTATGGAGTCATATAATAGGTCTATTCGCTGGTTGGTTTTTGTGTTGATAAGTCCGGCTGGTGCTGGTTTGTTGTGAGAGAAAAATATTGTTAGCTGGCTGATAAGTCCTGGTTGAAACCAACAAGCGAACAAGTTGAATATCGTGAGAACATTCCCTGTATGACACTATGAAACTCACTTATTCCTCAAATGGCCCTAGAAACTTCAACCTTCTCTATTTGAGGCTGTCTCTGGATTTCATTCCCCACGTGACACTACTGTTAGTTTTTCAAGGCTAACACCGTTAACAAACACACTAATGACCAAAGTGCCCCTAATGTACGAAAATGCACTTATGTCATGTATGACACTCTTTTCATCTGTGCAAATACGTCTTATTTAGGCCTTGCTGTGATTAATTTGGGCATTTTGGTGAAAATACCAAATATTTTATGCTTGCTGGTACATGTTATTTAAGAAGACATCTTTTTATTAAATTTCATTCACATTATATAAATTCAGTTTATGCTTACTGGAATGCATTATTTAAGCATGATTTTATTAAAATTCATACACATCATATAAATCAATTTATGCTTGCTGGTATGTGTTGTTTAAATATTCTTTTATTATATTTCATTCTATTAAATAAATCATAACTAAATCACAAATAAGATTCTCAAATTAACAAGCATCTTATTTATGATTTAGTTTCGATTTATATAAAGTGGATGAAATTTTAAAAAAAGATGCTTAAATAACACATACCAGCAAGTATAAATTGATTTATATAATTAGGATGAAATTTAATAAAAGGATGCTTAAATAACACATACCACAAGCATAAATAATTTATATAATGTGGATGAAATTAAAAAAAAGATATTTAAATAACGTGTACTGGCAAGCAAAAATTGATTTATATTATGTTGATGAAATTTAATAAATATTTATTATTTTCACCAAAATGCTCCAATTATAATTAAGCACATAAACATGACCCAATTAAGGCTTATTTGCCTACATGAACAATGTCATATATGGCATAAGTGAATTTTCTTAGATCAGGAGTATTTTGGTCATTTTGTGTGCCAATTAACGGTGTTAGCCTTCAAAACTAACGGTAGTGTCATATAGGGAATGAAAATTCAATGTGGGTAAGTCTAAAGTTTTTACAGCCATAGTATGAATAAGTGAACTTCTAGTGTCATACAGTGAATTTTCTCTAGTATCGCGTCCCTTCTATTTTGCTCTAGCTCTGCCAGTGGTGGAGCTAAGAATTATATATAGGGGGCCGGTAAAAACGTTTTGATATATACGAACTGAGCGTAGTCCATCTGTTTAGGTTTTGTGGTGGAATCTGACCACCAGAGTTAGTAATCAATGGAGTTGCTCCCATTTTCTTAGATTTATTCTCGTATTTAAAGATTTAACAATGTTATTCGATCATCTAGTGCTACTGGGTGTTGGAATACTTTGCATATGCATATAGGCCTAGTGACACACTCGGAGAGCAAGCACAAATGTTTATAAAAAACACTCTTGGCTCTAACATATTTGGCAAAACATTTAAGAGTTAGCATGCTTGCAAGGAAGCAGATAAGTGCTCTCGGTGTTGCTGCTACGCACAAATGTTTACGGCCTGGGTCAAATGTTTATAAAAAAACAGGTTTGGTGTGACACACTTGGAGAGCAAGCACAAATGTTTATAAAAAATTAGGTGCTGTCAGTCTGTTCGTTTGCTCGTATATAATCATGAATTATAAGCTGGAATAATATTTTTCTCTCACACCAAACTAGCCAGCAGTAAATAATCCACAATCATTTACGGCCTGCCCAACAGACTGACACTAGACTAGTCCGGTGTACGTGTCTGGTGAATGTACACGGTGTACGCATACACTTCATTTTTCTACCGAGCACGTTGTCATCCGTTGTGACACCGGACAAGTGCACCGTCCTATTCGAGCAGAGAGCATGTTTTTCGATTTTAGGGTGTACGCATACACCGGACATGTCCAGTGTACGTGTACGGTGCATCGGACAGGTCTAATGGTCAGTTTTTCGAACGTTAATATAGCCGTTGAATGGGCACCAGACAAGTACCGTGCATTGTCCAGTGTAGACCATTTGAATAAACGGGACATGTCCGGTGTAGGCGTAGAGTCTGAAATTTCAGCCTAACGGCTAGTTGGCCACTTAGTGTTATAAATAGATGGTGTGGTCGGTCTTTTCCACTCTCTTGGCACCCCATATATTTGTGCATACTTCTTGAGAGCTGAGAAACACTCCACTCACTTGCATTCTTTAATTCTTTATTTGGGTGAGATTAGAGAGCATCTAGTGCATTTGTTTAGTGATTTTGCATCTTGTGGCATAAGTTGAGCGTGTTGGGCTAGAGGATCTCTTATTACTCTTGGTGATTGACGTCATCTAGCCGGCACGGAGCTTGTGGGATCGTTGATCATCTTTGGTGATTGTTGTCGGCTCCGATCATTCGATTGTGAGAGGTTCTTGTGCTTATTCCTCGTAGGAGATTCGCAAAAAACAATTCTAGTGAAAATCGTGGCTTGAGTGCCACTCTAGTGTGGTTCTTATGGCGCCCAAGTGTGGGCTTGGCGTGTGATGCCAATTAACACGTGAACCACCTAACTTGGATCGCCACAACATGGACGTAGGTTGCTGGTAAGCAACCGAACCACGGGGATAAATCTTGGTGTTCATATTGTTTCTTGCATGGCTCAGTTTTCATCCTATAACACTCGTATTTACATTCGTACTTGATGTGGTAGTTGCTTGTGTAGCCTAGTGTAGCATAGAGCTAGTAATAGTTGTTTTTACCTTGTTTAGTAGCTCTTGTAGGTGTAGCTTGTAGCAGTAGTTGCTAGCTTGCTTGATTAAGTGAATTCAACCTAGAGATTATAGCAATTAGAATTGTGTAGAGGCTTCCCTAAGGTGAATTAGAGCTAGAACAATATAGTTGCATAAGCGACATCTTATTTACTAATCAAGCTTTGCTCTAGTGTCTTGTGAGTTTGTAGGAAAATTTTATAGACTATTCACTCCCACTCTAGCTATTTAGATCCTATCATCGAGATCGCAAACAAAGCTTTGGCCTTCTTGCGCACCTTGATCACTTCCCATGGCTAATATGGTTTAGTTTTACGCAACCACTACCAACACATCATCCTCGTCGACCTCAATGTATGCCTACCCAAACATGACTTTTTTAGATAAAGGGATCTGACCTCCGATGTTTACAAATTAATGAGTATACCCATTTAGAATAGGCCCATGTTTCTTAGACCATATTCCACCATATGGTGATACAAAGTAATGATATAAACAAAGGAATAAAACTCAAATCCCTATCCTCGATTTTGCCACCCAAACTTGCTACAAAATTCTAGCATCACGACTTCCCGCAAATGACTGCCTTCATTCCCCTAGTGAAGAGAACAAAAATATATCTTGCACAAATTTGAAGCTTGACCACCTAAGAGGTTGGGGTTGCATATACCTGCCAGTCGACGCTGCATGAAGATGGACCTTTGAGGCAACACCTCCAAAGAGGAATACAATGAGAGTCGCTCACCCAAAGACGACGCCGTTGTCAAGATCAATAAGATCACTGACATGGCTTTCCCCTAACACCCCCAAAGCACCCTACCATCTACCCATACATAGAAACAAATCTGCCACCAACACATCGGGAGTTCTACACCTCACCTCAAGGCCATGGCATAGACACCCTCGAGCTCCACAACGAGCCATGGTCCGCAATGCCCGCTACTAGAGAAGTATCACATGATGTCTATGCACCACCACCGATCAGATTCAAGGTCAGGAGTCCTGGATCTAACTACCCCAAGTGTGTTTCCGCCTCTGGCCAAATCGTTGGCTTAACTGAAATGTCCTAAATGGCTAGAGGGGTGAATAACCTATAAAATTTTTTCTTCAAACTCGGTAGAGCAACTGATTAGATAACTAAATGGCGATAAATGTGTTTTGCTCTAGCTCTAATCAAATAGCAAGCCACCTACCAACAATACTAGTGTATTAAGATCACTAAGGCACAAACAGGCTATGTCTCTATTCGCCTAACTAGTGAGCTAGCTAATTACAACTAGAACAACTAGGCTAGCTACACTAACAAGCTACTCAAGCTACTACTACACAAGATATATGAATGTAAATACAAGGAGAGGCATAGAGTGTTATATCGAACGTGGCAAGTGACAATATATGAATACCAAGTGAAAACCAAAGAGCCAATTGACACACAATTTAACCCGAGGTTCACTTTTGCTTGCCGGCAAGCTACGTCCTCGTTATGACGGCCAATTCACTTGGTGGTTCGTGAGCTAATATGTGTACACAAGCCTAGCCATACACAAGGGCGCTACAAGAACCTACACAAGATGAGGACACTTAATGTCACAAGCAATCCACTAGAATGGCTTTTGGCGTTCCGCTAGGGAATAAGCCCAAGAACCCCTCATAAATTACCAGGAGTGGCCACGAACAATCATCAACTCGTGCCAAAGCTCCTCAAGCTGCTCCATGCCGTCTAGGTGGCGGCAACCTCCAAGAGTAACAAAAAAAATACAGCTAGAATGATCCCCAAATGCCACTAGATGAAATCACTCAAGCAAATGTACTTTGGATCACTCCCAACTCACTTGGATGTAATCAAGAGAATGAGTGGGAGAGGTTTGGCTTAGGTCACAAGGATGCAATAATGATCAAAATGTCCAAGAGAGTGAGCTAAAGCTGGCCAACATCTATTTATAGAGCTCCATAGGCTCAAGTAGCCGTTACTCCCATGCAGGGGGCAACTGGATCGGCGCACAGGCTCCGAACTGAGGGGTCTAGACCAAGCACCGCGGGTCCGGTTCCCTGCGCTAGCCAATCAGGAGCCGCCACGTACTCCAACATTTAAACTCGACCATTGTGTGCGCTCAACGGTTACCTACCAGAGTCCGAACTAGACTCAATACTACCCAACCGGACCAAGCGCTCCCACGGTCCGATTCACTCCAGAGAGCACCAGAGAGACCAAAACGGCTCTGGACCTGGTCTGGACCCACCAACTGGACCAAGGGCCACATGGTCCGGTTCATTTTGGCCGCTCTCTGTCTTCGTCAAATAATTCTTTGGACCACGCTACCTCGGTCTGGACGCCTTTGGACCAATGTCTCTGAGTCCGGACACTCTTTGATCACCACCGTCGCGCCACATGGCACAACCGGACCGACGCACCATGGTCCGTTGCCCCGTGCACCAGGGTCCAGTTCCCCCTGGCAGCTAGGGTAAGCTACTGGACCCATGAGCCATGGTCCGGTAGCCCTATTTTCCAGGGTCCTGTTGCCCTGTCCTTCTCCTTTTCAACTTCCAACTTCAACCCTTGTTCTCATGTGCCAACACCAAAGTGTTCCACCACTTGTGCACGTGTGTTAGCATTTTCCAAAGCATTTTCCAAGGGTTAATTGTTAGCACACTAGGTCTTAATGCATATGCAAGTATGACTTCACCTAGTAGCACTTGATAACCGTTTTAACCATGAATTTTTCTTGTTCATAGTATGGCTATCTATCTTAAACCAAATCACACCATCTATGGTGTCTTGATTGGCAAAATAAAATTCCTATTTATACCTTTGTCTTGATCTCCATAGGGTTTTGTTTTTCTCTTTCTTCTTTTCCAAGTTGGAGCCCTTAATCATCATCTTTTGGCCATCTCCATCACCATGGATGCCATCATCTAGCTCTATTACTTGGTGTGTACCAACCTATCTCACATACACTTAGAGCAATGGTTAGTACACTAAGGTTTCATCAATTAGCCAAAGCCAAACTAGGGTTTTCACTAACTCCTACCAACAAGCCGTGGACGGCCATGGGCCTTGACCACCACATATCCGGGTGAGGGAAGCCAAATCCCATTGTTGACATTGAATCAGTGGCCACCGTCACAAGGGCCAAACACCGGCCGCCAGCCCGCATGTGCATGGGACCAAATGCCCCCACTTGTTACCACAGCACATACGGTCGGGAAGGGCTCGTAACTAGCACGCTCACCCGATAGCTGCGCCTGTGTGCTTGACGACCACGCTTGCTAGCAGCACCGCCACGACACGCGGACGCCCCCCCCCATCGCGATGCGCGTATGATCGCTAATGCCACTTTCGGTCGACGGAACCGGGAACCCTGCAGCCTAGATCCGACCACGATGACCTAGATCGACACGAGCTGGTGGCGTACTTCGGGAGCGCCGAGGTGGAGAGGAGAGGAGGGTGAAGGGGGTGGCGGCGCTAGTGTTGTTGCTGGTGACATGGCTAGTCGGTGAACTTGAGTGAAGAGTTCTCTACCCAAACACCTTGATATTGCGCGCCAAAACTTTGCGGGGAGGAAATATGAAAACTTTATAGAAGTCACAAATGCTTTATACTTGACGAATAATTGGGACGTAGGGGATCAGTTTTCTTTTGTTGCTATTTTCCAATAAAATACTAAACGGCGTGCGGGCGAGCAAAGTAATAACCCAAGCAGATTGCAGAAGTGCAGAGGCTAATGCAACCAACTAACGTGGTGCTCATTGAAAACGTGCTACAAAAACACATAGAAAACTGATGAATAACGCAATCGTATGTGCTCGAGAAGGGAGAGAGGCCAATGCAATTTTGCAATATATATAAAACACACAAATCATATACATAAATAAGTAAGTATGCATACGCGCGCGCGTTCAGATGGAGGGTACAATTATAGATACAACAACTTAATTAACACCTACAAATGCACACACAGTGGTGGCAAGTTTAATTTCTTGCGATCAATCGATGAGCAACACCAAATGCTGCTGCAAATGCTGTCGCAAAAGACCTCGCCTTACAGGCAGACAACATATATATAATTGTCACACACATCATACTAGCTGCTAACAGTTGTACTAATCACGATTATTAATAATTATACGAACGTAGAGTAGATTCTTGATCTCGATTGGACACATGATACAACTGCGTGCTTGCGTTCATGGATTATTGGGCCCCGCGTCTTCATCATCAGGTAATTAATTTCGTCATCTGCAGCACGAGTATACAGAATTAAGATACAATGCGCGGTGTGTGTATATATACTAATAACTTTGGTATTCCCTTGCTAATACAATCCATATGTATATGCAACTAGTTAGACTCCTGTACTGAGTAGTGTGGATTATGATGTGTGCAGCGTGCATTTATAATGTGTGTAGCGTGCAGACAGTTAACTGATGGGCAGTTGGCTGCAGCAAGGAATGCACAAAAGCCATGCATGGGACATGAACCCGGAGTTGTATATCAAAAGTTTAAGTTTCCTTCTATAATCTCCAACTGCGTATAACATATATGTTTCAGGTTACGTGTAAATTAGAATTGAAATAATACAGAGATGTGTGTATATTTATTATTACCCGAGTTGGAGGGTTGTTGGTTGCAGCTGATGGGAGTAGTGCTGAGGCTGCTGCATGATGTTCACTTGAAGAAAGTTTCTCGAGTCAAAAGGGACCATGTGATCGTATTCGCTTGTCGACGGCACTCCCATCATGTTCATCGCCGGCTGCCCCGTTTCATTATTCTCAGCAATCTGCAGCATCCATGTGAAGAATTCAGTGTGGTTACAGCTTAAAGATCAGGCAGACTGCCTCAGAACTTATCTGCATGCTCTCAGAGACTGAGATGAAAATGCTACTGCGTTTACATATATACCTTGCTCCTCAGGTACATGTTGTCAGTCTGCAGATCCATCTCCTGAGAATAAAATTTATGCCACATGTCAGTAAGAGCAAGCTAGCAAGTTATCAGGGAAGTAAAAGAACTAGCGTGCAGAGGATTGCTGAATTTCACTAACCCTTTTTTGCATATAGTCAACTTCAGCATATAACAGCTCATTCTGCATGCAAGAAATAACATATTAATTGCTCATCAGCAGTTCAGCACAAAGTCAAAATCATTTACTTAAAGCATAGTATTCCTCATAGGCTTGGATGTATAGCAGCAGCTGCAGGCATTTCTAGCCTTTGAAATAAATTCCAAAAGGCCTACTTTCAATAGGATTTTTTTTGGATTTGTTAGTTCAGGTTCTCTGAAATCCCTGGAGCAATAGTACTCATGCATTTAAATTGGCAAAAGAAGGTTACGCATCTACTCTGCCTATAAAATGTTTTATATATGTACCACAGACATATATAATATCACAGTTACTTAATGCATACCTTTCTAGCTCTAATCTTGCTTATGCCTTTCTCCAGCCTGCCCTCCAGCTGCTTAAGATCCCTGAGGCTCATGGTGTGGATTGAATCTCCCACTATGGTCCTACTAGACCATTTAAACAAGTTAGACTGCATATACTACACAGTTTTTGTTGTTAATGAAGTCAAAACAAACCGATACATGCATATTGGATTTATACAATTCGGTCTAATTTGAATGCCGATACCTGTTTGCGTTTTGCAAGCTACTGATCGTCTGTCGCAGCTTGGCGGACTCCTGCTGGTAGTGCTGCAAGTTTACAGTATGGATGTAACCAGTCAGCAAAGCTTCTGCTTATTGCGATAAATAACTGACCTTATACTGAGTTTAGAGTAGTATAGAAAATTAAAAAAACATGACAAAAAGAATGTTTAGACTTGTTTTAACTGAGGAACTATTCATGATATACTAGCTGACCAGATGTCAAATCACTAGATTTTGTTTGGCAGCACAGATAAGCTCCTAAACATTTCTGAATTTTATTTTAAGTTTAAAAAATTATGCATATAAACTGAATATCTTTGTACAGAATCAGTATGTAGCCACTTCTCAGGATTTCCCCATATGAATACAGACGTGATTTTTATATCGACTACATAATCATGCATGCCCATAAAAAGCAAGTATAAAGAGGGAGCACTGCAGTGTGCAGTCTGAGCGAGGCTCTGAACTTCATATATATACATACAAAAGAAAACATTCGTTGAGGTATGCCATACGATTCAGTTAAGAAAAAATGTAATCTATATGATTGCATGAGGCGTCACTATATGTGATTTCCCACACATCCATAAATTCAGGTAATAACTTTGTCATCAGATAACCATGCATGTCTCATTTTTCTTTCATTAAGCAGCTTCAATAGCATATGAATATTTCATGTGAAGTCAAGGAAATTAACCTCAAAGTCTGCTAGAGTACTAGAGTTGGAAAAGATACGAAATAGATGTAGGTACTGTATCTAATACTGGCCGGTTCAAACTCAATGCATTGACCTTGCATAATAATCCAATCGGTAGTTCAGCTCAGTGTATGCTGAATCTGGGTACTCTTGAATCTGCTTGATATTACATTTATCAGTGTTTAAGAGGTACCAGAGCACATGTGACAGATTTTTGTGGACTTTCTTCTACGCAAGCTATTGCGCACATATTTTGTTTGATTTGGCTAAGATTTTGCCATCCCCGGCCAATTCCCAATTTTCCATGCGTTCCCGGTATAAAGTTGTGAGGCATTGGTCCAAAAGACAGTCCTAGTATGATACGCAGGACTCAGCAGAGGATTCTGCTGGGAGTCGATATAGTACCCATTGTGCAATGCCCGTAACTTTCTGCTCAGAATTTCTTGTCTGAAGATCTTGCCCAGAGGCACGTCGTATGCTTTCTCCCGAAGGAAGGGCAGTAGTAACAGTAAGGAGGAATGTTGACCATGTTTGCGTTTAAGGATTTCTACCTAGGTCTGGTTTAGATTGCAAGTTTTTTCACTCTCTCTTCATCACATTAAATCTTTGGACACATGCATGAAGTATTAAATGTAGATAAAAAAAATAACTAATTACACTTTGATTGTAAATTACGAGACGAATCTTTTGAGCCTAGTTAGACCATGATTGGACAATAATTATCAAATACAAACGAAAGTGCTACAGTGCCAAATACTGATTCCTAACCCCAATCTAAACAAGGATAGCTAGATTTATGAATCGACTAATCCACTCACATCCAGGAGTCAGTTCAGAAAATTGATTGACTCAAAGGATTGACATGATTTTACCTGGGCACTGACTTCTGCAACTGTGCCAGAGTTGGAGGTGTCACTGTTGGCCTTCTTGTACCTCTCAATGGTGGACTTCACACTGCAATATAATGATGCCCACTGTCGGAGTCAGCACACACGCTTGCTAAAGAAGATTAAAGCAGCCACTAGGCATAATCACATGTATCATGTATGTGTGTACATAAACTGCAAACTGTATACAGGTTGTTCAATATCTTCACACTGAAATTAAGAGTCTGCAACAGTAGCTAGTCTGAATAATGCATGCACTCTGCAGGTTCTGTATGACTTCAAGAGTAAAAGGCAAAGCAACGCAAGAGACCGGCGAACAGTAGAATGACATCGTAGAACACATTGGTCCGAAGCCTGTGCTCGCACTGTCAGCAACAGTGCTTTCTTCTTTACCAAGAATCTTGTGCCTGTCGGTGCATGTCCAAACGATACTATAGACTTCAGAGAGCTTCTCTCCGGTAGTAGTATGGGGCTATGGGCCATATATGTAATACTATCGTTGTATATGTGATATGATAAATGATTCCAGACAAATATGTATTGACATCTTCAGTCAATAATGTGTAGAAATGGCTGCAGTTGTTCTTGTTCATGTGTCCTGACAGCATCAATTAACTAACGAGCTTATATTTCCTTTCATCATCAGGGAAAAAGCACAAAATGGCACATCGATACAACTACAACCAATATTTATGTGAAAATTTTCCACTCCCACATGGTTCTGCTGTTAACAAAGGGCAAAAAACGACAACAGAAATCCATACATGCAGAAAAGGTAAAACACAGTGCGAAAAACTAAACACATGCTAAAATGCTTGTGTTGTAAACATAAGAAATGAAGAACTAGATTAACACAGTTACTTCCACATGTTTATTTATTTGCTGTTTTAGAATTTGCATTCAGACCCTCTGGCCTCACGCACGATGCATCACAACTTACATCCTTTCACCCGATTGGAGCATGCATAGGTGTTTTTTTTTGTGGTAAAAGTAACAAGGTGAACAGGTTTAACTAATTCAAAATTACATATATCTTCTCTAAATTTAAAAATATTCAGCAAAAGAAAAAAAAAAATGACATGCTTTATATATATATAAGCTTATATTATTCCTCTGTTACTATACTTCAGATATCTTAATTTTATATTGTTTATTACTACTTCATATATCCTTTTTCTGAGTTTAGTATAAACCATGGGGAACCAAGTTTTTAGTTTGCATTCTTCACATATAAATTTTATATATAAACAAAAATAATTTGTTATAATTTTGAATTTATTGTTGTTTAGATGAAAAATGTTCCTGTTTTCTTCAACAGAACCAGGCCAAGTTTTTTTTGTATGATATTAACACAACAGCAACTATTATATAAGTATAGGAAACTGGACTCCCATTTTTCATGCACTTAGAATACAAGATCAGAGAGCACAGGAGTAAGCATGTTTTATTTTTAAGTAAAAAAGAAGGAGCCAGATTTAATAAATTGAAGAGAACTTGAAACTAAGTGGTGTGCAGACTAGGATAGATTTCTTTAGGAATTGAACTCCAACACTTTTTCAGGAAAATTCTTAGGATACAGATTTGTTAGTTCCATTGCTATTTTCTTAATCAAGATTTATTCCACTGCTTTTATTAGTGTCAGAGGAAAAGAGCATTACACTGTTATTGATGTCTGCATGCATATTTAAATCTAAGACGGTCATATAAATAATAAAATAAAGATGAAGAAGAGCAGGTTGCTAGTAACACACATCAGCTTTATAAACTTCACCAGAGATAAAATAATGAGAAAAGAGAGGGGGAAAGAAAATCGGTTTCCCAACATAGAAACATACCTACATAAGAGATTGATGGAGTATACTAGCCTGCATCTAGGTACCTATCATTGCATAGCAAACTTATCTGGAAAATTCTCAAATGGTCCTATTATTCAAGATCTTTTAATTTGCTTATCTATGCATATGGGTACTGGGAATTGCCCTCTCTGCTCATGTCCTTTCACCGCATCGTTTTGTATGGGACCTTCCACTACGTCATTGAATTGCTTTTATATGTCCACACAGAATATCATACAAAATGGTGCATAAAATACCCAATAAAAAAACAATCAACAGTAATATGCATTAAGCAAGCCAAGAGCTCTATGAGCAAATTAAACAGTAATGCAGTGCAGCAAGCCAGCTATCTCACATCTCTCTCAGACTCGCTCCTCATCACCAAAGAGATGAAACCTTAGCATCCTCGAGTACGCTGTTGGGTGCCCAGTGTTGTTCACGCAGCTGGCACAGGATTTCACATGATTGGGTAGGAACAGTAGAGTGAGCATGCATGTTTTACCCAACGGGCAAAGGAGTGGATGCAGCAAGGCAGGATGGAGCAGGAGCACACACTGCACACTGCACACTGCACACAACACAAGCACACCAGAGCACTCCCTGCCCCTTGGCTTTTACCCAGGCCTTAACCACTCTGACCGAACCATTACTACTCGTGTAGACTCCCAAGACTGTGCAGTGCAGGGTGCAGGCCCAGTGGCAGGCAGGCCAGTGCTCCTTCTCCCCATGCGGCCATGCCATTGGGCGTTGGCTTCCCAGCAGTCTGTCCGCACAGGCCACACAGGCACCAGTCACACACACACAGACAGAACCGGCCATGAGCAAACGGAAAAGGGTTTTCATCAGGTTTTGTTTGCATGCTCCAGCTTCATCCTATTGTGAGGGTTGATACAGTATATGCATCGCCACGTGTCACTCATACCACAAGTGTTCCTAGCACGCTAAAAAAAAGCAGCAGCAGCTGCAGCTGCAGCCATGCCTCTCTCTCTCTCTCTCTCTCTCTCTCTCTCTCTCTCTCTCATCACTGTGGTGGCAGCATCAGGCTGCAGAAGCTGTTTTGCTTTTCCTGCAGCAGATATTATACTGGGAGACAACTGATCCCCAAAAGAATATTGGATGGAAGAAAGAAACATTACAGTACTACTAGTACTACTTTGTAATTACATGTGTATCAATATTAGTCAAGTACTGTTTAGGAATAAAGCGCTGATTAGCTTGGGCCAAATAAGACTACTTTTTTTTTGGACTTCCCGAAGAATAGGAAAATTTATTTTCACTTCTACTCACATGCATGTTATATAGTCCCTCAATTTCAAATTGTAAGTCACTCTGGCTTTTCTATATATATAAATTTACTGCTTATCTAAACATAATATGTATATTTAGATACGTAACAAAAGCTATGCATCTGAAAAAGCCAAAATGACTTACAACTTAAAAAGGAAGGAGTAATATGTACTGCTACCTCCACTGATTAGTGGTTACAAAAAAAAAAACAAATACATTGCTATTCACTAAAAACTAATTTTCTAAATATCATCTAATTTTGTGAAACAACTAGTGAAGTCATAAGAGTAGATTATGTTCAGATGTCCCTGTTCGCATGCCATGTGGTATTGTTGTTTATTACTCCCAAACACAATTCTTCACTCTTAATTTATTTAAAGAAAATAGTGCTTGATTTGCAGACATACAACTACAGTCATGAGAAGCTCTCAGTAAATGATCAGCTAGCTGGTTTATTTGCATCATCGTACTAATTGTGTGTGTTTATTTTATGAAAACAATAACAGCTCCTTATCTGTGGTGAACTTACTAGTTTTTAGTGTACCAAAGAATTCTGTTTTGGGACAGCCATGAACAGAAAAGACTAAATACTCTTCCCTGTGTAGACCAAATGCCAAAATTCACCCACACATGTATACCCAATGACGTTACTGCAAAATGCATGTTTGTGTTTGGCTCTTCTTCAAAAGTAGAGTCTTGGTGCCACTCAGGTGCATCAACAACTCCCGTGAACACACACATGGTGAATTGGTGATGTGATGCGATGAGAGAGAGAGTACTACGAGTATGAGAGAAACTGAGAGAGGTCGCACATGGGATGAAGCCCTTGGCTAGGAACAGAAGGAGATGATGCAAGAGAAACTGAAGAGTTTGCATGGCAGTTCCTTTTTATCAACCTCTCTTCCTTGTTACCTCACACTCATACACGCTTTCATGGACACCTACTCTTGTACCACACCAACTGGTACAACAAGAAGGAGTTAGCAACCCCAAAAAACACCATGCCCCTTGCAGAAGCTAGCTAGATCTGCTTCTACACAAGCAAAGACCAAAAGGGAACCCAAGGAAGAAAAGGAACCTAAGGAGGAGAGACAAGGACGATAGATGGATGCATAGATGCCTTATATTTTTTGTGTGTACAAACATGCTTGATATACATAGGAGTATTTCATATCATGGCCATTCATGGGGTGTGTGAGATCTAAAGGCTGCATGCATCAGCCATCAGCTCCCTTCTCTCTCTGTCTCTATACAGCTGTGTCACACACATGAGAAGCCAGGGAGCTAGCACAGAGAGAAAGGAAAGGGCATAAATACAGCAAGAAAAGAGAGCAGGACCACCATGGCCAAAGAAGCTCTCAGCTCTCTCGCTCTCACAACTCTCAAGATCGAAAGGCCGGCTGAGGACATACTACACATACAGCAAGCTCTGTACTAGATCTGTGCAAACATCTAGCTCACCTCACCTTGCCTCACAGAAGCACAGGGGAATGGAAATACGCAGAAAGGAACTGCGGCAATTTCTTTCCCCTTGTTGCCTCTTCTCAGGAACACCAAAGTAAACAAGACAACATGCAGTTGATATAACAGAATGAAGTCACTCACAGCAAAAGATGCAGCTCCCATTTGACCCTCCCCACGGTTTTGCCTTGAGAAAGATGGGAGCGAACTTGCTCCAATTTGGACATTGCGCATAGTGTGTAGGATCCAAGATACATATACATACATATATGCATATACACAGCCTTTTCAATAAAGTGTTTTGTTAAATATATATGCATCGTGCGCTGAGATTGAGAACTTGAAAATTGAGATGGGTGCCATTTCGCATATATATATCACCTGTTGTTGGCGTACTCGTAGAGGCGGCCGCGGCTGGAGAAGACGATGAGCGCGACCTCGGCGTCGCAGAGCACCGAGAGCTCGTACGCCTTCTTGAGGAGGCCGTTGCGGCGCTTGCAGAAGGTGACCTGCCGGTTCGTCGTGTTCTCGATGCGCTTGATCTCGATCTTGCCCCTCCCCTGCTTGTCGCCGGAGCCCGTCGGCGCCGCCTGCTGCTCTGTCACCTCCGACGGCCCGCAGCTCAGATCAGTCTGAAGAAGAACAGGAAAGGAGCCCAACATAATCAACAAGTCCAAGAAATTCCAATTTTCAGAGAGGGAGGAAGGAGATCGAGTAGGAGACGCGTGTGCATGCTGCTAGCAGTGCGAGCTGTGAACGATGGATCTTCGTGGCTTTCTATATAGTAGGAAATCCTACTAGGCATCTGGGCGCATCAAAATTCAGAAGGAAATAGCAGCGTACACCATTTTCCTATCTTGAATTTTTGCCTTTTGTGGCGTGTCTTTTTTTTGTTATTTTCCAACAAAAAAAAATCTAGAGACCTGAGGAGGCAAGGCAACCATGTATGTATGTTCTAGTTGCCTCTCTAGCTAGATCCTTGCAACATAACAACCAAGATCCTACTACTCCTACACACCGCTATGCAGATGGTGCAAAAGAGAGAGAGAGGAAGCTAGCTAGATGATCTGTTAGTTTCCAGGAGGAGCAAGACAAGGCAGGAGGCAATTTACCATCATGTTGAGCATGGGTGGTGGTGGTATGGCAGTGCCTCTCTGCATGCAGGAAGAGATCCAGAGAGGGAACTGAAAGAGGATATGAGGGGAGGAGCAGGGAAGGGGA
The DNA here is from genome assembly GCA_904845875.1 of Miscanthus lutarioriparius. NCBI lineage: Eukaryota > Viridiplantae > Streptophyta > Magnoliopsida > Poales > Poaceae > Miscanthus > Miscanthus lutarioriparius. The sequence goes on along the minus strand of CAJGYO010000005.1, from coordinate 114,810,465 downwards.
AGAGGAGAGGAGGGTGAGGTATTAAAGGGGAGGTGGTGGTGGTGCTGGTGCTGAGGAAGGAAGGGAGGAGAAGGTATGTGAGGTGATGCAGTTAGCAGCAGCTGTATGCAGATACAGCTGTGGCCAATTCCTATGGCCTGCACTTCATTGTTTTGTTTGTTCCCCTGGCCTTCTGATGAATTGCACAAGCCTTTTGATTTACCACTTCTTTGATTGATCCCTCTTGTACGTGTGCTTGCTTGGTGTCAGATCTCCATCTACTTCTGCAGTCAGCATATATGCATGTCAGGCACACAAACACAGTTACCACAAAAACCGTTTTGTATATGGTGAAGCAAGGCTGGCCATTTCTTACTTAGCTCTTTACGGTTTTGCACTTAATTCACCAAGTAGAGTGAAAGAGCACGTACGCTACTACTAGTTCACGTTAGATAATCTACCGTTTTTTGTGTGAACACACAGTAAGGGAAGGCGGCGCCGAAAAGACCCTCTGTTGTGGTACTATAGCTGCTGCAGAGACAGGCGCCGAATGGCTCACCTGCCGCACTGTAGCCATATGCAGGGACAGGCGCAGAAGTCAGTCCTACTGTGTTATCTAGTTACTGTTGCAGCATGTGCGCTGTACTTGGACTAGATGGATAAAGTTGTATAAATAGACTACCACGGCAACTCAGTAAAAAGAGTTCAGATTTGCTATCTCCTATACAGGGCTTCAGCCAACGCTAGTGTCTTATACTGTGTGTGTATGCTCTGTTCTCCCTCTTCTTCAACCTCTAGCCATAGTGTGTGGGGACAGACAACGCTTGTTCGTGGTCGGCTTAGCTAGTGGGTGCTCGGCAACACTAACGGGTGCTCGGCAAGACTGGTGAGTGGTCAACTCGCCTGAGCCGGTGATCCTGTGGGCCAACAAGTGGTATCAGAGCTGTACAAGCGTCGTCGCCAGACTAACCGCTGGTGACGACGGACGGTTCGGAAATGGGCGACAACAGTGGCACTGCTGTGGCTGCCCAGCCATGACCGGAGGTCGTTGTTCGCATGGTGCGGGAGGTCAGCGGCACCAGTTGGCCGACGCTAGACTTGCACCAACTATGGAGAGTGGTCGGTGACCATGAAGGTCAAGCTCAGAGCCCAACTGCTTTGGAATGCTGTTGATAAGAGCACCGACAATGAGGAAGATGACATGTGAGCGTTGGAAGCTATCCTCGCTGCTGTACCAGCGGAGTACAGGGAGCCGTTGGGGGCGAAGAGCTATGCTAAGGAGGCGTTGGAGGCTATTGCGGCGATGCGCGTCGGTTCCGACCGCGCAAAGAAGGCGACCACTAGCTTTTGAAGCAGGAGTACGCCAACCTCAAGTTCAAGGATGGTGAAACGGTGGAGGATTTCTTCCTCCGCCTGCAGACACTCATCAGCAAGCTGAAGAGCCACGACGTCATCATCGACGAAGAGGAGGCGGTATCCAAGTACCCCCACTCCGTGTTGGTAAAGTACATCCAGATCGTTCTCTCCATAGAGACGATGCTGGACTTGTACACCCTCACTATTGAGGATGTGACAGGCTGTCTGCTGGCGGTGGACGAGCGCCTAGAGCAGGCGACATCAACGAAGGACAGCGGTAAACTGCTGCTGATAGAGGAGGAGTGGGCTGCTCGGAGGAACTCTGGGAAGGCAGCCTCCTCCAGCCACGGTGGCGATGGCAAGCTTCGTGGCAGGGCTTCTTCGGAGAAGAAGAAGAAGCAGGTCGACTCCAACGCCTACCGGCGCTACGGGAAGACGGGCCATTGGGCACGGGAGTGCCCAAATCGCAAGCAGGAGAAGAAGGTTGAGGCTCATCTGGCGCAAGCTGATGATGATAATGAGGCCACTATCCTGATGGCGACGTTCTGTGCACTACACGATATCGAGGCCGAGGAGAAGGAAGAGGTGACGACGGTGGAAGGACCTGGGAAGGCCCTGAAGGCTGTCAACCTCGACGAACCACGCGTCCAAGTCCACCTCGGACGTGTGGGTGTCGACCAGGAGCAGCGGTGGTATCTGGACTCTAGTGCAAGTAACGACATGACGGGCTCCAAGGCATTCTTCTCCGAGCTTGACGACGATGTTACTGGTACGGTGAAGTTTGGTGATGGCTCAAGGGTGGCTATCCAAGGGCGTGGCACCATCATCTTCAGGTGCCAGAACAGGGAGCACCGCGCGCTAATGGATATATATTACATCCCGTAGCTGCGTTATAGCATCATCAGCATTGGTCAGCTGGATGAGCGCGGTAGCGAGGTACTGATCAAGGATGGAGTCCTTAGGATCAGGGACCGGGAGCAGCGACTTTTCATCAAGGTGAAGAGGTCCCTAAACCGGTTGTACCTGCTCGACCTGAAGGTAGAGCAGTCGGTGTGCCTGGCGGCAAGGCACACCGAGGAACCATGGATGTGGCATGCCTGGTTCGGACATCTCAGTTTCGACGCGCTTGGTCGGCTGGAGAAGATGGTCCGAGGGCTACCCCACATCAAGCATGGAGGCGAGCTATGTGACAACTGCCTGACCGAGAAGCAGAGGAGGCTAGCGTTCCCAAAGACGGCCAAGTATCGCGCAAAGGATGCTCTCGAGGTCGTCCACGGTGACCTCTGTGGGCTGATCACGCCAGCTACAAACGGTGGTCGGCGGTACTTCCTCCTGTTCATGGATGATTGCAGTCGCTACATGTGGCTTCAACTCCTAACGAGCAAGGACGAAGCGGCGGCGACGATCAAGAAGTTCAAGATGCGCGGGGAGGCCAAGAGCGACAAGAAGCTCTGCATGCTGAGGACTGATCGCGGTGGCGAATTCACTTTAGTGGAGTTCGCTGCGTACTGCACGAATCAGGGTGTGGTGCGACACCACACCGCGTCGTACTCGCCACAGCAGAATGGCATGGTGGAGCGATGGAACCAGACGGTGGTCGGCATGGCTTGATCCATGATGAAGGCCAAAGGCATACCGGCAAGGTTTTGGGGTGAGGTAGTGAGCACGGCGGTGTTCATCCTCAACCGCGCTCCGACCAAGGCCCTAACGGGCAAGACGCCGTTCAAAGCTTGGTATGGGTGCAAGCCGAGCGTGTCCTTCCTCCGGACATTCAGCTGCATCATCCACGTTAGGAAGACGAAGCCGAACCTCACCAAGTTAGAGGACAGGAGCACACCGATGGTGTTCCTGGGCTATGCGGAGGGTACCAAGGTGTACCGGCTCTACGACCCACGCGGAGACAAGGTACTTGTCTCGCGCGATGTCGTATTCGACGAGAAGGCAGCTTGGGACTGGAACAGTCCGAGCATGGGGGAAGTTGGCGGCTTCATCAGCACCTTCGTCGTCGAGCACCTGGTAATCCACGGTGGTGGAGACGCTGGGGAAAAGGTGCCGAGCACTCCAGCGGTAGAGCCGAGCACTCCTGGGGCAGTGCTGAGCAATTCAGGAGGGACGTCGAGCACTCCAGGAGGAGTGCCGAGCACTCCTGGAGGGATGCTGAGCACGTTAGGAGTGGAGCCGGGAGGGTCTGCAGTGGTGGTGACCACTCCAGGACGGGTGCCGAACACTCCCGTGGCAGAGCCAAGAGGTCTTGCAGTGGTGCCAACCACTCCAAGACTGAGGCTGAGCACTCCTACAGTGGTGCCGAGCACTGCAGGAGTAGTGACGAGCTGTCCAGAAGCAGTGTCGAGCACTTCAACCAGGGTGCCGAGCACTCCAGGTGCTGAGCCGAGCACTCCGGTGGGGCAAGGAACTCCATCAATATTGATCGAGTTCGCCTCACCTCCAAGTGACATCACTGAGTTCATGGATGCCTTCCACAAAGGTGAGGAGGTGTGGTTCCACAGGCTGGATGACATCGTCGGCAACACAGGGCCCTCAGGCCTGGCTGGTCGGCTGCTCAATGATCAAGAGCTACTACTCGTCAGTGTTGAGGAACCACCCACATTCGCGCTGGCCGAGCACGACGGAAACTAGCGATGGGCGATACTGGAGGAGATGAAGGTGATCGAGGAAAACGAGACATGGCAGCTCGTCGATCCACCTCCAGGATGCTGTACGATCAGCTTGAAGTGGGTGTACAAGGTCAAGCGGGACGAGCTCGGCGCCATTGTCAAGCACAAGGCGCTCCTCATCGCCCGAGGCTTTGTTCAGCGCGAGGGCATAGACTTTGAGGAGGTCTTTGCGCCAGTAGCGCGCATGGAGTCGGTCCGTTTGCTACTAGCCTTGGCAGCAGCAAAGGACTGGCGCGTCCATCACCTGGATGTTAAATCGCCTTTCCTCAATGGTGAGCTGGCGAAGACGGTCTTTGTCAGGCAACCTCCAGGTTTTGCTGTCAAGGGAGAGGAGCATAGGGTGCTTCGACTGCGCAAGGCGCTCTACGGTCTACGGCAGGCCCTACGAGAATGGAACGCCAAGCTTGACGCCACGCTGGGCGAGCTTGGGTTTCAGCGGTGCGCAACCGTGCACGCGCTCTACACACGGCGACGGGGGAAGGAGGAGCTCATAGTCGACCTGTATGTGGATGACTTGATCGTCACCGGCACGCGCATGGAGGACATCAACGGCTTCAAGCGCGAGATTGCAGCTCGTTTTTGAATGAGCGATCTCGGCGCACTCTCCTACTACCTCGACATCGAGGGGGGACAGGGAAAGGAGGAACTCACGCTCGGTCAGAGCGCGTATGCCTCCAAGCTATTGGAGCGGAGCGGCATGGCTGAGTGCAAGCCATGCGTGACTCCGATGGAGGAGCGGCTGAAGCTGGCGAAGGCCAGCACCACGGCGAAGGTGGATGCAACACTCTACCGGAGTATCATCGGCGACGATCTGTGCTACCTAGTCCACACGAGGCCAGACATTGCGTTCGCTATAGGCTACGTCAGTCGCTTCATGGAGGATCTAGGGAGGATCATTGGGCTGCGGTGAAAACGCTACTGCGCTACGTCAAGGAAATGGTGGATCAAGGGATCATCTTTCTCAAGACCGGCATGAGTAGGGTGCAACTCACTGTGTTCACCTCTGGAGTGCTCGTCTTCCTCGGGTTGGCCCCAATTTCATGGCTGTCGCTGAAACAGAAGGTGATGGCGCTATCTACGTGCGAGGCAGAGTACGTAGCGGCGGCCACAGTGGCATGCCAAGTTATGTGGCTGCGCCGGCTGTTGGGCGAGCTGATCGGCATGAAAGCTCACCCACCAGCACTGATGGTGGACAACCAGCCCGCCATCGCCCTCGCGAAGAATCCGGTTCTGCATGGCTGGAGCAAACACATCGACGTGAAGTTCCACTTCTTTAGGGACTGTGTCGATGGAGGGCAGATCGTCATCGAGTTCGTCGAAACTGGTCGGCAACTCACGGACATCCTCACCAAGCCGCTCGGACGTCTTCGACTCACGGAGCTGAAGGAGATGATCGGCATGGAAGGGGTACAAGGGATAGCAGTAGGATTAGGGGAAGAATTGTTAAATAATCTACTGCTTCCTTGTGTGAACACACAGCAAGAGAAGGCGGTGCCAAAAAGCCCCCCTGCTGTGGTATTGTAGCCGCTGCAGAGGCAGGCGCCGAATGGCTCACCTGCCGCACTGTAGCCACATGCAGCGACAGGCGCAGAAGTCAGTCCTGCTGTGTTATCTAATTACTGTTGCAGCATGTGCGCTGTACTAGGACTAGATGGATAGAGTTGTATAAATAGACTATCATGGCAACTCAGTAAAGAGAGTTCAGATTTGCCATCTCCTATACAGGGCTTCGGCTAATGCTGGTGTCTTGTCTTGTGTGTGTATGCTATGTTCTCCCTCTTCTTCAACCTCTAGCCATAGTGTGTGGAGACGGACAACGCTTGTTCGTGGTCGGCTTAGCTAGCGGGTGCTCGACAACACTAGCGGGTGTTCGATAAGACTGATGAGTGGTCAACTCGTCTGAGCCGATGATCCTGTGGGCCAAACAGTTCATATATAGCAACCTCCAGTTGTAACAACAATGCTAGTGCATGTTAAGCTAGCCGCCCTGAATTACAGTTCTCATTGGCTTGGTAGAATTAATTTACAATAGTTTTGCTTCTGAACTTTTTTTATCTGTTCAATTCTTTTACAGACTCTCACTGATTAATTAGCATGAGGCAGCCGGCAGGGATATTTTATCAGCTATAATAAAGTCTGTAGTTTTATTACAATGATTAGTAAAATTTGAGCTTCTAATTCAAATTATACATATAAAATGGTTTACTTTTTTTGTGACCTAGTGAATTAATAAAATGTTAATTTCTGTAGTGTCTGTTATCCCGGCCCATTTTCTTTTTGTTTCATCTTCACTTTTTTTTTTCTTCAATATCTTGTGATCAAGGCAGGCATGTATACATGAGGAACATTGTGTGCCCTATCCGCATGTGACACCACACAAACAGTCCCATTTCTGTTTGGCACATATATGTGTATATAATATGATTCAGGGGATGATGGGCTAAGTACTATCCAGCTACAACATCCCATTTATTTTCAGCTCCCATTCTGTTGCTCTCACGGGATGCATGGGACCCAAACCCAACCCGGGGCCCTCCTTACATAATGTGGTGGATCGGATGCATATTCCTTGCCCACCGCCCCCTCCCAACTCCATCACTCACCTGGGCCACTACTGATGCAGGGATTTATATATATGTATGTATGTACAGTGGACGCACATCCTCATCGATCAATGTGCCGTTGTGAAGTTACCACTCCACTGACTGCCCTAATCCATGCATGTTATCGACGAACAGTCAGTCTCAAGATACATAGTAGGTTGCTGGTGGCATGGACACATCAGAGTTGAGAGCATGATCTGATTCTGATCTCATTTGGGTGGTGTTTACTTCTGCCACTAGCACATACTTCACTCCAATGGTACCTGCAGGATGCAAACTAGGTTGGACAGTTTGGTAGAAAGGTTAACTGTTCAGGCACTTGCAGAACCTTTTTTATTTCCTCTCGGGATGGAGGAAGGAGTTTAAGTTCACAATTTTGTTGGAAAACTAAAGATATGTTCTTCTGGACTTTTAACTAATCTCTCTCCATATATATATTAAGATTAGTAGCTGCCAGACTTTCTTGGGCTCGCCTTTCCTGCGTATCCACAAGGAGAAAAGCCACGTGGAGTGTCAGAAGTGGCCAAAGTTATTCAGCAAAATGCAGGCTGTTGTTTTGTTTCTGCAAGAAATGTTGCCGCAGCCTCAAGCCACTACATCCTTGTTGCTGTGCGCTGCAAACAACTAGCCATGCATGCATGCATGCCCCCAGAATTCTGTACCTGAAATGAAGAAGAAAGTAAGAGACGGTAGATCATCATTTCAAAGAGATTTTTTGTGGCATGCTATGTATATATTTGAAAGACTTGAAAGTTGAAATAATAATCACCATAATTGAGCAAATAAAGTCTTCAGACTGTATTAATTAGGACAGAGATAGAAGAGCCAGAAAGCAAGGAAAAATAAGCAAATGAACCTGTGTGGCATCAAATCAACAAACTTGCAAGTTGTGATCAAATCAGAAAAGTTTGTCGTTCCATATTGGGCAATTGCCAGAAGGACTGAAAAGTATAGCTGATTGAGCTATGGTGATAAGAAAACTAGACGTCCAATCCAACGCAGGCGAGATCAGATGTAGTGGTTGACCTGTGCACTGCATACATGCTATTAATTAATCAATGAATAAATAACAGGAGCTGCCAGGTCTGTACTGCACCAACCGATCAAAAACACTTGGATTATTGCTAAGTTTCTGATTAATAATCACGCACTGATAAAATTTAGCTTGACTAAGATTCCACAATTTCCTGAATTGGATGAACCATGGCCCCTGAAAACGGCAGCTCTGTTTCTAGCTATTCGATGATTGCAGACTTAATTAGGTGGGCAATCCCTGCAGTAAGCATGATCAAGACTTTAACTGTCTTCCACTGATATCAAGAAGGATTGATAGTTTTTGTTTGGAAAATATACAAAAAAAAAAATCTGTGGATTTTTGGACCGCACAAGCTACGTACTGAACTTTTTCAGCTTCTGAACTGCTAGTTGGACTAATCAGAACCAATATCTTCTCCTTCCTGAAAACTTCGTACATGCCATCCATTTTCTGAGGTGACCTAATCCTTAGCGTGTGGGATTAACGATGGCAATAAATAACTCATAGGATCACCGTGTCACCCAACATACAATCGCCTCTATCTCTCGTCGTCACATTTTTCATACCATATATTCAACAAATCATTTTCCAATTATATAAAAAAATCATTTTCCGGTCAATGGATCTTAGTTCTTTAGCTAATGCTCCACCACGGGCGTCCGTCCCACGTACGTGGGTAGCTAGGCTGTGGACCGGCCCACATGCCTGCTCTCCTCATCTCCATACACGGTTTCTCAAAAAAAAAGAGAGCGACATCTTATATTCTCCATTCACATCGGCTCCACCGCACCGCCCGCCCTTTAGTCGCGTATGCATGAGCTCTGCTAGCGCCGCCGCCGTCCGCATACGCACGAGCGTCGAGCACTGCCACTAGCCGCGTACGCACGAGCTCCATCGGCCGCGCTGCGGTGCCCGCCCGTGGTGAGGGAGACCGCTGCCGCCTCCACCACGGGGGCCGGACGCCTGGTCGGCGGCCAGGAAGATCTCCGCCTCCACTACCCAGCTCGCTGCGGCCGGGTGTGGAGCTCGCCCGCACGTAGCTCACGGCAGCCCGGGCGGAGCCTGCCCATGCACATCTCTCGCTCGCCTACCCAATTCATTGTGGCCGGGGCGGAACTCGCCCGCGTGCAGCACGTAACAGCCGGGATAGAACTTCACATGCCGACGAGGATCCATTCATTCAAGCAGCAAGGAGATGTTGCGCTAAAAATACATGTTGCAACCATCTGTTTTAAATGTTTCAGAGGTATGTTGCAAGTATTTTATATCGATGTTGCAAAAGTAGATCGGGATGTTGCAATAGTGTTTTCAAGTGTATGTGTCAAATGTTTCATCTGTTTCAGACGTATGTTGCACGTGTTTTTTCTAAATGTTGCAAAAGTAAACATGAATGTTGCATATATATGCATGTTGCAAGCGTATGTTGCAAGTGTTTTATCTGGATGTTGCATATGTTTTGCAATGGCTACAACATGTTTTTATGGTGTTTGAGACGTATGCTGCAAGTGTTTCAACGGTTTCGGACGTATGTTGCAAAGTATTTGATATAGATGTTGTATAACTAGATCTGGTGTTGCACAAGTTAAAGTGAGACCCATTGCTGTAGCTGCCTATTGCAGCTGCTGGGCCCATGTGCATGCGCGTGGGAGTGGAGGGGGTGAGCGACAGGCGCGGGAAACGGAACGGGCGCAGATCGAGACGTGGCACCCGCACGGGTACGCGCAGGCGTGGGAAAAGGAGCAGCGCGGGCCCTAACGTGAAGTAGGCATAGGTAGGCGTGCGGGCGTAGCAACATGGGACATGAGCAGGCGGAGCAGACGCGGGTGTCCGGACGCTAGCCTCCTATTTGGACGTCCGGCGCTAGCCTATCCGTAGTTCTTTTAGAGGATAAAACCGGATATATATCTTTCCATTATTATTTAAAAAAAGATCTTTGTTGTTCTGCCCCGCTATCAAAAGAGTTACACTATAAATTTCTGAAAGAAAACTAAAGGACAAGGACGAACACTATAGACCAGAACCAGAGCCTTCACACAGTGACTCTGAATGGCACTTAGTTTGTTCACTACACTGACAAAAAGATATATAAGCAGCAGCACCTGCAAGGCTGCAATACTCTGAAATACAGGAATTATCAATACATGGCCAGTACGCGTTGTACCTAGCGTACGTACGTGTAGTGAGACATGAATACATGGACTACTCATGTACTCGATCGTGTGCTATGCATCATCATTCACATTTGCAGTGTTTCGATCACGACCCACTGCACTAGTGAATTGAGTGTAACTGAGCTGGTTAGGTTGTGATCGAACCTATCTATCCAAATTAAGTCCTTTTAATTTGACTGATCACAAGTATTCGTATTTTCTGAAATTATTCTAGGAATTAATAACGATGTTCTTTCAGCATTAGGCAAAATGTCAATCAACAACTAGGTGCTTATGGTAACTTCGTTAATTTTGAAATCTGTCGACTCATTAATTCAAAGATGTGTATATAAATACATTCATATAGGTGAATATATACACGCATGTTCGTTAAATTGTACTGTGATTCAAAAAAGTATCCCACGCTGCACCTGCACTAGCATCTATAGATTGGGGGCTAACCAGGTACTGCAGCTAGCTTTCTGTCAATTATTAGAGCACTGTGGCAGCCCTCAGTGATCCCGGCACATTCTAGTGTTGTTCAGATGGGAACGCAGGAGTAGTTCCTAACTGGAAAGCCATGGGGTTTACTGCAAGCATCAGAAATCATTGCGAGCTATCAGCTATGCATTGGTTGGTATAGTTGGTACTCATGCATGACTGCAGCACTGAACTTTGGTCTGGATGAACCAGCTGGCGAAGACATTATTCACCATATTTCAAACAAGTTCGTACATAATACGGAGTATTGTTGTACAGCACTAAATATATGGTGGATCGATATTACTGCACAACCACAATGGAACTTATGTCAGTTGTGCGAACTATCTTTGCCCCAAGTTCTTAAGCACGCTGCCAAAAAAAAAGATTTACAGAGGTGGGTATTTTTTTTATTTATAGGGACGGGCAACCGCCTCTGGCAAATGATCTATATTACTGAGCCATTGGCAGAGAAGGTTGCCTATATTAATCTATAAAAGGCCAGTTTTGTCTTAAGCCATCCATCCCTATAAATTTGTCTGCCTCTATTAATAATTTTTAGAAAATAAGAATATTATATTGAATATTTGATCTTTAGATGGCCAAACGAGCTGCACGACATGAGCCCGTTTAGGCATAGGTCCGATCGACACAAAAAGCAAAACGGGCTAGGCCGTATCGTCTGACAGGCTCAACCTAAAGACTCAAGCACAACACTAGGAAAGGTTAACAGTGCCATGCTAGCCTAGGGAGTCTGATGTCCGTGCCAGGTCGGGTAGCCTATCATGGAAAAAAACCCTCAACTCATGGCCATGTGGAGCGGTGATGCCTAAAGCCAGAGCTTGTGTCGCGCTCATCAACTCACCCTTCTCGAGCGATGCTCGTGAGGGGGGAGTGTGGAAGGTGGAGGCGACCTTAGCGAACTAGGCCAAGGGCACCTCCTCGATGCAATGATAACACAGATTCTAGGAACTTGAGTGGCTAACCCAAGAGAGGAGGGGTGATTTAGATTACTAAAAGCTTATCCTAGGGCTCAATTCAAACTATAGTACAAAAACAACAAACGAGCTAGCATGATGTGCACATATGTTTTTCTTGTGTTCTCTACTTACCAAAATCCACAACAATTTTGCAACCTAGAGCTAAACCTATCAACTAGTATAAGTTAATCTAGAAAAGTAAAGACCACATAATCAAACACAACGTGGAAACATAAATGTGGTATATAAAGAGCTCAAGTTTAGGTGGGCAGACTCCTGAGATGCAACAATTTTTCCTATAGTTTTGGTTGCTAAAGCACAACCCTTGGTTAACATTGGTGCTTCACTGAGGTATGCTCCTAGCCACAAAGTTTTCCAACAGTCACGGTGTTGCACTCACCACAAAGGCTCCCAGCAAACCAAATCAAGTACTCGTAGGCCACCAAGGTCAATCACCACCGCCCGACTCTTTCTATCAACTTGGTGCCATCCACTACAGATTTTTTTTACAGAGGGAGGGGTCTTCTCATTCATCACACATGAAGTGGCCACCACCCTCTCAAAGCTCAAAGGGACAACGATTAGTGATTCGATTGTGGGTCGATGCGTGTGGTTTAGGTGGCTTAAGCACTAAAGACACAATGAGTTTATCTTGGTTCAGGCATCTAAGCCCTACATCCAGTAGTGGTGTTCTTCATGTTAGTATGCTCAATCGAGTTCTTACAATGGAGAGAGGGGCTGGAGAGCGCTACGCTAATGATCTATGGTTCGATTGCTTGATCTAAGATCCGATCCATTCTATAGGAGCTCATGCCCACCTTTATATATGATAGGGCCATGGGAGTACAAGGAAGCATGGTTTTGAGGATTTTCTAGGGCTTCGTCTCCTAATCTTCGGTTGGTTGTGGCGCTAGGCGCCACACCTCGTCGATGCCATGACAGACCACTCTGAACCATCCCTAACATCCTCTGCTTGGGCCTAGAGCTGACCGTTAGAGGTCAAAGTTGCTGTTGTGCCATGCCAGGATCCATCTTCTTTGTGGCGTCTATCGCACGGCAAGAACGTGGTCCCATGTAGGAAGAGGCTAACTGGTGGGCCTAGGTACGCCTCCCAGTGGTCACACGCTCGTCCTTGTTGTGTTGCGTCATGCCCCGGGTATGATCCTGCACCGAGAGTGGCCGACACAACCTCACGGGGGCGAGTTGGCAGAGCCTTGGCAAGTCCTGGTGCCCTGCGGCTTTGCTCGCTTGTCAGGTTCAGAGCATTTGTCAGATTTTGGGGGAATATTCTTCAGTTGGTCAAGGCAGGGAGCCTGCCCGAGCAATGTAATCCTAGATGCGGCCTTCCTTGGTCGGTTGCCGCCTTCCAAGGTCAGGAGCCCTGTGGGCCAGGCAAGAAGAGCGCAGGCGACTTGGGCGTGGGCTGATCTTTATGGCTTATTTCCCGAAGGCTAATACCTTTTTTTCCCAAAGTGGACCATCTTTGGCCCATTAGGGCTTGCACGATAGTTCGGAGTGTGCGCACAAGCGCACATGATGGGTGTAGCCCCCCGAGCCCCTAACTAATTTGGAGAATTAGTCAGTGGGTTAATTGTACTATCATGGTGCTTAATCCAAGGGTTTAGGGACCTCTTGTTAGGTTCTCAACACGCGATGTTGCTGGAGAGCTAACAAGATTCCAAGTGCTCTGGCTCACAAGATACAAAGGTCACTTAGCCCAAACTCACAAGCTCTCACGCTATGAGGCCTAAACTCCCACAAAGATGGGCTCTATGCACTGTCTTGTACCTTGGATGTGATCAATATGAATTTTCATGAAGGATAGTGTTCTAACACTTGGTATAGCTTCTCATAGTCTTAGAGCACTACAACAAAATCCAAATCGTTGGTGCAACCAAGTATATATAGCACATCTGTGTCAAATAGCCGTTACAAAAAAAAATGTTAAAAATTTACTTCACTAGATGGTCTAGTGCTACATTTTTTCCTTACCATTGGATCATCTGGTGAGTGCTAGCCATCAAAGTAGACATTGTCTTTCTAGTGTCATCATTCTTCTGGTGCATCATTTGGTGCTCTTGTTCATCACTGCTATAATGTCTGGTGAGTGCAACTACATTGTTTCCACCCTTACAATTCATCACTAGATGTTCCCCTGTTGTTCTCTTTGACCACCAAATCTTCCTATGACCCTTCTTCACTATGACCAAGTAGGTGGACATCACCAAATGGTCCGCTGCATTCTTCTTGTCCACCTACTAGATCATCCTATGGGGAATATTCCCTAGATGCCTTTGGATTAGTTAACTCTCTAGCCAATACAATATTTTTTAGTTCTACTATGCCCACGATCGTTGAATAGTCAGGTGCATGCACTCGTATTGTGATAGGTTACTGCACAACACTATATGATTCACCCGATGGTCTAATGCATGTTAAATCCACACTGCTAGACTATCCGATGAGCACTTTTTTTGTTATTTTGATCTATTTGACTATGTTTCTTCACCAATCTGCTCCAAGGAAAGACAACATCCCAAGTTGCTCCTTTTGCTAACCCCTTGACCATAGTAGATGATGCTTCTTGGCCAACCATCAAGGTGAACACATGAAACTCTGCCACACAAACACACTTGGATTCGTCCATAGAGCAGATTATATTGAAAGTTTTTTCCACCCTTGCTGAGGATGTTATGGTTGTGGAAATGCATCCAACAATTGGAAGACTAATTAGATGCGGATAAAACATTCGAGGACCCATCCTCATTATCATTGGCATGGATGCCTACACTCGTCTATTATCAGAGGCCAATTAGGAATCCATGATGGAGGCAATGTCCCCTTTTAAAATCGCCGTGCAACATCCCACATCACCAATGACACCACCAACAACAACAACAACAAGAAGACACAAGCCCAAGTCTTTTGGCAGATCTTAATTCAGTTCATCAAAGTGTTTACCTTGCCAACGCAATACGCTAAATGACTAGGGCATTATAAGGTAGGACGGGAAGCTTGATGTGATACAATTCAAGGACATGCATACCGTTTGAAGGAACTGCTCCCACCTAATGTCCTCATCATGTGTTTGTAAGGTCATGTTGTGGATAGACCTGTCCTAGTCCGTGAACCTTATTGGACAAGGCCTGGCTAGAGAGGTATCGTTGCCTAGAATTTTTTTTCTTGGCCCGAGTATGCCTCGTAACATTCATTCCATTTATTTTCACACTAAAACTCGCATTGGTCCACCTAGGCCCAGACCTAGCCTAAAATGATAGGCCCAAACCCGCCCATTGGATGGACCTGGGCACAAAACCTATAGGCCCAAATCCAACTGGGCTTTTTGTAGACCCAACCCGACATTTGCTCAGGTCTATTACTTGTGGACTCCTGGTAGGGAATTCTTCTATGCGCTCTTTGTTAGGTTGTGTTTTGGTTCTAGTTTATTGTATTTTTTCGCGTTGGTGGATGTTGTTGGTAATTCAGTTGTCTCCTTTATTGGAGTGAACTGAACCATTTTTTTATATATATAGGTAGGTATCTCTTGCCTGTTATTGTTTTTTTTAAATGCTGAAACTATAGGACCATATTCGCCCAAAAAAAAGGTTCGCAGAACATAACTATCAGACTTTATCCTCTCGGCACCCACATATATAACCAAAGCTTTATTGGTTGGAAAGCGAGAGGGGGAGTACTACATGCAATGCATCACCCATTCAAAGGCAAAGCAAACGAAGAGAGATAATAACAACCTTGGCCGAAACGGACAGGCTACGGAGGAGATGCCATGGCAGCAGCACTGATTGTTTTCCACAAGTGAGCATGCTCCCACATGAAGAAAAAGATCTCTACCTTGATCTGCATGCCGGAGGTCTCATCCCTGAAGCAACAGGGACGCATGCTGGTCGAAAGGGACCGCCATCATCGATGGTAGTGCTGCTGCTAACTGACGACATGTGACACATATCTGCCCGTGCCCGGCCTCTCACATGTTTATGTAGAAGCTGTGTTGCAGACTTTCAGGGATTACTGGATTGACCTCCTGAATGAATGAATGCCTAGATTTCACAGAAACATATGTATACACTCCTATATAAGCTGCGCCATGTAGTACTGCGTTTTAACGGTATATATACCCAATTTGTAAGGTTTTGTACACCCTGCACCTATATATACTAGAAAAAAATCAGGTTGTTGTTGCATTGGGAGTGGTCAGAGATGATATGTATCTGTCTGTCTTGCTGATGAAAGGCACCGCAACCGCATGCCAGTTGCCCTGCTGCAACTTGTCCAGATATATGAAGAAACTCTGCTTAATACTGTGCCTCATTTGGAATTGATGTTTCTTGCAGCTCTTCATCACTGACGTGTCTATCACTAAAAAAAACACTGATGTGTCTATCTCTCTGAAAATAACAACAATGCTTGAGAAACTAATTAATAATAACACAACGGGTGGTGGAGTGGAGTGGAGTACGTACGTCACCTCTCGTTTGCAAAGACGAGACGACAAGCAAGAGGACGGACGGATGGACGACGGCGAACCACGTATTCCACGACGCGCGCGCCTTTGGGTTGCGGGCACCGGTGGTCGACAGGGAGGGCGGCCCCGGCCCGGCCCGGGCGTGGACGATCGACACGGCGAGATGGGCAAAGCAGGCGATCGAGAGAGTGCAATGGCCACGACGGCGCCCGCGCGTGATCGATCTGATAGGGACGGGACCCCGGCCGGACCCGGAGATATGTGCAGTGCAGGCGAGCGAGCGAGATTCATGTGCGTGGTCCAGTGCCATGTCCGTTTCCTTTCCCTTTCAGCCGCTTCAGCCGGACCCCAAGCGCGAGCAAGCCTCATGGCGATCGATGCACCGCCCAAAAGCCCAGCACGGCCTCCTCCTCCTCCTCCACTTGCACTGCATTGCGTGCCAAAAGTTCAGGTCGGCAGCCTGAATATAATTCACTCGATCATTCCCCTTTGCATCGTATACTCTCTCGCTTTGGCAGTTTAACAGTTTGGCAGCGGCGGTTCTGGTGCCGTCTACGCATCTGTAGCTTGGCGCTGGCATCACCAGCTGTGACCTTTTGCATGCAAGCTCATGCAACAAGATGAGAGCATCATCTCTTTTGTGCTTCAAGACCATCACCAGTTGAAACTTGAAAGTAAAATGCATGCATGCATGTCTGCATGTCAGAATCCTGGACGGCAGTTGGATGCATGCATGCGCGGCCCCGGCCGGCCGGCCGGCCATCCGGGAAGGAAATCTTGAGGGATCCGGCGGTGACATGGGCGTGTACCAGCAGGCGCCGGAGATATATGGCCACGGCAGCGGCGTGATCGACCTGGTGCCCGTTCTGTGGGCAAGCGTACGTGACGACTGTGCAACAGCTACCCGTGTCTACGCCCTGTCGATGCGTCGGAGGACAGGGCGCCTCTCTCTTCTCCCGTGGCGGACTACTGTCGTCGTCTCGTCGGTCGCGGGCCCGTTGATTGGCGTGAAGATAAGCGATTTGGTCGCAGAAATTTACAGTCTTTGGTTTGGGAAACAGATGAGACGATATATGATGAGTTTATTTCTCAAATTTAATAGAAAGACTTATTTTTTATAAACTAGCACTAATTATTATCTTGTGAGAAACGAGGTGACGATGGATCAAATTCATTTCATTCCATAAAAAAAACTAAAAAGCAAGATAATGGTAGACTACCTCATTTCACAACACAAGCACCCTTAGGTATGGATCAGTTCAACCTTCAGTGATCTGTATATATATAATCGTGATATGGTTAGGAAATTCACCGTCTGCAGGGTCATGCTCATGCTCTGCTATTGCCTATTGATGCTCCTGCCGCGAAGATAAATTTTAAGGGCAGTGTCTGTTTTTTAACCTCCAACTTGCATATTGGTTTTCAAAAAAAAAAATTGCATATCAGTTTGATTTTTAACCCTGAACTAAACCAGTTATCGGACACCCTTAACTATTGAAGGAAGATAAATTTTGTCCGGTACCTAGTTTTAAAGGTGGGTTTCTATTTTGTAAAAACAATAAAATCCGCTTTATTATCTCAAAAATGATAACTCATTTATTATAAATCATAAAATATGAAACCAATAAAAAATTAAAAAGAATAAATTGTTATCTATGTACTGATATACTATTTGGAGTTATTTAATTAAATCTTCGGATTTTATCAAGACAAAACAACGCAAGCTCCAACACGCTTGTTGTAAGAAAATCAAGCAAGAAGCCTAAAGCCGCTTGAATGGAGACCGGTACACACATACGCCTTTTTAGAATAGAATGCCTAATACATGTATCATCCTTAGAAAAAAAACAGACTAGCTATATATCGCCATGGTTCTAAAATAGCCAATGAACACGTTTTTGAACTCGCATATGCTTCGCTGAAAAACATGGAAGGCATATGTTGACATCACAATATGATTGGGGGATTCAAAGATGGACTAGAAAATCAAATACATCCAAAACAGATCAAATTTGAGTCAAATCTGTAAATTTAATAGAAAACCGGCACAGTCCTTGCACCAACAGTAAAGACCCACCTAGGCTGATTTCGTCAGAGGATTTGCAGAGGCCATTAAAAATTGGCCCACGGCTGTTTTGGCAATCCGAGAGAGTTTTAATGTTTTCTTATTGAAAACTCCAATGATCTTGCGGGAAACTTGTAAATTGGTGTGAAATAGGTTTCCTACTGAGATAAGACTATTCACTCCATTTATATGAGAGGATCTATCCATTTGATAAAAAACATACCTACCTTATTTTTTTTTATCTTTTATTCAACCTTTAAGCTCTTTCAACCCCTTTGTTGTTCAGCATGTCTCTCAACGAGATTTGCTGGTATTCTAGGTGGCCTTGTCGATTCTAGGATAACTCTATCGTGCTTCTCTTTGATGGGTCTTCACGAGAAATGTTCATGTTTGTTTTGGGCAAAGAACTTGTGTCAAATCAGCCTCACCGATCCCCTAATTGGCCTCGCTATTTAGACCTACCTCCGCTACATGTATCTTGCCCTTACTGGTGTGTCATTGGACTTAGCGTCAACTGGTCTATATTAGAGGTGGGAGTTCCCTAGCCACACTTTAGGGTCTGTTTGGGACTGTTCTGCTCCACCTTTTTCAACTCCGCTCTTAGCTTCACTAGCCAAACAAAAACAACTCCACCTGTTCCGCTCTAGAAAAAAGGTGGAGCTTGTGAAGCACCTAACGAGGTACACTAGGAACTCTAGTTTTTTTTATAGATGTTCCACAATGGAGTTGTGGAATAGAGTTGGTGAAGTAGCCCCAAACAACACCTTAGTAGTTTTTTTCACTTGACAAGTTTGATTGGGCCAAAGCTTCTTTAGCACTCTCCCCAATACCTCAATCTATCCCCATAAAACTATCATATTTTGGCAAACTATTAGATCCCAATAACTCTCCATCGAAATTTCCTCATCTCCCATCAAATAGAGAGAGAGAGAGTTATACCTCTCTGAATAGCATGGGCCCCACCCAAATCATCTCTTCAACCATCTTTTCCCCTGTACACCTGTAGGCCTCATCTTTTATATGGACATTGAGGGAGATATATTAAGGAGTTGTTGTAGCAACTCTCTCAATATACACAAAAATATTATTAATCTACCCAATACCTATATAATGGGGATAGATTATTGGAAGACTGCTGAACATGCTCTAGCTGGCTCAAATGGAATGAGAAACTCAATTGCACAACAAGCTGTACAACCAACCAGCTTTCGAGTCGCATTAACATTCTACCTCGTTACCGTTAGCTTAGATAGACACTCCGGGTGTGCCCTACAAGTTCACATGCTGCACAACCTGAGCGCACTAGTCTTTTTTTTTAAAAAAAAATAATTATTTTAAACTGCAGAACTAAAAAGGATCTGTCAAGTCTCCCAGGCCACAAAACAAAACCAAGTATCCTCCATTAAGACGGGCTCAGGTATCCTCCGAACTGCGCATTGTATCTTCACATCACCATCGTCAATCCGTCATCAATTGCCTAGGCCATTAGCTTCAATTCCTTCATCAGCTTCAATTTCTTCATAAGACAGTGATCAGGAAAAGATGTTAGCCAGTCTGCATAAAGCACACTGATTATGGAAGAACCTAAAATAAAATATAATTTTTAGGCTTGACATGAAAGCAAAGGAGAAAGAAATTTTGATAAAACTGACTTCTTTTAGGCTTGTCAACGATTTACAGAATTACAGTGGTTTGGTTCATGGCCAAATCTTGGCATCAGGCCATGTTTAGTTCACCCCAACTCTCAACTTTGGCACTATGCAAAAAGAAGATTCCCCGTCACATCAAACTTATGGTACATGCATGGAGTACTAAATGTTGACGAAATCAAAAACTAATTACACAGTTTGGTTGTACTTTGCGAGACGAACGTTTTGAGCCTAATTAGTCAACGATTGGACAATTATTACCCAATACAAACGAAAATGCTACGGTGCGCTACAATGTCGCTGGAAATCCGGCGGCGCCAATTTCGGGCGCAACTAAACGCGGCCTCAGTATTATTTGCATAGCACTGAACCACGATATGAAATCGAATATCTTGGCATCAGGGGGTGTTTGGTTCTTTAGTCGCTCCTAAAATTTATGTCACATCAAATGTTTAGAGACTAATAAGGAGCATTAAATATAAATTAATTATAAAACCAATTACATAGATGGAGGCTAATTTCCGAGATGAATTTTTAAGCCTAATTAATCTATCATTAGCACATGTTACTGTAGCACCACGTTGTCAAATCATGGACTAATTAGGCTTAAAAGATTCGTCTCGTAAATTAGTCGCAAGTTGTGCAATTAGTTTCATAATTAGTCTATATTTAATACTCTGTGCATGTGTCTAAACATTCGATGTGACAGGAATTTTAGGAGGAGGGGAAAGAACCAAACAGGCCCTCGGTATTATTAGGGCCTGTTTAGATTCCAAAAATTTTTGCGTAGTATCCATCACATCGAATCTTGCGGCACATGCATGGAGTACTAAATGTAGACAAAAAAAAACTAATTGCACAGTTAAATGAGAAATCACGAGACGAAACTTTCGAACCTAATTAGTCCATAATTAGACACTAATTATCAAATACAAACAAACGAGCTACAGTACCCAAAACCTAAGGGCGCGTTTAGTTTGCCCTCAAAGCTGGCGCCGCCAAAAATTTAAGGTACTGTAGCACACTGTAGCGTTTTGTTTGTATTTGGTAATAATTGTCCGATCGTTGACTAATTAGGTTCAAAACGTTCGTCTCGTAAAGTACAACCAAACTGTGCAATTAGTTTTTTATTTCATCAACATTTAATACTACATGCATGTACCGCAAGTTTGATATGACGAGGAATCTTCTTTTTGCATAGAGCCAAAATTTAGATTCTGGAGTAACTAGGGCTAAATTTTTTTTAGCATCTAAACGCGGCCTACGAAAGCAGATACAGAGGGATGCAGAGTCCCTCTCACTCTCTCTCTCTCTTCTTTCTTCTCTCTCTCAGATGTGCGAGCAGAAGCAAAGCTGACGCTGAAACGTGCAGCCAACAGCAGAGGTACGGATGCCGATGCTGCAGCAAGCCAGCTACCGACAGATTCCAACGATTGGTCACGCCCGTGACCGTGGGAGGGGCAACAACTCTGACTAGAGACTAGGAGTACCTACCATTTGTGGTCACAGTCAAAGATGGATACTGGGTGCAATAAAAAAAAAAAAGGATACTGGGCCGAAGAGATTGGGCCTTGTACATGAGCGACAAAATTTGAAATTAGGTATATATGCGTGTATATACAGATGGAAGATGGCCTTGCTTTAGTATCAAGTAGTAGCATTCTTTTGCACTTTGGTCAACAAAAAAAAAAGAAGAGTTAAATGCATCATTGATCCTTTAACTTTTATCCATGATTTGTTTGGGTCTATCAACTGTGAAAGTGGTTTTTTGGATCCATAAACTTTTAAAGTGATGTATCTCTAGTTCATGCTCTTTGTTTCTCTTTTTAATCCGACGTGGCGGTCCATACTGGCGCTGACATGGCCTTGGAGGCAGTTGTGGCTCACGTGAGCAGTAGACGAGGGCTGGTTGATGACCTCCTGGCACTGGTGGCGCTCGCCTGCACCGTCCACGGCAGGCTGCCACGCTGGCTCCCGGCGGTGGCGTGCGGCAACAGCTCCGCCACCATCAGCCGCCCCACCGCCACCACGCGTCTTTCCTGGGGCACTGCTTGTTCCCCTCCGCAGCCGCGCCGGTCTCCGGCCCGTTCGACCACACCACGTGCTCCAGCATCCGCCGCCGCTCGTCGTCGTCAGAACATACGGCGAACCGGTCGGGGACGAACTCGCGGCCTTGCTGGAACACGCGCTCGTCGCGCGTCGCCAGCGGCCGGTACCCGAACACCATCTCGCTCTTCTTCACCTCGTACGCCGCGTCGTGGCTCTCCACCACCGTGTCCCGCCGCGCGCGCCCGTACTGGAACTCCACCGGTGGGTTCATGCGCAGCGTCTCCCACACGAACGACTTCACCAGCGGCATCTTCTCCACGTCCGACAGGGTGATCGTCGTGCCCGGCGGTGGGACGACGGCGCGGACCTCGGTGGCGAGCCTGGCGTGCAGCTCCGGCCCGCAGCGCTTGAGCGCGGCGTGGCGCGGGTCGGTGCCGTCGAGGAACGCGAGCGGGCGGTGGCCGCCGAAGAGCGCGAGTGAGGGTATGTAGGTGCCGTCGAGCGTGCCGTCCTTGTCGACGCGGGAGTCGTCGAGGAGGACGCGGAAGCTGCGCGCGTCGAGGACGGCGACGACGCGGGAGTCGCCCGAGAGGAGTGGGCCAGGCGGCATGTTGACGCGCAACACGGTGGCACCGCCGTGCTTGGCGATGCGAGAGCGGAAGTACTCCTCCGCGCCCAGGAAGTAGAAGTAGTCCAGGCGGTCGCGCAGCGGCGACAATGTACGTGCCCTTCTTCTCGCCGCCACGAGCTCCGCCGGCCAACCAAGCCGCAGCAGCAACAGCAGACGAAGCCAGCAACGGCGGGCGACTGGCTGCTGCTCCTACGTCTGGCCGTCCCCTGCTGCCTCCCCTTGCTGGTCCCTGTCCCTGCTATAAACAGCCAGCGCTGTCCTCGCGCTCCTCCCGACAATTGCCAGTGCCAGCTCTGCTCGTGCGCCGCGGGTGCTTTTGCCTCGCTGCGCCGCGCATCGCCTGGCGGCCGCACTGGCAATTGTCGCGGCATCGCCATGGCGGGCACGCTGGGCAGACGAGTTCCACCACGCCACGTGAGCCACCTACGCCGCTAGTCGTAGCTGCCTAACCTGCCGCCTCGCGACGCTCACTGTGCCTTGTCCCATCGCGCAGCTGCCGCTCACGTGACTGGGACCACACGCCATGGTCGCCATGCCGTAGCGGCCTAGCATGCCGCCAGCTGCCGCGCTCGCGGTGCTCGTGGCGTCGGCGTGGCCTGCCTGCATCTCGCCGTCGCCGTTACGCTGAGACCCGCCGCAGCCTCGCCAGTCGCCACCGATCCGTCCCGTCCATGGCCTAGCGCTGCCGTCTCTGCCATGGCTGCTGATGCCGCGATGCTTTTGCCACTGGCCGTGCTTTTGCGGTTTTGCCTCGCTGCGCCGCCGCATCGCTTTGGCATTTGGCAACCACCGCAGGCACGGCCTAGAGCCCGAGATCCTGTATTTGCAGCGGCGAGAAGAAGGGCACGTACATTGTCGCCGCTGCGCGACCGCCTGGACTACTTCTACTTCCTGGGCGCGGAGGAGTACTTCCACTCTCGCATCGCCAAGCACGGCGGTGCCACCGTGTTGCGCGTCAACATGCCGCCGGGCCCGCTCCTCTCGGGCGACTACCGCGTCGTCGCCGTCCTCGACGCGCGCAGCTTCCGCGTCCTCCTCGACGACTCCCGCGTCGACAAGGACGGCACGCTCGACGGCACCTACATGCCCTCACTCGCGCTCTTCGGCGGCCACCGCCCGCTCGCGTTCCTCGACGGCGCCGATCCGCGCCATGCCGTGCTCAAGCGCTGCGGGCCGGAGCTGCACGCCAGGCTCGCCACCGAGGTCCGCACCGTCGTCCCACCGTCGGGCACGGCGATCACCCTGTCGGACGTGGAGAAGATGCCGCTGGTGAAGTCGTTCGTGTGGGAGACGCTGCGCATGAACCCACCGGTGGAGTTCCAGTACGGGCGCGCGCGGCGGGACACGGTGGTGGAGAGCCACGACGCGGCGTACGAGGTGAAGAAGGGCGAGATGGTGTTCGGGTACCAGCCGCTGGCGACGCGCGACGAGCGCGTGTTCCAGCGCGGCCGCGAGTTCGTCCCCGACCGGTTCGCTGTATGTTCTGACGACGACGAGCGGCGGCGGATGCTGGAGCACGTGGTGTGGTCGAACGGGCCGGAGACCGGCGCGGCCGCGGAGGGGAACAAGCAGTGCCCCGGGAAAGACGCGGTGGTGGCGGCGGGGCGGCTGATGGTGGCGGAGCTGTGGACGGTGCAGGCGAGCGCCACCAGTGTCAGGAGGTCATCAACCAGCGCTCGTCTACTGCTCACGTGAGCCACAACTGCCTTCGAGGCCATGTCAGCGCCATTATCGACCGCCACATCGGATTAAAAAAAGAAACGAAGGGGTATGGACTGTCACTTCAAAAGTTAATGGACCCAAAAACCATTTTCATAGTTGATGGACCCAAGTGAAACGTGAACAAAAGTTAACGGATCAATGATACATTTAACTCAAAAAAGAATATATTTTTTCCACAGTGGACAACTTATAAGAAATTGTGCCTATCCTAGAGATTTTTAGACACTTTAAAGCTTCTCCAGCTGGTACAACTTTCGTTATAGTTTTTTTTTATTTAAAAACGTCAAGAACAGCATCGCACACAGCAGGAAATTGAAGAAATATTTTTTTGAGGAAGTAATTGAAGGAATAATTTTAAAAAGTTACAGATCGACGTACTTCGGCCCACAATTCCTTTTTCATATATTTTTTTTTGCAAAAAGGTATGCAAAGCCGTCAAATGTAGAGTCTGATTTTCAGTAATCAGTACGCCACTTCATAGTATAAAGCGAGGGAAAAAACATATATTTACAACTAAATGAATCCAACCATTTGCTGAAAGTTACTGCAGTGAAGCAACTGCAATGTTGTAAACAGATAACACAACAACTAAGGGTGCGTTTGGATCTACTATAGATTATAAGAACCAGCTACAAATATAAGAATAAGATCCAAACATCCCTCATTCTAGCGTGGATAACAACTAGATACCACCCAAATTTCAGCAATCCACTATCTCTTTCAATCCTACTATTTGGATTCTTATAATCCTTAGTAGATCCAAACAGATCCTAAACAACAGAATAAATAGTGAATAGCCATACCTTCAAAATATGTAGCCTCCTGATTAGCAGCTGTCCAGAAAAAGGACGAGCAAGATAATCCAGCTTTTGGACTAGAACCTACGGGAACCTGCCTCTTTATTCTGATGAGCTGCCGAAACATTTGCACTACTGCTGCCAAAGGACACACAAGAGTACATTGGTGCAGAATTGTCGTCCTCTGTATTCTCATTTGGTATCAGGATATGCTTCGCCCCGGCACTGAGCTTTACAGGGCCTGATCTCAGAACAAAACGGCTGCTAGATGAAGTATTAGAGCTGTCAGGAGCAGCTCTTGTCGTTCCAGTTCCTAGAATTCTGGATGGAAGGTTTGCAGAAGCCCTACTGTCAACTCCTTGTACTATCTGGTTTGGGCATGTAAAATTTGCAGAGTTACGAGGTTGAACTGTTGAGCTTGCAGAGTACACACCATATGACTGATGAGGCAGATTGGCACGGTAATCTGAAGATGTTGCCACATGCTGCATCATTGTTGGTATAAATGGCGCTGAGGGTGAATCTGTCCTAGTGGAATGATCAGAGTAAAAACACCAAGGTGGTGAATTCTGAAGAAATGCAGCATTGCCATGATTGGAAAGAGGTGGATATCCCAACAGAGAATTTCGATGCAATTGCAAGTTTGTAAAGTCCCTGCACCTGTCTTCATATACTGATGGATCACCAGAGAGCACATTGGCAGTGAGCAAAGGGTGGCTGACATTATGTGGTGTTCTGTATCCAAAATGTGCCTGAGCTGTGCTTGCAGAACTTGCTAAAACATGAGCTACAGCGCTTGCAGAACTTGCTGAAACATGAGGTACAGCATTTGCAGAGCCTGCTGAAACACTGGCAATACTCTGAGTTTGTAATGATAGGAAAGGCTGACCTTGTCGTGGCAATTCCAACACCACCTTTGTGGTAAGATGGTCTGCAGTAGGATTTGTATGATTCTGTGCTGCGTCAGATAAATAGTCAACTCTAGTATTGGATACTGTAAGATCATGACCCATCAAGCGCAAGGTTTGTCCAGCAGGAGGACTGGACTCTTGTTGCACGTTCATTTCTGAATGAAAATTTCGTTTCTCACTGCGTGATAGATTAGATCCTAGAAATTGAAAGGAAGAAGGCTCGCCTCCAGTTGAGAGCTGAGAGACACCACGATGCAAAGTCATGGAGCACCAATTTTGTTGCAGATGAACTGAATCCTGGAAATGGTTTGGCAGAGTACAAGGGGACTTGCCTTTTGATCTGGTGTCCAACTCAGTAGCATGTCGTGGTTGTTCCTGTCCATGCAGATCGAAGGACGATTCTTTATCGTTTGTCCTTCCATTATCAGTAAGTTGTTGACCCACATGCCAAGTTCCTACCTCTGTGTGCTCAAGATATGAAACGTCTGAACTTGGAACATACGGATTGTTCAAGTCCGCAGGTTCTGGAAGAGCTTGATTCAGATCAAGCAAACAAGTGGACAGTCCAGTACTGCTAAGCTCATATTGGTTATCATGATTTGTATTCTCATTGGCTTCCTTAGCCATAGTGAAGGCTTTCCTTGGCATGCGAGAACTACTACTTTCTGCGATAACATGTTCCTCTTCACTTGACATCTCTAGAGATGATGAAGAAGAAGAACTAATAGCAGAGAGAAGCTCGCAGATGCTTTCCAGTGGTGGTCTTTTGGAACATTGCTTCTTGGCATCATCCATTTCTGAGAATTTGACACGCTTGACTGATTTCCGGCAGAGTTGTATGACTCCGGAGCCTTTTGAACGCCCATGTTTTTCCTTAACCATTTTAACAGACGTATGCTTTGTGTACTTCTTCAGAATGCTGTGCAAAGGGAGCACTTTTTTAATATCTCGCTGTTTTCCAACCTTGGCAGCCTTTCGACTCTCGAGGTACTTTAGCCTCTCAGCCTTCTTCTTCTGTAAGCTATTACTGAGTCTTCCATGCTTCCTTCTCTTAAGATCTGGGATCATTTCCTTCTCTGTACCGAGATCATCATTCTCATGTTCCTTTGATGGACAAGAAGTATCCAACTCATCTCCCAAACTTGGTTTGTCAACTGATTTCTGCAGAATGAACAACGTTGAATGTTGACAAGAGCTACATATAATTGCAAGTGAAACATGAAACAGATGGGGAACAGACATAACAACTGAAAATGCTTATAGATTGCCTGATGAACCAGAAAAGTTGGTTCATTAATTTTCAGTGGGGATGTGCCCCCTCCTGTTTCCTCAAAAAAAAAAAAAAAAGAGGAAAAGTTGGTTCATTATAGAAGGATGAATCAATTCAAGATCACAATTATTTAAAACTAACTGAAAATACTACCTCTATTTCACAAATGTTTATCTAGTCCGCATACCTAGGAGGCACAGTATTTAAGCACCCTTTTATAGAATTGGATTGTCCAAGTTCTAACTAGATAACTATAGTGTTCATCTATGTAACGAGAACACATTTGATACTATCAGATATAACTGCCATTTAGGTGGATCGAACACATTGTGAAATGGAGGGAGTAATACTCTACAAACTAAAACATGTAACACAACCTAATTTACTTCTTTAATAATGTATGATTTTGGAACTAAGCACAAAAGCACCATTAAAATACAAACTTGCAACATTCACAAACTTGGTATATTTTTCGTTATTATCTATTGAGAGTTCATCAATACGATAAATATCTTTTATGTCATCACAACTTTATGAAAAATATAACCCAAGAATCATGGTGGACCAACACTACCTAATACATACAGATATTGGAAGCATGATGGATGTGTATCAAGGGTCTAACACTTGCTATAAGAACTCTCTAACACATGTCAAGAGAAATTTCAGAACTCAACATGGTATTGAATATTTGCCAGTACTCGATATAGACACATCAATCACTGTTAACCACAGTGATAAGAGCGCATTGACTAGCCTGACAATGTTGGTGGTTAGCTGCAAAAGATACAAGTGCCACATGTTTGGGTCATTGGGTAGACCCAAAACTTACTAAAATGAACTAGAATGGAATACCATGTAGTTTATTTAGGGGGAGAAATGAAGTAAGCTAGCTGATCTACAAAATATCATTAAGTACCCACTTGCATCCTTAGCTGCAATAACATGAGGCCTTTAGCACGGCTCAAATGTCAATAAAGAACTATGTGTTGTATGAGATCAGATAGGGGAAATGGAGACAAGGAGTACAACTTGTTAAGTAATCTGCTGCTCTCCTCTATACGCACGGCAGGCGCAGGCGCCGAAAGGGCTCCCCTGTTGCTGCACTGTAGCCGCTGCAGGGTAGGCGCCGAAAGGCTCCCCTACCGCACTGTAGCCACAGCAGGGGCAGGCGCCAAAGTCAGCCCTGCTGTCACATCTAGTCACTGTAGCAGCCTGGCAGCCTGGCATGTCTGTGTACTAGGATTAGATGGATAGAGTTGTATTTATAGCTTCTCACTGCAACTCAGTAAAGAGAGCGAGTTCAGTTTTGCCATCTCCTCTGCAGAGCTCCAGCCAACGCTGGTGCTTGTGCTGTGTGTGTGCGCTCTGTTCTCCCTCCCTTCTTCTACTTCTAGCCATAGTGTGTGGTCGGCAACGATGATGAGCGGTCGGCTCACCTGTGCCGGAGATCCCGGGGCCAACAAGTGGTATCAGAGCCGTACAAGCGCCATCGTCGGACTAACCGCTGGCGATGACGGCCGGTTTGGAGATGGGTGACAGCAGCGGCGCTGCTGTGGTTGCCTAGCCACGACAGAAGGTCATCGTGCGCACGGCGCGGGAGGTCGGCGGCACCAGTTGGTCGACGCTGACTCGCACCAACTATGGCGAGTGGGCGGTGACCATGAAGGTCAAGCTCAGAGCCCGACGGCTCTGGAATGCTATTGACAAGGGCACTGACAACGAAGAAAACGACATGTCAGCGTTGGAGGCTATCCTCGCTGCTGTGCCAACGGAGTACAAGGAGCTGTTGGGGGCGAAGAACTCTGCTAAGGAGGCGTGGGAGGCCATTGCAGCGATGCGCGTCGGCTCTGACCGCGCAAAGAAGGCGACGGCCCAGCTGCTGAAGCAGGAGTACGCCACCCTCAAGTTCAAGGATGGTGAGTCGGTGGAGAACTTCTCCCTCTGCCTGCTGTCGCTCATCAGCAAGCTAAGGAGCCACAGCGTCACCATCGACGAAGAAGAGGCGGTCTTCAAGTACCTCCACTCCGTGCCGGTGAAATACATCCAGACCGCTCTCTCCATAGAGACAAAGCTAGACTTGTCCACCCTCACCATTGAGGATGTGATAGGCCGTCTGCGGATGGTGGACGAGCGCATGGAGCAGGCCACAGCAACGACGGGCAGCGGCAAGCTGTTGCTGACAGAGGAGTGGGCTGCCCGGAAGAAGTCCGGGGAAGCCTCCTCCAGCCGTGGTGGCGATGGCAAGCGCCGCGGCAAGGCTTCTTCGGAGAAGAAGAAGAAGGTCGACCCCAACGCCTGTTGGCGCTGCGAGAAGACGGGCCATTGTGCAAAGGAGTGCCCAAATCGCAAGCAGGAGAAGAAGGCTGAGGCTCATTTAGCGCAGGTTGATGAGGATGATGAGGCCACTCTCCTGATGGCGACGTCGCACGTAGACGAGCTGTGTGACAGCTGCCTGTCCGGGAAGCAGAGGAACCTGCCATTCCCAAATGCAGCCAAGTATCGCGCGGCGGACGCTCTTGAGCTCGTCCACGGCAATCTCTGCGGGTCAATCACACCAGCCACAAACGGTGGTCGGCGGTATTTCGTCCTGCTCGTGAATGATTGTAGTCGCTATATATGGCTGCAACTCCTGACGAGCAAGGACAAGGCGGCGGAGGCGATTAAGAAGTTCAAGGCACGTGCGGAGGCGGAGAGCGGCAAGAAGCTGCGCATGCTGCGGACTAATCGCGGTGGCGTATTCACTTCGGTGGAGTTCGCTGCGTACTGCGCGGGTCAGGGTGTGGTACGACACCACACCGCGCCATACTCGCCACAGAAGAATGGCGTGGTGGAGCGACAGAACCAGACGGTGGTCAGCATGGCTCGATCCATGATAAATGCCAAGAGCATGCCGACAAGGTTCTGGGGTGAGGCGGTGACCACGGCTATGTTCATCCTCAACCGCGCGCCCACCAAGGCCCTGAAGGGCAAGATGTCGTTCGAAGCTTGGTATGGGTGCAAGCCGAGCGTGTCCTTCCTCCGGACATTCGGCTGCATCGGCCACGTCAGGAAGACGAAGCCAGTCCTCACCAAGCTGGAGACAGGAGCACACCGATGGTGCTCCTGGGCTACGAGGAAGATAACAAGGCGTACCGGCTCTATGACCCACGCAGAGGCAATGTGGTTGTCTCGCGCGACGTCGTGTTCGACGAGAAGGCAGCCTAGGACTGGGACAGTCTGGGCACGGGGGAAGCTGGCGGCTTCATCAGCACCTTCGTCGTCGAGCACTTGGTCATCCACAGTGGTGGAGACGCTAGAGAGGAGATGTTGACCACTCCAGCAACAGAGTCGAGCACTCCTGGGGCGGTGTCGAGCACTCCAGGAGGGGTGCCGAGCACTCCAGGAGTGGTGCCGAGCGGTTCTGCAGTTGTGCCAACCACTCGTGGACGGGTGCCGAACGCTCCCGTAGCGGAGCCGAGAGGTCTTGCAGTGGTGCCAGCCACTCTAGGAGTGGTGACGAGCGGTCTAGAGTAGTGCCGAGCACTGCAGTCGGGGTGCCGAGCACTCCAGGTGCTGTGCCAACCACTCCGGCGGAACAGGGGACTCCATCGACGCCAATCGAGTTCGCCTCACCCCCAAGCGACATCACAGAGTTCGTGGATGCCTACCACGACGGTGAGGAGGTGCGGTCTGTAGGCTGGATGGCGGCATAGGGTCCTCAGGCCTAGCGGGTCAGATGCTCAATGACCCAGAGCTGCTTCTCGTTAGTGCAAAGAAACCACCCACGTTCGCGCTGGCCGAGCGCGATACAAATTGGCGACGGGCGATGCTGGAGGAGATGAAGGCGATCGAGGAAAATGAGACTTGGGAGCTCGTCGATCCACCTCCAGGATGCCGTCCGATCGGCCTGAAGTGGGTGTACAAGGTCAAGCGGGTCGAGCGCGGCGCTATTGTCAAGCACAAGGCGCGCCTCATCGCCCGAGGCTTTGTCCAGCGCGAGGGCATCGACTTCGAGGAAGTCTTTGCGCCGGTAGCGCGCATGGAGTCTATCCGACTGCTGCTGGCTTTGGCAGTAGCGAAGGACTAGCGCGTCCATCACCTGGACGTAAAATCGGCCTTCCTCAACGGCGAGCTAGCGGAGATGGTCTTCGTCAGGCAACCTCCGGGTTTCACCGTAAAGGGAGCGGAGCACAGGGTGCTCCAATCTCATGGCTATCGCTGAAACAGAAGGTGGTGGCACTGTCCACGTGCGAGCAGAGTACATGGCGGTGGCCACAGTGGCGTGCCAAGCTATGTGGCTACGCTGACTGCTGGGCGAGCTGAGCGGTGTGGAAGCTCACCCACCAGCACTGATGGTGGACAACTAACCCGCCATCGCCCTCACGAAGAATCCGGTTCTCCACGACCGGAGTAGGCACATCGACGTCAAGTTCCACTTCCTCAGGGATTGTGTCGATGGAGGACAGATTGTCATCGAGTTCGTCGAAATTGGTCGGCAACTCGTGGACGTCCTCACCAAGCCGCTCGGCTGTCTTTGGTTCACGGAGCTGAAGAAGATGATCGGCATGGCGGAAGTTCTAGGGTTAACAACAGGATTAGAGGAAGAATTGTTAAGTAATCTGCTGCTCTCCTCTATACGTGCGGCAGGGGTAGGCGCCGAAAGGGCTCCCCTGCTGCTGCACTGTAGCCGCTGCAGGGGCAGGCGCCGAAAGGCTCCCCTGCCGCACTGTAGCCACAGCAGGGGCAGACGCCAAAGTCAGCTCTACTGTCACATCTAGTCACTGTAGCACCATATCATCCTGACATGTCTGTGCACTAGGATTAGATGGGTAGAGTTGTATTTATAGTTTCTCACTGCAACTCAGTAAAGAGACCGAGTTTAGTTTTGCCATCTCCTCTGTAGAGCTCCGGCCAACGCTGGCGCTTGTGCTGTGTGTGCGCGTGCTCTGTTCTCCCTCCCTTCTTCTACCTCTAGCCATAGTGTGTGGTCGACAACGACGATGAGCGGTCAGCTCACCCGTGCCGGAGATCCTGGGGCCAACACAACTCTGGTTGTAGAGACATGCCTTGCTTTGTACCAGACATAGCATGGCTTTGGATCGCAACATGGATAGGGTGGCTATAAAATCTTCTTTCCTTAGAACAACTGTATCAACTTGTTGCTTCTTGCTTCTCCATCTATACCATTATCTCATCCAAGACCTTTCGAATATGCAACATATTAAGAATGTTCAATTTATAGGCAGAGGAAGACATGGTAAGCAACTCTAGTGATTAATAGGGATAACTACATGTAGAGTTTGGCAAACATAATGGCCTGAAAGTGTTTGTCTTGTTCTAGAGGAACATAGGGTACATGCTAAGATGAGAACTTCCGAAAAAGATACTTTACAACACTATTTCACTATCAATACATCCATTGCATGTCACTTCAATAAGGATGTGTTGGTTTGACCTCCAATAACTAAGGAAACCGTAAATATATCAACACAAAAATAGACGCACCTTACAACAATAATTGTTATCAAGTTCAATATACTAGCGATCCTTGAACTTATCCCATGGTGTTATCTAGGTCACTAAACTCACTACATCCATGTCCTTAAACTTTTTAAATGTGTTGAGGTCCAAAACCATGAGGTGAGTTAGCAATAGTTTAACAACGCTAATTGGATGATGCATGCGTGAAGAAACACCGGAGTGGGGGGGGGGCAAATATGCGTATTAAGAGTTTATGGACCTTAAAGTGAGATAAGTTTTAAAACTTAAAGTGTATGACTTACACATTTTCTATTGAGAAAGGGAGTGATATATGCAATTATTTTAACCACTGACCATTTTAGTGGTCAACATTGAACTTAGCCTTTTGGGTAGGGTTTTTTAAGGCAATGTGTATTAGACAAGCTTAGAGACAGCCAACGAGGCTAAGATCGAAAGATAGACAAGCAGTGGGTAGCGATGTCACAATGTGGCAAGGCGTTGGCGGAGGTAGTGGATGACGCCAATTGAGATGGGGGCAAAGGGGATGATACTTGGCACCACTAGATTAGCAAGGTAGTACAATGTCCATGAATCTGATGACAAGAGTACCTCTACGATGGGAAGATGGGGTGAGTCACGATAGCGTCACAAGTTTTGTTGTATGCTTGCACAAAGGCTAAAGATCTAATCTTTGATCAAAACTGTCTAATTTCAGCCACCTACTGTATAGTTTGCCCCTCCCTATATTCAATGATATGTATAAATTGTGATCGTGATCACTACAAGATGTGTTGGTGACAATGACATTCTTGCATCAATTGTACAATATTGCACAACCCTCCACCTTAATTCTATCAATTCTTCATAAAAAATAGAGGAATACAAGCACATCTAGAGTGGTGCTCTCAAGTGGTGCACTAATACTAGCTCCACACACATTGGGGATTTAGTATTTTTCCTTTTTATCTGTTTGGTTTCTTCGGATGTGGAATTTTAGTTTTCAGGAACTAAGAACTAACCACCAAGTTCAATTGTAATTTGGTTTCAACTAAAGATGGCAACGGGCACAGAATGCCTGCATGCCCGCGGGCATGGAACCCGATGGGTAAGGATACGGGCACCACTTCTTGCCCGCGGGCACGGGCGCGGGCACCATCCTGAACCCAGAGGATAGTTCTTCGCGGGCAAAGAAATTTGCTATCCTCGCCCACTTATCCGCCAGACCCGCTCCACAGGTCTAACATGTGGGACCTACAAGCAAATATATGTATATATACACGATTTGTTGTGAATATGTATCTTCATATCTCTTGTAATGCACTATGGTTTATGTATATGCTCAACCTGGCGGGCACACGGGCATGCCCGCGGGCATTTCATGCCCGCGGATGGAGGGCGCGGGCGTAGTTTGTTGCCCGTGGCGGGTCGCGGGCGCGGGCGCGGGCAAGAGATTTAGCTGGCGGGCACGGGCATAAGAAGGTAGTATCCGCGGGCATCACGCCCGCTGCCATCTTTAGTTTCAACCTCACAAAGACACAAACCACCACATGTCATGCCAATGGCAGCGAGACGTGCTCTTGTTGTGTTCTGTGCCAATGATGTTGTGTGAGAAACGTCGTGCCGATGATTCTTGTCATGCCAAGGCCTTGCTTGCAAAATGCTTGTTCACGTCAAAGCCAGGCGTGTCTACCTAACCATTCATGAGATATGCCGGCGTTGATTGGGAAGTTAATAGTGTAGTCATAGCCTCATAGGTGGTTGGGTGCTTTGTAGTTGCTTGTTGGGCCAACACAAACTTGTATAATGATGGGCCAAGTGAGATGAACTAATGGAGGTTTGTTGGATTGGAGGTGGGCATCTCCAATAAGAAAATGATGATAAATGTAGTTAGATCGGCATGAGGATGGACCATTTAAGGTGCAAATGACAGTTTTTACAAGTCAAACAAAATCATCTAGCTAGTAGGGTAGCATATAACCATCAATCAGTAATACAACTAAGGAAAATATAAGCACCTCGAGAATACACACATTTACAATGCTATATTTGTTGAGTAAAGTAAGCATAAATCAGTATAGAAAGTCATGCAATGTTAGGTTCACGCGCTAAGCATGCGGTACAAAATTAATTAAGGACAAAAGAGAATGTAAGAATAGAATTAAGAACTTTCCTTAACGATACCTTCCTTTTCTATGCTTCGTTTATCTGTTATCCCACCCAACTTTAATTGCTACACAAATTTTGTACAAACATTTATGATGGTTCAGTTAGTTCTTAATTTCAGGCTACCAGCCAAGCTTAGAAATTGAATAAAAAGTATTAAATAAATCAACACCAGCAAGATATATCCTATAGCTCCTATAGCTGCTAGAGAAACTTTGGCAAATGAACTGGTAACAACATTCACCATTAACAATGTATTAAACTATTGTATTGCATGCACGGAGAAATCAATAATATACCATACTGTATCCAGTTGTCAACTAATTAATTACCTAGTGTAGTGCATTAGTTTATCTACAAAGAGTACAAAGGGACAGCAGATCATCATATCATGCATACGGTGAAAGCTGCATATATATTCCAAAACTTCATCATCACCTAGAGACTGTTCCCATGCTTGGTATTGGAGGCCAGACATTTCCAGACCAGTTATATACACGCATGCATTCATTATCATTTTTTTTTCCTTGAACCGGAACAAGTGATGAACATCACCCAAGCAATGATGAAGTCCCTTGCACAGCAAAGAGAGAATAATAATGCAGAAGATCTCGATCTACTAGTAAATGCCTGCATCACGTCCACTACTTGCTATGATAAAGGTCCCGTGTGTATGGGTCCAACCCCAGCAGAAATGTGCCGGCCGGCCGGACACCAAGCGGTACGCACCGCACATGCAGGAGATAGCCTACCGTGCATATATATTGTGTGAGAAAGGTAATGCGAACACACCATTTGTAAGATGGTGTACTATATATATAGTACCAGAGGCAGAGTGGTAGCTAGCTGGGCTGTGCATGTCGCGAGCAAGCACTAGTTTAGCGCTAACGTACATGTAAAACACCACACAAACTAATAAATCATTGCTATGCATCCATGAACAAAATCTCTTGGCTTGCAGATATCGTTATAATCAATGTGCTGAACCTGCGTGACACCTGTGTCGATCGCTCGGAAACGACAAATTCAGCATGAAATAACACTGGTCACGCATGAAACAGCCATGCGCTTAGCAAGGCAGTAATCATGCTCAGCAGGAAAGACAACACAACCACGCAACAAACTTTTAACGCTTAGCAAAACGAGAGGTGCGCGTACCACGCCACCGCTTTGACCAGCAAATCATCAACCAAAGGACCGAGACTCACGAGTTGTGTGCATGAACTAACTATAGCTAGCGTTAATGCCCACAGATTTCGATTCGCCAATCAGCTCGGCGCACAAAATAATCCATCCATATACATAAAATATCCCACCGCGCCGTCATATAAAGCAACGACTAATCCGGTCCCTCCTAAAGCATTCATTCTCAAATACCAACCAAATCAGGCACTTTCAATACTGGAAGGAGTAACAGCGAGATATGGGCCATATCATACACGGATGCGATAGAGATAGATAGCTAGGAATTAATGTAAACATCTAACGATTCCGATGCTAACGAGCGCACCCAAATCTGAACCACGGTGACGCGCAAGGCACAGATCGATCAGCAGAAAATAATTTGCTGTAAAAAGGCAAGAGAGAATAAAAACATTGGAACAAGACGAAGACCATATCATGATGCTGCAGGCACGGGGTGGGTCGGGTTGGGTCGGGCTGGGCTGGACCACGCACCTTTCTGGGGAAATTCCCCTCGGCCGCACGCCGTTCGCCTGCCGCCGACATCTCCGGCTCGTCCGCCGCCGCCGCCGCCGCCGACGCAACTTGCTCCAGACGCCGCTTCCTCCGCAGCTCCTTGCTCCGGCGGACGATGGAGCGAAGAACCTCCTCCTCGTCCACGACAGCGTTGGGTCCGCTGCCGGCGCCCACGGCCGGCGCCTCCGCGAAGAGGTCCGTGATGGAGCGCTTCTTCGGCGCCCGGCCGTTCCCCGACGCCTCCTCTTCCTCCTCCTCATCCACCCCCGCCACCGCTTCCTTCTCCGCCTCCGCCGCCTTGATGGAAGCGAGCTCGTCCTCCCACCACCGGAAGGCGCGCACCTCCAAGGGCGCCAGTTCCTTGGTGGCCGAACTAAACGGGCCGAGCTCCGCCGCCCCCGTGCGCCGCAAGCTCTCCGCGTACCCCCTTCAGAAGCGTCACAGAAAGCAGATCAGGAAAATAAAAATTAAAAAGAGAGAGAGAGAGAGGAGGCGACCGGGACCGAGAAACTGCGCGGTCGCCGGCGGCTCCACGCGAGCGTACCTGATGGAGAAGCCGCCCGCCATCGCCGCGGCGCTGATGACGCGAATCTGCGGGGAGCGAGGAGCCGAGGCTGGGTTTTTGGCCTCTTGGGCGAGGAGAGAGAGAGACTGGAAGCGGAAGGGAAGATAAAGCTGAAGGGGGGCAGCGATGTCTGTATATTAAAGGGGGCACTAGTTTCCAAGCGGAGGCCTTGTTTAGATTTCAGTTTTTTCTTTTTCTTCCATCACATTAAATCTTTAACATACATGTATGGAGTATTAAATGTAGATAAAAAAAAAACTAATTACACAGTTTGATTGTAAATTACAAGACGAATCTTTTGAACCTAGTTAGACCATTATTGGACAATAATTGTTAAATACAAACGAAAATACTACAGTGCCAAATACTGTCTAACAGCTATCTGAACGAGACCGGAGTAAAGAAATTTGGGGTGGAAAACTTTCGATCCCATCGCGTCGGATTTATTTACAGCTTCCCGCTCCTTTTGCCAATATTTTTTCCCCTGGAGCTGGCCGGGGGGCCCACCGCTCCATTTACTACGGTGGTGGACAGCGACCTGTGGTGGACAGCGGCCAATGGGTGTTTTTTTTATCCTGCTAGTGGCGGGTGACGTGGCGCGATCGGCAGCGTTGGCTGGACGGTGGCACCATGCGACGGCGACGCGGAAGCGCTGCTGCTGCCTGCTGGAAGCAACCGGACGTACAGTGTGTGGTGGGCCCGCTCAAAAATGGTGCGGGCACACGGCAAAGACCTCCTCACCGTCCAGCCACGGGATTTGCTTTTTCGTTTTTTCCTTTTCACGCCATCTGAACATATAGTAAGCTATATATAGTTATATTCGTCACTCGGCTTCAAATATTAAATCGATTTGACTTTTCTAAATACTTAATTTTTCAAACTGTATATTAAGAAAACTAATCTAACCTATAATTTAAGATGAAAATAATATTTATCTGAATTGAAATACAAAATATACATACTTCGTTTAATGGCATGACTACATACTTGTGTATATAACTATACTGTTATATACTCTCTCCGTTAATTATAAGTTGCTTTGACTTTTTTAATATATAATTTACTATGTATATAGACATATATTATATCTAGATATATAAGTAAGCGACTTATGATTTATAGTACGGAGGGAGTATTTATGAGAACATAACCGAACTTAGCTGGTTGTGTCCTTAGTGGTGGAATATGTCCATACATTCGGATTTTAGTGCTCGACTTGATGTAAATGTTCATATTTTCTTGGATCTAAACTCTCGACATGATGCAAGTATTTTAAAATTTATTTTAGGATTTAAAAGTCTTGTTTTTTGGTGGTTTTACTCTAGGATTTAATGTTATCGTTCTTTACACTACTACATAAATGTTAATGGAGGCACACGTTTTTTATTAACCGAGGCGGGCATTGCAACCGCCTCCAATCAAAGGTCACCGTTAATGATGACCTACGGAGGCAGTTGCTTTGCCCGCCTCGGTTTATCGATTAACAGAGGTGGGCATGTTAAGTTGTCCGCCTCCATTAATCCCATTAACCGAGGTGGGCAGCCCGCCTCCGTTAACGTTCTTCAACAAACCCAAAAAACCAAAAAATATGTGACTTTGGAGAGTCAAACCCACGACCAAGCGTTCAACACTACTACGTCTCTATCGCTACACCACACACACATTCATGTCTATATATAATATGTTAATGTTTTATATCAATATTTCATAATCTTATATTGGATATTTTGGCTACTAAATGAACTCTAATAAAAAACGTTGAACTACAAAGTTTTAAATCTTATCAAGTACTAAAACTTTGGTATATGATGTATCTACATCCGAGATTGTTTGAAAAATTCAAAAAATTGAATCTAAAAATATGTGAATTTAAAACACATATTTGAGACTCACTTCAAATAAAAAACTTGTCAACAATAAACATGTAGCTTAGGTCGGCCGCTACAACTTTGATATTAACTATGTGAATATTTAAAATTGTTTAGCAATTCTAAATTTTTAATTTCAAAACTTATAAACTTTGAATACATATTTAGGACTCTAAACGACTTCAAATAAAAAACTTTTCAACTATAAAGTTGTAGATTCTATTGAGAACTACAACTTTCATGTAGACCATGTCAACATCTATGATTGTTTGATAATTTTAAATTTTAAAATATGTAAAAGTTTATCAAAATTTTGGGACCCTAAACATTTTCAATTCAAAAACTTTTCAACTACAAAGTTGTAGGTCCCATCGAAAGCTATAATTTTGATATAAAGTTTGTCTTCATCCAAGTTCATATGAATAAGTTATTAATTATTTTTTGATGCAACTATTTATAGAGACGGACATCTCCGTAAATCGACTTAACGAGGCGGACATTTTTAACCGTCTTCATAAATAAAATGTCCGCCTCGGTTAATCCATTAACAGAGGTGGTTGTCGCAAGGCAACCGTCTCGGTGAACCGTGGATTAACCGAGGTGACAACAAAGCACATGTAGTGTCTTCATCGATGGATCAGTTTGGCGGCTTGTAAAAGCAGTTGCTAAGAGGCAGTTGTTGAAGCAGCAGCAACAGCGGCTGCAAAAACTAGTTGTCGAAGAGGCCCAATATTGAGATTTGTCGTATGGGTAGGCGACGTAACTATTAACGGCAAAAC
The DNA here is from genome assembly GCA_904845875.1 of Miscanthus lutarioriparius. Lineage (NCBI taxonomy): Eukaryota > Viridiplantae > Streptophyta > Magnoliopsida > Poales > Poaceae > Miscanthus > Miscanthus lutarioriparius. The sequence continues at coordinate 114,771,093 of CAJGYO010000005.1, read as the reverse complement.
GTCTATGGTGACTTTGTTAATATCGAGATCTATCGATCAGCTCCGCTCTTTGAAGGTGCCTATAACGGATGAGTGTACGCGCACTTATTAATGTTTGCATCTGTATTGTGATTGAAAAAAATAAAAACATAAATAAAGCCCCAAAATTCTTTTTTCCGCTTGAAAAATAAGACACCCTTTAAATACACTTTCCTCACTTCCTCTTTTGGTCTATTCTCTCCCAGTCCCATAACCCCCGCTATCGCCATCTTTGTCATCTCACATATTTGTCCAAATATGCCATGGTCGCGGCTTTCTCCATCAGTTGAGAGTGTGACGCGCTGGCCACCATGTCGGGTGGCGTGTGGTCTCTCGGGTCTTTTTCTTTCTAATAATAATCCATCAATCTGTACTTTAACATATGAGATAAAAACTTAGGAGATATAATTTTATGATATCATGAATCTAGATTTTGATTTTAAAATTTTGATGTTATCATTTCCTACATATTTAAAAATGACAAGATCAAAATTTAAAATAGAGCAAAATTAAGGGATTATTTTAAATTGTATTTAATAGTAGAGGTAGATGATTTTTTGTCTAGCACGTCTCATGGAAATTAATGTGAAAGCTCCTTTAAGACCACTAATTAGCTACTAATAAGGCACTCCCTACCCAAAAACTGGATAGTTTCTATAGCTATTAATTAGTGTGCCAACTAACCAAAACGCTGATGTGTCACTATAGTTATTATTCAAGAAAGAGAAGGAAATAATTTCTTATATTGAAAACCATGTCTACACAAAAACCAAGATACAAAGATATGTGATTGATAGATATTGTAGGTGATTGGATGTATATTTTATTTGTAGAAACTATTTATTGGGAGCATAGTTTTCATAGGTGGTGCCTATATTAATTAGCAAGTATGAAAACTATCTCATAGTTTCTGGGTTGGACTGTCCTAATAAGGATCAATTTGGTAGAGCTCTACTTTTGATATTGAGCTTCACTCTTATTCTTTAGTGGAGTTATTTTGGTTGGCGAGTAGGATAGTGAGCTGGTGAAAAATGATTCTGGTGGTGATAAAATGGGAACGATGAAGAGCTGGGGTTTTTAGCTTCAAGCTCGTAGTGTAAATGCAGAAGAGATTCGTGTCAACTCTTCATCAATATCTAATTACATTTTAATCATTTGATAGAACTTGAAGAATTCGCTCAAAGAAGCTAAGAGCAAGCTCTGTTAAACTAACTCTAATACAAGATATTGAAGTTCATGTGAAGCGTTGAACTTTGCGGGTATGCCGCCGACGGAGCTCGGCCCAAGCTACATATTCGATTTCACCGCCAAGGATCTGCCACCCATGGAGGTGTGGGTGTTTCTGTGGTAGGAGTATGGATGAAAACGGATCGGATACGAACGGATATCACTCATATTATATTTGTTTTCATATTTCTGTTCGGATTCGGATTCGGACACGGATAGCGTTCGGATACATATACGAATACGGATTGACTCGGTTACGGATACGAATAATGAGTATCGAATACGGTATGAATCGGATTCGGAGAAGGTCGGTGTCGGTGTTTCGTACAAGCACCGGCAAGTGAATTTATAGTAATGCGCGTTAGGCTCGGATGGTGCGCTAAAGGACACAGGATTTATACTGGTTCGGGCGAAACGTCCCTACGTCCAGTTTGTTGCTGCTTGTGTTATTAGCACCGTAACGATCTGTAGTAAGGGATACAAACTGCCGAGAGAGGGACTGGTCCCAAGTCTCTGATCGAAGGATTGAAAGGTGGTCAAGAGCTTCGTAGCTGCTTGAATGTGTGTGAGTGCGTTCTATTGTTTTGTCCTCCTTTTTCTTCCGTCCTCTTTGATGGAAGAAGCGCATCCCCTTTTATAGACGAAGGGGCCGGCTTTACAAGGGTAAGGGCTCCAGGACGCGTACTCTACTTAGTCTTGTGGCTCACGTCTACCTGGTCAGGTCTTCCACTCTGATGAGTGCGAAGGAAGATAAGTGTTTACAATGTTGTCGATGTCTCTATAGGATGTCGTGTAGTCACGAGAATCTTTGCCGCCTCGCTGCAGGTATGGGCTGCAAGATGCTGATGGTTTTGACTTATGAGCCTCCCCACCCTTGCTCCGCACGCCTTCGAGTTCTCATGAGTCCTCGTTGGGAGAATGCGGGTCGGGTCCGGTGGAACGCCGTGGTCAAGGCCTTCTGACCGGGAGGACTGAGGGGTCGGAAGCGGGCGCCGCTCCTTGGGTCCACCGTGTGGTGACGGAATACCCATCGTTCGTGGAGATAGCAAATCCTTTCCGGAGCGTAGCGGTTGTCGATATCTTCGTCGGGTTCCGTGTCCCAGAGCTGAAGGCGGCGCCTACAACTCTACAGGTGAGAGTGCACGCACTGTAATACCTTTTGGGCTCTGCATGGCGCCGGAAGGGTCTAAAGCTTCATCCCTATCGTTCCTGGCAGTCCTTTTCTCGCCAGGCGCAGGTATGGTCGTTGGAGCCATGGTTGACCCGACGTCTTGTCTCGTCCTGTACCCATTATTATGAGGGATAGATATCGATCGTATGAGGCTCGTTACAGGCCGTCGGGTGGGGTGACCCCGCCCCTCCCGGGGTCGGGCGAGACGAATCCATCCTCACCCTCGGGCGAGACCGAGCCCGCCCTCAAGGCGTCGGGCGGGCGGTTTATCCTCGGCCTCTCGGCGAGACCGAGCCCGCCCTATAGGCGTCAGGCGAGACGGAGATTAGCCTTGAGCTTTTGGGCGGCGGCGGGTTATCCTACAAAGGCGTCGGGTAAGGTCGACCCCGCCCCTCCGGGCTCGGGCAAGACGGAATTCATCCTCACCCCTCGGGCGAGACCGAGCCCGCCCTCAAGGCGTCGGGCGGCGGAACCAAACTCTCATTACTCGAACAAGGGATGACATGGAGCCCTTATGCATCTAGAAGTTTTTCACGTTCGGTGGTCATCGGTTCCACCTTCCGGGTACCTCAGTATTAGATCCCCGACAAGTGGCCCCCCGAGACTCCGGTGATTCGGGTAGAACCGCTGGAGGGTGTTTTTCCCGAGTGGGTCGTGGCGTCCTGCTTCTTGAGGGGTGATTCGGGCCGTCCTCACTGGTGCTTCGCCCTTGGGGGGCGGATTGTTCGTGGATTCCTTCTTAGTTGGGCCGGCGGGCGAGTTCTTTGGGCCCTAGGTGGGCCAAAGAGAAAAGAAAAAGCGGGCCTTTGTGGCTTGTGCTTCCCCGGTGGGTGGAGAGTCCGGATTCGCTTGGGGAAGGCTAACCGTCCGCCGAGATTTTTTGGGATGAGAGGATAGGGACTGCGCGCGCGTGTCCCGCGACGTGACGCGGTGGCGTGCGTGGCAGACCCGGAGATCGAGGCGGACGGTTGCCCTTCTCGCGTCCGTCGCCTCCTATAAAACCGCGGGGTTTGCCCCCAGGGTCCTGTGTTTCACTCCCCTTTCTTTGCGTTCTGAAACATCCGCCGCCAATCTTCCCAGCCTCTTGCGCCCGCATCGCCACCGTCGACCGGCCTGCGTTTGTGTTTCGGCCGCCGTTAAGCTCGCGCCTGCCCTTCCCCCCTCCTGTTTCAATGGAGTTGTGGGGCAGATCAAGCATCACTTCCCAGCGTCTGGAGGGCCTCGTCCGCTGTGGCCTTCTCCGCCCACTATCCGCCATCCAGGAGTGGTTACTCCCCGGCGACGAGGGTGAGCCGGTGCCGCCTGAAGGGTATGTCGTCTCCTTTGCCATCTTCCATGAGCGGGGATTCGGGTACCCACATAGAGATTTCTTCGGGGCTATTAGATTACTATGAGGTAGAGCTGCAACATCTCACTCCCAATGGGATTCAAATATATGGCGGCGTTCGTTGCCTGCAAGCGAGGTTTCCTAGGGATCGATCCCCATTTTGATCTGTGGCGGTATTTCTTTAGAATTAGTCTGTCAAGAGGAGATTGGGGGAAAGAAGTGGATGCGCCGATGGGGTGTGCCAAGATTCACCGCGCCATACCCGGTCGAAGGGTTACCCGTACATGCGCCCTGCTACATCCAACAAGGGATGGCATTCGCAGATGGTTTTATGTTAGGGATGATGTGAGTGCCACCCTACCGAAGTACACCGGACGTCTTATTGTGGGTGCCCCGCGTCAGTGGGGCTGGGCGTCCGCACTAAAGACAAGAAGCACATCTCCTCCGCCTTCTCTCCGCCCTCCATGCCTCAAGGGTCGGGGTGTAAAGGGTCGGGGATTATCGGTGCCTACCACGCGAGGAGGGTGGCGCGCCACCGATGGCGCTGCGTGTGCTTCCCTGCACCGGATGACGCCAGGATATCGCTCGAGGGGACGGTGCTCGTTGACGGGCGCTCCCTTATTCGGAAGTGGCGCGGCGTATCAAGGAGGCGACGGAGCCGACGAAGGATTCCACCGGCAGGTCCTCGACATCGTATCCGGTGCCCGGGCATCCTCCAATGCGGCGAAGCTCGGGTTCTTCAATTCGTAAGCCCCTTCTCCCGCATTCTTTTCTTTCTCCCGAATCTCCCTCTTTTAACACTTGCTTCGTAATGTTGGGGCTAGCCGAGGGGCTAGTCTTCAAGATAGCCCAGATCCATTCGCCGAAGGACAAGGTTGTGGCGGCGGCGAATCGACTTCATGGCCGAAAGGGACAAGGAGGCAAAGGAGGAGATGAAGAAGGCGAAACGGATCAAGCGGGAGGCACGGGATCGGGGAGAGGACGTGAGCGGTGAGGATGACGATGATGATGATGATGATGACGGCGACGACGCAGGTAGCCGTCGACGTGGATTGGGGCATCTGGAGGATGAGGAGACGCCGACAAGTGGCCACCCACCAGTCAGGGGCCCTTCGCCTTTCATGCGGAGGGAAGTGAATCGATGAGGTCGGTGGAGGCCGGGCGAGTCCGCCTCTTCGCCGCAGCGTCGTCGGCCGAGGACCGGTGGATGGGGAAGGGCGAACTCGCCGCCGCCATCCCCGAGGCGACAATGAAGGGGAGCAGCTCGGTGCTTTGCCCGTGAGACGATGGAGGGGGGACGGCTCCGGTGCCGCGCCCGACGAGACGATGGAAGGAGGCGACTCGGGGCCGCGCCCGACGAGATGGACCCCCCCCCGGGAAGGGGGTAGGCATGAAACGGTCCCGCCCGGATGAGCTGGCGGCGGGGTCCGGGGATCCATCCCCAAAACGCTCGCCGGGCGAGGACGCCAACGTAAGCTGTTGATTCCTCTGCTTTTCATCCTTTTTCCTTTTTATTTTGACTTAATGGTTATTACCTTTGCGTAGGTTCTTGCGGACGGGTCACCCCTCGGGTCTGGCGCCCAAGAAGAGTCTCACCCTTCAAGTGGGGACAGACGGCGGCGTTGCCGGAGCCACCCCCTGCTTGAGCAGGAGTGGTGCCGATGTCGGGGCGCGTTGGCGAACCGGCGGCGTCCCAAGGTGGCTCCCACATCCGCGAGGTTACTTGAGCGAAGCGGTCTCTTCCATGCGGGCGTGGAACAACCGGCCGAGGGACCGCTATACCGCCGGTGACGGTGGTCGGATCGCGCCAAGCGAGATCAGCCGGACGCGGGTCGTGGTGGCCCCGAGGGTGGTGCGATCCGCGCCGCCAGCGCCCATGTGGATCCACCCGTGGCGCTCAAGCGGCCCAGACGGAGGAGGGTCCAGCCGGAGGGTCTCGAGTGCCGCGGTGGTGCCGCAGACAGGTCGAGGGAGCCGCCACCGCCCCCTTTGTCGGGAGGAAACCGCCTCCCTGCTGCGGGAGAGCCGCCCGCTCCGGTGGATGGATGCTCAGGACCCGACGTCCGGCTCTTTTCTCGCTCGATGATCATTCCGAGAGCATGGAGCGGGAGGGTCTTGACATCGGGATCTCGACCATGCCAACGCCTGACCAAAGCCGGAGGAGCCCTCCGTGAGATCGTTATCCCTACCACTCGTGTATTTTCTCGGACTTTCTTCTTTCTTCATGTGTTTTTGTGTTCTCGTATTCTCGATATCAGCCTTCTTCCTCCTCGGACTCTTGTTGCTCGTGGCCGGATAAATCCCAATTCCTCCATGAGCAATGAAGGCGGAGAGGGATCGCTTTCTTCAGGAGGCCCGGCCACAGCAGACTTGGCCGCCCACCTTGCTATTGTTCGAGGCGGGAGGCCCAGCGCGTCAGGGATGCGGAGGAGGCGCACGCAATGTTCGAGGACCTGTCGTGGCGAGGTCTAAGCCGGATGGAGAGGAGATTGCCAGACTCAAAAAGAGCGAGACGAGCTGCTTGCAGAGGAATGCCGCGGCCAATGAGAAGGCCAGTGAAGTCCTCAAGGAGCTGGAGATGGAGCGGGACCTTCAAGGAAGGCCGAGAGTAGGGCCACACCCTCCAAATGAAAGGTGGACGAGGACGTCGAGGTGGTCCGCTCTCTCCGGCGAGCTTGACGACGCAGTGAAAGGAAAGTCGAGTCTTGAGAACGCCGCCACCAAGCCGGAGAAAGAGGTTGCCTATACGCCAGCAGAGCCCTTTCAGCCGAGAGAGTGATGAGCACGATCTTCTACAAGCTGCGGTTGGGGTTGTTCTTAACGCCCTGAATGTGACGGAGCCGGTGGAGACCAGCCCGCTCGCGGCTCGTGTCGGAGGTATCACGGCTCGGGTGGGCCAGCTTGAGGAGAGTGCCTTTCACGCCGGGATTACCCAGGCCTTCACCGTCGCCCACGCCCACTATGAGAAGGAAATAAACCTAAAAGTGATGAGCGAAGGCTTTCCGTCCACCTACGAGGATGAAGAGCTGGAGGAAATGGAGCAGATGGTCGCTCCCCTTGCGAAGAACCTGGCAGACAATCTGAAAGAGATGGTTCTCCCTCCGCGGAAGTAATTAGTCGAACAATTTTGAGAATAACTTATATGTAATATGTGAACAAGTGTCGGTACTTTTCGAGTCTGGGCGCCTTTCGTGCTTTTGCGTCTTAATTTCGTTTTGTTTGATTTTTGCGATTTCATTTTTTACGGTCTTACCAATATGTTCCCCTGAATTATGCCGCTGATTATAATGCGAGGAGATTGTTCTGAAAGAAGGAGAGGAGGTAGCCGTACCTTAACAGCCCCCGAGTAAGGTCCGACCCCGCACTTTGGGGGTCGGGTGTTACCGAGACCAAAATCGTGGTTCTCGTGATAATGGATGCCATCGCAATAATCCCCGCCTGCTTCATGTAAATCCCAACCGGGAACTCTATGGGCTCGGCAAGGTGGGGCCTTTGTCCTCGCATTGTTTGGCCCGAGCCCCCGAGCCTTGTCAGGGTCTGATAGGGGTCGGCCGTTATTTGCGTGTTACCCCGTCCTCGGTTTTCGCAATCGGAGGGGCTGAGTGAACGACACTTGCCTCGACGGCTTGAGTACCGCGCTCAACGAGCTCGCTAATGGGTACGTTCGTGCGGAATCCGAGTCCATCATTTGCTGATGGGGTCGGCAGAGCCCTCCGGTGGCACTCCACAACTTCTTAACCGCCTCCCGGCATGCCCGAGTCGTTCGATAAGCTCGGGGGCCCGATGGCCTCTCCTCGATGGAGATTCTGTGGGTTTGGCTCGAGGTTAGAATCGAACGAGAGAAGGTCGAGACGTCCCGGTTCGCTTCTGAGCGGGGTCGGGCAGGGCCGCTGGGGCTCGTCTCGGTTATCTCTCCCTGGCTCTGTTCGGCGTGAGGCGGCCTCGAGCCCTTCGCGGGCGACCTTCAACCTCGGCTGTGGTTGCCTATATCGGATAATGCGACGATCGTTTAAATGGTGCGACACGAATCATTGGGATGCAATTTTTGCATATGAAATGTTTTGAATGCGAGATTTAATTGAAAATAAAGGTGGGGACGTTACCTTGGTGGTATGAGTGGCGGAAAAAGCTCCTAGCGATGGGTTTGGGTCCCGACGTTTGTGACGAGGTTGAAAAACTCGCATAAGAATTGCCATTCTTTGTTTTGTGTCTCGGTGAAGATTCGAGCTGTTCAATTAACTCCGGGCAACTTTGGTTGTCAGAGGGCGGACCCTTCGATCCCTTCTTTGAGAAAGGCGGACGTCGAAACCAGAGACGCGAGAGGCGTTTGAGCATGATTTTTCCGGTGAATAGAAACATTGTAGCTATCGGGCGTAGGGTTTGCTAGTTCGTCCGCTTTTACTCAAAGCTTTGTGCCTGTATGTCGCCTCCTTAGTTTCAAGCGTCGGAGGGTCGGTGAAGAGGATGTCCGGATTGGTAGTCATCCTCGACAGCCCCGAAAGTGATGTTCGCGTCCACCTTTTCGACGGGTCGGAATCTTGCGAACAAATTCTAACGCATAAAAAGTGAAAGATGAGAGGCTTATCTTTCTTTGGTCGTTCGTTAAATGTCGTGTCTTCTCGGGCCGAACGGTCGACCCAGAGAAACTGAAGGTCCCGTCATCGGGTCGTCCGTGGTCCCGCATGGGAAGGCGAAAAATTTATCTCGCCTATGCGGGTGCCTTAATCGCAAGGTCCGAGGCGGGTCGATGGCGAGCCATACCAGTGCAAGGTTTCGGTTTGACCAAAGAGGGACGCTTCAGAGACCGGGGTTCGTCCCCATCACTTCGGTCGTCCCCTCGAGATATCAATCAAGCATTGATTGCGTATTTAAAAAGGGAAGGAGAGGGTTTTTCGTCCGACCTTTCGCCTTTCCTTAGTTATCGCGCCTCCTCTTTAAAATAGGGAGGGGAGAGGAGTTCTCACCCACCTCCCCTTCTACGCCTCCGAGCCGCTATCTCCTTCTTCTTCTTTCCGCCAAACGCAAACGCGTCCAAGCGCCGTGTGGTGTTTCCCGAGTGAGGCGGCAGTAATGCCGAGAGAGATAGAGAACTTACAAACTTGCTCGTGATTCAGTGCGTGATGTCGAGCCGAGGTTATCCAACATAGACGAGATGGTGCGCGCTGCCCTTGCCGAGGAGTCGCCGCCTTTGGCGAAGGAAGAAGCGTCGGTGGGCGTCGACGTCGTCGATCGCTGCGCCGTCGTTGCGCTTCGCCCCTCCCTTGGCGGGAGGCGTTTCGCCCATATGCCGTTATCGTGGTTATGGTCGGGGATGATGGCGTAGTCTTGACATCATGGCGGTGGCATCGCTGCCGGGTCGCGGGCCGACGACGATGGCGTAGTCCCCGGACGTTCCGGCGGAGGCGTCGTTGCCGGGGTCGTGGCTGACGATGATGGCGTGGTCCCCGGACGTTCCGGCGGAGTCGTCGTAGATGGTGGCGCCTTCGAGGATCCAGCGAAGATGTCGCCGACGGAGAGCGTGGCACGGCGACCGTAGTAGACGAGCTGGCCCGTGTACACGCCCCGGACGTCGCCAATGGAGAGCGTGGCACGGTGACCGCAGTAGACGACCTGGCCCGTGTACGCGCCGACGCGCCGATGGAGGGCGTGGCGCGGCGACCGCAGTAACACTTGTGGTAGAGCTGAGCCGAGACTGTAATGAAATAACGTTGTGGGGAAGCCCCCGGCTAAACAGTCCTCGGAGTATATTGTTCCTTTTTTGTAATGACATCGCTTTGTAAGTGGTGAATTTGTGCAAAAAATGAATAAAATTGCATCCTTGGCTTATGGCAAGTCATTTTAACGCTTTCCAACCCTTCTCATGGTCTAAGTCATAGGAAACTAGGGCGTAGGCGAACTAATTCGATTGAACCGGTGAGCAAAGAGGTTGCGACCATTGGGCGTGGGTGCCTTGCATCCTACCAGTTGTATTCGTAATTGGTTCCCAAGATCTTAGCCCTCAAACTCGTTCACGAGGCGAATGGAAAACTTAGAAAATGTTTGCAAGTATAACGAGGGGATTTTTACAAGCGTAATAAGTAATACTTGTATTACACATGACATATGTTACGATCATATGCCACCCCCTCGAGTGAGGTCGACCCTCGCGATTTGCGGGGTCGGTAGTCACTAAGGATCGGGGTTCTTGTTAAGACAAAACCGATAAGGAAAAGTGTAAGCTTATTTTAAGGATAGAAACGACGAGTCGCTCAATGTTCCAGCGTTGGTGAAGACCTCGCCTTTGATGGTTTTCAACCGTAGGCGCTGGGCGAAAGTATTTCCGCGACGATGTAGGGCCCTTCCTGTATGGGAGAGTTTGTGGCGATCCTTGTTGCTCGCACAAGGCGGAGGACGAGGTCTCCGACGTTGAAGGCTCGACCCGCACCCGTCGGTACGTGGTACCGCCGTAACGCTTGGCGGTACTTGGTCGAACGGAGGAGGGCAATGTCGCGGCCTCGTCCCACCGGGTCCATGGCGTCTTGGTGAGATGCCTCGGCTCCTCCTCGCTCATATATGCTCGATTCTTGGCGCCCATAGTCGAGGTCCGTTCGGGAGAACGGCCTCGGAGCCGTAGATCATAAAAAAGGGTGTGTAGCCGGTGGCCCGGCTAGGAGTCGTCCCTTAGGCTCCAGAGCACGCCCGGGAGCTCAGCCGAGCCAACGCTACCGAACTTGTTCAACCGGTTGAAAATTTCGGGTTTGAGGCCTTGAAGGAGCATGCCGCTTATGCTGGCCGACCGTCCGTTCGTCCGGGTCGAAGTGCGCCACGGCCGCCCAATCGATTCGGATGTAAGTTGTTCATCACGAAACGAACGAATTTCCTACCGTGAACTGCGTGCTTGTTATCTCGTGATGATGGAGTTCGGTACTCCAAAGCGATGGATGATGTCGAGAAAGAACAAAACAGCTTGCTCGGATTTGATTGTGGATATTGGCGAGCTTCAATCCATTTTGTGAACTTGTCTATGGCGACAAGCGGTGGGTAAAAGCCTCCGGCGCTTTTTAAGTGGCCCAACTAGGTCAAGCCCTAGACCATGAAGGGCCACGTGATGGGGATCATCTGGAGAGCTCGGGCGGGAGGTGCGCTTGTCGAAGCGTAGTATTGGCACCCTTCGCAGTGCGTACAATTTGCTCGGCATCGGCTACGCGCGGTGGGCCAATAGAAACCACAATCGGAATGCCTTCCCAACCAAGGTTCTTGGTGCGGCATGGTGTCCGCATGCCCCTCCGTGGATGTCGCTCAGTAGGAGTTTTCCTTGTTCGCTAGGGATACAAAGTTGCAGAATTCCGATGTGACTTCGTTTGTAGAGTTCGCCTCTACAAGAACGAAGATTTGGCGCGTCCACGCGAGCCGCCGGGCTTCGCCTTGTTGGTTGGTAGTACGTCGTGGAGGAGATAGTCGATGTAAGCGTTCTCCAGTCATTGGGAGGATCGGACTCCATTGTTTGGTCTTCTCCAATCTCCATGACCTCGGGTCGGGAGGAACAGCTTGGCGGATCGGCATTGGGGGTCGGACTAGAAGGGCCATCGTCGGCTTGTTCCACCCAGCGTAGCGCATCTTGAGGGTTTGTGTTGGTCGCCGGCGAAGACGCTGTTGAACCGGCTCTCATTGGATGTCTTTGCTTTTGCGAGTGTATCGGCCGCCGTTGAGGCGCTCGGGATATGATTGAGTTCGAGGTCGTCGAATTTGTCCTCCGTGACGTCGGACCTCTTGACAAGATGCCTCCATCTTGGTATCGTGGCAGCCCGACTCTTTCATGACCTGGTTGACGACCACCGAGAGTCGCCCCGACGTCAAGGCGTCGGATGCCCAAACTTCGATGGCGATTCGTAGGGCCGTTGATGAGCGCTTCGTATTCTGCAAAGATTGTTTGATGAGGGAAAATGAAGCCAACCATGTACCTCATGTGGACCCCGAGGGGGATACAAAGACTAGTCCTGCTCGGCGCCCTTCTTCATCAACGATCCGTCAAGTACATTATCCAAGATTTTGATCGACGGTCATTGGTGGCATCTGGACCTCGGTCCACTCCGCGATGAAGTCACCCGATTGCTAGATTTGATCGCCGTCGGGAGACATAAGAAATGCCCCGATCCATCACCGAGTGCCCACTTTGCGGTTCTTCCCAGAAGCGTCATGGCTACTGAACGACCTCACCGAGGGGGGAACGACGTCACTACCGTCCACGGGGTGTGACTCAAGTAGTGGTGTAGCTTCCTTTTGGTGATGAGGACGGTGTAGAGGAGTTTCGGATCTGGGGAGTAGCGGGTTTTGAGTCGGATAACACCTCACCGATGAAATATACGGGCGCGCACCGCACCTTGAAGGCGTGCCCTCTTCTTCTCGCTCTACTATTATATGCGGAGCTAACCACTTGGGTGGTGGCCGATATATATAGTAGGAGAGATTCTCCATCGCATGGAGGAACTAGGACCGGCGGCTTAGTTAAAAATCGTTTAACCATGTCAAGTGCTTCCCGAGCCTCGGCCGTCCACTCGGCGGTCGGTTTTCTTGAGAGTCGATAAAGGGGTCCTCGTCACGAGGCGTGAAATGAATCGACCGAGAGCGGCAAGGCACCCGTGATCCGCTGAACCCCTTTATGTTTTGGATCGGGCCCATCCTCGTGATGGCTGATATCTTCTCCGGGTTGGCTTCGATGCCACGTTCGAGATTTATAAAGCCGAAAGCGAATGATGCCTCGGGACCCCGAAAACACATTTTCGGGATTGAGCTTGATGCCGTTACATCCGGAGTTTCGCAATGGTACGCTCAAGGTCGGCGACAAGGTGGTCAGCCCGCTTGGATTTGACTACGATGTCGTCGACATAGGCCTCAACGGTTCGCCTGATGAGGTCTCCGGCAACTAAGCATACAAATACCGGTACGTTGCCCCAGCGTTCTTCAGACCAAACGGCATTAAAACGTAGCAAAATGATCCGAAGGGCGTGATAAAAGATGTCGCGAGCTGGTCGGACTCCTTCATCGCGATCTGATGGTAGCCTGAGTATGCGTCCAGGAAACAGAGGGTTTCGCACCCTGAGGTGGAATCGACTATTTGGTCTATTCGTGGCAAAGGAAATGGATCCTTTGGACATGCTTTGTTGAGGCCAGTATAATCAACACACATTCTCCATTTCCCGCTTTTTTTTCGAACAAGAACAGGATTCGCTAACCACTCTGGGTGGTACACTTCCTTAATGAATCCTGCGGCCAGTAGTTTGGCTATCTCCTCGCCGATGGCCCTGCGTTTCTCCTCGTCGAAGCGGCGCAGGCGTTGTTTCACCGGCTTGGAGCCAGGAAGGATTTGGAGAGTATGCTCGGTGACCTCCCTCGGGATGCCCGGCATATCCGAGGGTTTCCACGCAAAGATGTCCTTGTTGGTGCGGAGGAAGTCGACGAGCGCGCTTTCCTATGCGGAGGAGAGCGCGGTCCCGATTCGGACTTTTTTGCCCTCGGAGCTACTGGGATCCAAGAGGACGTCCCTGGAACCCTCTGCCGATTCGAACGATCCGGACGACTTCTTTGCGTCGGGTGTCCCCTCACTGACCTCCTCCCTGAGGGTGACGAGCTCTTCGGATGCGTGTCCGCAGCATTCGACCTCGCACTCGTAAGCGCGCTGGAAGGAGGTGCCGATGGTGATGATCCCACGGGGGCCCGGCATCTTCAGCTTCAGATATGTGTAATTGGGTACGGCCATGAACTTCACGAACATGGTCGCCCTAGAATGGCGTGGAAAGTCCACGAACCCTACTACATCGAAGGTGAGGGTCTCGGTCCGTAATTGGATCGATCCCCAAAAGTGACGGGCAGGTCAATCGCCCCTAGTGGCACGGCTTGCCTTCCCGGTGCGACGCCATGGAAGGGTGCTCGGACGGGCGAGGCGCGTTCGGTCGACGCCCATCTCGTCGAAGTCTTGGCGTACATGATGTTGAGGCCGCCCCCATCCATCAAGACTTTGGTGAGCCGCTTTGGACCGACGATCGGTCGACGACAAGTGGATACCTTCCGGGTGTGGGATGGCATCCGGATGGTCGGTCCGGTCGAAGGTTATGGCGGATTCCGACCACCGGAGATAGGGTGGCATAGCCGGTCCAGCCGATATAGACCTCTCGACGCGCGACCTTCTCGGCGGCGCTTGGAGTCGTGGGCGTTGATCCTCCGAAGATCATGAGGGCACCGGTCGGAGTTGGGAAGGTGTCGTCCTTCTCCTCCGTGTCGTTAGTGGTGGGAACAGCTCCTTCCCTGCTCCTCCTTGTTAAGGCCCCCACCAAGTATTTGCGCATAAGGCCGCATTCCTTGTATAGGTGCTTGGCCGGGAAGGCGCGTGGTTTGGGCATGGCCCCTCGAGCATTTTCTCGGTGGTTCGGAGTGCCCTCCGCGGGCTTTCGCCACCTTTTTGCGGTCGGCGGCATGTCGCGAGTAAGTTGTCGCGCCGTTGTTTCTTATTTTTCCCTTTGGCGGGGGCGGTTGGGCGCCTTCATTGGCGTCCTCGTTCATTTTTGTTTTTCCATCGATGCGATCAAAGATGGCCCCACCGCCTCTTCTCCGGGCGTGACTAGTGGCGATGTCCAGTGGTTCCTTGGTAGTTCATGGGCCCTCTGCGCCCCAGCTTGTGGACCGAGGATTCGCAGTCGTTCCCGGACGAAAGGCTCCTATTACGTCGGCGTCGGCGACGTCGGGAGCTCATTGCACTTTGTCGTGAAAAGCGCCGGATGTACCCACGGAGGGTCTCACCGGCTTTCGACGGCGATTCTTGAGGTCCCATGGGTTTCGTATGCGTTTATACGTGCCTCGAAATTACCCACGAAGATCTCAATCGATCCGCCCAACTCGAATAGCATTGATTTGTAGGTGCTCCAGCCACGCTTTCGTCGAGTCGGCCAGAACAGCGGGAGATTGCGAATAATGAAATTATCATCACTAGCACCACCGCCCCGACATGCAAGCCAATAGTCTTGAGCCAAAGCCCGGGTTTGTTTTGCGTAATATTTAGGAATGTTCGTGGCGGTCGATACCTTAGAGGGAACGCAGCGTTGAGGATGTGCCGCCAAAGGCCCGAGGGCCTGGCGGGACGGGCTCGAACTTCGGTCCCGTTCGCTGTCGCCGTAGCGCCCGCCATGTCGGGGATGATAGCCGTGGCGCGCTGCTTCTCCCTCGTCGCCGTGGCACGCGTCTCGAAGGCCGATGATGCTATATACGCCGCGCCACGGCCGAGGCGCGTTGATGTCTGAGGACGACGGAGGGCTGCCACTTACGGCGGTGTTTTGGTGTCTGGATGCATCCTTGGTGGGATGCACCGAAGGTGCGCGCTACTGGCTGGTGTCGGGTTCGCGTCGTCGAGACAACGAACTTTCCGCTGCTGCGCGTGCTGCTGCGCTTCGAGCAACGTGTGAATCTCCCGATAAGCGCGTCGATCCTCGGGACGTCGTGGCCTCCGGGAGACCATGCAAAAAAGGCGGTCGCCGCGGGCGATGTTCGGGCCGGCTCGAGCAAAGTGAGGAAAGGCCCCATCGCTCGGTGAGGATCCTTTGATGTACGGTGCGGGCTGGGCGCCGCTTCGCCTTCGCTTTGCGGGCGTTCAATCTCGCGATTGATGTCCGCGTATTCCGTGAGAGCCCTTGCCCGCCTCATTGATCTCTTTTGCCGACGAGCCCTTAGTCGCTCCATCCTCAAAGCGAGATGGGGCTGTCCTTCTTCCCGGATCTGCCGTCGATTGTTCGTAGGGTGGCCTCTTCCCCGAGGCGCTTTCGACGTGACCCTCAGGGGTCTACGTCATGTAGCATTCTCGGGAAGGGTGGTGGCTCCCTCTGCTGGAATCCGAGCTGGAGAGCGATACAGGCTCCTCGTTGAGGAGCTCGTAGAGGGTCTCCGTATCCTGCTCAATCGCCCCCACGAACTCGATGTCCGTGGGTGGTTGAACCACACGTAGCGCCAGAAGACGGCCAGCGGTTGCCGCAACGCTATGGAGACCGAACGGAAACGCTGTCGGGCGCCTCCGTCGACGACCCTTCCGGACACATGGTGGCGTTGTGGGAGGCTTCTTTGGGTGACGGGACTCCACAGGAGTTGCCCGGGACCCTCAAGCTCGAGACGGTGAGGTTGATGGAAGGGGAGATGGGGCGGCCGAGTGAGTCGCCGCGGCTCTCCTTCTAGTGTGATGATGAAATCCAGTCGTCGCCAAACGCACGCGTGCGCCGGGGCCCGTGTGATTGCGTGGGTGGTCATCTCGAGACCTGGTTTGGAACGCGCAAAGCCCCTACCTGGCGCGCCAACTGTCGGTGTTTCGTACAAGCACCGGCAAGTGAATTTATAGTAATGCGCGTTAGGCTCGGATGGTGCGCTAAAGGACACAGGATTTATACTGGTTCGGGCGAAACGTCCCTCACGCCCGGTTTTTCTTGTCGCCAGTGTTATTAGCACCGTAACGATCCGTAGTAAGGGATACAAAAGCGCCGAGAGAGGGACTGGTCCCAAGTCTCTGATCGAAGGATTGAAAGGTGGTCAAGAGCTTCGTAGCTGCTTGAATGTGTGTGAGTGCGTTCTATTGTTTTGTCCTCCTTTTTCTTCCGTCCTCTTTGATGGAAGAAGCGCATCCCCTTTTATAGACGAAGGGGCCGGCTTTACAAGGGTAAGGGCTCCAGGACGCGTACTCTACTTAGTCTTGTGGCTCACGCTCTACTGTCGGTCCTCCACTCGATGAGTGCGAAGGAAGATAAGTGTTTACAATGTTGTCGATGTCTCTGTAGGATGTCGTTTAGTCACGAATGCTGCCTGCTGCAGGTATGGGCTGCGCAGATCTGTTGGTTTTGACTTATGAGCCTCCCCACCTTGCTCCGCATGCCTTCGTGTTCTCATGAGTCCTCGTTGGGAGAATGCGGGTCGGGGTCCGTGTAACGCCGTGGTCAAGGCCTTGAGACCGGGAGGACCCGAGAGGGTCGGAAGCGGGCGCCGCTCCCCTTGGGTCCACCGTGTGGTGACGGAATACCCATCGTTCGTGGAGATAGCAAATCCTTTCCTGGAGCGTAGCGATTGTCGTATATCTTCGTCGGGTTCCATGTCCCAGAGCTGAAGGCGGCGCCTACAACTCTACAGGGTGAGGTGCACGCACCTGTAATACCTTTTGGGCTCTGCGGCGCCCGGAAGGGTCTAAAGCTTCAGCCCCGCTGCTCCTGGCAGGTCCTTTTCTCGCCAGGCGCAGGTATGGTCGTTGGAGCCATGGTTGACCCGAACGCCTTGTCTCGTCCTGTACCCATTATTATGAGGGATAGATATCGATCGTATGCGAGGCTCGCTCAGGCCGTCGGGTGAGGCTAACCCGCCCCTCCGGGGTCCAAGAGACGGAATCCATCCTCACCCCTCGGGCGAGACCGAGCCCGCCCTCAAGGCGTCAGGCGAGGCGGAGTTTATCCTCGGCCCTCGGCGAGACCGAAGCCCGCCCTATAGGCGTCAAAGCAGACGGAGATTTGCCTTGAGCTTTTGGGGCGAGGCGGTTATCCTACAAAGGCGTCGGGTAAGTGGTTTACCGCCCGGCCCAAGCGAGACGGAATTCATCCTCGGCCCTCGGCGAGACCGAGCCCGCCCTCAAGGCGTCCAGGCGAGGCGGAACCGAACTCCTCATTACTCGAACAAGGGATGACATGGAGCCCTTATGCATCTAGAAGTTTTTCACGTTCGGTGGTCATCGGTTCCACCTTCCTCGGGTACCTGGTATTAGATCCCCGACAGTCGGATACAAATATATATTCGGATATTGAGTAAAAGCAGCATTATATATATATATATATCCAAGTGGGAACTTATATATGGGCCAGCTAGCTTAGCTAGGGTTATAGAGGATTGGGCCGTTTGGGCAAGAAGTAATATTTTGGCCCAATTCCAAAAATCACAGTTCGAGACAAAAAAAAAATAAAGCAAAAAATTATTGTTTGAGGCCCTAAACAAATTCAAATGAAAATGTTGTAATCAACAAAGTTTCATAACTTTTTGGGATCTAAAACTTTCATTTTGGTTGTTTCTCCATCTGAGATTTCGAGATCGTTTGAAAAATCCAAATTTTAAATTTGAGAAATTCAAACGTAGTTTTCCTTGACAAGATGATTTCAAATAAAAAAAATTTCAACTATAAAGTTTCATAAATTTCTGAGATCTACAACTTTTATTTTAGTCATTTGTTCATCCAACATAGTGGTAGTAACATTATTCACGAATCTCACACATCTCTCTTATAGTTTATGAAACTACGAGAGAGATGTAAATTTTATGAACAATGTTACTACCATAATCTCGGATGGACAAATGACTAAAATAAAAGTTGTAGATCTTGATGAGTTTTACAACTTTTATGTTCATGACTTTTTCAGCTGAAGTCATTTAATGTTTGAAAATGACATTTGAAGTTGCTATTTTTTGAAATTCAAAATTCAAATAGATAGAATACAGTCACATGAAAAGATAAACACAATAATAGCTATAAGAACATAATAAATTGATAGAACATGATTTTAGAAAATTTTAGAAAAAATTTTTATCAAATTTGAAGTTAGTACGAGGGAGAAAAACTAGTTACAAGTTTTAGCCAAAGATTAAAAAGAGAAATAGGCGTTCTTTAACCATTTCGAAATTAAAATTCAAATAGCATTTTGAAGCACTAAATGATTGCAAATGAAAAAGTTGTAAACAACAAAGTTTCATAACTTTTTGAGATCTACAATTTTTATTTTGATCATTTCTCCATCCAAGGTCGTTTGAATAATATCCGGATAATATCCGTTTGAATAATATCCGGATATATCCGATACTTAACCGGATTATCCGATATCCACCGAATATCGATGATATTACATCCGTATTTGATATCCGCTTAAGATATCCATTTTATTATCCATATCCGAAAAAAATTACGGATATCCGAGTAACTATCCAGATAAGTGTTCATATTTGTTCGGTCGAACGGACGGTCGAATAAATATCCTTACCGTTTTCATCCATAGGTAGGAGCATGGGATTGCGATAATCAAGACAATGGAGCGCGAGGTGGAGTTGGTGGCAGGAGCTGACACTAGCAGAGAGAAGACTCGGTTCAATACATTAGTCTCGGTTAGAATTAGACTTGGGACTAATGTGAGCATTAGTCCTGGGTCCAAGTTTCTTGGTGTCAGAGGACCTTTAGTCTCGATTGGTAACATCAACTCGAACTAAAGAGTCTACATTAAATTAAAAGTATACCCTTTAGTCTCGGTTGGTATTATCAACCCGGACTAAATGTCCTTTTAGTTCTGGTTGGTGTTACCAACCTGGACTAAATGACCTCCGACGGGTTAGTTTAAAAGGAAAGCATCCATCCCAAGTCACTTGTGCTATGTATGTGGATTGGAAAGATACGGGCGAGGCAATGCATGAGGTCTTAGGTTCAATCCCACACGAGACACAAAGGTGGGAGGCATTATTTTTTTTATTCTCGAAGGACCTTTAGTCCGGGGTCAAGGCAACTGGGACCAAAAGAGTCATGTCTTTAGTCCCAATTGGATATTTGGAACTCTTTTTTCTGACATGCTTGCTACCCCAGATCTTGACATCATTGTCGATTCAAAAACCTCTTTCACTGCCAGATTTTAAACCGACAGTGGCATACTAGTAGTGATGGGGGTTGATATTACTGTCGGTTCTTATAAACCGACACTGATATAAAATCGGTAGTGACGTGGAAAGCCAAAAATACACTAAAAAATAGGAAAATTTTTTTAATACCGGGAGAGGTTCCACCAGTAGCTACATGGTCACACGATTTTTCGCGTGAAAAACGCATGCTTCGCAACGACCGATGCTCGAACCCCTAACCTCCTACTTCACATCTTCGTCCCCTAACCACTCCACCTGCATGCTGTTTGTGTCCAAATAAGATTTTCGTCCAAGCTATTTTACGTTCATTTGATTTTGAAATGAGTATTTGGGACCCTAAACGAATTCAAATGAAAAAGTTGTCAACTACAAAGTTTATAACTTTTCGAGATCTACAACTTTTATTTTGGTACTTTCTCCATCCAAGGTCGTTTACAAAATTTGAATTTCAAATTTGGGAAATTTAAACGTAGTTTTTCATGACAAGATGATTTCAAATGAAAAAGATGTCAACTACAAAGTTTTATAACTTTTCAAGATCTACAACTTTTGTTTTTGCTGTTTGTCCATTCAAGGCCGTTTAAAAAATTCAAATTTCAATTTTTGGAAATTCATACATAGTTTTTCTTGATAAGATGATTTCAAATCAAAAAGTTGTTAACTACAATGTTTCATAACTTTTTGGGATTTATAACTTTCATTTTGGTAGTTTCTCCATCCGAGGTCGTTTATAAAATTTGAATTTTAAATTAAAAAAAAATTCAAACGTAGTTTTCCTTGATAAGATGATGTCAAATCAAAAAGTTGTCAACTACAAAGTTTTATAACTTTTCGAGATCTACAACTTCTATTTTGGTTATTTGGTCATTTACTCATCCGATATAGTGGTAGTAACATTATTCACAAATGTTACATATAGTTTATGAAACTATAAGAGAGATATGTAAATTTTGTGAACAATGTTACTACCACTTTATTAAATGAAAAATAACCAAAATAAAAGTTATAGATCTTGATAAGTTCTACAACTTCTTTGTTGATGACTTTTTCAATTGAAATAATTTATTGTTTCAAAATAACGTTTGAAGTTGTTATTTTTTGAAATTCAAAATTCAAATATATGAAACACAGTTACATGAAAAGATGGATAAAATAATAGCTATAACAAAATAATAAAATGATAGAGCATGATTTTAGAAATTTTTAGAAAAAAAATCATCAAATTTGAAGTTAGTACGAGAGAGAAAGACTAGTTACAAGTTTTAGCTAGAGATTAAAAAAAAATCGAGTTCTTCAATAATTTTAAAATTTAATTTCAATCAGCATTTTGATGTAGTAAATGATTTCAAATGAAAAAGTTATCAACTATAAAGTTGCATAACTTTTCGAGATCTACAACTTTTGTTTTAGGCGTTTCTCCATCCGAGGTCGTTTGAAAAATTCAAATTTTAAATTTTAGAAATCAAACGTAATTTTTTTGTTAGAAAGATGATTTTAAATAAAAATATTTGGACATCCAAACGATCTCAAATTAAAAAAGTTTGAACTACAAAGTTGTAGATCTCATAGAGTTACTATAGCTTTGATAGAAAGTTCATCTTCATCGAACTTCATGTGAGAAACTTATGAAGTTTTCTCGTAGCATATCACCGTCGATTCAAGCCACGAACCGATCGGTGATAGTATCAGTGTCGGTTTTTGGCTAAAAGCAATAGTGATGACCCACTATCACTATTGGTTATTGGCTAAAACCAACCATGAAGACCTAAATATCAGTGTCAGTTGGGCTATCAGTATCCTATCACTGCCGATTTTAGCCAAAAAGCGATAGTGATGGTCTATCATTGTCGGTTTCTCAAAATCCGGCAGTGATGTCCAATTCTGTAGTAGTAGCTTTGTTGTCTCTACGAAGGGGACACGTGAAAAGCATGCAAGGTAGGTGGTAGGGTGGTACGTACATAGGCTTGTCGTTCTACCATTGTGGTTGATGATATGTGAAAATGAAAGGACCTAGGATGCTGCCTAAAGGGGGGTGAATAGGCGTTTCTGAAAATTAACACCTTTAAATGCGGAAATGATTAGTTAAGGGAGTTTCCAAAATGGAAAAGTCCAAATTAAGAGTAATACCACCCCTCATAAGTTAGCCACAAAGTATACAAGGTATAAATAATATATTTAGAAGCTACAACCCTGCAACACAAAGTTAGAACAGAGAATGAATATATTCAACGACAGTAGGAAATACCGGACGTGTCCGGTAGGCCGGTATACACGGTTTCTATAGAACAGCCCCAAACTTACTCCTTTTGATTTTATCTTCAAACCAAACTGCAGGTACCTACTAGAGATGACAAGATACATAGAGAACTTGCACAAGAGCTGGAGCAACACAAATATAAAATGAAATACGAATTGAGACACGATATTTGTTTTATCGAAGTTCGGACTCATTAGAGTCCTACTCTCCAATGAGGGGGCTGCGGGCGACCCAGCTGAAGGTCAGTCCTAGAGGGTACCACAAAGGTCACTCTAGCCGAGTCTTTTCCAACTCCTTTTCCTCCTTCCACTAGTTGATTCTCGAGACGGTGGAATCGACCATTACAAACTTTTCGAGGCGCACCATAATCTCTCGGGTGTTCTCTGGTGACACCTAACCGTCTAGGACCAAAGAGTCCAAGAGTAATAAATGCGAATCACGAGATTGACAATATGCACAAGTGCTTAAATGGTTGGATTGCTCTCTTTTGAATTTCACTCAAACCACAATTGGATTAGGCAAATTTGATCAATCACACACTAAGAGAGGGTTGGAGAGTGTTGGCAAAGCTCAAAACATGCTAGAGGATCTGCAGAATCAGCAGCCTCCAAAGGTGGAGGCTTGGGGATATTTATAGCTTCCTTGGAAAAACTAGCAGTTTTATAGCCGTTGCAATACCGGCATGTCCGGTATAGCTTGCACTACGCCAACGGTAACTGAGTTACAGTGTCATTGTGAACCGTCGGAACTCTCGATGAATGCCAAAACTCCCGACCGTCGGAACTCCCGACTCACGTCGAAACTCCCGACCCTCAACACATTTGAAAACTACGGTAACTGAGTTAAAGTATGTGAGGTGTCGGAACTCCCAACGAATGCTGGAACTCCTAACCCTCATCTCATTTGAAAAATAGCCATTGGGCTCTGGCCTACTATACCGGACACGTCTGGTATGAATACCGGACACGTCCGGTGTGACCAGGCAGTTAACTCTCCAAGTCAGTTAAGCGCGAGACGTCGGAACTCCCGATGATTGCCGGAACTCCCGACCATCGGAACTCCCGACTCATGTCGAAACTCCCGATGAACCAACCCGAGAACATCAAGAATTTTACCATGGCTGGATTCATACTGGACACGTCCGGTACCAATACTGCCAGACCATTAAAAACAAGTTAGCTCTTTTGTCTCTCAAACACTCAAAACTCACATAGGTTGGTATGAGCACTTATGAATAATTATCTATCAACATGATGCATCTCTCTTAATAGTACAACATACCTATTAAACTCAAGATCAAAGGAAAACGAATTTATACCGCTTGAGTTGATGTCTTTTGAATTTATGCCGTGTCTTTCAATCTTCATCAAGTGAGGATGCCAACATGTCGATATTGATCTTTTTACTTGAGCATAGCCATCTTGAGCATGTGACTTGATTCCATTCATCAAATTTGAATGATCCCAAATGTATCAAGTCACTTCCATCAAATATTCCACTAGTGATTTGATCCTCCACATCAACATGACCATCATGGCTTGATTAGTACCTCAACTAAATGCAAGTACTTCCTTATTCACCCTACCTAGGTTCTTCGGCCGCCAAGCCGTCGCTTGCCCTTCACCCTTGCTTAGTATCTCGAAGCCTTTCCTTGCTATCTTCACCATCTCAAGCCATCAAGTCACATCTTGTGTTGAATCATCCATTCATTTGTATTGTTATCTTTTTCATTTCAATTTGGTAAGCTTCAAATATGGGACCATTCCATATGCAATCCCTCATGTCTCATTAATTAATTCTTACCGAGCTTATTTTCACATAGTACATGGAAATCCCACAACAAATAAGCCTTTGCATAAATTCCATTTGCATTGTTGTCTTGTGCTTGAACTAGATTGTTTATACAACAACACATCATTTTGGCTTTCATTAAGTACCTATGAGATAACCTATTACCTGTCTACACTTAGCAAACGGGTTAGACCTTTAATCACGTTGTCATTCAATCATCCAAAACCGACTAAAGGGCGAGATGCACTTTTAGAAAAATATACATTTACTGCATGTATATGTGGTACATTATCTATATGAGCACTGTACAAGCAAAGCTAGGAAACACGCGAAGCCTTTTTAATCGCCGTAGCTTGGGCCGACTCACCACAATAGATTTGTGTTCACCGTAGTCATGGCAACCACCTTCTCGATCAAGTGACCGTGGAACCACCGGCCAGCTGCCTCGTTAAGTCGTTAGTTAAGCTAGCAAGTGGTTTCTTGGGGCATTTTTTCTGATTGGTTCTATGCTTTTTTTCTGAAGAGGATATGTGCTAACACCTTGGGTCCTATAAGAACAGTCCTAATGCTAGAAACTGCATTCTTTTACTTGTGTGCCACTAAAAATAGTTAATTCTAAAATTGCCATTAAAAGGTCATACTGCCTAAAGTACCATTTCTAACTTTTCTCTAGGCCTTGGTGCCAGCCATTAGATTTAGAGGTAATGACAACTAACTGATAGGGGTGAAAAGATGACTGGAAATTTTTGTCGTTTCATTGCTTGCCACTCGAATGGCACCTCTTCTCTTTCTCTAACGCTTTGGCCCACCGCGACGGCCTCCCTCTCCTTGTCATCCTCCAATTAGGACCGAGTCGCATGACCCATGCCAAGTGAACACTGCCAGTGCATGAAGAAGGGTGGAGCATGACCGTTGGCGTTGAATAAGAGGGGCCTATGAGGGCATAGTCAGTGTTGGACTAGGCAAGAGCATTGGCATTGGCGCTAGAAGGTGGAGTGTAGCAACATTGGCGGGGCAGGCACTACTATAGAAGTTAACTGTAGGGGTGGCTCTAGAGCCTCTTTAGGGGCGGCTCTAGCCAGCCGTCCTTCCTAGGGTGTTCCTATA